>OX376180.1:3627500-4273878 GCA_947363495.1 Euzophera pinguis
GGTCAAATATAGGCTACTTTTTGACGCAGGCGGAGCTGCGGGAAACAGCTAGTAAGAAATAAACCAGACTAATAGGATCCTTATGATGACGATATTTAGTTAAATCACGATAACAAACTGGGTTCTATTATAATGGTTTTATTCATGATTTCCAAGTACCCTCGATTTGAATAATTGAAAAGAAACCATTTATTTTGAGACACAGTTTCTTGGTAAAGTTTTGTAAGTGGAAAATGTTGATGTTTCGTCGATAATATTCTCGTCGAAAATTCAATTTCTGATCAAAGAAAATAGGCGGAGTTTATGTTATAAATACTTTCTGACGGCTCGTTTACAACTGCTTAGAATTATGAATGAATTCTACAATTTATTACACTATTTACATAAGCAAAATTAATTTAAAACTGTGTTTTTAAGGGAAATGAATATGAACGCGGACTTATCGCATAGGCATGCAATGTTTTCCAACCAACCATGTAGGTATTGTTACGAAATCAAAAAAAAATAAAATAAAATGCGGTCCGCGGAAGTTTGAGTAGCGCTGTCCGCGGAAAATTCTCGTACAATCGTCGCGTGTTTTCATACGGGAATAATATCGCGAACGATCTAGTACATCGATTATCTCGCTCTGACATATTGCTTTGTCTCGCTCTCGCACTTCTAGTATGTACTAAGGGAACGAGACAGAGAGTATCCCTCTCTCTCTATTCCGGAGTAGTTGTGATCTTTCTAGAAACGTATGGAGCGGGTTTCCCGGGCCATATAAATATCGGAAGGTGCCTCAGGAGGGCAGTTCTAATTTAACTGAGCTACAAGTGCGATCAAGAAGCGATATCCGGAGCGAATAACAAGTGATACAAGCGACCTCGGCAAGTTATAGTGACTGTGATTAGCAAGTGTTTGGGACATTGTTAGTGACAAGTG
The DNA here is from genome assembly GCA_947363495.1 of Euzophera pinguis. NCBI lineage: Eukaryota > Metazoa > Arthropoda > Insecta > Lepidoptera > Pyralidae > Euzophera > Euzophera pinguis. The sequence goes on from OX376180.1 coordinate 3,628,425, forward strand.
AAGTGAAGTGACGTCGGCGACCATCCTTGTGGGAATAAACGTTTTCAAGAGTCATCAGGTGTTTTTCACCAAATTGCGAACCCCGAGCTCGTAACAATTGGTGTCATAAGTGGATTTGGAGATGCCATTGACTCCGAGAGAAGACGTCATCAGTGAGGGTGTGAAGACGAGGGCGAAGCGTGCTGCGGAAGCCACTTCTACTGGATCTGCTGACCAGGCCGCTCCCGCCGCGCCCACCGCCCACCAGGTCACGTCCAACGCCAACCAGGCTACGTCCAACGCCTACCAGGACACGTCCAACGCCCATCAGGCCATGTCCAACACCCACCAGGACACGTCCAACGCCTACCAGGACACGTCCAACACCCACCAGGCCATGTCCAACACAAACCAGTCCATGCCCAACACCCACCAGGCCACGTCCAACACCAACCAGGCCACGTCCAACGCCTACCAGGACACGTCCAACGCCCACCAGGATGCGCCTGTCTTTGATTTTGGGGGATTGATGCGAATGCTGGACAACAAATTTACAATGCAGGAGAAGCTTCTGCAAGAGACAAGAGAGCAACAACAAAAGGCTCAAGAGCAACAACAAAAGGCTCAAGAGCAACAACAAAAGGCTCAACAGCAACTCCTGTCAGCTATTGGTGAAGTTAGTGGCGTGGTTACCAAATTACGCAAGGATGTTGACTTGGTGGAGGAACGCGTCACGACTCTTGGGAACGACATGGAAAATATGAAGACGGACCTTTCCACATTACAGAAGAAGTTCGTGCACCTTGAAACAACGGGGGTAGCAGTTGCATCTGGCGGAACAGTCATTGCCCACCACGGACCCAGCGTGAAATTGCCGCCATATGACGGAACCTCGTCCTGGACCGCATACCGTCAACAGTTCCAGACCATCGCAGCTGCTAACGGATGGACAGATGAACAGTGCCTGACAGCTTTAACCGTGGCACTCCGAGGACAGGCTCTGACGGTCTTGGAGGTTCTTCCGTCGGGCAGTGGATTCAAGGACCTGCTGGAGGCACTGGAGTCGCGATACGGGGAACGGCATTTGGAGCACGTCTTCCGCGCTCAACTCCGCGACAGAATCCAGCGCTCAGGAAAGGGTCTGCAGCAATGGGCGCTGGAAATAGAAAAACTCGTCCGCAAGGCGTATCCAGGGGCCGATTTGAAGATGCTTGAGTCCAACACCGTGCAGGCGTTCGTCGACGGCATCAAGGATTCGGAAGTCAGAGCTGCAGTAAGGCTAAACCATCATGCCTCATTGAAAGATGCACTGGCCCACGCTTTGGAGGTAGAAGCCGTCAGACATGACATTCGTCATTCCGCGACTCACAAAGTGTTCGAGATAGTGGAAGAAGTGTTTTGTCGCTTTGGCGTGCCCTTGGAAATCCATTCCGACCAAGGCAGGAATTTTGAGTCACAGGTTTTTCAAGAAGTTTGCAGGATTATGGGAATGAACAAAACCCGAACCACGGCTTACCATCCTCAGTCAGACGGGATGGTCGAACGGTTTAATCAGACGATCGAGAGACATCTGGCAAAAATAGTGGAAAGCCATCAAAGGGACTGGGACAAGTACATTTCACTGTTCCTGCTAGCGTACAGAACAGCAGAACATGAAAGTATAAAGGCAACTCGGCATATGTCAACTACGGTCGTGAGCTGCGGTTGCCAGTGGACCTCCTAACAGGAGGCTCACCAGATGAACCTCAAAGTGTTCAAAACTACGTTTCTGATCTGCGTGACCGAATGCGAGAAATACACGCCGCAGTTCGAGAAAACGGGTTGCAGTCGAGTGAGAACATGAAGACCAGATAGGACAGAATGTCGAATACAAATGGCTTCGAGGAAGGCGCTCTAGTCTGGCTTCACAACCCGACTCGCCGCAAAGGGAAATCGCCAAAGTTACAAACCAAGTGGGAGGGTCCGTACAAAGTGGTAACGCGACTAAATGATGTGACGTATCGGATACAGCGTCAACCAAGGGGAGCAGTGAAGATTGTTCACATCGACCGCTTGGCGAAATATCACGGAAGTAATGATGATGCTCGGGACGAGCATCTCTAAGAAGGGGGCAGTGTTACGAAATCAAAAATAAATAAAAATAAAATGCGGTCCGCGGAAGTTTGAGTAGCGCTGTCCGCGGAAAATTCTCGTACAATCGTCGCGTGTTTTCATACGGGAATAATATCGCGAACGATCTAGTACATCGATTATCTCGCTCTGACATATTGCTTTGTCTCGCTCTCGCACTTCTAGTATGTACTAAGGGAACGGGACAGAGAGTATCCCTCTCTCTCTATTCCGGAGTAGATCTTTCTAGAAACGTATGGAGCGGGTTTCCCGGGCCATATAAATATCGGAAGGTGCCTCAGGAGGGCAGTTCTAGGCGTTTGACAGGGTATGGCATGAGGGGTTGCTGTACAAACTGTCGACGTCCAGAACACCCAAAAAACTGATCAGGATCGTGGCCTCCTTCCTCCAGAATCGCCGAATACGGGTGGCGGTCGAAGACGCCGAATCAGCAGAACGTCCCGTGAGAGCAGGAGTCCCGCAAGGAAGCTGCCTGTCTCCCTTCCTGTACGCCTGGTTCACCGACGACATCCCGGTCGCCGGTCAGGCCCAGCTCGCCTTATACGCCGACGACGCGGCGCTCTTCGCATCGAGCATGAACGCGAAGCACGCCGCCAAGAAATTGCAGCAAGCACTCGACGCCTTGCCTGACTGGCTCTCCAAGTGGAGGATGTCGGTGAACGTCGCGAAGACGCAGGCGCTACTCTCCGGGAATTCCAATCTCCCGCCGCCCGTGAAGCTGAAAGGAACAGACGTGCCGTGGCAGCCGCACGTCAAGTACCTGGGGGTGTCCATAGACAGGCGACTATCCATGAAGCACCACGTCGACGGTGTGGTGGCCCAGGTCAAGATGGCCAGGGGGAAACTCCGTCCGCTACTGAACTCCAAACTGCCCCTGAGGACGAAGCTCGGGATCTATAAGACCTATATTAGATCCCGCCTCACATACGCGTCTCAAGCATGGCACGCCTACTGCTCGGAGACCAACAAGAAGAGACTTCGAGCACAAGAAAACCAATGTCTCCGAGCAGTGGTCGGCGCCCCACGCTATGTGAGGAACGCGACGATCCTCAGGGACCTAAAATGGGAAAAGCTAGAAGAATTCATCTCCCGCCTGGCCAAGGCCACGTACAGTCGAGCGGACCGTTCGGCGCTCCCCCAACTTAGGGGGATTGCGCCCCTGCACGCGCGACCGCCCGACTCAACGACAAAACCATCGCCTCGAGATGCCATCATCCCGTCGACGACAGAAGAAGAAGAGAAGGAGTCGCCGCGAGAAGCGGCACCCGAATGAGCGCCACATCCCCAGGTGAGAAGCCCGGCCAAAAACCAAGAATCCCGCCTGTAGTAGCAGGCGGCGGTAGCACACTACTGCAAAGGACCACGGTCCTGATCAGTTCCCTCGCTAGCGCCCCAAAAGGAGCTGGCCGAGAAGATCCACCGCGCGGAGGGCAGTTCTAATTTAACTGAGCTACAAGTGCGATCAAGAAGCGATATCCGGAGCGAATAACAAGTGATACAAGCGACCTCGGCAAGTTATAGTGACTGTGATTAGCAAGTGTTTGGGACATTGTTAGTGACAAGTGAAGTGAAGTGACGTCGGCGACCATCCTTGTGGGAATAAACGTTTTCAAGAGTCATCAGGTGTTTTTCTCCAAATTGCATACCCCGAGCTCGTAACAGTATTAATGAATAACAGTCTAGAACAATTAAACCTGATCCTGGCAGACTACTTTACTTTTATATTTAATTGTTTTACTCTGTAAAGATTTTTTTTAATCTTCATAACTGTTAAATTAACTAACTGGTGAAACAAAATTTGATTTACTACATTGACTTTTTGTTGTTTGAAATAATTCGGTTATTTCTTTTTTTCTTTTCGTTTGCAATTGCACCAAATTTGATCTACATGCTTTGGAGTGGACAACTTGGCCCAACAGTGGTACTAGTACTATTTTGTGAAATGATACACAGTTCAGTCACTTATTTGTTTTCCAGTCATTAAATTACATACATCAACAGAAAACATGTTGCAATTACTAAAAAAAACTATCGCTAGTGCAGAACAAATAGTAATATTTACATAGAAGGTAATTTCTTTAACATATGCAAATTATAGGCGTTCGGCCCTCCAGGCGCGTAGTTTCCACTACCCGGTAGGAAACCCTTAGAATATATTAACTTAGATTGTGGTACTCGAGATTATGTTGTTGAAAGAACTACCTTTTTTCACGAGACTGTTTCGAATAGGATTTTTCATGGCACTATGTTTTTGGAAGGGATTCGATATATTCGGTTTAAAGTATAATTAGTCCATATATCAGTTTAACTTGGTTAAGAAATAAATATTTATACATATCATACCGATTTATAAAGAATTTCCTTATTGATTTCTTATTTTTCGCGAATGTACCGATTGTATTTTTATTTAAATATACTTATTACTTTGCGCGACACCATTCATTCATATCGATTGGGTTACATATTATATCGGATTTTTTATTTGGAACCATCTTTCGTCCTCTGTCGTTGTTCCTTACACCCAGCAAATGGCAGCCGGGATCATTTTGTCCTCAGCTTACACAATTACAAATTTACAGAGAAAACAAATAATGCAAATTTTGTCTTGACCAAACTGGAAACAACTAAAAAAATATACGCCCATATGAATCGAACTCAGACCACACCCCGGACACTCCATACAACAGCGCCGAGATTACAACTACTACGATTCGGTCGCGTTCGCACGCGCGTCAACATGTGTGAGTGTCACTCGTAGGGTTGGTTATTTACCGTGTCTGCGCCATCCTTGCATTGCTCTCGATTTTTACCTTTAATCTGCGCGGTGAGGTGCGGTATCTGTTTCGGGTGGAAGGGTGCGAGTGTCCGTTCTGTACGTTAGTACTATTAATAATTATGTGCCCAGACATCCAAATCTCCAGGCAAAAAGTCTCAACAACTAGACCTGCAGTTTCTAAATTACCTCTCAATAATAATGACCTGTTAAACCTATGCTAATTATCACCCCATACATAATTATGTAAATGGATCCCGAACAAAAGTCTTCCTTGTATGACGTGCGAATGGCTTTTACGATTCAGAATACGGAACCTGCTAATTTCATGTTATCCAGTTTTAATTGGCGGTATTTTTTGGTTGGAAAAACATGCGTTTTGCTTGATGAGCACTTTTTACGGTTTGGTGATCTGCTAATTTAAAGTTTTTAGGGTTCTCATTTTATGTTGATTTTAAAGCGAGCAGCCGTTTGAAAATTAATCAACTCATTTTTACTTGGCCATAGGATTTAACCAATTCATTTGAATTTCGACCAGGCCTGTTTTTGGTATATGTCGTGGCCAAATCGTAGAATTGATCATTTCATGATAAGGTCGACCACATCATGAAATGCGACTATTTCATGATATGATTGTCCACGTTTGGCTAGATAGAGATAGATTTATTTTAAGTTCAGTATATACTATTAAGTGCTTTTGATAATGTTCTTCGATTTTATAACAGCTGACTGCCAGCCGCCATTAAAATACTCAAAAATTTTGCAACATCAGCGCCTCTACTGGTTAAAAATAAAACAATTTTATGTATATATAATGTTTTAAATTTTAAATATATATTTAAAGATAAGAGTACTTATCTTTTGGGAGTAAGTTTTCATTTCAATTTTTACTTAATGTACGGAACCCAAAAAAAATTTTAACCCAGAAGTAGTCATAATGAAAACTGGTCGCGTCTTCAGCAGTTCATTTACTTAATGCGAATATCCAAGTAGCGGTCGCGGAGAAAATACTTATTGATTCATTGAACGTTTTCATTGTCACACGATTTTGTATTAATGAGACGTCATCTGTAAGGCAATTTATAACGTTATTCCTTTTTTAGAATTTTAACAATTGAGACAAATACAATAGTTTACGTATTGACTGATATGATATCGTCCACCCAACGTAATGCTGGATGGCCTTTATCTCGCGTATTTGCCTACGGTCTCCACTCCATGACCTTTCAGGTCCACCTGTCTCGCACGCACCTGTCTGCCACGCAGGCCCCAACTGGATGCAAGTGGCACGGAAGAGACAAATTTGGAAGAATATAGAAGAGCCCTATGTCAAAAAAAAAACAGGCCAAGTGATAGTCGGACTCGCACACGGGCTCGAAAATTGTAAACGGCTGAACCTTTTGATTGTGTTGGCTTAGAAGTTTGATATTTTCACGGCTCCAAAGGAAAGTAGACCTGAGTATTTGATATAGCGAGATTCCAGCTCCACGCGTTACTGAGAAAAAGACAGACAGACAGACGGACGGACAACAAAGTGATCCTTTATTGGTTCCATTTTTTCCTTTGGAGGTACGGAACACTAAAAAGGATATCATAAGGGCTGCTATGTGTGGATAGATGGATTGACTGATGTAGAAATTAGTTAAACAAATATACTTACATAAAATAAAAAATATCGATTAGATCAGATAGATTGTGAGTGAAAAATTAAGTAGGAAATACGTAGTCTAGGGTCGTGAGAACTAGGCATTAAGTCAGAATCCTAATAGAAAACAAAAGCAGCACCAATAATGTGTATTTAGCTTAAGACGCGAAGTGAAGAATGACAAACATGCAAAGACAAATTATGATTTCTTATGACAACAGCCCAGTCAAAAAAATCGCAGAGTTTTAACCTGACCCTAAATATTTGGCATAATGTGTTTTATGTCTGTAAATAAATAATTTAAAAAAAAACTAGTTTATGTAAAACAGGTTTTTTTTTATCAGCTGCTGATAATTGGATCTGATGTTATTAAAGTTCACATTATTATATATATTCTAGGACCACATATAGTGTTCTGCTTTTTTACAAACAAATTAAGCCAATTGGGTATTCTACTCAATTTATTTTTATCATTCATATAAAACATTTTACTCCCCAGAAACGGAAAACAGAAAGATTTTTTAAATCCGTTCTTAAATAAGCAAGTTATAAGCCTTTGAAATTCGATGGAAGGGGAACTGTTAAATTACAAGAAAAGGATGCACTGTGTATGCAGTGACGTCACTGCTACTTGGTTTTATGCGTACAAAAGAGATAGCAAGACGTCGGCACCGCGCTCCCACTTTTCTTCTTGAAATATCTTTGAAATCCAATTACTACTGCCTTAATAAACAACCAATTTTGTTATTGTTTTCAGAATCGGTTAGTTTTTACTGTACATATTGTTTCGTATACAAATATTGCTCAAATATGAATACAGTCAAGTAGACTATTGATGAAACTGTGGAGAAGACGCATAAGGAAGGTCGACACAGGTCGCCAGTAGGAGAAAGAATTTAACTCATTGTACGAGCTTACGTCGCACATTTCGCCGGCACGCGGCCGCATACATGCAAGTCCCGTGTCAGCTGTTTTTACTTTCATTTTAAATCATTTATCAATACAAATTGAGATACTATCGAGCAGCCGTCGAGAAAGGACCCGTCACACCCAAGTATCCAGATGTGACATTTATCAAGAACAATAAACCAGTTTACTATGTGATGTGGTCTTGTATCTCCACACCATCATCAACTTATCATCAGCATTATTTCATGTATGGTGTTGTGGCTAACACCATGGCCTGCACCAAAAACTCATCATTGGAATAATAAGAATGTGCGCATAAAACTTAATGAATTTAGTTTATTTCGACTACTAACTTACACGTAAATCAAATCTCGTGTCGTGGTTCACAATGTTAACCTGCTCAAAAGAAATAAACAGTGCACGGGAAGAAAAATGGCTCTCATTCAAATTGCACGATTCATGGTCCACCGCTAATGTTCTGGCGATTTATAGGCTCTGAATGGCAACGGAACTATTGGGAAAATAGTTTAAATGTTGCCATTTGCGTTTAGAAGTCCATACGAAACCAGTCGTTCGAGGAAAATGACCCTACTACAATACAAGTTGAAATTGCGATTTCTTTTACAAGCCAAACAACCAGTGATTTTGTAATCGCCTTTAAAACCCTTCATTTTAAATAATACACTCGACAGAATTTGGAAAAAAATAATGAACAGTTATTTTCTTTTCCGTCCTAGTGCTTTCACCAGTTGTATCATAAGTCTTCTTTTTTTTATACAACTAAGTAGGCGTACGGCCCACCTGATGGTAAGTGGTTACCGTATCCTATGAACGCCTGCAACACCGGAGATGTCACGAGCGCGTTGCCGACCCTGAAGGAATTTTTTCACGCCCTTTTTGAAATCGATTGCTTCGGAGGCCAACGCAATCGATTTCAAAAAGGTCGAATCAATCTGTGTCGAAGATCTGCTATCCACTGCATCGTCCTCAAAAAAAATGCTAATAATCCGCGTTTATCGAGCTATATATATATATAGATTATGATAAGCCAAAACAAGCTACATCTGCTATACGTTGACGAAGGATTTACCATAGTAGCTTCAATCCAAATGCGAGTGAGCAAGCGAGATGGCGCAATACAATATTGATGACTGGTGACTCTTATTTGGATGGATTCAAACAACATTGGTTACCCTCAAGTGGAACAGAATACATGAACTTCAAAGGAAATATAGGTTTTCTATTCCACTTAATTCCAAATGCCATGAAAGGGCCCTCAGTTTTTTCGGTCACATCATGCGATCTCCTAGGCATTGTCTGGAAAAACTCGTTCGCCTGGGCAAAATGGAAGGGAATGTGCCAATGGAAAACTCCAGCTAGATTGGTGGAAAGTGTGAAAAGAGCGGCTGGAGGCAGCTTGTATGATGTGGGATCCATGGTACTGCCGATCGCGCAAACTGGAGATCCTCAGCATTGAGGGATCGATGAAGAAAGAAAGAAAGAGTAATTCCAAATGAATTTTCAGCATTCTTCAATGGTACCTCCATTTTAGAATGAATTTCACAATTAGCGTTACATAAATTATTCAAATTACCCAACTCCTGCACAACTGTTCATTATAACACTAATGTATGCTAATGCATTCGGTACACCACTGTCACGTTGAAGTTAGTTTTAATAACAATTTGTCAAGAAAATTGTAGCACTATAATTAGTATATTATACAAATTCATACACGGAGAAACGATGGAGCAGAAAGGTTCTCGAATGGCGACCACGAACCGGCAACCGAAGCGCTGGATATGCACGGATCAGATGGTCAGATGACCTGAAGAAGGTCGCAGGCAGAAGCTGGAAGCATCCAGCGATTCCAACCGGTCATGTTGGAAATCATAAGGAAAGTCCAACAGTGGATTAACTGTGGCTAAAATGATGATGGTAATGAATTTGGCTGAGATTTGCAACGCAATGGATGGGATCTTGACCATGGATCTTGAGCTAAAAAAACTGGAAAACACGTAGTCAAGATCCGTAACTACGTACATAATATCTCGATGCAAAGACCTCTGACAGTAATGTTGTTTTTGTTTAAGCGTGTTTTTTCAGTTACATCCGTCTCAGAGCCTAGGATCCTAGATATAAAAATAAAATCGGAAGTTACTGGTTATTGCAATATAGCGTGTGCCGTCTTTTACACAGAAACGAGATCAACAGGAACATTACCAGAGGTGTTAATGGTGGTTAGTGGAGTAGTAGATTTTTAGACCTGATGGATGATACAAGAAGACACGGCCTAACGTAACGACTGTCATCTATCGATAACTTCTCGAGTAGATGATAGTTGATGCTACAAAAAGAAGGGTAACTAGAACCAAAATCAAGACTGACTGTAACTACGTCGATTTGGCTTATAAAAAAGCCGTCGTAAAAGTTAAAACATCTTTATTGTCCACATAATTTTTTTTTTACATTAATACAAAGGACACCCTGTAACTCAGACGCTAATATAGAAAATAAATATCCTACTGCAATGGCGGCTGCTTCAAAGCAATGTTATTTCTTATCTTTTCGTAAAAACATTTTTTTTGTAAATGATATGCTTTATTCTGGTTCCTACCTGACAAGAAACCCACGATACACTAATCCCACTAACGCTTGACCGGTTTAAATATTTTCGCCGTACATACAGTACGTAACAAATCCAGAACACTGATTTTCTAGTTCCTTAATCTGCATACATAAACCGTTTCTAATTCATTTCCTATGGAAATTATTTCAAAGGACCCCTCGAGCCATTGTTAAGCTCCGATTGGCTGATTAGATTAGCACGAATACTGTTTAAAATTGTTAGATTGTACATTTGTTCGTATTAGAGACGAACTACGAGTATGATACAGTCCATCACCATTATTTTCTTGTTTAATCATTACTTAGTTCTTTGAAGTGCCAGTGAGCACGGAGATCGGATGGTTGATGGGGCAGAAAGGTCAAGAATGGCGTCCACGCGCCGGTAAACGCAGCGTTGGACACCAATCGACCAGATGGTCAAATGGCCATAAGTCGCAGGCAAGCGCTGGATGCAACCGCTTGCAACCGGTCCCATTTGCGCATTTTGCACAACTTTTATGGGAAGCATACTTTGTTGGTTAGGCATTGCAGGCTGGAATCACCAGATTGTCTGTCAATAATGATGATTGGCTTCAGAACTTCGGAAAGCACGTTAATCCCGGTGGGGCGGCGGTCGTTGAAACCACTTCAGAGGCCGAAAGGCGGTTCCAAGAAAATCTGACACTAGGATGTGATAGGTCGATTGAATATGTAGCCCGCACGATATGATGATGATCATTATTAAGCGATTCACAACTGCCCCGCTCCACGCTGCGGGGTGCGTGGCTCCGTCGCCACGCGCGTCGTTGCAGGAGTGCAAATCTTCATGATCATGCACAGTTTTTCGCAAAAACGCGCGGGGCTGCAGTAAAGTATGTGGTGGCCTAGAGGGCCTCATTTTACAGCAGCCAACGGTGGTGATAGTACAGTGTAGAGCATTGTTTTCTATATAAAAATGGTTATTAATGCAGAACTCATTCAGGATGCTGCAGTTTTATTATATACTAGCTGTTTCCCGCAGCTCCACCTGCGGTATATAGCCTATGTTACTCAGGGTGAATGTAGCTTTCCAATGGTGAAAGAATTTTTGAAATCGGCACAGTAGTTTTTGAGTTTATTCATTACAAACATACACACAAAAATACAAATCTTTCCTCTTTATAATATCAGTGTAGATTTTCTATATAAAAATTCTCCGCATGTAGGCGCGTGATCTGTAACACTGCGCATGAATGCGTGTTCTGTGTGTTGAACTACGCGTTTTTCAATACAAAGAGAGATACTTACAAGCAACGTGAGAACACGCATTCCCGCACTACGCTGCGTGGTGCGGGACAGTATGCGAATCGCCTAAGACGCAAAATCCACACTTCCGGCTCAGAGGCTTTTTATAAAATAGCTTCAAAATCTATTAATGTTTTGCGCAATCCCCCTGTAATAATTTGGTCTAGTTTATATTAGAAAACTCAGTAAAATAGTGAGGAAAATTTTATCAAAGCAAATTACAAAGTTAACGTTTTGCACAGAGTTCTAAACTAATCAACGAAGTTACGATTTATTAACGAACGCTTAAGAAATAATTGGGAGTTGAGAGCACTATTTATAATCAACAATTAAAAGTTAAGTCTGTTCGTTATTATTTTCTACTAGCTGTTTCCCGCAGCTCCAACTGCGGTATATAGCCTATGTTACTCAGGGTGAATGTAGCTTTCCAATGGTGAAAGAATTTTTGAAATCGGCTCAGTAGTTTTTGAGTTTATTCATTACAAACATACATACAAAAATACAAACCTTTCCTCTTTATAATATTAGTGTAGAAGTGTAGATTTTACCAATCGCCCTTATATAACTTTGTCCAAGCGTGTTTCTCAGCTGAGTAACCAGAATTCAGACAGGGTGCGCTTTTACCATGATTCTAGATTTTACGGTAACTACTGGTTATTACAGAGGAGCGACTGCTGTATGATCACGAATGATTTTTGTTTGATATCGAACGATTTTAGTTGACATTTATGTCATACATTCAAAAATAGGGCTCCTGGTCGATTCTGTTTTGGCCACATCACGAAATGATCAATTTAACGATGTGGCCACGACATAACTATTCACAGAACTGAGATAGTTATGCACTTAATTATACCAACTACAAACCCATTTAAACAATTCAGTACAAAGGCGGGCTTATCGCTATTACTAAGTAGATATAACAAATAATAATTCAAACTAAATTTTTAAACTGTATTTCAATCGACGATAAACCACATCATTTAACTAATTACCCTCATTTATCGGAATTTCGGTCAGTTAATATCATCACAGTAAAAGTCTTTTATTAAAATGTTTGTAATCGACCCCAATAGTGGATATGTCATTGAATTACAAGTAATTTAATTTCACATTTCACAAAATCATTTGTGATCGTCCAAGTATTGAGTTTACAGCGGGTTTCATTCATATCAAGAGTGGTATATTGTGTATGAATGTATGATTTTTTTAAGGAATAATTACACAGAAGAATAAGTCCGAACTTATTATTTCTTCTATGTAATTTTTCTCATTCCATCTGAAACGCTATGTGAAACGTGAAAAATCAACCCAGGATGATATGCTTAGTAATGATCGTCGCTCATTACTTGTACTACACAAAAAAGGGGATCGAAAGGAAAAAATATACGTTTCCTACAGGCACCATGCTCTTTGAAGATTGGCATACTTTGCCGATGACGTCATATATTGCCTGGACGTCATGATTGAAACGAATATTTTACATGCAGCTGATGCAGCCTTGTTTACTACTCACGCTGGTTTTCTTATGCCATAACATTTTAGAGGCTGCCTAAAGGCATCTGACACAGCCTAACGACTGCCTTTTAGATAGTACAGTCGCGTCCAACGGTCGAGTAAAAAATATACCGACAGTAGCTGTTTCCCGCAACTCTGCCTGCGACAAACAGTAGCCTATGTTTGACCCCGGGTCTTCCACTATATTCATACCAAATTTCATCAAAATCCGTTAAACGGTTTTGCCCTTAAAGCGTAACAGACATACAGACAGACTTTCGCATTTATAATATTATTAGTATCTCCGCTTGGGATTCACGGGTTGCCCCGGTCCTTTGAGAGGCTTGCGCGTTGCGCGGGGATATGGATCCAACGCGTAGAGGCCCTTTGGAGAAGTTGATGTCATGTGGTGCTCCTGCCAAAGCCCGTCCTCGGCTATATCAATAGATGACATTTCCATGAACAGGTCTAGCCAGGAGGAGGAACTATTGCTAATGAGTGAAAAGAATAAAATGGGTTATGGTTATAAAGTTTGGATGAGTTTAAACTGGGCTATTGTAATAGAAATCTGACACCTGCCATAATCATGATTACTGACTATTTGTGGCAGGCTAGTATTATTAGTATTAGTATTAATATATTAGTATGGAGTTCGGGTGGGTTACATGGTCAATCGACTATGTACCCTGGTGTCAGAGTTTTCGGAACGACCATTCAGTCTCTGACGTGGTTCTTAATGTTCTAACGAAGCACGGAATCATCGTTATTATCAGACAATCAGGTGTTTCAAGCCTGCAATGTCCTAACATTCCTAACCAAACTGGAAACAACTAAGTACGGTTCCTGTGGGAATCGAACCCACAACCCCCGAGTCTAAGGCAAACGTTTTAACCCCTGGACCATGAAGGCAGTAAAAATCATTCTACATAGGGCGCACTGTAAGTTTCCGGAACTGGCCACTTACATAAATAATATTTAAAAATTTATTGCAACATTTGAAAATAGAACTCTTTGGCTGTAGAATGCAGTTTGTTTCATCTGACTGTCTTTTGTTTTTACCTTGGGGCGCCATTTAAAAAATTGTGTGTCTGCATCAACTTGGATTTAACTCGGGAAAATTTTCGTAGTATGATTTTCTACGATTTTAAGTGTAATTTGACAGCTCAACAGAGCATCGCTCGGCTTGAAACAGCTTTTGGCAATGAAGCACCATGCAAGACAACTGTTTATAGCTGGTTTGCAGAATTCAAGCGTGGTCGTATCAATCTCAGTGACGAATCTCGCGATGGTCGGCCGTCCACCGCTGTGACCAACAAAAACATCAATGCTGTGCGCCGTATGATTGAAACAGACAGGCATGTGACCTACCATGAAATTCGCGCATCCTTAGAAATAGGCATGAGTCAAATACAATTAATCCTACACAAACATTTGGGTGTGAGAAAGCTGTGCTCGCGGTGGATCCCACACAACTTGACCGAGGCTCAAAAAACGGACCGCGTCACTTGGTGCAGTGCCATGCTTACCAGATTCAACGAAGGTGCGTCAAATTTGGTGTGGGACATAGTAACAGGTGACAAAACATGGATTTATTGCTACGATCCCAAAACAAAGCAGCAATCGAGCGTATGGGTCTTTCAAGATGAGCCGAAACCAACCAAAGTGGCGCGCGTGAAAAGTGCATCTAAGCGGATGATTGCTTCTTTTTTTAATAAAACTGGACACGTGGCTACTGTTGCTTTAGAGAATCGTCGTACAGTGAATAGTGACTGGTACACGACCATTTGTTTGCCGGAAGTTATTGACGAACTCCGTAAAAATAACCGTAAACGCCGTATCATCCTGCACCACGACAATGCTAGTTCTCACACGGCCAGACAGACAAACGACTTTTTGAAGGCGAAAAATGTAGAACTCATGAGTTATCCTGCATACAGTCCCGACCTGGCACCTTGTGACTTTTTTCTGTTCCCAAAAATTAAGAACTAATTACGCGGTCAACGATTTTCATCACCAGAAGAGGCTGTCGAGGAGTATGAAAAACACGTTTCAGAGGTCACCACAGAGGAGTGGCACAAAAGTTTTCAAAACTGGTTTCATCGAATGAAAAAGTGCATAGACGCCAAGGGAGATTATTTTGAAAAACAATAAATTAATTTTGTACCTTTAATAGTATTTTTTCATATTCATTCCGGAAACTTATAGTGCGCCCCACGTATCAAGCCTCGTTTAAAACTACCAAGTATTCAGGTTACGAGCGAGAATTGTTAACTGATGTCTCCTATCTTTGTGTCTTCCTGTCGAAATGCCTTATATATCTTGTTACATTATTTCCAGTGACGTCATGTGGTTTGCGAGTTAAGGGGGTTCGGTTGTGGTTTTTGCTTTGAGGAACTTACGTGAGAGAAAGATTGTTTACGCCTCGTGTGAGGCCAACTGTTGATTTGTAATGTATTGTAGAAAGGAAATAAATAACACATACATTCATTTGTTTTTATACAACTAAGTAGGCAAACAGGCGTATGGCCCACCTGATGGCAAGTGGCTACCGTAGCCTATGAACGCCTGCAACAACGGAGATGTCACGAGCGATTATTTTTTTTTATCTTTTCCTTATCCTGTACATGTGAAATTTTCACTTAGAAGTGAAATTAAAGCTGTCGCAAATACGGTTCAGTTTTTTTTTTACTTTTGGAAGAAGAAAAAAATACTTATTTAACTTTTTATATTTAAAATAGATTGTTGTTTAGATACGTAATTGTTATAACCAACCGTCTTTGTTCAGTCTCCAGTCTCCTTTCGGTGTTCGTTACATTACAACTTGTTACCTTTATTTATAAATCTTTATTTGCGAATTATCTTAAAAATACAATAAGAGAAAAAAACACTTACTGCTAAATAAACATACATAGATTTACATACAGTATTCATAACTATACATATACATACATAAAAGAAAGATATAGTTTATTATAGGAGGGAATAGTTCAATGATTTTTAACATACTTTTTACCTAATAAATATCTTTATTCACGAAAAACAACTAAGGTATTGGGTATGTAAATCTATAATAATGGGTATAATAAATTTAAAAAATATCTTTCTTTTTTTATTTGTATCTATGTATGTATAAATTTAAGAGCTGGGCTCTTGTTGGTGGAGATTTTTTCCATTCTGTCCCTTGCTCTATTTTTATCCTTGTTAGAAGAATTGGATTAATAACTAATAAATAATTAATTAATTTGTTTATTTAAGTCGTAATGATTCTAACCATATTCTAACATTCTATATTGTAGTGTGCAAGAAAGTGTAAATATATAAATAATGTTTGAGTGCAGCTGTAAGATCAACCTCTATTTTTTTTCAAGTTAAAGACCATTATTTTCAGCAATTTCAGTTTGGTAGCAATGATAGCATTTATGTTGCATTAAATTCTACCACTCGAACCCTTGTGGTCTGTACTGAATGCATCAGCTGATTGGAATTTCATTTCAGGCTTAATTGACAAAGTTTTGGGTTGCCATCGAAAAATTTTAGGGGCATATTCGTATGTGAAATTTGCGTACCAATTCATCCGTTTTACACATACGTGATCTAAATTTAACTTCAATGGAATGAATAGACCATGGAGCAATTACAAAAAGGAGATTCCGCAATAAGCGTTTTGTAAGAAAGTGTTTTTTCAGCTACACGGGGCGGAAGGCAGACGTGCGGGGTGCTTGGTTTCGGCCGTGGCTCCAACCATGGAGCACGAGCAATGACAAGCTCCGCCCACTTTTGTGTCGGCGAGGCGCCAATGATCACATCACTGCGCCATTTCAAACGCCATCTCCTCTTTGTAATTGCTCCATGATAGAGACCAACCCATTCAATAAAACATTAAAAACTGATATGAGAGGTTAATACATTTCAAGTGGGTTAGTTACTGTGTACAACATCGATGAATCATGTAATCACAGTGTGTAGGTACACAGGGAGTACAGGCGACGTACTTTCTGGTGTTATTCGGAACCTCCTTTCGGCCTCTGACGTGGATCCTTTATAAACGTGACTTCCGTTATTATTAGACAATCAGGCGATTCAAGAAAGCCCGTAATGTCCTATAAGCAAACCATAATGTTGGCCTGCACTTTGCTCATAAGTATCGCTATCCGCGAGGAAATGCGGCCAGCATTTTGGGCACGTTGCCTCAAATGGCGGACTGTTCAAATTCAAATAATTAATTGCGAACCATTTTTATTTTAGACTGCTGTTCCCGATCCCGGCTGTCGGCCTAAGGGCGGTTCAGAAAAACTAACACCAGGTTGTGCAAGATCGAATGACCATTACAAACTCAAAATGAATTAGTTTTAAAACTCATTTAATGAAAAATATTTAATCTTTGGACTTAAAACAGACATAAAAGGTCAGTTTTCAACTTTATTCGCCAAATCTTTTACATGTCAAAGTAAAATTAATAAATCGGGGGGCACGGCAGTGCCTCCGCCAAGTCGAGCGCGAAGCAAACACTGCCGTACCATCCTTTACTGGAACCATTTCGCCGCATTTTCAGGTCCCTATTTGAGAACCTCTGGATAAGTCCAGAACGCAGAAATTTTCGTCATCCAGTAAGCTATAATCACATACTTAAAATCCAAAATTTCAAGTCTGTAGGTCATTTAGTTCCGAAGTTAAGCGAAAGCAAAGTTTCGCATTTATGACACTCACTCACTCATGATCATCAGAATAGAACTAGTACTTCCCATAAACTCAGAGAGCTGAAATTTGGTACAGAGTTAGGATTTAATGACCACATAAAGGGAAAACTATAAAAACTAGGATAATCGAAGATCTGGAGTACCTGGTGACCCTGATTAGAAAACACAAGAGCCCAACCAAACTATTAGAGATCGACATACCGCCTTTACAAAAAATATTCAACTTGGTGGGCCGCTTCATTTGATGTCAAAAATCGAAGGTCTGAAGTATCTGATGAAGAACCCTTAGCTGGTCTCAGCTGTATTAGAGATATGGTAATGCCCCCTTCTACTATTGGTACATAAAAAAATCGACATTTTCTAATTTATTGCCTATAGCGTCCCACTGCTGGGCGAATGCCTCCCCTTCTGCTTTTAATACGCATATAAATAAAATTAAAGGAAAACTCTGGATAAGACTAGACTGGCGTTTATACTTATACTTACAAGTTTACAAAAAGAAATAGTCGAACGATTAACTTTATTCTACTCGAACATTACACAAATTAAATAAACAAATTACACTAAAATATTAATTTCGCTCAAAATTTGGTCAAAATATAATTAATGCATTGGACTAACAGTGGCGGTGATACCCGCACACGTCGCTAGATGGCGCTGACTGTATTTTAAAACGCGCTTACGTTTGTTTTTCCGATAACCTTATTCGGCGAAGTGGCAACCGGCCGCGTTGTCCCGCTGTAAATTTAAAAGCTCACAGGAGCTAAAATTGTAGGTCCGGTCAAAAAAAAAAAACCGGCCGCGTTACAGTCGTTTACGACATTCTTCTATTGCGCTTGAAAACGTTTGCTAGGGATTAGGAGGGATTATTTGCATTTCGTTGATATCGCTTATTATTTCTTAAGGTTTGCTAGGTTAGGAATTTTATGATTAGTGACGGATTACTGATTATTACTTAATAATTAGATTTAAAAGAAGTTTTACCGATCTTTTAGAAATTAAACCGTCTAAAAGAATAAATAATGAGCGTGAATGGGCAATACGAAAAACTGTTGCTATTGTACAAGAATCAGAACCGGAAAAAAGAAAAGAAAGATTTGTAATAATAAAAAAACTACTCCTAAAAACATACATATAACATTACGTGTAAATAAAATTGACTTGTACCCACTAACGTATAAAGAATGTTCAACGACCAAGTCACACAACATTAACTATAATAATAAAGAAATCGCAGTAAGGAACCTTAGACTTTGTCTAGATTTCATTAATTTTTAGAGATAAACAAGCAGCTCCATCGAGACTTGGCTAGTTTTTTACAGAATGTTTTTGGTGGGATTCTACTTTACTTGAAAATTGGAGGAAGAAAAGCTATTGAAATATTATTTCGACAATCACTTATAAATACTTGGTAGTAAAAATTATAGGTTATGAACGAAATATTACGAACCAAACGTAATAATTACCCCATTTACAGAAATGAGTGTCGACCTTCCAAACTTTATTGTGTCTAAAATTTTGATATTATGATCCTTATGTTTACGGAACTAAGATTCAAAATAACTAGTTTGCTTCTATTTTTAGACGTTGACCTTTATTTAAACAATCGTAATTCTTGATTTTATAGGAATAAGGCTAAAAATAGTTTGATTTTATTTTTAGACGTCCGGACTCCGGAACAACAGTGTTCCGGCCAAGTGGGTTTCGTGGTCTTTCGGTATAGAAAATAGTCATGTATAAAAAGTATTATCTGAATATAATACAGTTGATTTGAGGTGATTACGTATAGAATTACTATTTAATTTAATGACATGGTTTCATACATCCATACCAATATTATAAATGCGAAAGTCTGTCTGTCTGTAACGTTTTCACGGCCAAACCGCTGAACGGATTTTGATGAAATTTGGTATGAATATAGTTGAAGACCCGGGGTCAAACATAGGCTACTTTTTGACGCAGGCGGAGCTGCGGGAATCAGCTAGTACAATATGTTTTTGCCACGAGATGCAGAAAGCAAGAATACAAATACCTAATAGCTGTCTAGTCTTTGTTATTGAGTGGGTTAGATGGTCAATCTACCTTATACACCCTGGTTTCAAGAGTTTAACGACCACCAACTGACAGCCGTGACATGGCTTAAGTGCCTTCCGAAGCATACAATCATTATTAATAACTAACTATCAGAAAATCAGGCGATTCAAGCCTGCAATATCCTTCTTCAATCGTTTGCTCACTGTTGAGCGTCACGATGTGGCTGTCCTATTTTTTGGATGATCTTCCACTTGGAGCGATCTTTTGCCCCGTGGATTGCGTTGGTGATTTGGGTGTTAAGCTGAAAAGATAAAATAAGATAAAAAGCCTTTATTGTTTGAATTTAGGTACAAGTAAGATGTCAATAAAAATAACCTCCAAATTCTGCTGCCTGATTCGGTCAGTCCATCGTATCGGGCTGCGTCCTCTGGCTAACCATCCGTCCATCCTGCCAGTGACTACGAGGTTTTCCCCTATTTTTGTGTCGAGTAAAAAATTTTACAAGTCTCATAGCAAATTAGCTGATAGCGTGGTTACCTCTCGTTTAAAACTGTGTCGATGGTTTTATGCACTTGTAGTCACGAAACGTTTTAAATATCAATTCATTTATTTTCAACTTAAATTACAGTAATTAATAATAATAACTGTGTTTACCGTGAAAGGTGGAATTATACTAGAAAATTATTAAAATTATGTAGATAAACAGATCATTGGATTTTAAGGCCCATTGAGAAAGTTTAAGTTAATTATAGTTTTATCTTGTGTTTATAGATAGCACTAGAGCTATCGAATTGGTTTCCAAGAATAGAGTAAAAAATATAAAACAAAATAAAAGCATTGTTTTTAAATTGGAAATTGACAAAAACATACAAAAAACAAAATTCACCTTTGTGTTAATAATAGGTTGGGGAAAAAGTTTCTTTGCATTTTTTAAGAAAATTCAAAACATTTTTTTAGTATAGTGTTACGAGCTCCGGGGTTCGCAATTTGGAGAAAAACACCTGATGACTCTTAAAAACGTTTATTCCCACAAGGATGGTCGCCGACGTCACTTCACTTCACTTATCACTAACGATGTCCATAACACTTGCTAATCACAGTCACTATAACTTGCCGAGGTCGCTTGTATCACTTGTTATTCGCTCCGGATATTGCTTCTTGATCGCACTTGTAGCTCAGTTAAATTAGAACTGCCCTCCTGAGGCACCTTCCGATGTTTATATGGCCCGGGAAACCCGCTCCATAAGTTTCTAGAAAGATCACAACTACTCCGGAATAGAGAGAGGGATACTCTCTGTCTCGTTTCCTTAGTTTCTCAAACCACACGTGTGAGAGCGAGACAAAGCAATATGTCAGAGCGAGACAATCGATGTACTAGATCATTCGCGATATTATTCCCGTATGGAAACACGCGACGATTGTACGAGAATTTTCCGCGGACAGCGCTACTCAAACTTCCGCGGGCCGCATTTTATTTTTATTTATTTTTGATTTCGTAACAATAGTTTGTTTACATTTAATTAAAGTATGTAGGTGCCATTTTGTTCGATTACTTTTTGCCATCTTGTAAGTAGGAGCATGATCCCATTGCTATAGAAATTTTGAGGCTTCTGATCGAAATACCGCGACAAGTGGTTTTGGCAGTCCTCTCGTGATGTTAATCTGACACTGCCTAAAGAATTCTGAAGAGACCGAAACAGGTGGAAATCCGAAGGTGCAAGGTCAGGACTATACAGCTGAGTGGCTAAAAATGTGTGAGGTCTAGCGTTGTCATAATGAAAAACCACACCCTTTCTGTTGATTAATTCCGGCCGCTTTATTTCAACTTCTTGCTTTAATCTCATCAGTTGTTCGCAGTAGAGTTCAGAACCGATAGTCCTCTCTGGTGGTAACAGCTCATAATGAATAATGCCCTTCCAATCCCACCACACACCCACTTGTTGCTAGTTACCCGGGTTTCGCCACAGTCTTTGAAGCCTGACCGGCCTTTGACCAGGACCTTTTTCGCACATTCTTGTCGTACGTGATCCACTTCTCATCACCAGTTATCAGCTTCTTCAAAAATGTTTGGTTTCATTACGTCGTAATAAAGAATCACAAATGAGTACACGGTTCATTAGGTTTCTTTCAGTGAGCTCGTGAGGTACCCAAATACCTCAAATGCGCCAAAACTGTTTTGTGGTAAATTCCCAGTTCTTCAGCTATGTCGTAACTACCGATCGGCATGATCTTACTCCACTTTTTCAAAAATGGCATCCATTTTATCAGTAATTTTTCGTGACTTTGACATCAAAATTTCCGGATTGAAAACGCTTAAACCAAATTTGTGCTACTCTCACAGACCAGACACTGCACCAGGTCCATAAACTTCGTTATTTTTTTCGCGGCTTGCGTTGCATTTTTATCTTTTTTGTAGTAAAATTTTAAATGTATCGAATTTTTTTATTAGATTCTTGACTTCTAGATCTTGACAGTAAGAAAAACAAATGAAAATCACACATTTTCCTAATTTGAATTTGGAATTATCTTCTTTAAAATTTAAACTTTTAATGATACCAAAACCAGCCAGAAACAAATAGTATAGCCAAAGACATTTTATTAAGGTTCATACATACTATATGCGAAAAGTCTTTTTCCCCAACCTAATAGTTAGATAGCACTATAGCTATAGAATTCGTTTCCAAGAATAAAGAAAATAAAATTGAATAAAAAAAAAACATATTTATTAATTGGAAAAAATGTTGGCTGTGCGTCGGTAGATTGAACAAACAGACAAGGATATTTTCCTTATAACTTGACTGACCACACTTTCATACTAATAGTTATGTGAACAATAGACTGCGCAAACTACTAGTATTTGGAGATACAAAATTTATTAAATAAACGCTGCTATGAACCCCCCTTGAGTTTTTTTACAACACTTGTAGAGATCACGACATACGATGCTGTTATCAAGTAAGTTTGATAGAACCCCATTTTGCCCTCATTTTTCTCCCAATCAAAAAATTCTCGACAATTTTTTTTAATTTATTAAAATTAAGGAACACATGTGTCAAGTTTCGTAACAATCCGTTCAGAAATGTGACCTCTAGACCGGAACATACATTTTCCCATACAAAAGCGAAATTTGCCAGTCTCTAAATGGAGACTTCGCTTACGCTCAGTCAAAAGTATCAATAAAAAGATGTGAGTAGACTAAACAGTGAAAACTACTACAGTCTACGAACCAAGATAAACAACATCAAATCTCATTTGCCTAAAGAAGATAGAATGAGCAAAACATGTCTACAAAGTCTAGATTTATCCAGACAATCTAGCCTCATTCCCTCTTTAAGTGAATCCAAAAGGCTTCGTTTAATTAATTGGAACTGCTAGTACTTGGATACGCTTAAGGCAAGATTTCTTGGCCAATGTTTATTGTTTATTTATTTCAATGAGAGAATAAACAGGAACGCAAACTTGCAAAGCTTTACTGAAACATATTTTTCTTTAAATTTTATTATTAAAATCTATACCCAAATTATAAACTTGTCATAAATAATTTTGAAGTATATAGGTACAATCACGGGCACCCAAGAAATGCTGGCTTGACGTCGCAAAGGAGGATATGCGTGCTAATGAACTTACAACCAGGGATGCTGAAATAGAGAAGAAAAAGTAGAAAAGCGGACCCTAGGCTCAGAGGACGCAACCGCGGTTGCATCCTCGGAGCTCAGGGACTGCCATCTGACTTCCGTTATCCTTTTTACAGGGAAAACATGATCCGGGGTGTGTTGGTCGCCAATACTGTCAGAAAAACTGCCCAAAAGAGCATAAAGTGGCAGCCTGTCAAATCTGACAGATGGCAGTCGTTAAATGTCATTTTCATCTGACACAGCCTAACGACTGCCATCTAGCGATAACCGCCAGGACCACCAAGACTAAAGGGCTCTACACACCTGAAAGATATTGTGGGACAATTTAGTATGAAAGAGTGGGAATGGATATCATATCGTCTCGTTTCTTCATACTCGGCTGCCAATTTTCCGTCTAACGCCATCCCCACTCTTTCATACTAGATTGTCCCAACAATTGTGAGGTGAGTAGAGGGTCTAATTGTCTAATGACGTCCTCCTCTAACTTATTGATGGTTTAGACTTGTGGTTTAGACGGATCCAGTGCGGGCAATCCAGTAGCGAAATTGTCTTTGTAGACGCGCTCATTGGACATGAAATTGTTTGTGTATGTGGGTAAATGTTGTGTCCATGAACGCTACTGGATTGCCGGCACTGGATCCGTATAACCCAGCCCTATAGCCACTGCAGACCCTGTCGCAACTTTTGGAGTACTCAATGATCCTGCTACGTGTAGTAGAATTATCCTGTGGGGGCTACAACGGGTGCGGCCTAGGCAGCGTATTCTCTCAAGTCTCTCAAGCTTAGGCTGAGGATATAACTAATATACATGACAATGTATTACTTGCTTCAAATTGAGAACCTCCATTTTTCAAATAAAAGTAAACAAAACAACCGGAAGTAGTCGAAATAAAAACACGATAAAAAGCAGGTCGATTGTTCCCATATGCTAATCTAAGTTAAACAACACCCCCAAATGTTTGTTTGCCATATCATCGCATCGCGTAAACTGAGGGAAGACTTAATTTCCATCGCATTATATTCCCCTTGTTTGCAAAAAATTGCTGAAAATATTCAAATGTGAGGTGATGTGAGATATAAAGGTGTGGTCATATGTGGAAGGTGTAACGCCGTTTTGTTCAGTGTTGGATAGCCTATTTATTAAGGAAGGCTATAGAATCCTCGACGGGCTGCTAGTAATTAATAAATATATAGATATAGTTAGTGCCGAAACTTTTTGACATTGTTAGGTATCACCAAAAACTAGATAATTATAATATCACTAGCTGACCCGGCAAACTTCGTACCGCCTCCTAATATATTCACCTTTTAAACCTTCCCTGGACTTCCACAAATAATTCAAAACTAAAAATAGCCAAATCGGTCCTGCCGTTCTCGAGTTTTAGCGAGACTAACGAACAGCAATTGATTTTTATAGATTGTCGCTTAGCATGTCAAGCGACATGTCAAGTTATGATGACATAAGGAAACGGTAAAGAAAAGAGTAAATATCACTGAGAGAATAAAAGGAGTGTCGAAATGTCGCCAAAATCAATTGAAGTAACTAATTTACTTTCCCTTTTCCGATCTTGTCACAATTTTCTAACCTCGCTTCACAGTTTCATTTTCGGCTTATGTTTCCGTGCCCTAGGTACATATCAAACTAAGGTTATCATAATTTAGGATGAAAAATCACACTAGGCTCTACCGAACAATTACATTTTCGCACAACTAATCCTCCCTAGAACTAGGGAGTCGTTATCTTGTTGGCCATTCGTTTTCTTCGAAAGTTTTCTATAATGGTGGGTTGAATAGGAAATTTATGAAAATGCCAAAAAACGCATTAAGTCCGCCTATTGTGATGTACAATTGTATATTTTACAATAAATAAATAAAAAATAAACGCTTAATGAAAATATCATAGCGTGAACTTTGCGGACAATATGAATACATCTTTACGAATCGACGTGAACTTTGTTTTCGCCTATGTTATCCCTAAATCCCACTCCATGTCTAGTCCTTAATGTTTGTCATCTACATTTACTTACAGTGAGTGACAAACAGATAGACAGGTTTCTTATCAAAACATCTGCCCGAATTTCCTGCACTGATGTGTATTTTATCCCTAGAACCTTTCAAGGGAATATCAACTTTATTTCCAAGGCTTTATTAATGAAATCAATTGGACGACAAACAAAAATATCAATTTGGGATTTTAAGCTTTATCAAGAGGTAATTAGGGTAAAAATGGTTTGGTTTAATGATTTTGTTGAGTTAGGTGTCTTGTCAATAAGTTAAAGGAAGTCAAGTTTAGTAAGAAAGATAAGGGACAGTGATATTTGGAGTCTTCTCCCTCATCGTAGGAATTCAAGGTTGAATTTAAGGCATATAGTTACGGATTGAATATTTAGAGTAAGTTGAAAATAGCATATATAGCAATAGTAGGCATGCATGACAGCATTTTTTTTTTTGGCAGCGGCAAGTGTTAATTACTTTTGTAATATTTATTTTTAGTTAGCCTTCCTTGTACATTAATAATGTTTAAATCACAATAGGCGGATTTATTGCTCTAAGCAATACTTAACATTCAACGTTTGGATAAAGCAGAGTGCTTGAATGTAGGTGTAGATATTGAAAGAAAATCTATGAACTGAACTTTGGGCCTAGCTCAAGAGTAAATGTACTAAATTTCATGTAAAACTTGGTAAAAGTAAGTATCGAATGGATTTTCAGGCTTCATATAAATCTGTCACAGTACGTGACTCACGATGAAAAACGTTTTTTTTTTTTAATCCCTATCGTCAATCTCTTAATAAGGGTTAACCACACAAACAATTACTCATAATTAAACAAATCCACGACACGTAGGTACCTACAAATCAACCCTACCGATATTGAAACCCTTTAAAACAAAAGGTGTCGACAAGACCCAACCCTATTAAAAGACAGCCATTTTTCATCCTGGGGCCTTTCTGGTTATGAGAGATAAACATTTTTCTAGACGTGTAAGTAAATGGATTATGGAATTTTGTCATTATTCATTCATTCATACGAGAAATTAGGTCAATACGGGTTTTACCACGGCAACACCAAAAGGAAGGGTTATGAGTTTAGCAGATTATGTTTGTATAATTATGTTTTTAAATTTAAGTTTGTTTGTCTTTAGCGCCTATAGTTAAGTCTAGATAGCCTATAAAATGAATTTTCATATATCAATTCGTAATTTTGGTCCGGGTGACGACGCTTTTTATTGTCCATAAAGCATAGCCTGTAAGTTTTTGTAAAAATAAAAATTGTATTCATACTTTTTTGTACGCTTTCGTACTAATTACTTAAACAGTCTATCTAACGGACAACTTTTGATTTGAGTTTATAGAATTTAATTTAATGGTCATTAACGACGGTGTGCGGGTTTAAGGAACCATTTCTACATGATTCCTCTATCTCTTTCATCTCAGCGCGTTCCTGGTTGCGTCCTAGGCTGTTTGTCTCGGAGGCCGAGGTCCACTTTCCTCCTCATTCTCCTCCACTTAGCCATGTCTTGGGCATCCCTAGTTGTGAGACTATAAACACGCATATCCGTCCATTTCTACATGATTCCTACCAGCACCAAGAGATAGAAAAAGATTTTAGGATACTTATGGTGGTACCTAAGAAGAGAAAAATTAAGATTCATGACCTCATATCTCGTTTCTCGCGTTAATTATTTTAGCCGTTAGCTAATTCTAGGATATCAGGTTGGAAGCGGCCTGCATCTGGCGCTTGTCTGCTACCTACTTCAGGTTATCTGACATCTATTTGGTGGGCTTCCAACGCTGCTCTCGCCGATGTGGTCGCAATTTGAGAACATTTTTGCCTCATCGGCTATCGGTTTTCCGCGCTATGCGCCCCATTCTCTGCCACGTTATAGTGAGGGACATGATTCAAGTCTGCAGTAACTTACCAACTAATTACGTACAATCTTTTTGCTTTTTAAATTTTTACTATTAAACCTGTTTTCATTTCATCTACCATGACCTATACCAATAAAAATTGATCGAAAAACGCGTCCATTACATTCCTACGACCGCATTTCCATACTGTGGAAATTTACCACACGGGGCGAATAAAAATACTAAAATTTTACCACAATTTTTCGTTCAAAATCTGTACGTGTTCGAATTTTAGCTAAGAAAAATGTTTGGATATTTTTGTCGCTAGATTTTTATCGACGATATTTTAGTTATAAAGGATTTTTTTGAATTAAAATGGTAACTAACTAGTTATGTCATTCATCGTTTCTACCTAGTTATACCTACCTACTATACACTCTCTCTCATTTTAGCGCTATCCCGGTTGCAACCTCAGGTGGTCACTTTGGAGCCCAGGGTTTTATCCTATGTTGGTTCCATTTTTGGTTGTTCGACCGATGACCAATAGCACACACCACACACACACATCCTCCATTGCGACGTCGTAAAAGAAACCCCATTTTTGAAACGTATGACATATACATATATATCACATGAAAATCGTTCTATATCAAACAAAAATCCTTCGTTAACGAACGAAAATTATTCGATATCGAACAAAATTATTCGTCTCACCGATTTTGCGTGAATCACACTTTTAAGAAATAGCAACCCAGCACTTTTTGGGTACGCCCTTCTACCCGTGCCTAGCGAAGGCGGCATGGACAGACACTTGTTCCCCACTTAAATTGCCGATTTACCAATGAATACCTGGATGGAAGCACTGTAATATTCTACCCTAATCCCAAGTAATGTTTAATATGATAAGCAGTAAGGTTCTAGATAACTAGTCATATCATTATTTGTTTGATACCTTCTACCTATTGAATACTCCGTAACTTCCTCATATATATATACTGCGCGGACTTAATGCTAAGAGCATTTTCTCTACCAGTCAACCATCTTAAATATCTCATATCGTAACACAAGTCTCGAGCTTAGTTTGTCCCTAGTGATCCCTATATACCTTTTTTTAGACATCTTTTATTAGGGAGATGTCAGGAGTACCCGTAATCGACGAGCGTGTATGAAGAGAGATGAGCGTAGAAGCGAGAGAAGTCTGTAAGGATCGTAGCAAATGGAAATCCGTGGTCTCCGCCTACCCCTACGGGAAAAAGGCGTGATGGTAAGTATGTATGTATGTATCTTTTAATACTTTTTTGACTAATCAATTTACAATAGTTAACTATTCAATTTAATAATAGTAATAGGGAATCATTAGTATTGAGAAATACTGTTCAAAGCCTATAAAAGAAACTTTACTAGACATACTTTTATATCTTTTAAACGCCATGTAAACAAAGTGAACATATTTATTTGAAATACCAAACAAAATGATGTTCAATTAATAAATAATTTAGTAATTAATCACTCCTCAAAACAGGTAGCTTAGGCAATCAAATAAATCAGGGTACTGGCTAGCCTTGCTAATGTTTTAGGTACTAACTATAAATATTTTATCAATTCTGTCGGTTAGTTAGCTGTAGAGAACTAGGTACAGTAAGCTACATTGTTGAAGTATACAGCTTTCGGGAAGCTCCAGAGTGTTGTCTCGTCCAAAATACCTTTGTGCCTCAAAACTAAAGTCTACGACCAGTGTATGTTACCAGTGATGACATATGGAGAGGGCGATGCTCGGTGTTTTCCTACAAAATAGAATCAGAAATGAGGAAATCCATAGAACAAAAGTTACTGATATAGTCCATCGGATTAACTCTTTGATGTGGCAGTGGGAAGGGCACATAGCGCGGAGAACCGATGGCTGAGCGACGGGGCAGAAAGGTTCTCGAATGGCGACCACGTACAGGCAAGCGCAGCGTTGGACATCCACCGATCAGATGGTCAGACGATTTGAAGAAAGTCGGAGGCAAGAGCTAGACTAGATGCAGGCCGCTTCCAACCAGTCATTTTGGTAATCTTTGGGAAAAGTCTATGTCCAGCAGCGGACTGACTGTGGCTGTAATGATGATGATGAAAAGTATACCTTAGATGGTTACATGTTACCTTAGACAAAGGTGAAAAGTGGTATAAATTTTTCTGTGGCCTACTATACCTACATAAAATGAGTTATTAACTACAAGGGGGACTAACATTTATACTCTCAAGCATCTCGATAGAGCCGGTATCGTGTTAGTAACGATCGTGCGTGTCCAACGACGCCGAGCGTGGCCCATCTTAAATAGGTCACCATTACTGACATTTTGATCTTAGCTCGTCCGTGCTTCGGAAGTGATGGTCGTGGGTCCCAAACGTTATTGCTCGATGATCAGTTAGGCAGTGTACCTTTAATTGCCTCTGTGGTTGTGTATGGTTTCAGTATGAATAGACCTATAAAATTGCAGTCGCTCCATTGTAATTGTCAATAAGTCGTAAAAACGAGGAACGTGATGAAAGATTATCCTAAGCTGTTTCTAAGCTTTAGAAGGCACGTTAAGCCGTTGGTTCCAGCTATCATTTGGTGGTTGTTAAAGGAAAAAAGAACCACGTCAGAGGCCGAGAGGCGGTATCAGGGTCGGGGTGTAAGAAAGACGGGAGCTTCCCGGACTTTTTTTTTCTTCTCATAAAGTGTCTCGCTTCTGTGACAAGGTCTGTCGCTCGATCGCTTCGCTCGCTCGCTCACTGTTATGGTGACTGCATAACCATAAACCATAACCTAATCTACTTTCTGTCAAAGTCTTATTATAACGTTATACTTAATTATTTTATACTCAGTCGCTTCTGTTCCATCCAATATCTCGAGAACGGTGCGTCGGATGACATCAGTCAAACCTTTTTTGTTTGTCTCACACCTCTCTTATATTTCCAGTAAGAAAAGGGGTTGAAAAAATTCTAAGTCCTGGACCCTCTTGACTCACTCGATATGATAATGAATGATGACCCTAAGCGTGCCCTAAGCTATGAAACGTTGAGGACTCATCAGGGAATCACTCACGGACATAGAGTAAGATCACTCCCTTTCTTCCTGGAATATACTCTTTGGTGCCTGAAGAACCAGAGGTCATGGGTCCAATTCCCACGTTACCAGCTTTGTTAGTATGATGGACAGAACAAGCTTACAGAATTACCTGATTCCGTGCTTCGGAAGGCACGTTAGGCCGTAGGTCCCGGCTGCCACATGGTGGTCAATGGAGGATAGTTCCTCAGAGGCGGAGAGACAGTTTTTGAGTTCTATGACACCCAGGATGTGCAGGGTGACCTTGCATCACAATATGTACTTCATCATCGCCAAGAACAAGTACTTATAAAATTTAACGGACGCCTGATGTCAATAAAAATACGCAATAGGCTTAGTTAGCCCCAAAGTACAAAAGTGGGTAGTTAGGTACAAAATAATCAGAAGTATCCAGAATCGTGGGTAGTAAAGACGCTAATATTCTTATGATGTGGGTATAAAAATCGGTAGGTAACATGATTGATCCTTAAACAAATCAAGTACCTACCTAATAGAGCAAAAATAATATCTTCTCATCTTACCTTATAACGC
This sequence comes from Euzophera pinguis, assembly GCA_947363495.1. NCBI lineage: Eukaryota > Metazoa > Arthropoda > Insecta > Lepidoptera > Pyralidae > Euzophera > Euzophera pinguis. The sequence continues at coordinate 3,659,088 of OX376180.1, forward strand.
CAGAAGTGATCCAAGGGCTCCAGCCTCCAAGGCATACATACACACCCAAGTTTTACACAAACCAAAACACAACAACATAAATTTTTAACCACTATCCGTCACAATAAAAATCACACATTTACATTTTAAGACACATTACACCGAAATCCGTATAAATTTGATTGTTATTTGCGTCTGTTCAACATCACGATTTTACGATGTGCTGGGTAAATCGAGAGCGATCACCCCCTAACACAACCACATTCCACGAGCGAAAAAGCCCGACTGACGTAAACGAAAACGGGAGGCGCGGAAATCAGACGCCCAAAGATTATGAAAATTATAGAGCGGGATTGGTAAATAAATAGGCAACGTTCGATATTTGAATTTTGATTTTTTTATCTGTTGTCTTGACATTGGCGCCGTTATGTAAATATGATGTTTTAGTTCTATTCATTCACCTGTCCTGTATTGGGATAACGATAAAAGTAGTTCGGAAATTTAATTTCAAAATTTCAATTGAACTTTTTAGTCTTGTATGAAGTGTTGGTTGGGATGGATGTCGCTTAGGGTTACCTATAGACCAGTTGGGAAGATCAGAAGTAAAATGTATGACAAATATATCGCATGAAAATCGTTCGACTCGTCGATTATGCGTGAGTTATACTTTTTAAAATTATTCAAAAATAGCACTCCTGAGGAAATTTGGAGAAATTTCTCTTAACGGGTATATAAATTTATAAAAAGAAATAATAAGTTGGTAAAAAAGTATCTTCGCATTTTTTTAAATGTATTGAATAGTGTCTTTAATAAAACTAAGTCACTTTCACAAAATGCGCAGCATGGCGCACTGTATCTAATTTAACACAAACACCCATTAATGTACCCATGACTGAGGAAAAACATGGGAAAAACTTTAAGTGTAAAATTTAAATGTTAAAGTTAAACAAACAAAAAGCAACATGCGGAATATTCTAATCGGCTTACGAACCATAAAATTACGCTAACGAGTACAGTAACATCCAAACCCTTGCTTATGAAACCAGACAGCAATCAAACACGAAATAAAACTCAAGTTAACGTTACTTTTACTAAACAGAGCACAATCAAACGTTGCCTTTACTGGGAATCTCTAATTAAAGATACGCAATGCTTTTAGACTTGATGCGCGGATGTGTTTTAAAGACGGGATGGTGTAAACATTTCTTTTGGTACAATTCAAATGCTCACCAGAACTTTAAACTGACTGCGGCAAAGAAAAAATACGGTTATGTATTTTCTCCCGGGCTTTAGGCTATATCAAAATTATGCAATTACAAATGGGCTGATCGTTTGCGTCAAAAAGCGCATTTTTAATTTTTTCTCACCTAAACTTATCGGCTTTGAGATCAAAATAATGTAAAGGACTGTCATTTGTTGCTTACAATTATCATCATTTAAGCGTGTTTCCATGTACATTTACGTTTTAAGTCTTGGATATGTTATTGTGCTATGCTATACTCGTATAATTATTTAATTATAGTTATAGATTTGTTGGCACTAGTTGAACAATGGAAATATTGACGTTTGACATCCAAAACTTTATTAGTATCTGGGTGTGTCAGTGTAAGTGACCACCACTGTCAGATATTCCAGTCTAAAGACATTTGACACAGACTCACGACTGCCATCTGGCGAAAATAATATAGATCAATGTCCTTTTAATAGCACAGAGGCTTTCATGTTAGACATGCGAGTAGTTCCAAGTTCCAACTAATCATTCATTCTATTTTGCCACAACTTAACACGCACGATCATTAAAACAGGCATGCCCGACTACGCTACAGACCTTCCTTAAATAGATTAACTTGAATTTCTGTACTACGAATATCTTAAACTGATTCGCGTTACGCTAGGCTACATACATTTCGTTATATAACTGGCCCCAATTAACGCTGATGGCATCTCCTGATATAAATACACCCTATCTTAGCAATTATGTTGGCAATTCTGAGTGAAAGGACTGGGTACTTTACACAAAATACCCAAAGTATGTACATGAACATAGTTGATGTAAAAAAAAAAATATGGCGGATATTTTAGAGGTCCGTTTTTGAATGGAAGAAGGTGGTGCCGGTAAACCACGGGAGTCACTTGAATAGGCTAGTTTCTAGGGTCAAAAGACTAACATTAAAATTAGTCCGTCATTTAGGGAATCAAAATATATTAGTGACGTATTTTTTCTTTTGCCAATAGATCGATAAATTATAAAGATATAACGCATCATAGTTTAGGAGTGGGGGCTCGTGACGTCACATATTGCAAAAAAGTGTAGCACACTGTGACGTCACACGGAACTTTAACGTACCATATCTTTATAATTTTTTGTTTAATTTTCAAAAGAAAAATACCAATTCAGTTTCCAATATTTTTTGGTAATCTAACGGACGGACTAATAATATTTTTTAGGAAACTAGCCCATTGTAGTAAGTAGTATGCGTATATGCGTATGCGTATATCTAAAGTATCTAAATCAAAAGGACTATTTACTTCCAGGGCACTACAACTCTTTATGGGTCTTGGTCTTAACAATGTTCTTTTATTCCAAGATGACATCATACCCATACCTAATCACTTAAGTTCCTTATACAGGCGAGGTCCAATCCTTCTGCAGCTTTCTTGTTATTTCTCGGGGATAAGAGGATAATAAGATTAGTCCTATATAGTCCGAGTTAATAATTACTACTTAAGGTATGTGTGAGGAGAGAAGATAAATCCAAGTTACAGCGAATAGCACAATATTTATTATTTCTACTTTACAAATTTAGACTCGTAAGGATATACGAAGAAATATAGATAGGGGTCGTGAGATCGAAGTAGGCACGAGATCCAGTCAGGCAGCCGCTATGAAATAGCCAGCCACTTAACTTCGGGATGACGAGATGATCCGAGCAGGCCTCTGGTGGACGCGCGCAGGCTTATATATGGCCCTCGGGGTGATGCGGCGCGGGGAAGCGGGGAAAGACAGCCGTTGATGAAGGCACGACGTCACACCTATTATTTATTCATTATAAGCAATACACCAGAAAAAAACAATGATAAGAAGGAATTAAAGAGTAACATATCCAGTAAGTTCAAGAACAAAAATTCTTAAAGTTCTTGAGGGAAACCCCACTGCAAAAGATAGGACCGTATAATTGTATAAAATTGTATATAGGGCTCACCTGATAAATATAAGATAGATATGGGACAAAGTTGACTAATAAAGTTCGCTATGAAGTGCCACATCTAACACTGTCTTTAACTTGTATTGGTACTGAAACAGGTTTAAGTTCAAATCTCTTTATTGCAGTAATCAAAATTGGAAGTTTGCGGAATTGCCTTGTAGTTTGAATTAATTTTTATTTGAATGTAACATTTTATGTGAAAGTTTTTTTTTTTTAGTTAATGAAAATTACTTTAAAAATATTTCTATTGTTGTGAGAGACTAATGCCGGTGTTATTAACAAATAACTAATAGAACTTAGATTTTATTAACAAGTTTTCAACTCCTCAAAATCTTTCCACACCAAGTAATTTTTATCGAATCTATCTATCCCTATATCATCGAGATATATGTACTAACGTACTAGAGAAGCTACGTAGAAGATTTGCATTGTTTAATTTTTGGTAATTTATCATTTTAGTCGCTGCAGCGCAGGAACAATAATACATCTCAAAAACTCAATCATAAATGCAGCGCTACATTTGCTACAAACGTGTATTTTTTTAAAGATATCTTCCCTATAGATAATGGCAGGTACGGTACAGAATGGACAATGTAGGAATTTTACCAATGTGGTTCCAACTTCCAAATAATAAAAAAAGATTTTTATTATTTTAGAAGAAGGCTTTTTGTGATTATTTTTATTTTGATGTGTTGTAAGTTTGTTGGCAAATCTGAGACCATTTTTGTTTGGAGTTTTAATAAACTTAAATCTTAATAGATTTATCAGTAACTGGCAATTTATTTTTTATCCATCTTGGTTAAATAACAATCTCTTATTTACAAATCAAACAACATGCATTTATTGGTATATTTTAGAATTACGCTGCCTACGCCTATAGTTTTATAGCCTATAGAAACACATTGAACCCTCTATTTATAAAACTACTAATCCGATCTTGATGAATACATATATGCGAGAAAAAAATTATATTCACTTAATATTTATTACATTAAAAACAGATTATCATACTCTTGGCATTATGTCAGTCTAACAAACCTATCTACAACCTACATACATTTCACTGTGAATTAGTTAGTCTATGACGAATGATTTAAAAAATGGCGCGCGGCAATTATATTGGTCGTATTTACATTTAAAACAGTGAAATTAGATGAAAAGTTATTCCTTTGCACTTTGCCGTGATACTTGAATTATTGTTACAATATCTCAACACGCACCAAGGCATTTTTTAAGATGGTCTTCTCTAGTACGTTAGTACATATTATCGATGCCCTATATAGATAGATTTAAACATTGTTAGATATTTTACGGCAACACAGACTAACTACTTCCACTTAGCGATCACAGCCGGGACCAAAAATTTGGAATCGATGGCTTGACACGCCTTCCCAAACACAAGACGCTCAAAATAGAAATGCCACTTGCAACACGTGTACGAAAACTACATCACCGGCGACACACTAGGACGCGGTTAAAGTACAAGCTGCACCGGCACCAAATCAACATTACTGCAACCTACTTCAGGTGCGAGATGCTGCATCGGCGTTTACAACAGCACACTATTATCAATCAATAAATGTGTATAGTCTTTTAATGTTGTATATATATAGTGATATTTTATGTAGTAAAGTTTAGTGTTCATTTGCGATTGTAGTTGTTAATTTATCTCCTCATAGTACCCCACTGTGGTCAAGTGACCCTAAGCCGTCACTCTGGCCAAGACACTCTGATCGATCCTGTGAGCCTGCGGGATCGGCAGTGGGTTCTCCAGTACACTTCGGAGGTGGTGTGACAGTACACCCGAGTAACCTCTATACCAGTCCCCAGTACCACTGGTGGAGCCACTCATCACTTGGGACCATTGGAGACTCTCAGCCCTTCCTGAGCCTACCCTTGCTCTGAACGTACGGGTTCAGTAGTGAGGTGGATATCTCCTGTTACAGCATCCCCCCACTGCGGCCAAGACTACCCTAAGCCGTCATCCTGATCGGTCCCGTGAGCTTGCGGGATCGGCAGTGAAAACTATTTCCTGTGTACATTGCACTACGTACACAAAACCCTTTTCCTATCCCCTATCCGTGTAACCGTAGGTCGCATGGTTACAGATATCCTGCACTATCTACTACAATGTATGGTTAGGGCTAGGGTATTAGGATTAACAGTTACACTCACTTACATACACACATATCCACTTGCATACATTTTCCACCGGGTTACACCCGTAAGGGTTGTAGGGTTAGGCCTCTACATACAATTCCACACCCACAAGGATGGTAGATAGGTAGAAGTAGGAGAAAACCTTAAGAGTTTTGTACGTATAACGCGGAGTCTCCGCGGCGCTACGACTTTTAATCTAAGCGCCAAGTTTAAGGACTAGCTCGGCATTATACACCACCAGTGGCGACCAATCCACTGTCTAATCGTCATCATCACAAACGAATTTCGATTTGGAGTTCCTCAATTATTAAATTTAAAAATATGTACAATTATAACTGTCGTCATAGAATTTATTGATATCCGCCATTTATTAGTTCGGTATAAAGCCGATTAGCATTTCCGTGTCATAATCTAGTATGTAAATAAAGCTGGGAAAATAGTTATCAGTGCATACTCACGATCTCTGTAGGTGGATTCAAAGTGGCCAATTTAACGACCACTGTACCAATTATAGGAATGTTTAGTCCCCTGGCCAGCCATTAAAAGCATACGTTAGTGAAATAATCTAGTTTCACATGCCGGAGGAGTCAAGAGGTCACACTTGTATGTTTTCAATATTATAAAACACATTAAATCTTCCCCTGAATATCTCAGATCAAATTTCTCCTTCCGGGATCTTGATCCCCGTCTGCGAGCATCTCACCACCTAAAGTTGAACATACCTGTATACTCCTCACAGTGTTACGCCAACTCCTTCTCAATTCTCGCTGCAAATCTCTGGAACAAGCTTCCTTTGGAGATAAAAGAGCTGTCTTCTCACTCTTTCAAATCTCGGGTTAGGGAATACTACGAACGATCGGACTTAAGCTGAGCTTACTGTTTTTATGTGTAATTGAATTTGTATCTTAGATGTAAGTCTATGCACCTAAGATTTCTTTGCGTGTTGTGCCCTCTTCTGTGCCCATATGTCTATATCCTATGTTAGTTTGATTGACTGGAAGAGATCCCTATTTGAGATAAGTCCGCCTTTTGTTGTAACCTGTATTCTGATACTATGTTCTTTGTGTAGAATAAAGATTTTTACATACATACATTACATACATAAATATATATTTTTGCTAAGCAGCGGGAAACTGGTAGTTTATACATCATTTAACAATGAACCGGCCGGATCCGAGCGTTGTCTCGGTTGCTTCTTATCCTACATAGGTTAGTAGCTGTTTCCTGAATTTGAGCCCAGGTCTTCAACTATATTCTATGAATATAGTTGAAGACCTGGGTTCAACCATACGTACCATTCATCAAAATCCGTTCAGCGATTTGGTCGTGAAAGCGTAACAAATAGCAATACCTACTTTCGCACTTATATCTATACGGATGAGTAGTTCCTTTTTGTCTGATATATCGGACTATTAGGAAATAAAGGTTCACGTCGTCCGATTTATCGGTCAAAGCCCACGGTTCAGAGGGTTGTGTTAGAATGGATTACATGGACAGTTATTTCGACTAGCAAGGAAGAAGGACACTTCTTTTTTTACTGGGGGTTAAAGCACAACAGAAGATAATGAATTCAAGCCGATTAAACCCCGTAACGGGCGTAACTTCACACGATAATATAATTACAAAGTACGAGGAAATTTTTTTCGCAGATTCGCAGAAAATTATGAGGGAAATAGGATTTTACGCATATACCGTGGGCCGAATAGACAACTGTACCTACATTGTCTAAACGTGTTTTCTAGTCGTCAGCTAACGCTTCAGAGCACAGAGTACAATACAATACAAAATCCTTTATTGCATAAGAAAAAATAACAAGGGTAAATTACATACAATTTCAAAATTAATGCGCAAAAGACGGCCTTATAGCAATTTCTCCCAGGCAACCCTGAGAAATTTCACAAATGAAATAGCTAGATGGTAGTGCGGGGTAGGCTAATTACTTATAACCAAATCATCATCATCATTTCAGCCGCAGTTAGTCCACTGCTGGACATAGGCCTCTCCTAATGATTTCCAAAATGACCGGTTGTAAGCGGCCTGTGTCCATCATTTGCCTACGCCACCGATAGGTTCTTAGTAGGCCCTTCAGGCACAATAGTGTCGGCCCTTATGGCATTGAGCGTTTGCTACCGCTTGCGAGTTTGCATCGCTCGCTTGATAAAGGCAAAGCCCATGGCCGAGGTCTGTCCCAACTGGGAGCCCCTTGTGCATTTGCCGAAAAGGCTGAGGGTTAATAGCCCTCGCCTCAAACTGTCCCGCTGTTAATTTTAAAGCTCACAGGAGCTAAAATTGTAGGTCATGTCAAAAAAAAAAAACCATTTGCCTGCGACGTTTTTTAGGTCATCTGAACATCTGCTCGGTGGATGTCCAACGCTGCGCTTGCCGGTTCGTGGTGGCCATAAGAGAAACTTTCTGCCCCATTGGCAATCTGTTCTGCGCTCTATGTGCCCCGCCCACTGCCACTTCAAAGAGCTGACCTAGGGAAACACCAAGCATCGCCCTCTCCATAGCTCTCTTGGCGACCTTGGCCTTATCTTCTTTAAGGCTTTATCTTCTTTGTAGCGTAGTCGGTGGTCACCAATTTAGCGTGAGATGGACTTGAATGATACTCCAATTGTTCCAACTGTTGTTGTTATACATATGGGCGCACATTAAGTTTCCGGAACTGACCACTTACATAAACAATATTTAAAAATTTATTGCAACATTTGAAAATAGAACTCTTTGGCTGTAGAATGCAGTTTGTTTCATCTGACTGTCTTTTGTTTTTACCTTGTGGCGCCATTTAAAAAATTGTGTGTCTGCATCAACATGGATTTAACTCGGGAAAATTTTCATAGTATGATTTTCTACGATTTTAAGTGTAATTTGACAGCTCAACAGAGCATCGCTCGGCTTGAAACAGCTTTTGGCAATGAAGCACCATGTTTATAGCTGGTTTGCAGAATTCAAGCGTGGTCGTATCAATCTCAGTGACGAATCTCGCGATGGTCGGCCGTCCACCGCTGTGACCAACAAAAACATCAATGCTGTGCGCCGTATGATTGAAACAGACAGGCATGTGACCTACCATGAAATTCGCGCATCCTTAGAAATAGGCATGAGTCAAATACAATTAATCCTACACAAACATTTGGGTGTGAGAAAGCTGTGCTCGCGGTGGATCCCACACAACTTGACCGAGGCTCAAAAAACGGACCGCGTCACTTGGTGCAGTGCCATGCTTACCAGATTCAACGAAGGTGCGTCAAATTTGGTGTGGGACATAGTAACAGGTGACGAAACATGGATTTATTGCTACGATCCCAAAACAAAGCAGCAATCGAGCGTATGGGTCTTCAAGATGAGCCGAAACCAACCAAAGTGGCGCGCGTGAAAAGTGCATCTAAGCGGATGATTGCTTCTTTTTTTAATAAAACTGGACACGTGGCTACTGTTGCTTTAGAGAATCGTCGTACAGTGAATAGTGACTGGTACACGACCATTTGTTTGCCGGAAGTTATTGACGAACTCCGTAAAAATAACCGTAAACGCCGTATCATCCTGCACCACGACAATGCTAGTTCTCACACGGCCAGACAGACAAACGACTTTTTGAAGGCGAAAAATGTAGAACTCATGAGTCATCCTGCATACAGTCCCGACCTGGCACCTTGTGACTTTTTTCTGTTCCCAAAAATTAAGAACCAATTACGCGGTCAACGATTTTCATCACCAGAAGAGGCTGTCGAGGAGTATGAAAAACACGTTTCAGAGGTCACCACAGAGGAGTGGCACAAAAGTTTTCAAAACTGGTTTCATCGAATGAAAAAGTGCATAGACGCCAAGGGAGATTATTTTGAAAAACAATAAATTAATTTTGTACCTTTAATAGTATTTTTTCATATTCATTCCGGAAACTTATAGTGCGCCCCACGTATATATAGAAATATTTACATTGGAACATTACAAGTAGGAATATTTGTTACAATATGATAGCCAATAATAAGTCAGTATTCGAGTCTATGTCCATATTTGGTGACTCATTTCTACGATGAGCCGCGCGGGGAGCGCAGGGCGAGGAATACCGCGTGTCTCGCTCACACTGTGCGAGGAATACCGCTTGTCTCGCTCACACTGTGCGTGACGCGCAGTCCTTTTCGACCGGCGGCGCGCGGAGCGGTGTCCACGGTGAGCGAGTTTCCACGTGTTGTTATGTGAAGTGTTTATCCACAAACTGATGAAGAGTGAAGACCGATGTGATGTGCTGCTTGAAGTGAAGAGTCGTGTGCTATGCTATTCTTGTTTCTTGACAACGACGTGCGATAAGCTCCGTACGACACGTGCATCGTGCATCTTAAACCAATCTTGTTTCTATGACAACCTGCCGTTTCTTTGACAATGCGTCGCCATAAATAAAATGCTTGCATGATGTGTGTGTTGTGTTTTCTTTCTTGCTATCCTTAAAAGAGTTCTTCTTCGAGCTGGTACTTGTGATGGTAACTGTTAGGTAAAAGTAATTTCCTGCTTGTGATGATAAGATATCTTGGTTTTGCTTAAGGTACAGGTAATAAGGTAAGTACAAAGGTAATGGTGTAGCCACAATGGTATTCGCACCTTATTCAAAGAAATGTTGAAATGATTGTAAAGAACTGTATTCCTTAGATTGTATACTTTTCTATGTGATATGTATGCCACTGTACATGAAAGCACTATCTACGTATTTGTTACACGTGGAGAATGTTCACGCCATTAATTGAATTCTTAATTAATAAGTCTGTTTCTTTAAATTATTTTCTTTTGACCACTGAGACGTAAGGTCCAATATAATAAAACATCACGGCATGGAGTTTTTTCAAAAAGGTGCGGTCTTTATTGTCTGCCACTCTCCGGTCTGGAGCCCTATTTTTTAATTTTATGACTCATATGTCGAATGAAAATCGTCCGTCGAATGAAAATAATCCGATATCGAGCAAAAATCTTTTGACTCACATTTCACTCATTTCAAAAGGAGGGCTCCTGGTCACTGGAAAATTCGCCACGACGAATTTTCGCGCAAAGCTACCGACGACGACCAAAATACATACACATTTGTTTTAGTGTAGTAATCATTTCATTACTAATCGCCATTCGCCTCGTCAGTGCGTGTGGCTTGGTAATGGCGTATTCCTTACTGGCCAGGCTGTAGGCTACGGTAACTACTTTCCATCAAGTGGGCGTATGCCTATTTGCCTAGTAATTGGTATAAAAAATGTTCTTAATTAGTCGATCAAGAAAAAAATTCAGACTTTGGAGTTTTTGCGGATCCGAGATACCCTGATATTAGAAGGATACTTATAAAAATTATAACCCAAAAATTGACATAAGCAACTCCTTAGTATCATAGATAAACATCATTTCCCATTAGGGAGAATTTTTATTTGAGCTTGAAGAAGCGTCATTAACGACTCTGATTGCGGTATGCCTTCTATGTCCCAATCACAACGAGGTACATTCTCAGTCGGGAAAATAATACACCAACTAATTTCAACATAGCAACCGAAGTCCACTCCAATAAATCACAATTGCCAATAGAAACTAATATCAATATTGATTTTAACTTAAAACAGTTAATCTGGGGTTTCGATCAAAATCAGTACTGTATTTCTATCGCTTCCTTACTCGAAGGTCATTTCGAGTATCGTGCTAAGGGTCGGCAACGCGCTCGTGACATTTCCGGTGTTGCAGGCGTTCATAGGCAACGATAACCACTTACCATCAGGTGGGCCGTACGCCTGTTTGCCTACTTAGTTGTATAAAAAAAAGAAGAATATTTGACATAATCGGGGAGTCGAATGATTTTCATTCGACTTGCGGTGAGTGTTTAATTAAACCACAGATTAAACTGCCTCTAAGGTGCAGTGGTTAAGGAGTTCACGTACATACCCCGAAGTAGTGGGTACGACCCCCGCGACAATCATACTTTGAATAAAATAGTTTTTTAAACCATTTACATTTACGAAAGGTATTTACAAATCAAAGGTGACAGGAAAAGTCGGCAAAGGCCGGCCTCGGAGAACATACTGCGACCAAATCGCAGACATTTTAACAAAGGGAGATGTCAGGAGTACTCGTGATCGACGAGCGTGTATGACGAAAGTGATGAGCGTAGAAGAAGCGAGGGGAGTCTGTAAGGATCGTAGCAAATGGAAATCCGTAGTCTCTGCCTACCCCTACGGGAGGCGTGATGATATGTATGTATGTAACCCATTTACATATATTTTTCTTTATTTAACTATTTTCAGTTTCGTTAGGATGTGTTTAGTCATATATGTTGCGTCGTCAGCTTACGCTTCGGAGCCTAGGGTACGCTGCAAGTCATGGCCCTTGTTTGGCGGCACGGGTTATTGCAATGGAGCGACTGCCGTCTGACCTCCGAAACCCCTTTTACAGAGAAACCAGACCAACAGGTACATGACCGAGATGTGTTAGTGACCACAGTTAGGATGTGCAAATGAATAAATTACAAAACGAACATTTCTTGATTTCGCATTTGACAAGTCGCCAGCTAGTGTTCTCTGTGTCACAGTTATTGGTGTTTCTCGTAAACTTTTGAACTTTGAAACCCTTCCACAAAGTCCGTTTAAACTTTTAACTAGTAACTCAATATCTAGTTTTGTAGGCGAAGTTCTGTAAGTTATTGTTACTTATATATACTTACCTAAAATTACACAGGGTGTTCAATAAACCCTTTCATTTAGTTTGTCAATTATAATCCCGATGTGTTCAGTTACAACCCTGAAAATAGCGTCTACGTAATACATACTAGAATTGAAGAACGAGAAATATTTTTATTGGCAAAACTAGATAGTTTTGCCAATAAAAATATTTGATCACGTGGACGAAACCGCGGGTAACAGATGTTACCCGCGGTTTCGTCCACGTGATCAATTAGAACCGATGAAACCTTCTTCCTTCAAACGTGTTTTCGAGTTGCTTCAGAACCTAACGTACGTTTTTAATCGTGGTAGCATTTAGCGGTACTGGCTATTACAATGGAGCGACGGTTGACATCTGTAGCCCTTTTTAAAGGAGAAAGGGACCTATTAATGGACCTATTGATAGTTCCATTGAAAATCAGCGTTGCAGTCATTCCTGTGGTGTGGCTGTAATATGTGCTGAATGGGTCTATTTGTCGGGAAGGATTTATAGCACATCATCTGTGACAGCTTTGTGATAGCAAAGAAAAAGTAATTTAGTCTTTTTTTGTCCCATGCATGTATTGTTATCTTTGTTTGGCAATTAATTTATTCTAATGAATGAATGAATTATTTATTTGGCAATACTTAAACACACACAAGCTAACACAATACATATTGTAAAATTAAAACAAAAACCTATGAGTAACAGCGGGTGTGCATTGAAGAAACCAAAAAGGTCACAGCTCAGCGAAGATTTTACTCACAAAAGTAGTGAGCAAAGCACTGATATTCTGCTGTGACCTGACTGGCGATCGACTCCAAACACAAACACAGAAACAAAAGTTAATTAACCTAGACAAATATTCTATTCTATTTTATTCTATTCTACAGGGAAACAAGACCAACAAGAACATTATCCGGGGTGTGTTAGTGGAAAACACTGTCGGAACTTTTACTTAAAGGATTTAAATATTGAGCATCTGAGACAGAGTAACGACTGCCACCTATCCATAACAATCAGGTACAACGGTTCAAAGTGCCTTAAAAAGTTCGAAGGAGCTCGAGGTAGAAAATTCCACTAAGTGCCAATGAAACCAATACTAACAATTAGGAAATCCTAGGTTATTCCGGACATAAAAAGAGCAGAGGACGACTAAGTACCTGTGCCGTGGCCGACAACTGTTGACTCAGGATAGTTGTCCTGACTCAAAAGTACGAGGAGGGACAGATCTTAAATAATCAGATTAAGGCACGAATTACAATATGATTACATTATGAATCATTGCAAATCTTAAAATAGCCACATTTTGGCACTTCATGAAATGAATCATTTCATGGCAATTCTGCTGTTTGACGGAAAGTCGCAAAATGGCTTACTTTTCGTGAATTGCTTGTGAATTGCTTTACCTGATTGCCAGGCCTAAAAATAATTTTCATTTTTGCATAGCGTGCGTACTTTTACGATGTTTTAGTAAAATAAGTTTATCTAACCAATTATGTTGATTTACTATTATAAATTAACCTTATCAAAAATTAATTTACCAGTGTAGAATTGTAAATATCAATAAAAATATTAAAATTATAAAATCTATTTTTAATTTATTACTATAGCAATACTTACACGAGAAGTGATTCAGAAAATGAATCACGAAATGAATTGAATTAGAGTTGAAACGTCAATGTCAAAATTTGCAGAATTGCTAAGCTTCGCAATTCATGAAATGATTCGTTTTGATGAATTGCTCAAAGTGGCCATTTTAGACCTGCAGATGTAACTAGTTGTGAACAATATCTATGATTGTTATTAATTTAAGTTTCTCAATTTCCGTTGATCATTCACCATCATACTCCATAATTAGGGCACTCCTACTCTACAATACTTTGGCCTTGTAATCTCAGCATCAAATAAAAAGTATCTAGAACTGGGGCTGAAATCAAATGTTCATCGTTTGTTTTGTTCCTTGACCTACTTCATCAGATGTGGTTTTCATTCGAGTACCATTCTGACCCATCGGGCATCGGTTCTCTGCACCCCGTTGTTACTTAAAAGTCAATTATAAACCAATACATATATTGCAGGCGTCCGTAGGCTGCGGCTTTCCACCAAGCGGCAACAGAAATACTTTATCTGTGAAAATTGTAATCCTATCAATGATAATGATGTCTATGTCATAGACCTCCGGGTCTATGACATAGACATCATTCGTTTTAGTATTAACAACTCTTAAAATATATGAAATTAATAAAGCATTTCCTGTGGAGAGTCGTTTGAAATAGTTCGGTCACATCATGAAAAGGGACGAGGATCATGCAGTCAGAAAAGCCTTGGCTATTCCAGAGGTTAAAAAGGCAGAGGACGATTGCCTGCAACGTGGAGGATAACCGTTGCCAAGAATTTAGAACGGGCTTAACTGAGCACTCAGGCAACCCAGGACAGACTGTCTTGGCACAAATTTACGAGGAGGGCCGACCCCAAATAAAGGTATAAGGCACGGAACAAGAAGAACAAAGCATTTTCTGTTGTAAGTTTTCATGTGATGGAAGATGGGACCGGGCTATGTGAGAGGTAAAATTCGGAAAATGGACAGCTGACTGAATGCAACCGGGAAATCGCTAGGATGAAGAGGGTTTTCATGTGACCCGTTGCTAAATCATGTGCTCTATATTTTTGTACCATCATATATTTTACTACTCAGTTCTTCACGCTCCGGCGACGTAGAATGACCGCTTGCACAATGTGTCCATCTGATCAACCTTCAGGTCCATTGGTGAACAACACTGTTACAAATTGTAACACCAGTATAATTACGACAACGGGTTTCACTCTCGTTGTGCAAATTTGAAACGCAAAATTGTGTGCCAACAAGATTTAAATCGATGGTGTTATTTGTAGGTTGAAACAATTTAATTTGAAGTTGTAACTGGTTTTTACTACACTTAAAATATTGTCTATACAATACAATACAATACAAAATATATTTAATGTGACATTTACAAAGACTTCAACATAATATGAGCAAAGGCGGACTTATTGGTCTATGGTATTTTCTATACGAGAAAACGGGGCCCTATTACTAAGACTCCGCTGTCAGTCTGTCACTAGGGTGTATATCTCATAAACCGTAATAGATAGAGTTTTTTTTTAAAATACAACTAAGTAGGCAAACAGGCGTACGACCCACTGATGGTAAGTAGTTACCGTAGCCTATGAACACCTGCATCACCGGAGATGGCACGAGCGCGTTGCCGACCTATCCGCTGTCAGCACAGTGACCCCTCTGGAGCCTGGCGTCCCTACTCACCAGCAGGAACACAACACTGCACCACAGTGTTATTTGGCTGCGGTCTTCTGTAGGGTGGAGGTACTTCCCCAGACGGACTGCTCCTTACAAAATGTCCTCTCAGTTGCCGCTAAAACAATAATAAAAGTCCCAAACTCTGTCCACATTTAAGAAGCGAGTAAGAGATCATTATTTCTCCTTAAACTCATAAATCGTATTATATATATATATTATTTATCTATATTAGTAGATATATTTATTGTATTTATTATTTAGTTTATTATACATATAGTATTATAGAATAGGTTTAAATTGTGCTTATTATTTTTGTATTTTGTTTTTTTTTATTTTTATTTTTTGTACGCCACTTTGCCTCTTTCTTTCGTAGTTCCTGTCGCGGGTCTGCTGGAAGAAATTTCTTTAGAAATAAGTAGAACCCTTATACACAGTTTTCCTAATTTTAAGTTTCCAATGTATATTTACAGCGTGTACATGAAATAAATAAATAAATAAATAAATAAAACAAATATTTACGGGGGGCTTTCATACAACAAACTTGTTTTTATTGTAAGAAACCATTATAGTGCGCGAGTCCGATTCGCACTTGACCGGTTTTATTTTTGTAGCTATTTGATGCTATCCTAATGTAGGCAAATAGGCTTAGGATCCACCTGAAGGAAAGCAGTTACCGCACCCATCGAGCAACTGGAAGCAATAAAGATTAAATTGATTGAAATAGAAAGTATTAGCTTACAAATGAAATTAAACGCTAAAGATACGTTAACAAAATTGAATTTCCAATATTCGGAGATAGACATGGGATGCAAATCAAATATAGTATCGGATCAGTTATGTTTGTCTTATCAGTGAAGTTGGAATTACTTCGACCTAAGCTGAGCAATCTTAATAAAGTATCTACTTTAGCAGTTTACTTAATCCGTACTTACTTCTTCAGTAATTGTTGTAATTGCAAAAGTGGTATTCTTCACGTAAAAATGGGTTCTCTGTCTCCAGTCGTTAAGGCCTACGTACTAGGTCGTGGTTTTGATTCCCACTGGAAGAATTCTTTTGTTTTGTTGTTATTGTTGTTCTACCCTACTGTTATTTACTCTATTCAGCTGCCTCCGTGGTCCAGTGGTTAAGGCGTTCGCCTCTAAGCCGGGGGCGTGGGTTGATTGATGAAGTATACTTTGTTTAGTTGTTTCCAGTTTGGTTAGGACATTGCAGGCTTAAGTCATCTGATTGTCTGATAATAAAGATGATTCCATGTTACATCCCGGACACTCCATACAACAACAGCGAGCGCGATACCTAATACGCCTACTGCGATTCGGTAGCGTACGTACACGCGTCACTGTGTGAGTTACTCGTACAATCATATAGTTGTCGCAGCGGCTGGGCTGCGAAAGCGACATTGCATTTTCTGCTCGGTGCGGTATAGGGTATAACACCGTGAAATTTTTGTTGTTTTGGACCCATCGTCCAGTGACTCCATTCATGCAACCGAACAAATTTCCCCAAGGAACATAGCTCGGAACATGAAAAATAATTTTGGACTTCCCATAGTAAGTTAGGTCACGTGATGAGACATTTGTATGGGAGGTCCAAATATTTACTCCATATTTCGACCCATGTATCTTGGGGAAAGTTATTCGGTTGCATGAATGAAGTCACTGGACCATGGGTCCAAAACGACTAAAATTTCACGGTGTAGATCTGTTTCGGGTGGGAGGGTGTGAGCTTCCGTTCTATTAGTACTATTAAAAATTCTGTGTCCATGCTTCGGATGTCGCGTTAAGCCGTTGCCCAAGCTGCCGTCTGGTGGTCGTTAATATTCAGGCCTTAGGCCACAGACGCATGAACCTTGACAAAACTGACTTCGTTAAAGCTTTCCAACTTTAAAATAATCAAATAGCTTATTGCTTATAATAAGTTACAATCGCAAGCCGCAATCTTCTGTCCAGTAGAGGAAGCACTCCATCTCGGTTCACGTAGTCACCCACCCGCTGATATAAATTTCTGAATTAATTTCGAATCAAAAATGCCTTTTTCCCCTTATCATCATTTTTATCTGTAAGGTATAGAATATTTCACGTAAATAGAGTAACTACAATTTTATTCAAGAAAAAATCCGCGAGACGCATTCGTTTTCTGTGACGCGACCTATCTTACGTATGGGGCCTATATTCAGGAAGCACGTCGAACCTCTGGGTTCTTTTGTACATACATCATGCCTTACTTACCCACAGCAGGGTTTCTGAAGTGCCTGTAGTCCTTTAGTACAGGAAAACGCGACCTATAGTATGTAATTATTATAACAACTGGTACTGGTACATGACTGGCACTGACAAAAGCGGTGTGTGCGTGAAATATCCACGCGCTAGGTGAAACGTCACCTATTCTATGATTTTGCGATTATCCATAGTTTTTAATGATGAATTCGGTTAAGGTACATAAATGTAGGCTGATTTAAAAAAATATAATAAAATTCAACTTTCAGATATTACGGTATCTATGTTTAAAATAACAAACACACATATTGTTACCAATTTTTTACTGCATAGAAACTTTGGAAAAAAATCCTTACAAAATCGCTGAATTTTAATATTTAATGGATGGACACCCAAACCAATCCGCGAAGACGGACGCGTGGCATCGACTTTTTGCTTGTTAAAATACTTGAATGAACGAGGCAGGAATGAGCAGCGACGAATGGACGATTAACTTTTTATTTGGGGTGTAAATGATCCTTTTTGCTGGCTCAATTAGTTACCCTCTGCATTGGGTGTAAGAGATTTAGTTGGAATGCTATCTTTATCACTTTTACTTTTGCCGTAGAATATTTTACTTAAAAGTAAAAGAAATAAAATACTATGGTATATAATATTTGTGTATGTTTATAATGTTCGACTACTTATATCTGTTGGTGTACCCACACTAACGTAATTGTTTCGCTTTCACCTCGAAAGGGTTGTCTGAAAGAGATAGCCTAGCAATAAGTCCGCCTTTGCTTATATTATGTTTAAGTGTTTGTTATTGTTAAACTATTTGTTACTGTATGTGGACAATAAAGATATTTTGTATTGTATTGTATGGTCAAAAAGTGACGGCTAGACAGGATGTCTTAATTTAATGTGAAAATTGTGAAAACATAAAACACCGTATTAGATATACTTACAAATTTTCTGCATCCCTGTCTAGAAACTGTTTACTTAGTTAGCTATCACAGTTCATGAGATACTGCGTGGTGGCAGACAGACAGACTTAGGAATCACGTCCCGTTTGTATACTCTTTTTTTATACAACTAAGTAGGCAAACAGGCGTACGGCCCACCTGATGGTAAATGGTTACCGTAGCCTATGAACGCCTGCAACACCGGAGATGTCACGAGCGCGTTACCGACCTGTCCGCTATCAGCTTTCAGGAGCCTGGCGACCCTACTCACCAGCAAGAACACAACACTGCATCGATACTCACTCACTCTTGGATACAGAAACCGAGAAAAGTTTGATTTTATGAAACTAAAATAGCTATCCGGGTTCGGCCTAGCTGGTTTATGAGAGCCGAATAATTAGAAATCGAAATTCTGAATTCAAAATTCAATCAGGTGGTCCTAAAAACCAGTTCAATAAATATTGAACGAAATCGAATCAAGAGACAGGTGCACTCTGCTCAGTCGAAGGCCAATCACAGCACACTATCGAATTGATCTGAAGCTTTATTTTCGAAATGTATGGTACACATGTCGAATGATAATCGTTTGACTCACCAATTATATCAAACTTGCTTTTTTCCCGCAGCTCCGCCTGCGTCAAAAAGTAGCCTATGTTTGACCCCGGGTCTTCAACTATATTCACACCAAATTTCATCAAAATCCGTCCAGCGGTTTGGTCGTGAAAGCGTAACAGACAGACAGAAAGACAGACAGACTTTCGCATTTATAATATTAGTATGGATTAGTGTGGATATGGATGTAAATTATTCGAAATCGAACGAAAAACATTCGACTCGGCGATTTGCGTGAATCACACCTTACAAAGATAGCACCCCTGAATCAAGAATCAAGGATTGATTTGAGATTGGTAATCGCGTTTCTCATTGTTGGAACTCGGTCTCTGACTTTGTAAAAACACGAAGATTAATGTTTTGTGTATAATTAGGACTTAATTCAGCCTGTTGCTTGTTCTGTAGGATTAGAAACAAGTTTAGACTTAGTAATTTATTTAAAAAAAAAAACAAAACATGCTGATAAGTCGAATTCGAGATTTCTCGAAAAAACATGATGGCTAACTACAGAAAACCCTACACGTCCGCCATTTTTTCCACATATCTCGCATTTACGGACAAGCCTCACGATTTATATAATGTTATTAGAACCTTGAATATATATTGTAAACTAGGTGTTTCCCGCAGCTCCGCCTGCGTCAAAAAGTAGCCTATGTTTGACCCCGGGTCTTCAACTATATTCATACCAAATTTCATCAAAATCGGTTCAGCGGTTTTGCCGTGAAAGCGTAACAGGCAGACTTACACATTTATAATATTAAGTGTGGATAGTATTGATGTTCTTCTTGTTAGCGAGTCGAGTCTGGCAAAGTTAAATTTGTGAAAACCAAAATTCCGCCACCCGAGAGTGCAGGTGACTGGGCACTCAGGGCAAGATAATAAATGAGCCATAGTCTGGGGAGAGGCACCACAACGGCAGGAATCCTCTGAACTGTAACCCCACCTGATCATGTTTTCCCTGCACCGGCCGACCTGAGTTCGAAGTCTGTTCAGAGACTTCCACGTCAGCCAGGGCAAATCATGTCCAGGCGGTAGATTTTCTGACAGCGGAAAGTGTGATGCCGTCTGGTATCTCTCCTTCCAGATACCAATCCTTGACTAGGATACTTCGCCAATCAGAGGTTGAATCTCTTTGGCGAAGCTCTGTCGGCTCTTCAGTCTCTTAGTAACCGGCACATAATTGTACATAGGGTGCCGGGTGTCGGGGGTCAGCTTCTTTTTTGGCCATTTCGAGGGAGCTAGTCACATCTCTACGAACGTCCGGGGGCGCCACACCAACCAGATGATAGTATGGATAGTAGTATGATTTAATTGGTAAGTATTAAAATAAAAATTAATTAAGAGAGGTAGGACATTGTGGCGCCACAATCGCACAGTAAAAAGTTACAACACAACGCAACAGATGGCGCTTAAAGCGACTAATTCGAAATTCCCATACAAGAAGCCTAATTAGTACGGCGGACTGAAACGCGATATCAGAGTTTCTGAAAATTGGAGCATATATACAACCTCCAACAGAACACCGTCGGAGCCGCGGTTCCCCAGGCATAACACCACGCCTGGCGGGAAGTAATTCCCTTTGCGGCGGTCGAGCAGGACACATCTACCCGCCGTACTCCAAAACATTAGGTAAGGAGTAGTCCGTCTGGGGAAGTACCTCCACTCTACAGAAGACCGCAGCCAAATAACACTGTGATGCAGTGTTGCGTTCCTGCTGGTGAGTAGGGTCGCCAGGCTCCAGAGAGGTTGCCGTGCTATGCGGACAGGTCGGCAACGCGCTCGTGACATCTTATGCACTTACCATCAGGTGGGCCGTACGCCAGTTTGCCTACTTCGTTGTATATTAGAAAAAAAATATTATAACATCCCTCTTCTCTAATCATCCCTCGAGATGATTCCTCCCAATAAACAAAAAAAACCTGCAAGCTTTTTACTTCTATACAGACTGGCCAATGTCTTCACAATTAGTGCCAATTGATTTCTCACAGACTAAATATAGAAGACAGTGACATTGATGAAGATTAATCTCGACATGTATCGAGAAAAACTGGGAGCCGTTTATGATGCGACGGATTCTATCAGGGGGCCGATCGCGCTAACTGCTAAATTTACCGTGACCGCGAGGGCTGTTTTTGAGAATGCAAAACTGGTAAATTGCTCAAACGATTTCCGATCGACTAATCAGTTTTACAGCCATTACGGTCATGGTTTGGTTTTGGTAATGAAGTCAGACTTAATTCTAGAGGTGGAGAAGGTTGTGGGTTCGATTCCCACGGGTCATACTTTGTTTAGTTGTTTAGGATATTACAGGTTTGAACCACCTGATTGTCTGTTAATAAAGAAATTCCGTGCTTCGAAAAGCACGTTAAGCTGTTGGTACTAGCTGCCATTTGGTGATCTTTTAAGGAACCACCTCGGAGGCGGAAAGGCGGTTCCAAAAAACTCTGCACCTTATTTAGATACATTTGTGCTTTTGTCTATTTTTAACTCCATACAAAACTTAGTTCCTCGCGTGCCAGAACCACCAGGCCTCTCCAGAACTGACGTTAATGACGTAGACGAAGTTTCATAAATAAAATAAAATTAATATGAATAAAACATACAAAACTTGATAAATCACCACAATACGTCACATACGAAATTGGGTCCCTACATCATTTCCGAGGGTACCTCGTTAGTACATAATTAATACACCTTCGTTAAACCTCTGTTAGCTGCGATTGAGAAGTATCGGCTACTATTCCATTGAAATCGCCGACGGCACTAAACCAGAGTAGATTACTGTAGAAACCAAGGGATATTTACTATTCTTTGATTCCTTAATTTTTAATTGGCACGAATTTTCAACGGCAACAAGGTGTGTACAACTAATATTTAACATTGATATTCGCAAAATTTTTTGCAAATATTTTGCGATTATCAATCCATACTTCCATGCTAATATTATAAATGCGAAAGTCTCTCTGTCTGTCTGTCCGTCTGTATGTCTGTTACGCTTTCACGGCCAAACCGCTGAACGGATTTTGATGAAATTTGGTATGAATATTTGAAGACCCGGGGTCAAACATAGGCTACTTTTTGACGCAGGCAGAGCTGCGGGAAAAAGCTAGTGTTATATATAAACCGAAAACACATTATAACAGCGGCTGGTAGCGCACGCGTCCCGGTTCCGCTACCAACCGCTCCTCCCCTCCTCCTGCAAAACATTAAAAAAATGTTAGTAAACATTTACAAAATATCAAAAATAACAGTCTTCATTCATTGAATTCAGTCACAGAAAAATTTCTTCAGACAGTAATTGAAAGACAAGGAATACGATGTCTTCAATCGACCGGCTCTAGTAAACAAATAAATACTAATAAAGAAATGACTAGGAAATTGACTAGAGTAACGAATTTGGTCACAATATGAACTACATATATGCATAAATAGGGGGATGTCAATTGTTTATAGAAGAAATTGAATGTAAAACCGTAGAATGAAGTTGAAACTGAATGTAAATAAACTGTGATAAATTGATAATAGATATAACTGATTTTAAAAATAACGTACCTAGCAGAAAAACTAAAAGTAATAATAAAAATGGTAGACATAATATGACTACAGTATAATTACAAAAGTAAATAATGCACTTTAAAAGTTTTTGATTAAATGATGAAATAAACATTATATGGATACAAACAAATAAGTAATCAAATTGAGATATAACAGTGATTCATATAAAAATGTTAAGAGTTATTGTCCAGATAAGAATAAAACTGAGAAAATATGGTTAACATAAATTCTGTAAACTAGATATAGCCAATAAATTGTAAAATATAGGCCAGAAAATAAACAGATACAAAATATATTGTAAAACCTAGAAGTTAACAAAATTGTAATACCTAGTGTAAAAAAAAAAGAATGTTAAAACGCAAAATAACCTATTTGTCAGTAGGAAATAGGAATTATATGCCTGCTTCGCAGCACATCTCATCTCGTCTCCGCTTTTTTTTTTTATTTTTTTTTTAATACAACTAAGTAAGCAAACAGGCGTACGGCCCACCTGATGGTAAGTGGTTACTGTAGCCTATGAACACCTGCAACACCGGAGATGTCACGGTTTGACAGAAACCGGGCCATAAGCTGTCAGAAATTTTATCACAATTAATATTCCATTATTATTGGCTGGGACCGGATCCGGATAACAAATAAAAATATCAAAACAAAGTTAAGTAAACTTACTTAAAAAACAAAACGTATTCATTTATATATTTAATTTTACATTTCCTTTATCGATATCGGGTTGTTCGACAAGCTTCGAAGTCGGACGTAACCGGAAAATGCTTGAAAAGATGATGTGTCTCTATAAAATAGCTGCTCTGTGAAAACTGCAGGAGCAGGACAGAAAAAAGACGTCTTAAAACAGGTCCGTGGCGCCTCTTCATTGACGAAAGTATGAGAAAAAAATAATCAATGAAACCTGCTCACAAATATTGAATCTAAAATACACCCTATGACTTTCACAATAAATTCGTATTTCGAATCACGGTTCAGTAAAAATAAATTCTCGCATTCGCAAGTTGCATTCAAGATGTCAAGAATTTCCGATAGCATTTTTATCATTCAATTTTCGAACGAATTCTTATTATAAATTCTAGACTTTAAGGTTCATTATTCAAAAATAAATCATGGCGTTTATTATTTTTTAATTTTTCCGTTAGGGTGGTACCGTTTTAACAAGAAGTGTATTGACATTTAAATGCGATTGGGCTGCTGTTTGAGTAAAAAAAAAGTTACTGGCAGGTGAAATATCAAGGTCGAAATTAAAAGTAAATTAATTATGATCGAGTTAAGAAACCATTTCGTTGTCATTAAAAATAAATGAGGAGCTAAGGACCACATTTACAAGTAACCATGACTGTAAGCTGACAGATAATATTATCCTGTATTATCCGTACGACTAATATTTAATTATGACATTAGGCAAAGCCTATTAAGTAGATACCTCTATCACATGGCGGTATATACTCGTAGAAAACAATTTTATGAATGAGAATAATAAAATGTTCTCACGTACTTGCCTGTCGTATTCTTATACGAAAAAATGCATTTAAAAGACGTTGCCAAAGCAAGACTGGAAAGATGGAACAGCATACACACCCTGATGTGCCCACTTTCCGCCGAAAAGCTTCCCTCCAGCGATGATCTCCCATGGCCAATTTGGAGGTCTTTAAATAGACTCCGTTCTGGAATCGTGAAATGCCACGTGAAAAAAGTGAGGTGGGAGTTTTCGAGCAATTCCCTGTGCGACTGCAGGGCTGTCCAGTCTATGGTCCACCTATTGGAATACCCAAATTGCCTAGTCTGGCTGAGGATTTGGAGGTTAACGACAGAGCGGTGAAGGTGGCCATATGCTGGTCTAAGCACATTTGACAGAAATAGTCATTTCTACTCGCAAAGAAGAAGAGAGAATAGCAAATGCGAGAGACTCCTCTAGTGTATATCATTTCATAATACGCAGTCAGTCCACTGCTGGACATAGGCTGCCCCTAATAATTTCAAAAATGACCGGTTTGAAGCTGCCTGTAATCGAATGATTTATATTCGATATAATCGGTGTTTCAAACGATTTTCATTCGACTAACCGATTTTGCGTGAGTTATCCTTTTCAAAAATAAAGCACCTGAATTCTGAAGCGTAAACTGACGATGTCACTGAGAAAACCTGGAGTTGTGTTCCTGCTGGTAAGTAGGGTCGCCAGGCTCCAGAGGGGTCGCTGCGCTGATAGCGGGCAGGTCGGCAACGCGCTCGTGACATCTCCGGTGTGACTGGGAAGAGATACTCTTACAAATAATAATCAAGGTACCAAGGCAACAGTCTTTTTAATCTGCAGTCATTAAGACATTCAATTACGTACTCCTCAAGGTGCCTGTAAATTACATATAATATATACTTGTAATTACTTTGCCGGCTCTAAAAGGAGGGTGCAATATTTCACTTTTTTATTACCCCGGAGGCTAAAGTATATGGTAATCGTTTAAATCATTTGAGATATGGTTGCTAAGTAATTTTGGTTACTATATGATATGCTGAGAAGGTATGATATAGGAATAATTTTATTTAAAGTACCTTACCACTTCGATGGGATAATATCTTTGAAATATTACTAAACTAGCTTTTTCTCGCAGCTCCGCCTGCGTCAAAAGTAGCCTATGTTTGACCCCGGGTCTTCAACTATGTTCATACCAAATTTCATCAAAATCCGTTCAGCGGTTTGGCCGTGAAAGCATAACAGATAGATAGACAGACAGACTTTCGCATTTATAATATTAGTATGGATTATAGTATGGATAATAGCGGATTAGTTCGTTTATAAATTTATTCATAATCCTTCTGCATATGCTAGCCTAATCCTTCAAGCTAGTCCTAGACCTAACAGTCTGGCCACGAGGCAATTCGCCACGGGGAAATTCGGCGCGATGCCACCGGCGGCTAAAAAATACCTAACAATTGCACTAAAAAGCCACGAGAACTGGTGACTGGCGAGGCGAAATGAGGAGTAGTCACGATTAGTGCACTGAAACAATGTATGTATTTTTTTTAATCGCCGCGCCGGTACGGGGAATCGCGGCGAATTGCTTCGTGGCCAAGCTGTAAGTTCATAACGGATCATAAAATAATCAAAACGGAGTTTGTATATTTGTCACGTTTTATTTACTGAACTTCCTAAAATTTACAGTGTTTGAACAGCTAACAAACACACATGTATGTATGTATGTATAAATTTAAGAGCTGGGCTTTTGTCGATGGAATTTCTTCCATTCTGTCCCTCACCAGTTATTTAATTTTTTGATGTTTCGTCTGTATTTTTTTAATACGTTCAAATTAAATAAATTACAATCTATAGTAGTATAACAATATTTAAAGGTGAATGAATGAAGATAAAGAGTTTGTTTGATTGTTTGAACGCGCTAATCTCAGGAACTACTGGTCCGATCTGAAAAAAATATTCAGTGTTGGATAGCATATTTACCGAGAAAAGCTATAGGCCTAGTCGGAGTCGGGACGGGCAGTTAGTAAATAATAAACATATCAATTATACCTCCAGAAGAGTTAATTAAATAATTGAGACATCGCCTTTTACCGTAGCCCTATATCCAAAAAGGAAAATATCCGAAAAAACACTCAGAAGTTAAAATTAAATTGTTTTTAAAATTCCTCGCTTTTTAAACTCTTCATTATATTACGGCCGGTAGAAAAATTATGCAGCGGCGGCATAAAAAGCGTATTAAATGCAATAAACAGCTTCCTGTATTCATTATTCCCATGCTCGTTACTGATTCAATGAAGCCCGCTTTGAAATTTATTCCCTTTTGTGTTTGGGCAAGTTATATGCATTCATACTAAAATTTATGTAAAAAATAATCCATGTTTTCCTTGGTGACGCCCACAGAATAGGTAGAAATGACATATGTATCAGTTAAGCCTGTCGAGTCTTAACTTAGTATGGCGCACGTTATGGCACTTCTAATCTTATTTCTGTGGTGCCGCCATATCTTGACTTTACCAATTTCGTTTAACTGCCTTCGTGGTTCAGTGGTTAAGGTGTTCGCCTTGCACGCGGAGGTCGTGAGTACGATCATACGGGAAGCATAAGTACTTTGTTTAGTTGTTTACAGTTTGGTTAGGACACAAACAAAGGTTTGAATCACCTGATTCATCATCCCAGCGTGTATTACTAGTTGCGTCGTCAGCTTACGCTTCGGAGCCTAGGGTACGCTGTAAGTCATGGTCCTAGAATTAGCGGAACTGTTTATTACAATGGAGCTACTGCCGTTTGACCTCCGTAACCCTTTTTACAGGGAAACCAGACCAAAAGGAACATGACCTGAGCTATGTTAGTGGCTAACACGGCTTCTGAAATACGGAGGAGCTCAAGATAGAAAATGCCACTAAAATGGCGCCCAATCCAATAGCATTCGCTTCGAATACGCGGGTCGCCTTGATCCCTCATACCTCTCCCTTGCCTACCCTAATTGTCTGATAATAATCATGATTCTGTGCTTTAAAAGACACGTTAAGCCTTTGGTTTTTGCTCCAATTTGGTGGTCAATAAATACAATACAATTACTTTTTAAAAAGGTGGTCGTTAAAGGAACCAGGTCAGAGGCTGAAAGGCGGATCCTAAAAACTCTAACACAATGGTCTTTAAGGTCGATTGACCGTGGACACACTCGATATGAATGAATAAACGAATATCGGTCTCACTCAACTCAAGAATAATGGTCCTAACCAGGTACGTATTGTATCCTAAAACCGACATCAAAGTTAAAAACCGTTATTTTTCGTTTTTAAATAACCGGTTTCTATTTCTGCCTAATATAGAGAGTAGATGAATTCCCAATGCGCATGTGGCCTGAAGGTTGAAAGGCTGGCAAGTTTCCAATTTGAGACTAAGGACCCATATGGGTTTAATGTAAATAGTAAGTTTGGCAGCGAACAACGAAGAGCTAGTTCCATGAGTCTTTTACTTAATTGGAAAACGAATATTTTTATCCGACTACAGCGGAGCCAAAAGGAGGCCGTTAGGCTGTGTCAGATGCCTTTAGGCAGTTTGAAAGTGCAACTGCCTTATGACCTCCGTAACCCATTTTACAGGGAAACCAGACCAACAGGAACATGAACCGAGATATTTTAGTGGCCCACACTGTTAGATTTTTCTGTCTGAATGCCTAACATGGGCTAAACGTGCCTTCCGAAGCACGGAGGAGCTCGAGATAGAATAGAATAGAATATATCTTTATTGAGAAAGCTATCATGTAAGTACAGCAAAGGTCTTAAACATAAGCTATATGTTTATAATGTACGTGACATACGTCTCCATAGGTGGTGGATCAGTGTCATGCACTGATTTTACACCGCCTTCTGAAAGTTTTTAGGAAAAAAAATTTAACCTGAACCGACTTCAAACTCATCTGAAAAGGACGAAATAGGTAATCAATTAGTTGTTGGTTTAATGTGGTCCCTTATCAAACATTTTGATTCATTTGAAGTCGATGCCAAGTGCTGAGTTGACTTAGGAAGAGAAGGTTGGCGTAGACAGTCTTATGCCCAGAAGTCTGTTGAGGACAGTTGATGATGACGATGATCATGCTAAGTACACAACTTCGTTGACTATTATTTTTTATATATACATGCCTAGCATCAACTTCAAATTAATTAAATTTTTTGTTAAGGGACCACATTTAATAACCAACAACTAACTCGTCTTTAACAGATGAGTTTGAAGTCATCTGACCATCTGGTCGGTGGATGTCCAACGCTGCGCTTACCGGTACGCGGTCGCCCTTTGAAAACCTTTCTTTCTTGTCTAATGGCTTACATGGCCAATTGAACCTGCATACCCTGGTATCGGAATTTCCCGGAATCGCCTTTTGGCCTCTGATGTGGTGCCTTTAACGACCACTTAACGGCAGCCGGACGGGACCAACGGCTTAACGTGCCATCCGAAGCACGAAATGAATATGACATCAAGCAATCAGGTGATTCGGGTATGTAATGTCCTAACCAAACTGGACAGAACTAAACAAAGTATGCGATTTCCCCTAGATTCCATCATCATCAGGACCTGATATGATTACTTCCTGACCAACGAAAAAGTTCTTTTTCAAACTGAATAAGAATCTTAGTAATCAGGAGAAGAAACAAAGAGTTATCCCCCTACTCCTTACCGTTAAAAAGTTTATACCTTCCATCATCAGCTCATCAACATAATATGGTGACTACTGGAAGTAAAGTCTCGAGTAGCAACAGAAAATAAATGAAATTTGTGACGCGTGCCTAAAAAATTGAAGTTTGCCCTCGGTTTTCCTGAGATCTCATTATCAGATCCTGACCTGATGATAATGGGAGCATTTCGGGAGTTTGCCCTTTCGAATGAAAAAGAGTTATGAAAATCGATCCACACTTGGCGGAGTACTCGGTGAACATAATTGATGCGTGCCTAAAAGTATGTATGTATGTAAAAATATTTATTGTACACAAAGAACATAGTATCAGAATACAGGTTACAACAAAAGGCGGACTTATCCCAAATAGGGATCTCTTCCAGTCAACCAAACTAACATAGGACATAGAAATATAGGCACAGAAGAGGGCACAACACGCAAAGAAATCTTAGGTGCATAGACTTACATCTAACATACAAATTCAATTACACATAAAAACAGTAAGCTCAGCTCAAGTCCGAGGTTTTCCCTCGATTTCTCTGTGATCTCATCATCAGATCCTAACTTGGTGATAATGGGACCACCTAGGAAGTATGCACTTTCGAATAAAAAAAGAATTATGAAAATCCGTCCAGATTTGGGGGAGAAATCGGTGAACATAAATAGAAAAAAAAAATACATACACACGAACATAGAACCTCCTCCATTTTTGAAGTCGGTTAAAAATGACACATATATACCGACCAATCCAAAACGGCTCGCACCTCGCCGTAGCGCATTCGCTACGGATACGCGCGTCGCGCTCGGCTCTCAAACTCCTTGAGTAAAACAGTCATAATATAACAAAATGCGAAAGTCTGTCTGTCTGTCTGTTACGCTTTCACGGCCAAACCGCTGAACTGATTTTGATAAAATTTGGTATAAATATATACTTGAAAACCCGGGGTCAAACATAGGCTACTTTTTGACGCAGGCGGAGCTGCGGGAAAAAGCTAGTGCCTAATAAAAGTACATTGAGCAATGACGTAATATCTGCTTTTGAACTAAATAAGATACGATAGGACCGATATCAGGTACAGACCCTTTTGGGCTGACTTTTATCATAATAGATGAATTTTATAACCGAAGCAGCATGCATATTCAAGATTAGAATTTTTAGCAATTTTCAATATTGGCTAACTTATAGGTACCCAACACCAACAGTGCAAATTTGGATTAATTTTATACAGGTCAAATTCATTACAAACTTCCCTTCAGAACAGTTAGTTTAAATTATTAAGTACTAGCTGTGCCCGCGGCTTCGCCCTCGTGGAATTCCGTTTGTGTCACGGAAAAAAGTACTAACTATCTCCACACAAAAAATCACATCAATCCGTTGCTCCGTTTTAACGTGAAAGAAGGACAAACAAACAAACACACTTTCATATATTAGTATGGAACTTTTATTATTAGTATGGAAGTATGGACTATCTGTTTCCCTTTCCTTTCCCTGTTGTCCAGCGGTTCAGCGGTTTTGCCGTGGAAGCGAACAGACAGACTTTCGCACCTTCATGTCTTTTTAAATTCATCTAATGAACACATTTTATGTAATTTTATGTAGTGCAATAAAGTGCTTTTACTTTCTTACTTACTTGTTATAATCATATCTGGGTCCTAGAATTATTGACAAAATATTTTTTTTTTAATTGACAATGTATCGATATTTTAAATTGGGCATTTCAAAAATACCTCAATATACAGGCAGTCTTTGATGCCCAGACATATCGCCCACTGCCCTGGGCATGTTTTTACTTGGTACCAAAAGGAGTCAGGGTGTCACGCTGACGAAGGGTGACAGCAGACCCTGATTTGTCACGTTTCATCCCTTAAAGCCTGCGGCCCTTCGAAGGTAGGTTCAGATGTTGGTTTGATTTTGTTTTCTGACACCGTTTTTATTGTAAACCTTTTACTTTCACCTTGATTGGTTATTTTTCGTATTTTTGTGAGAAAATTCGTTTTGTAAGTTTGACTTGTCTGCGTGTCTGTAAATCGTGGGGCCTGTTAAAATGTCTAAATTATTATTTTTTTATTCAGTCGCTTGACAAAGTAGGTTACAGCCTGGCCACGGCGAATTTCGCCGCGATGCCACCGGCAACTAAAAGATATGCATGACAAATGCACAAAAAAGCCATGGGAACTGGTGACTGGCGAGGCGAAATGAGGAGTAGTAACGATTAGTGCATTGACAAAGCACAAATGTATTTGTGAAAATCTAGTATGAAAGAGTGGGGATGGCGTCAGATGGAGACGAGACGACATGGATATCACCATCCCCACTCTTTCATACTAGATTTTCCTAGCAATAATAATTTTGAGGTTAGTAGAGGGTCTCTTGTGCGTAGTGTTATACTATCGATAGCTGTTTTCCATGCAATATATTGATAAACAACAATATTATCGATAGTATCGATACTATTGTTTCTGCCCGACTATCGATAGTCAACTATCGAGCGGCAACACTAGTAGTAGCCTTACCGAGTTACGATCAGACGACGTTCGGTGTAAAGAGTGTTCGGTAACCTAGATCAGAACCTAGTGCAGATCCTAGCGAACCAATCTCTACACCACAATGGCTAAAATTACATAAACCGTGCGCAAAGACATGAGAAATTGAAATCAGAGTACTAAGGAAAGGTCCATGTCGAAGTGGAAGTATTTGAGGGTTATCCGTGTCAAGTGTCGATGTGAAGCCTGCGCAATTTAGCCGCTTGTTATAAAATAGCAAGGTAATAGAAGTTAAAGTAATACTATTTAATTTTTCAAGAATAGATTTTCCTAAAATGCCTTATAGGATATCTATAATGTGGGAGTCTTAAACGCTCTATAAGAGTGAATGTTTCAATTTTTAGAGCTAACTCTGTCTGGGAGGTCTATTCGTTTTATTCTTCCTACATGTCAAAGTTTTTTGTGTCGAATCAACTTCGACGTAATTACTTTGTTATGTTGTATTAATGTTAAAATGAAGGGGTTTTCATAAATTTATATCACTTGTGTCATGTATAAGTAATGAACCTTTGTGTTGCAAGTACGTTCCAGTTGTTACAAGTTTGGATGCTGAAGACAGGGCGCAATGGAGGAGAAAAAATAGGAAAGCGGACCCTGGGCTCCGAGCCAACCAGCCAAGGATGCAACCGGGAAGGCGCTTAGATGAGTAGTAGTATGTATAACGTACAAAAAAAGTAATAAAATTGTATTGTCGATAATCCTGTTTTTTTTATTATTATTTGTTTTTTACACATTTATCTTTTTATTTTTTTTATTAGAAAATTCAAAGAGAAAGCGTATTATTTCTGTTGAAACCTTTAACTTGTACCCTCTTGTTGTAGGTATGTGAATGGTGTCCGTATCGTTTATATTGGAAATTCCAGTGCCAGTGGCGTATCATCGGGGTGACAGAGCGAGCAAACCGCCCTGGGCTAGAGATGTTTCGGGGTCAAATAGCAGAAGCAAAAGGATGTTAAATATTTTTTTTTTAAATATGTAAAAATATGTTGGTTACTCTTCATTCATATCATATGTTAACCCTGGTGTGATTTTTGGAAAGGTCTTTCGGCCTCTGACGTGGTTCCTTTAACGACCACCAAATGACAACCGATATGTTGGTCTCGGCTTATAGCTCAACGTGCCTTCCAAGGCACAAAATCATTATTATTATTAGACAATCAGGTTAAACAATCCAACGAATTCGAACCCACGACCGAGTTCAAGGCAACAGTATTTAAGTACATGAAAGAATCACGAGATCGCCCTTTGCCAAATCCAAGGGTCAAATTTTAAAAGCAAATCTATTAGGGTTGCAACTAGGAAAGCCTCTAGCTGATTATTGATTTTTCAATATAATTTTTTTACTACATAATTCTCTAGTTTCATCTCTAAACTTTGCTT
This sequence comes from Euzophera pinguis, assembly GCA_947363495.1. NCBI lineage: Eukaryota > Metazoa > Arthropoda > Insecta > Lepidoptera > Pyralidae > Euzophera > Euzophera pinguis. Next base: position 3,691,794 of record OX376180.1, read on the forward strand.
GTTAATTTTACGCAAGGGGCATGATTACAAGTTTGCCACTGGGCCCAGATGGGATAGTTACGCTACCTTTCAGTATCTGTACATTTCTTTAATCGGTTTTATTTTAACCTTCTTCAATGTTATTGGGAGAGACATGGGAAAATTGTTGTAACTGCCCGCAGCTTCGCTTACGTGGTATAATTGACAAACAGATTCCAAAAATTCGTATTTATGATTTTGGTGTGATTTAGGAAGCAAATTTTGATTATCGATTTTACTACGTACTTATTAAAGAGGAAAAGGGGTCTACATGAAGCAAATAAAAGAGGAAGTAAACGTGTCGTATCAACAACTAAGGGATCTCGCTAATAATCGAGAGGAATGGAAGAAGCCCGACCGACAAACGCCCAGCTCTTAAATTTATATTGATGATGATGACAAGTACACACGGAACTGATAGACATACAGAACTGTGACAGAACATCTTACTAGACTTACATGAAAATTATTTATATATATGTATATAATACTAGATATTTCCCGCAGCTCCGCCTGCGTCAAAAAGTAGCCTATGTTTGACCCCGGGTCTTCAACTATATCCATACCAAATTTCATCAAAATCCGTTCGGCGGTTTGGCCGTGAAAGCGTAACAGACAGACAGACAGAAAGACAGACTTTTGCATTTATAATATAAGTATGGATTTGCCCAAAATGCTGAAAGTTTATAGGAGTGGAGTATGCTGCAGACTTCTCATGCTGCAGCATCAGTCTGAATCCATAATATCCATCAAAGTAGCTAATGTGTATAAACTCATGTGAATCGCATCCATATCCATACTTAATATTATAAATTGCGAAAGTCTGTCTGTCTGTCATTCTGTCTGTCTGTTACGCTTTCACGACCAAATAGCTGAACGGATTTTAATTCAAAACAAAATAATCTATAAAAAAGATGAATAAAGATTTACAAAGTTTGTATGACTGGTCTAAAAACAACTCATTGTATCTAAACCCAAATAAATCCAAAATGGTAATCTTCGGAACCAAACACAAAATAGAGTGCGAATAAAAAATTAAAATTAATAATGTTATCTTAGAAAGAGAGACATCTGCGCGTAACCTAGGTCTAATAATGGATGAGGAACAAAAATATATTAAACATGTTAATGAAAAAATTAGAAATGCATATTTCAAACTGAAAATCTTATATAAAATTCGACCCTACATAAAAGAAGAACTACGTCTAATGCTAGTTGACTCACTTGTCCTATCATCGTTCAATTATTGCAGCTCTATCTTTGGACCTAGAAAAAACAAAAATACAGAAACTGCGATTCAGAGGGTCCAAAACTCATGCATACGATTCTGTTTCAATGTGCCTAGGAGGGAGCACATAACACCATATCTAAACAAGAAAGGCATCTTAAATATGGCAGCTAGACGTGAACTTTTGTACGCATGTACCGTGCAGAGGATAATTTGGAATAAGAAGCCTGAATACCTGTTTGAAAAGTTAAACTGGATAAACAATGAAAAAAACTGCACTCGCCTCCGATCTGCCACCCAGAATCTCATCAGAACGCCCTCCTACCAATCTACACGATATAAAGCATGCTTTAAATTCAGGTCAGCAAAAATATGGAACGATCTATCTCCTGCTCTTAGAAATAAACTATATGGAAGTAATTTTAAGAACAAATATAAGAGTGCTCTTCAAAGAAAACAACTTGCTGCTGAAAATTTGAAGCTTGCATGCTGGAAAGATCTACAACTAAACACTATTTATAAAAAATGTGGATACCCATTATGAACAAAGATACATAAATTACAAAATTAACCCTTAACAAATATCAAATGTAAATGAATGCAACATTCACACCATACACTATATACCTACACATACACATCACACATACACTACACATACACCTCAAACTTTAATAAATATAATGCTATGTACTTAAGTTAATAGGATAGATACAAATTTGTACTAATTGTCAATAGAATATCAAGATTTATACTTGTTTTTATTTTTTATAAATATCTAATTTTTATCTTCTATATATATCTAATAATAAGGTCACTTCCGTCTTTAAGGACATCTTCTGGGGACTCACGTCTACACCTATATCTCCCATACTTTAACCTCAGGGAGTGGGGATGCCTGAAAAACAGCGTTACTCCAGTCGAGGCTAGGGTAACGCAAGCTGAGGCATTCCTTTGCTACACTTTGCTATTTTCCTTTATTATTATTTTTTATTTTCTTTCTTCTTTTGCATGTTTTTTTATGAAATTTGGTATGAACATACTTGAAGTTCTGGGGTCAAACATAGGCTACTTTTTGACGCAGGCGGAGCTGCGGGAAACAGCTAGTCCGTTATAAATTAAAAACTGTACGCTGATTATTTCTAAAAATCTGATCTCTCCAAAAACTATCCTTTTACTGTGTTCACATTTTATGTATGTAATAAATTTAATTTTTATTTTACTGTATGCAATATGTGTTAAATAAATAAATAAATTATGATAAGCATTGCTATCCAGCGGTAAAATGCAGCCAGCATTCTTGCTAACATTACACGGGCAGGTTTTATTAATTTTTAGTTAAGTATATTAATATTTTTCTGTTTCAGTATTATATTGAACCGAATTAAATTATAAATGTGATATGTTCTACCTGTTCTACCTCTTCAAATTATTTGATTAAACTTACAATTTCCCCTACCAAATTACAAAGTCTTCCCCTACCCACTGCAGATTGATAATATCCCCGCAAAGCTGGAACATCTATGTTTATCCATTATAGAGGCAAAATGGCGGACTTGGATTATGAGACCTGGTCGAAATGGCCCATAACTGGTAATATCGGCCAATAAAATCTAAATTCTATCAGTAACAGGATTCGGGCCAACTGCCTGTTATTTGGATATGGGTACAGTCATGAGCTGAAGCGTATTTTAACATGCTATGGAAGCGTTTATATGCTCTCCCTTTTAAATACTATTCACACTTGCAGAGTCGCGTCGGAGCGGCTGCTTGAGTACGTCCTCGGATGGAAGCGCACGCGTCGGCAGCCAAACGGAGCCTCCTGACGGCTATTTCCGACCGTCGGCATGATCTGCCTAGTACACATTGCAGTCAGACGAGTCGAGTTGAGAAGCCGACCGCTGCCTAACGTAAATCCTATTAATTTATTATCGTAACGCAATTTTATTAAAAAAATACCATAAAAATGGGAGAAGAGGCCCTAATTAAGTTTGGGAAAATATTTTTTAACATTAGCGTCCTGTTATTTTAGTATTTTATCTTTAATTGAAAGAAGTAATAGACGCGATAAAAATCGTTTTAAAATAATTTACACAACAATCACAAAAACATAAGACAACTCAATTAGCTTTAATAATTTCAGTTTAGTCAATAGTAAATCAATATTTGAACTTTAAAACCAAATCTCAATTTGAGGTTAATCCGATTAGTAATTCAGTCACAGACTAAGGAGAGATTGACTAATAGACGGTCAGGGAGGTATTCAGGTAACGGCGAGGCGTCTACTGAAGTAAAAAAACAAGAACCGACTTACTTAAAGCACTACTGGCTCGCTCGCTCCTTATACCTGTTCTGGATTATGCTGATGTCGCGTTCCTGGACCTTACAGACGAACTAGAGCGACTACAGAACTCGTGCATTCGTTACGTATTTGGGCTAAGGAAATATGACCATATCTCCGAGTTTCGCAAGCGTCTGAACTGGTTGCCAATACGGATACGTCGTAAACTACATATTATCTCTTTTCTTTATAATGTCTTGTTTAATCCTTCTTCTCCTGAATATCTCAGATCAAATTTCTCCATCCGGGATCTTGATCCCCGTCTGCGAGCATCTCACCACCTAAAGTTGAACATACCTGTATACTCCTCACAGTGTTACGCGAACTCCTTCTCAATTCTCGCTGCCAATCTCTGAAACACGCTTCCTTTGGAGATAAAAGAGCTGTCTTCTCACTCTTTCAAATCTCGGGTTAGGGAATACTACGAACGATCGGACTTGAGCTGAGCTTACTGTTTTTATGTGTAATTGAATTTGTATGTTAGATGTAAGTCTATGCACCTAAGATTTCTTTGCGTGTTGTGCCCTCTTCTGTGCCCATATGTCTATGTCCTATGTTAGTTTGGTTGACTGGAAGAGATCCCTATTTGGGATAAGTCCGCCTTTTGTTGTAACCTGTATTCTGATACTATGTTCTTTGTGTACAATAAAGATTTTTACATACATACATACATACATACTTGTACCTTAATTAATGTTGGATTACAGCCTGCCTGCGACTGCGGCTATGAACGCTGCAAAGTGTTTAAAACGTTAGGCGTAAAGAAATACATACTCATACCATACTACCTAACATTATAAAAGTTTGTCTGTCTCTCTGTTGCGCTTTCACGGCCAAACTGCTGAATGGATTTTGATGAAATTTGGTATGAATATAGTATAGGTTACTTTTTGACGCATCCGGAGCTACGGGAAACAGCTAGTAAGTAATAAACGCGACACAAACCGTATTATTAAAATAATTTTAATAGCTTTAGTTAGTTTTTTGTACCTTTGAGCCACATTCTGTTCAGAATGGAATTTTTGTATTAATGAAATTTAAAAAAATACAGATTTACTTATTTATCTGATTGAAGATTTTTGTGTAGGTATAAGCAGCCAGCTTAGACCCACACCTAAATGAGAAAAGCAGACTAAGTACTTTGTCTTTCTCTTCTTTGCCCGAAAAAGGCTCTTAGTTTTCCGAGCATGTTACATGTGGTGACATGAAAATCATATAGTAATGGGCTAAAACAGAAGGAAAACGCATAATATTATATGGTCACGACGCTCAGTCGAGAACCATTAAAGAGAGAAGGTCCAGTCATTAACTCTGGTGTCAGATTCAAGAAATGTCGTTGTTGATTAGGAACATGTTCAAATAGTCACACTACTTATACCTATCTAATTTAGAAGCCTTATTTTTAACCACTTTCTAGAAATACAGGCAAGGATTATGATGAGTGAGTATATGTAGGCACGTGATGGCTTTATAAGAAGTATTATCCTAACTAAAGTGCCCGTCACGAGATGATGTAAATTATGTAAACAAAATGTCCAGGGGTTCGCAACACTTAAATTAAAGAAAAAAAAATATTTTTGTGAGGTATTTTAATGTTTAGAGAGAATTGAAATTTAAGGATAGTTTTTGATAATTCTGTTGATCGCCGCACCTACCCGCGTGTATTTTTAATAGATTAGCAATATGTTTTTTTTCTTATTTTTTTTTCAAACTTGAAAAGATATACTATCACCAAATCTAAATGACGGACCAAATGTTTATATTCACTGAGCTGGACTCGTTTCTGTCCATCCATCATTTAGCGATAGCGCTTTTTATCGTCAAAATATAACCCAAATAATTTGAATTGGTTAGTTTCATATTATCCGTATGCCTGCCACTAGAACCCACCTCAGTAGAAATTAGTTTGCTTACTAAATTTATAGCGTGACTTTAGGTACAACATTCTAGATTAAATTTTTAACAAAAAAAAGAGTGGCTGTTTGGTTTAGATTAAGAGGACACTGAAAGTCTAATAGATCTCTCATAAAATTTATATTTTTGCTGTATAAAACAAAAATCAACATAACGTTTAACAGGGAAAACTATTGACATCACAGGTGAAATTTCAAGGGGACCTGGTGGCCTGAAATACAGGCCTAGCCTAGCTTAGGCACCAGTCTTCTACAACTGTTTATTGTAATTGGCATTTTGTCTTTAATTGTAGTGAAAACTTGACCTTAGCTGCTCTTATTGCAATGTGTCATAGAGAATATTGTATATTAATGAAATTTAATTGTGAGAATGTTAATTTTGTAGGAGAAAAATAAATAAACAATATTTTTTTCCTTCATTACATTACAAGTCGTCTGCACAAAGTTAACTCAATGTTGACCCCGGCTCCACAGTTTAATATTGGCTCATTCGTCACTAAAAGTTCGTTATTGAAATGCGTTGGGTTCTATTTTGGGGTCAAAAGTTTAGATTGTGGATCACTGAACCGGATTGATAAACTGTTACCAGTTTCTGTCAGATTTGGTTAATTTTATTTATTTACGCATTTTGGTAATGGACGTTAGTATTATTATGTATTGTGGTATTGTTAAAGGGTTGAATTATGGAGTAGTAAATTATGATCTGTGGTCAATTGCCAAAATGATATTGAAGGATTGATTTTTCACTCAAACTCAACTGTTCAATAAATCAAATTTTGAAAACTAAAAACTAAATTTCGACCTTAAACAAACCTAGTCATCAGCAGACATGATTTTGTATAAGAGGTGGAATATTTTTATATTTTAAAAATATTTTAGTTTCAGGTAATAAACACACTGAAATTATTTGCCCAATGGTTTTAAAATAACTTTATTAGGTATGTGCTTTATGACGATCTTTTATGACTAAACAAACTTTATAATTTTGACCAAGCCTTTGAAAATATCATCATTATTCTAGCGTGTTTTTCTAGTTGCGTCGTCAGCTTACGCTTCGGAGCCTAGGGTACGCTGTAAGTCGTGGTCCTAGATTTGGCGGAACTGGATACAATGGAGCGACTGCCGTCTGACCTTCGTAACCCTATTTACAGGGAAACCAGACCAACAGGAACATGACCCGAAGTGTGTTAGTGGCCAACTCTGTCAGAATTTTTCAGGCTGCCCTAAGGCATCTGACACAGCCTCACGACTGCTATCTATCGATAACAACCGGTGCCAACGGCTTAACGTGCCTTCCCAAGCACGGAGGAGCTCAAGATAGAAAATGCCATTAAATGGCGACCAATCCAATAGTGGTCGCGTCACGTCGTCGCTTGACACGCGCATTCGCTACGCTCCCCAATCCTTTCAAAATAACTCTGTATTTAAATCTATAAACAGTAATCTAGTATAAGAGCTTGCTTATGATTAAATACCACTATTCTACGGTCCGAGACGATCTTGTTACATCCAAGCAGCAAATACCCCCAAATAGGTCTAGACATCGCGGAGACCGCTAAGTCCGATAAGTCCTAGATCAAAGACAAACCCCTCTTGATAAATAACAACAGAAATGTGTGTTGAATCTTTGAGATTCTAAACTGAATCGGCGTCGTTAAACTGTTTATGTTATTTTAGAGAGAAATAAGTTATATTTTCTGTTGACTTGAAAATAGATAGATAGATAGATATACACTTTGTTGTACCAATCACAAAAATTAAAACTAAAAGTAATACATTTAGAAAATTGAGTACAAAGGCGGACTTATCGCTATTGCAATTTCTTCCAGCTAACCTTAGGATAAAAAGTGAAAACAAACAAAAGGCGGTACAGTAATAAAATACTAAAACTATCATCCTGACATAAAAATACAATCAATTAATACATACCTTTAATGAATATATGTATACATATCATATACCTACATACAACATACAATAATAAAAATAAAGTAAGAGAAAAAAGTGACTAACGATGAGCAAGATCAGCTCCAATTGAAGAGAGATAATGTTTTCTCACTTTGTTTTTAAAATACACAACAAATTTGTATCCTTTTTTAGTTTAGTCGAACAAATGATCATTCTTGCATGTTGAGTGGGTTTTAGAGTCAACCCTGTGCACCGTAGTTTCAGTTTTTAGGAACCGCTTTTTGGCCTCTGATGTGTTTTCTTTAACGACCACCGGCAGCCGTATGCGTATTTGCTTTCCTTGTCCGCTTCACCCGGTCTTTAGCAGGTGATTAATAAAATGTTATTTACATTATAGGTACTAGCTTTTTCCCGCAGCTCCGCTTGCGTCAAAAAATAGCCTATTTTTGACCCCGGGTCTTCAACTATATTCATACCAAATTTCATAAAAATCCGTTCAGCGGGTTGGCCGTGAAAGCGTAACAGACAGACAGACAGAAATAAAGACAGACTTTCGTATTTATAATAATAGTATGGATGTGTCGACTTGTCTATTTGAAAAAGAGTTAAACAAATCAATTGATGTACTTTTTGATAGGTTTGTAAATAAATAATAATAATTATGAAAATCATTTATTTTTGTTTATGTAAAATATATTTCATTCAAGTAAATAGTAGTTAAAATAATAATATTAGAAATGATTAATTTTTAAAAACATTTTCTACGTTACGAAATTCTTTGAAACTTCTGTCTACAATTTAAGGGTACACCCATAGATTATTTATCTAAGGGATTATAATTATAATTTTTATTTATCTAAGGGACTAGGCACAGACTAATATTTCATATTATTTTTGTCCATAGATGTGGAAAACAAAACGGTTGGCAGATAGCTAAGTATTTAAGTGACGCCGAAGATAGTGCTTCATGATTTGCCTAATTTTTATTTTCGTACGAACTTTAAACAAAGTTGACATTAATTCTAGTCAATTTAAGTCAAGATGACAAGTGATTAATTATGGGAAATATATTTTTCATATGTTTACGTTGGCATTATTAGTCAAGCTAACTAACAAGAACTCTCTCCTTTCTTATCATATTTAAATGGATTGATTTATATGTTTTGACAAAAACTCGTGGTAAACTAGCCATTAGTCTTTGTATAATAAATAAACTGACAAATAAATGTAATATTTCTGTGCGACTTAATGTCTAGGGCTAAAACTTGTTGGTTTGCTGCCAAACTGTTTGGTTAATAACTCTATACAATGTGGTTTGGTGCGAGTTAAAAGATGATGGAGTAACAAAATTATCTATAAGTTGCATAATTAAAAAAAAAAATATCCCTTTGTGCAAAGTTCGTCGCATCATCATTATAGCCACAGTCAGTCTGCTGAAAATATCATCATCATATTAGCGCCTTCCCGGTTGCATCCTCATCGTTTTCTGCTGGACATAGGGCTCTCCTAATGATTTCTTTAATTACCGGTTGGAAACGGCCTGTATCCAGCGTCTGCCTGCTACCTTTTTCAGGACATATGATAATCTAGTCGTATGCTTTGGTATAATACAATAGAGGTGGACGAATCCATACCGATAATAATTTTAGTATGAGTTTGTCCCCTCGCACTGTGGTGAACTAATATGCCGCACATTGTAGCTCACTTTCACCTATTTCTATTGATAAACAGCAGTGATTATATTGTTAAATGGTTTGAAGGTTAGAAAAAACACTAAAATATTTGGGTACTGTGGCGTAACAGCCTGGGTTACGAATTGGCAGCTCGCTAATCACAGTCTTAAGGGGCCTCTCACTGCTTTATTTCATACAGTACATTTTTTATTTTAAGCTTACACTGCCTTAGCTTATGTGTTCAATACAATTACATATTTAGTGTACTATTTCTGTTCCATCATTGTTGTTGTTCTTCAGTGAATAGCTGTTCTTCTCGTATGTTCCTTGTTGATTCTTTTGATGGCTTGAATGCGAAAAATGGTAGCCTCATTTAACAGCGTGTTACAGGGAGTCCAAACAATACATTTACTGAAAATGTTTGAGGATAGACTGAACTCAGCCTTTTATCCTTGTGGTAAATTTCTTACATGAATTCCGCTTCTCCATTATTTTGTACCACAACGCGAAGGAAGCTCATCGCCCCATATCCAGATTAATACGTCAGATCTGTAAGACTTAACCTCAGTATGTTTTTTATTTTTCCCTCTATTCTTGTCCGCACTTTGTGAAATGAATCGTCACAAATAGATGTAGTGTTTATTATTTTTTTAGCTCTTTCGTACCACAATTTTTTACTTAGTATGTAGGTATGCTATTTTTACTTTTTTTACACGATTGAAAAACAAAAGAGACCATACATACAAACAAACATATTTGTGAGATTATTTATTCCACTATAAGTCTTGACCAGTACATATGAATGTGTGATGTGTCTCTGGATTCCTTACATTCTTCCGAGAAATATAGGCTGAGTGACGTCATTATAAAAACAAAATGGCGGATTATTTACGCAATAAGAGCTTGCTAGAGAGCTCATTCCATTCACTCAGCGTACGTGGTAGAAAATTTCTCTTAAAGAGCACTGTACGAGATTCTTTGTAAAACGAAACGTACTCGTACGAATAATGTCGTATAGAATAGTGTTATGTTCGAATGAGTACGATACTATTCGTAACAACTTTTTATCCATCCAGGTATGAGTATGCAAATTCCCAACGAGAATATATTCTCTGTCCAATTCCTTCGGTCGCGAATTCTCAATTTGTAAATTTGATAAGCATTGGTAATCGAATGTAAGTGATTGACAAACTGTATCGCAATAAAGAATTTCATTCAATTAAGCCGCCACAAGAGTTAAGAAGTTTCAGTCTTATCTCCGTGTTATTTTCACAGTTGCATTATATCACAATCAACCCGAGACAATTGAAACTAAAGCAGCTTAATCTTAATTTAAAATGCGGTGCAGTCTCAATCCAAGTTACATTCTTTCGAGTAATATAGGTTGAGTGACGTCATTATAAAAACAAAATGGTGGATTATATACGCAATAAATGGCAGACCGAAAAACAAAATTGGGGAGCATGCTAGAGAGCTTATACCATTATCTCAGCGTAATTGGGAGAAAATTTCTCTTAAAGATCATTGTACGAGATTCTTTGTATTTTATGAAACGACACTATTCGTACGAGTACCGTATAGTGTAGTGTTCGTATGAGTACGATGCTATTCGTGACAACTTTGTATCCATCCAGGTATGAATATGCAAATTCCCAACGAGAATAAATTCTCTGTCCAATTCCTTCGGTCGCGAATTCTCAATTTGTAAATTTGATAAGCATTGGTAATCGAATGTAAGTGATTGACAAACTGTATCGCAATAAAGAATTTCATTAAATTAGACGCCACAAGAGTTAAGAAGTTTCAGTCTTATCTCCGTGTTATTTTCACAGTTGCATTATATCACAATCAACCCGAGACAATTGAAACTAAAGCAGCTTAATCTTAATTTAAAATGCGGTGCAGTCTCAATCCAAGATTGCACTGTTGTGTAGAACTCAAATTATGGAAGACAGAGAATTGACAGCGCAAAATACATCTTCGTCAATGGTTGCTTACAGTTTCACGGGCCATTTAATTTGGCCCTTTCGCGCGAAATACCGTAATGTCTCAGATAGAATAGTAGTCAAAAGTGCTCTTTTTAACCAGCACTCTTTTTAACACCACCAAAGGCTACATTTTAGTCACAGTTTTTTTAAAGAAGCGATATGGAGACGGTGGAAACGACTTCTGAATTGGTGCATGATAGGGGGAAGAGTGACACAAGATATGAAGAGCAGACTAACTGAAATAGGAAAAAGCTAGGATTGTTGATGACAAATATTTTTATAGAAATATATAATACAGGCCCAATCATTATCTGATGGACTAGCACGACAAATCTATTATTAGGGGATAGCCTAACTCATCCGAAAACCCAAGTCAGATTGTCCTGGCGCAAATTAACGACGAATGAGCAAAGACATGGATTTTGAATTAAAAAAAAATAGTTCCATCAGATACCACCAACGCACCGCACGCAACGCACATCTTATGCACGCTCCATATTTTGTAATCCACGTTAAGACTAGACTGTTTAAATAAGACACAATGAGGGTTCATAAAATATAATGAAATTGTATACGAGTTTGTCTGTATGGTCGATGTGAGTTGTCGAAAATATGGTTGGGTGTTAAAATGCTTTTTAAATCGATAAAATTACTTAGAATGTTTTTTGCATGTTTCTAGTTCATCATCGTCATATCGAGTGATTTACATGGTTAATCGACCGATACACCCATCAGATATTTTGAGAACCGCCTTTCAGCCTTTGAAATGGTTGCTGCAACGACCGCCAGATGGCGGTTTGAGAAGAATTTATTTAACAATTTACTGTAACTTCACTAAACTAACACTATCCTTACATCAGAACAGTAAGCTCAGCTAAAGTTTAATTAAGTAATAATGAACGTCTCTGGGTGCAGCAGTTAGTGTAGCAAAATTCTGAGGGACACAGTTTCCACCATCATCAATCCTAACCTTATCCCATTTCGCTACAGATTGTTGCTATTTTTAGAAAATAAAACCGAAGAAAATTGCCATTTTGTCACGAGACTTTGAACACCAATCAGAAGCGATTACGTCATATGATATAAAACATCATTGTTGTTGTTGATGTCGACGTTTTACAATAGTCATATTCCATTGAAAACTGTAAAATCAGGTAAACAAATGTGACCATCTGACATTGACACTTGTTTCTCAATGGCTTAATGTTTGTTTCATAGCGGTTGTACATTCTCGTTTGAATGTGGGCTAGTTAAACCTTTCCAGTCTTAACTTAATATGACAGTTCAGTCTGTCCATATAAAGTTGAGACTCAAGAGGCTTATCTGACCCACAAACGACATAACAACTTAACCTTATTTCTGTATGGCTCGGCGAGAGTGTAGAGCGACAAAAGTTATGACGTCATTCGAATCGCCAAGACAATGCAGAGCGGTTTTCGCACGATATTTAAAATGTGTTTTATTAATACAAAATACATAATATAAGATTGAAGTATTGCAAAAATACAACACTTTTTATTAAAATATCTTATACAAACAAATTAACCTAAAAACTTAAAAAAAACTAACTGAAAGTAAAAACTTAAAATTTAAAAAATACATCTAAAAATTAAAATCTAAGCAATATCCGTGTGGCATGGTGCCAAGAACACTGGCTGCATTCCCGCGTTGAACACTTTTTGAATATACTAAACAATGAAGTATGATAATAACTACATTTTAAAATTTAGTAAACTAGCCTATTCACTACACGAACTGTCAAAATCAACGGATTAAAAGCAAAATAAGGACTAACCAATTAGTGATTTTTATTTTTGACACAAGGGTTAATTATATTTTACTTGTTCGTCTTCTCCAAGTTGTTGTGCCCGACAGGGTCCATAAATGGTCTTATTTGTGTTTTTGTTATCTTTAGTCACTTTATGGTTTGCAATAAAAGTATTAAGTTAATTTCGTTAAGAACTATTGTAGTATGTTGACATATAGTGCCATGATCGCTTTACATCTGATAAAGGATCTGTCACATAAATTACTCGTGTTGAAAACTACTCGCCCACTTTGTATCGGTCAGCGATATTTAGAGGAACTAAAATAGACCTTATTCCCATGACATTAAGTCGTTTAGAGGACTAGTTGAACGTTTGATGTATTTAGTGCTAATATCTACCAACTAATATGGCTTGTTGACATAGCTTACAGCATCAAAGGAAATTAAGGATATGCTCAAACGCTAAATCCCAATAACTCTTCTTATTAGGCTACTTGACTGTATTTATACTTTGGCAATATTTGAATACGAAATAATATGTACACTAAAAAGTAACAGATTTCAAAAACAACAACAAAACTGGTTGTTTATTAAGAGAGTAATTGGATTTCAAAGTTTTCTCAAGAAGAAAAGTGGGAGCGTGGTGCCGACGTCTTGCTTTCTCTTTTGTACGCACGAAACCAAGTGGTAGCATCGAGATATTATGTACTCCACGTTAGTACATAATACCTCGATGAGTGATAGTGACGTCACTGCACACACACACACATAATAAAGTTATAGCCCTAAAACTAGACTTTATGAACATAATTGCTACTTATATCCGATGAAGATAAAACCTTTCTTTACACTTACAACAGTTGCATTTGCTAGCCTGTGAGACTCGCCAGGTGTTACGAATGGTACTCGATTCCGTTCACTCGATACAATCGAGAGAAATATGGAAGCAATTGATGTTATATATGAGCGGTTGCAACACTATAACTCAACATATCTATTTATGAAGTATTTTTCATGAAAAATAAAACTATTGTGACAGTTTGTCGAAGAAAAATTATGATTATCATGACATACAACCGATTTCGGTCTTTAAAAAGTGCTTAACTTAAAAAGAGAAAAATATAAGCGGAAATACTAAACTAAAAGTAAGAAAAAGTATATTTAGTTTATTATAATGAATACTGAAATAAAAAAAATAAAAATTTTGATCTTCCATAAAAATTCACTTTTCACTAGATTTCTAAGGAAGATCAATAATTTTTTTTGTCAAATTTCACTTATTTTCATATTTTTTTTAAATCCTGTATGTATGAACTAATCACACAGATTGAGTTATCCCCAAAGTGAGTTCGAGTAAACTATCTATACTTATTTAGATACTAGCTGTTTCTCGCAGCTCCGCCTGCGTCAAAAAGTAGCCTATGTTTGACCCCGGGTCTTCAACTATATTCTTACCAAATTTCATCAAAATCCATTCAGCAGCCGTGAAAACGTAACAGACAGACAGATAGACTTTCAAATTTATAATATTAGTATGGATTTTGCCATAAAATATTTTTTCGTGTCAACAGCTAAAGATTTCTATTTGAAAAGTGGTTTTAAAAAGCTGACACAGTTTTCTAACTATATGCGACATATTTAGTTTAGTTGAGCTTTTGCGAATTTCACAAATAAAACGTTCAAATATATATGTATTAGAAGTTAATTTAAACCGGCTATGACGACGTCTATTTTGAAAAAGTTTTGTTTATAAATAGTTTGTAATATTTTTTTTCCATTTCTTTTTTTATTTTCTTGAATTACTGGGAGTACAGTTTATAAAGACTTGAAAAGCTAACCCTAAAAAAATATTTGAAATAAAAACTAATTTGTTAAGATGGGTGTCCCAGTAAAATGCCATGAGGTACTGACATTGCCACTTTATTTATACTTTATAGCTGTCTCCCGCGGCTCTGCCCGCGTCAATAAGAAACCTATACTTGACCCCGGTTTTTCTACTATACACGTATCGATACCAAGTTTCATCAAAATCCTGAAAGCGTAACAGAGAGACATCGCATTTATAATATTACTAAAGTCCATTTTAATGGAAAAAGACAATAATGAAAACAACGCTCAACGCACTTACCATCAGGTGGGCCGTATGCCTGTTTGCCTACGTAGTAGTATAAAAAAAAAAAATATTTGTCATTGAGACAGATTTATCGATGGTATTTTTGTGGAAATGATTTGTGGGTTCATTAATAACGAATGTAAGTGATTAATGAGAAACTTTACTAAATTGTCATTGTTAACAATATTGTCTGTTTCCATTGAGACAGACTTTATGTATGGATGTAAGGTATGTGTGTATATACATTTTTTTATTGTACATAAAATAACACAGTTAAAAAGGACTAACAAAAGTAAAAAGGCGGACTTTATTCTTATTATGTAAAGGTACTAAAAAATTGGTCACACTGAAATAGAATGTCTTACCATTAATCTACCACGCCATCGATGTGTACACTCGGGTACTCTATCATTTATCACAATATTCACAATAAGCGACAGACCAACACAGACTTTAAAGAAATACAGAATTGTATCGTCGTCGAATCAACAGCGAAGCTGAAAATCCACTCAGATCGGATCGACCCCGTGACATTGACCGGTCTCCGTAACAGTACAAAAACGCCCGTTCACACTAGGACTTGTACAATGTTCGAACTTTTCATTTTGACCGTGCGTATGGATTACTGCGTAACAGTACATGTTCGCGTGACAAATCCCGTCCACACTGTTACGTGTACTTGACACGGCTACGGTTACGGTCACGGAGAAATGTTACTAGTGTGGACTCCCCTTGGACTAGTCGCCTGTGTGTGAGTGTCGGCGACATCCGGAACTATGATTTGTCGGAGTTGGATGCTTCTTTCGTGATGTTTGTGAGAATAAAGTTAAGTCTGTCTCGAGAAGGGTTTCTGGAACCGCTTCTTATTTTGAGAACCGGGAATTCCGGTACTTTTTGTTAAAATAATCGGGATTTCCCGGTTCTTTCGATATTTTCGGTTCTTGGTAGTTTTGGTTACTTATATCAATGATAATGATGAGTGTAATGCATAAAAGTAAACCACAATTAAATACTAAAGTAATTTTTACTGGCACGTCAGGTAATTGCAAAAGTAAAATAAAATTGCAAAAATAAAATAATTATAATAAAACGGAACTCAATCTTCTTCTCATATATTTTTTTTATGTTTTATTCCCATACCTAGTAATTATTATAAGTCATAATTAAGCAGTAATCTCAAATTAACTAGCTACGGCGAGCGAGTGTAGGTACCTAGTTTTGCGCACCCAAAGAGGAGACGGTGCATTGATTGGTGCACCGTTACGGTCATTGGCACAGTGACGTTAAAAGTGGGCGTGGCTTAAGTCATTTTTCGCTCAACTGTGAAAGATGCGTGACGTGAAGTGAGCTCTAATGTTTTTCTTATTTTCTAATTTACGTTTCGTTTCAGCTTAAAATATTTTGCAAAATATTTTAAACCATTTAATTTTGAGTGTTTCAATGCTGTACTGCCATGGAATCACAATAAATGTAAGTAATTAACAAATTTTCGAATTTATTTGAATGATTTAGTGTTACACAAAAAATATGCTTGTTTTTAATGATCAAAATATCTGTAATTTAAAGAAATATAAAAATATTTTTTTAAATGTTAAAATCTTCGATTTGCCAGCGACATCTATTGGTAGGTAAGTAGAGGGGATTGCCAATAGGGGTGGAGCCCCACACAATTTTTGTAAGAAAGCTTTCGATACGCCATCTTCTCTTTGTTATGACTCCGTGTGCGCACCATTCATTTCGCGCGTTATTTCTTTTAGCGTTGTATTTATTCACGTTTGTTTTTAAACTTTTTAAACAGTAAAAACACATAGTATGAAAAAGTTTTCTTAGTATGAACCACGTAATTAAATAAAGTACCGAAAGAATCGGGAATGAAATTTTAATTTTTCGGTTCCATTTTACTAACAAAAGATTTCGGGATTTTCCGGTTCTGAACCCTAGTCAATGGAAATAGACAATATTGTAAACAAATATGGCCCTCTGTCATTAATACAGGTTTGTCGATGGCGTTTTTGTGTAAATGATTTGTGGGTTCATTGAGATGTGAATGTGATAAGCATGATAATCGAATGTAAGTGATTGATACTCATCACTAAATCCATTCCCATTGATACAGACTTTACGTCTGTAGTTCTTTTAAGTCTTTGCGGACCAAGCGAAGTGAATTATTAAAGGATCGAGAGATTGTGCCTCATTATTTTTTTCCTTATATTTTAGAAAACTAGCTTTTGCTCACGGCTTAACACGCTTTTAATACTTGTAAATGTTGTACTAGTATATCGGTACTGCTTATCACAATGGAGCGACTGCCATCTGACCTCCGTAACTTTTTATAGGGAACAGAAATATATGATCAAAATCTCTAACGCTGTCAAAATTTTTTAGGCATGTCTATTGGTCTAAATCCAAGAGGGTTAATTCTCTTTGGGCTTAATTTGCGTTGAGTCTAGTCATAAGTTCATTACTCAGAGTCATTTAATGAATAATGAAATGACTACACGCAAATTCGTCAATCTCAAATAAAAATCTTCCTTACAGAGATAATTTTTGAATCTATACTAAGTAGTTGCTTATGTAAATTTTTATAACTAGCTGTTTCCCGCAGCTCCGCCTGCGTCAAAAAGTAGCCTATGTTTGACCCCGGGTCTTCAACTATATCCATACCAAATTTCATTAAAATCCGTTCAGCGGTTTGCCCGTAAAGCGTAACAGACAGACAGACTTTCGCATTTATAATATTAGAATGGATGAGTTTAATTTTATTAAATTGTTATTCTAACAGAGAATTTTTTCATTGAGTTTGAAGAATTTGATTTAATAGTCATTAACTCTGATTACCATTGTTAGTCAGCCAGAGTAAATGATTTTTACATGTCAGAAATAGGTCTAGTAATAAAATATTTATTTAAGTCCATCAGCACATGAACTTTTTAATTTCATCTCGAAAAGAATAATCGACATATCCCTTGACCAAAAGGCTGGATGTTTCCTCTCACAGAGGATAAGCATTGCCATCCAACATGGCACGATGATGTAACGATTTCCAAAGACAACATAATTTGTAATTTTTTTTTTTGTTTATTTGTTTAAATAGTTCTTAGTTTATTTTGAGGTGTATGTATTTTAACCTTTGTGCAACTATTAAAATTAATGTTTGTACTGCTTAATAGTAAGTAATTTAATTATTAATATTAATATTAATATATCCTATCCTAACGTTTGCCGCAAGCTAAATTAACGATGTAAATATACTCGTATTAATTTCCACATTTGCATATTAATATGAATGCCAACGTATATTAATGATGAAACAGTGAATTGGCTATATTTGATTAAAGCCTCGCTCTATGGTATATTAGATATATAGTGTTTATATGTGGATTATCATCATCATTTTGACAAAATATATCTAGAGGATTATGCCTTAGTGATCGTATTTCTCTTGACATCGTATAATTATAAGGTATTAGTGGTACTACTGATATTATATTTAATTACATATTCCAGTGGAATAATTTTGAAACAGAAATAGTTTACAAGACTCAGATTAAAAATCTAAAACCGATTGAAAGAGAACAATGTCGTGACAGTAAATAGCTAAAACCCTACTAAAAGTAATTATGAAAAACTTACACCACAAGTGTGGACCTCTCCTCAAACCATGGCACATCACCCGTCCAAAAATCGGTTTAGCCGTGAAAGCGTAACAAACATCCATCCATCAATTAATAAACTCAATAACTTTAATGTTTATAATATTTGTAAGATATTGGTGAAATTGTAATCAACTATATAGACTTCGACATATTCGGGTTCGGGTAAATAAAACATAACATGAATGTTGTTTAAACAATCTTTTTCCCCCAAAATCGAAAACCGACTTCCATTCGTCTGCTAGAAGACTCTGTGGAAGTTTTTCAAAGTCCGTAAAAAAAACTTCAAACTATTTTCAAAGTCTGCATGAAACCGTTGTACTGGATTGACTCTTTAGTACAGAATTTATTTTAAAGTACTTTAAAATTTACTTAGATCTGAAGACAGACTGACTAATGACTATAAATTAGTTCTAAAAGTAGAATTAAAAGCCGGAATTCGGTATTCTACTCAATTTATTTTCATCATTCTTATGAAACGTTTCACTACCAGCAACTGAAAACAGAAAGATTTTTTAAGTCTGTTCTTAAATAAGCAAGTTATAAGCCTTTGAAATTCGGTGGAAGGGGAAACTGTCAAAAAACAAGAAAAGGATGCACTGTGTGATCTGTGACGTCACTGCCACTTGGTTTCGTGCGTACAAAAGAGATACGAGTAGCAAGACGTCCACACCACGCTCTCACTTTTCTTCTTCAAATATCTTTAAAACCAATTACTGCCTTAAATAACATCAATTTTGTTGTTGTTTTTAGAATCGGTTACTTTTTAATGTACATATTGTTTCGTATGCAAGTATTGCCTATTAACTTGGTTCAGACCGCTCTGTGTACTCTTGTTTTTACGGAACCTTTATTAATAAGACTTCAATATTGGTCTGTCTATATATTACCAGGCTATACTTCATGAACCCTTATAGCTAGACAGTTAAAATTTTACAGATTATGTATTTCTGTTGGCGCTACGCTATAACAAAAAATTGAAAAACTTAGAGCTCTGATACAAATTTTGCCGTTTTTGCTTGATATTAATAACGGCAACAGATAGACGTCTGAAATATTTATTTTTAAAAGCTTTTTGTTCCACAAGTACAAATATTTATAACATTGACTTTGCTAAGAGCATTCTCTACCAGTCAACTAAAATATTCGTAGAATGTGGCACGGAACCCTTAGTACGCGAATACGACTCACACTTGGACGTTTTCATTTATTTTTTAGTTTCAAACCGAGCCCAGGAAAATTGTTTTTAGCGGTATTGCCAGGCAATTAAAACGAGGCGATTTAATGGAAAAAGTAAACTTGAACTGTGAAAGAAACAAAATATTTTCGTCTGGGCAATTTCGTTTTGAAATACTTTGGAATTAATGTAATTTGTTTTTGTTTTTAATTAGAAATTACTAGCTGTTCCCCGCAGCTCCGCCAGCGTATATCAAATTTCATCAAAGTCCGTTCAGCGGTTTGGCCGTGAAAGATTAACAGACAGACAGAAATACGGGCAGACAGACAGACTTTCGCATTTATAATTTTAGTATGGAAGTATGGATTAATATAGATTACATAATATCAACAAAATAACTAATGCCTATGTCAAAATTTTGCCAGACGTAGGTATTTCTGATTAAAAATTTTCCTTTCTTTACTAAGCTAAAAGTTTTCAAATCCTTAGTCTTCATCATTGCAGCATTTACAACCGGTAACGAACACTGGACCACGGAGTTTGGTAAATGGAAAACTCTACCAATCTTTCTGTTTTTTCAAACAATAAAGGCCTTTTTATCTTTTCTCTGTTCCGTAAAGACTCATGTGGCGTAACATCGGACAGGAAATTAAAACAGGCATGAACGCATCAGACGCCGGAATCAATTATGGGAGTGGGGCAACTGGGCTAGATTGCGCATATGTATCTACGCTTAGGCTTTACATATTCAAGATCTTTCTTTACAATGCTAAGGCTTATAACAAATGTTCTGTTTAAAACGTCCACTTAGTTCTTTGAAGTGGCAGTGGGTGGGGCATATAGCGTCGAGAACCGTTGGCCGATGGGGCAGAAGCAGAAAGGTTCTCGAAAGCCGACCAAGAACTGTCAAGCGCAGCTTTGAACATTTACCGATCAGAAGGTCAGATGACCTGAAAAAAAGGTCGCAGGCAGACAGCTAAGGAAATTTTGGAAATCATTACGAGAGGCCTATGTTCAGCAGTGGACTGACTGTAGCTGATTCTTTACTCGAATGAGTTTCCTGTGACATTCTCAGCTCGATTTAGAGCCCATATTTTAATAATGATCCTAGATTAGGTAGTACTGGTACAAGTCTATCCTTCGGAACCAAATTCTGCAGACACAGAATTATGAAAATGGCATACAACAGCGGCGAGCACGATACCTATTACGACTACTACGATTCATATGTGCGGTGTACGCGTAGGGTTGGTTATTTACCATATCTGCGTCATAATCTAAATCGATATCCTTAATTATTAAGATTTCTATCTGAAACTTAGCGGTTGGGTACGGTATCTGTTTCAGGTGAGAGGCGTAAGTGTCCGTTCTGTACGTAAGTAAGTACTATCAATAATAAAGTGCTATAGCGGTATCTGACACAAACTAAACACCGTGAAATAGTCGTTTTGGACCCATCGTCCAGTGACTCCATTCATGCATCTGAACAACTTTCCCCAAGATACATAGGTCGAAATATGGAGTAAATTTTTGGACCTCCCATACAAAATGTCTCATCACGTGACCTAACTTACTATGGGAAGTCCAAATTTGTTTTTCATGTTTCGAGCTATGTTCCTTGTGAAAATTTGTTCGGTTACATGAATGGAGTCATTGGACGATGGGTCCAAAACGACTAAAATTTCACGGTGTATAACTGCCATTCGTCGAATATTCTGGCAAAAATTTTCTTACCGTCTTTTTCCATACAAATAAACCCAACAACCACACCGGCAGTGGATACTGTACAATTTGTTGAACTAAAGACTGCAATACTAAGCTCCATGATCCAACTTACTACTCGGTATATCCCTTACATTGCTAACAAAACAAATCAAGAACTAAATAATTGCTTGCAATACATTACAGCACAAAACGCACGTGGCTAAGATACGGAAATTCAAGATGGAGGGTGAATGGAAGAGCCTTTGTAATAATATTTAGTGGTTTTATTTTGAAATTTAAATAAAATAATGAAGAAAATAACAATTTAAATCTAGATAATGTCCTCGTAGCATTGTGCCAAGAAGACTGGCGGTATTCCCACGTTGAATTGCAATTGAAATTATTTGTGCTAGGCTGGCTCATTGTAAGCCTTCTTGTCACCTACGGCGTCCGTAAGCTTAGGAATAAATCTTTAAAAAAAAATCTTTAGCTAGGACCCTATTAGAACTAATGTTTCAACACCGTTGTTGAAGTGTTATGTTTTGTTTTTATATAATCACTCACTTTTGCTTCAAAAGGCATGTTAAGCCGTTTGTCCGCCGGTTATCAATAGATAACTGACGCTGTGTCAGATGCCTTTAGACTTTAGGCAACCTGAAAATCTGGCAGTATTGGCCACTAACACACCTCGGATCATGTGGTCGAGTTTTCCTGTATAAAGGGTTACGAAGTTCAGATGACAGTCGCCCCATTGTAATGAACAGTACTGCCAAATTTAGGACATGATTAACATAAAGCTTAAGCTGAGGATGCAACTGGGAAACTGTCTAGGTTTATTCGTATAAGTATAGATTTTACAAGCCGTGGTATTTTCAGTACACCCATGTCGGGATGGGTGACTTGGAGAGAAAAACCGAACTTTCTAATAAATGTTTATTGCCAATTTCATTATAATAATTTGTGCGTCGTAAATGACGGTCAAGAGACGACTGGGGACGGGGGAGGTTCGTTCGTCAGTCGCTCTACAAAACATGCAATTCTGCAAATGTCGCTACATTATTCCCCCCCTTTTTCAGAAAAAAAGGTAAATTTTTATACAATTCATACAAAATATGTTTTAGAGAAAAACTTAGTATTTTTAAGTAAATATAGATAAAAGTAGTTACATAAATTTTTATTAGACTACGTAACGCAAAACGCACTATGACGCACTATAACACACTATTTACGCAAAAGATTGAGAAGTCGCGGGCGCAGGGTTGAGAATCACTGGCTGAGTAGCTACTTGTGTGGGCGCTACTCTGACTTGCGTGAGATTCGGCATGCTGGCTGCAATCTGCTTGCGCATCCAGGACCGCACGCGGTTTCGGAACTGCCTCCAAATGATGTATGCTACCACTAACAGCAGAATACTGACGATGGCTATCATCAACATATTTTGTTGAGACATATGGGCCTCTACTTGATTGTTACTCTGCGCTACGATGACTGCATCTTTACTCTGAGCAGTGCCCATTTTCACACAATTAATTCAGACGTTCGAATGTGCTCGAATAAGAAAATCTACTGTCCAAACTAATGAAAAATTACTAAAGTTAAATTGCGAAATTATCTACAAATTACATCATAAACATATTGCGTTACATATTCCATACCTACGTTAAATAAACAATGCATCTTTCCTGACGCTTTTAAAATCAAAGTAATGAAATATGATATTCCCATCTACTAATGAATACTTACTTACAAGTACATTGATTGGATGCAGTTATGTTCCATATTACTGACTCTACAATATTAAGTGCACAGTAAAAATATAACAGAAAGTAACGTTAACGATTTTAGCAATGACATGTATGGTAATTTGTACATTTATTACCAACTACACGTACTAAATAAAACGAAATTACAATTTTTAAATATGGGTTTCCTAACTATCCTAGGAAATGAACAAAACGAACGGGTTTTTTTATAATACGACCGCTACGCGTTACACGATGCGTATCTGTACCATTACCTTCTGCGCTGTGTTCCAGTTGCACAGGACTTGACAAGTTTCTCTGCGGCACGATACTTTTAGATACGCCTAACCGTCTATCTGTACCTTCTTCACGATCCAGTGGTACAGAGCACGAAGTGCTTCTCTGTGAAACGGTTAAATCATCGTCTTGAAGTACATACGCGGGTTTTAGCCTGTCTATCGATATACGCGATAATTTTTCTCTGACTTTAATTACGAATACCTTACTTCCTCGTTGTATGACTTTGTATGGACCGTCATAAGTCGGTTGTAAAGGTTTTCGAACTGCATCATTACGAATGAAAACATATTCGCTTGTCTTGAGGTCTGGGTGAACGAAAATTGAACGAGAGCCATGTTGGGAAAACGACACCGGTTTATATTTACTTATCGTATCTCTTATCCGTTCGACTAATGTTTCGGGATTGCATACCTGAGTTTTTGTAGTTTCGAAAAATTCACCAGGCAACCTCAAGGCTTGGCCGTATACCATTTCCGCAGCGCTTACTCCACTGTCACTACGAAATGCTGCGCGAAGTCCTAACATTACAGTTGGTAACTCTTCTACCCAAGAAGTGTTATCTTCCAACCGAGCTGTAAGTGCTGCTTTAAAAGATCTATGAAAACGTTCCAGAACACCGTTACATTGTGCGTGATATGGCGTAGTTCTATTTTTATTTACACCCATATAACGCATCAGGCGGTTAAACAAATCGCTTTCAAATTGACGACCTTGATCGCTGGTTATCGTGTGTGGGCAACCAAAACGGGCTATCCAACCCTGGTAAACTATACGTGCCACTGTGTCAGCTGTTATATCTGTAGTTGGAAAACATTCGGGCCATCTTGTAGACCTATCTATCAGAGTGACTAGATATCTATATCCCTCCGCCGTTGTTAGGAGAGGTCCAACAATATCCACATGAATATGTTCAAACCTATCACATGCAGGAAATTGTTGTAGTGGAGACAAAGTATGTCTATTGACTTTACATCTTTGACACTGAATACATGTTTTCGCCCAAAGTCCTACATCGCGATTCATGGTTGGCCAGAAAAATTTTAAACTAACTAATTTACGTGTATTTCTTATTCCTGGATGGCTAAGACCATGTACGCTATTAAAAACTATCCTACGAAATTTTTCTGGTACATACGGTCGAACATTGTCTGTTGAAAAATCACAATACAACTTATAGTTGCAGTTGGGTAAGCTAATGTATTTCAATTGAATGTTACCTGATCCGTTGTTTGTTACATACTCGTCGCGGGACTGCGCCTCTGCCAACGCTGCGAAATCGACAGTCGTGGGACAATTTATTGTTTCTACGCGGCTAAGTGCATCGGCTACTACATTGTTAGGACCATCTATGTGACGTATGTCGGTGGAGAATTCACTTATAAAAATAAGTTGTCTTGTCCGTCTAGGTGTTTCTTTATCAGTACCTATTTTAGAAAATGCGTATACTAATGGCTTATGATCTGTGTATATGATGAGAGACCTTCCCTCATGCAGATTCCTGAAATGTGTTATAGCCATATATATAGCTAGTAACTCGCGATCATAAGTAGAATATTTACGTTGCACCGATGATAATGCCTTAGAAAAATATCCTAACGGTTTCCAGGTATCACCTACGTATTGTTGCAATACTGCACCTACACATGTGTCCGAGGCGTCCGTCATAAGTGCCAACGGTGCGTCTGCTATCGGATGAAACAACGTACAGGCGTTCTGTAGACTCACCTTACATTGTTCAAAAGCTTTATTGGCTATGTCTGACCATTGTATGATAGTTTTATCATTCTTTTTAGCACCGTGTAAATATTTGTTAAGTTCGGACTGATGCGATGCGGCGTTTGGAAGATGAGATCGATAAAAATTGAGCATTCCCAAAAAACGACGTAATTGCGCAACTGTCTCCGGTTTTGGAAAATCTTTGATTGCTTGAACCTTATCTTCCAAAGGTCGTATCCCCTCAGTACATACTTCGTAACCTAGGAACTCTAATTTATCTTTGCCAAAACAACACTTAGACTGGTTAATACAGATACCATATTCCACAAATCTTTGGAATACTATCTCTAGATGTTTTTTATGGGTGATTGCGTCACTACTGGCTATTAACACGTCATCAATATAACAGTATACAAAATCAAGACCATGTAATATTGTATTATTCATAAATCGTTGAAACGATTGTGCTGCGTTACGTAAACCAAAGATTAATCTCGGAAATTCATATAAACCAAAAGGTGTAATCACCGCACTTTTCTCAACATGCTCAGGCGCAATTTCTATAAAATGATAGGCTCTTTTAATGTCAAGACTAGAGAATATTTTTTTTCCCGCTAAAAGATACGTAAAGTCGTGCAGACGAGGAATAGGGTACCGGTCGGGAATAGTTACAGAGTTAAGTCTACGGTAATCGCCACAAGGACGCAACTCACCGTTTTTCTTAGGTACGACATGGAGCGGGCTGGCCCAAGGACTTTTTGAAGGCCGGCAAATCCCCATCTCCTGCATCACACGAAACTCTTCCTTTACCTTGTTGTACTTATCAGGTGGCAGGGGTCGCGCTCTCGCAAAAACAGGCGGTCCTGTCGTCTCGATGTGATGGTACACGGTGTGTTTTGCTGGTTCTTTGAACGATAATGGCTTCGTTATCTCCGAATATTGCTGTAATAGATCCGAAAACGGCTGCTGCATATCTATTGTACTTATCGGAAGTTCACTGTTATGACACACGAGCGACGCTATAACACCTAAACTAGTAGTTTTGTCAACTAACTTGCGTCCGCTTAAGTCCACAAGAAGCTTAAAATGTTCTAAAAAATCTGCTCCCAAGATCGGCTGATTAACACTCGCGACCACAAATGTCCAACGAAAACAACGCCTTAAGTTCAAGTTCAACACTAAAGTTTGAGTGCCATATGTCCTTATCTCTGTACCGTTCGCTGCGTATAGTTTGTAATCGGAGCACTCACTATCACTAAAGAGTTTTCTCTTGCGCGGAATCACAGAAACGTTCGCACCCGTATCCACTAAAAAACGTAGGCCATTATTTGAGTCAGTTACACATAGGCGGTGGGATGGCAAAACGGTGCAGACTTCCGCCACTGGCTGCACTCCTATTAGTTTTCCGGAGTTTTCCAAGCGCAGGGTTTTTCACATTTCTTGGCGCGGTTCTTGAAACGATAGTGGTAGAAACAGAGCCAATCTGGGCTATCCTGTGTACGCTGCCGGGAAGCGCTACGCGTACGAGATGATGAGCGTCTATTATTTCTGTTGCTCTGATTTGACCTTGACCTCGTGTCCATTTGGTTCAACCGAACATTAATTTTGGCTATTTCTGCCATAATCTTGTCGCACTGATTTGATGAGACCTGAGAAACCTCGGCGACGTTATCAGGCCGAGTCGTCTCTTGAATTTTATCGGCGATATCACACAAACTCTCTAAACCCACATTTTCCGTCACCGCAAGGACAGCTCTCGCCGCTGGTGGCAGATGACCTTGCCACAATATACGAAGGGTTTCGTCAGGAATCTTACCCCTGGCGAGATCGCGCATGCGGCGCAATAGTTGTGAAGGCTTTTGTCCCCCAAGCTCCATTTCCCCGATCAGTTTTTGTATTTTTCTGTTTTCTGACTCCTCGTAAATTTGTAGTAATCTGACTTTCAGGGATTCAAATTTATTACTTGACGGTGGATCCACAAGGATATCGGATACTTGTTGAATGGCATCCTTTGTTAGTTTCGATACGACGATATTAAATTTAGTATCATCTCCCATCTTCTGTGGTGCCAGTATTGCCTCCGTCCGAATAAACCACACTCTAGGTTGATCTGTCCAGAAATCCGGAATTTTATTGGTTAGGCTGATTGCAGACAATCCAAAGTTTTCTTCCGTGTCCGCCATGGTTGTGTAAGTACCGGCGGCGGTCGGTGGTACCGGAGCCTTAGCCGGCCCGGCGACTTGAGGTGGCACTTGCGGATTCAACATTGTCCAAAATAAAACTTAATAGTCTGAAATCACTACACAGTAACAAAATAATGTCCACTTTATCCCGGGTCACCAATGTCGGGATGGGTGACTTGGAGAGAAAAACCGAACTTTCTAATAAATGTTTATTGCCAATTTCATTATAATAATTTGTGCGTCGTAAATGACGGTCAAGAGACGACTGGGGACGGGGGAGGTTCGTTCGTCAGTCGCTCTACAAAACATGCAATTCTGCAAATGTCGCTACACCCACATTTGAGTTCTCTGCTATACTCAAAGGTTGACTGTTAGATACTGCTTTACAAATTGTAATTTGTACAATGAAGGTTAAATAAATAAATAAACACTTATGGACGAAAAAAAGAAGAAAACTCACTTTTGGGGACGTAACCAGCGACATGGTCTAATGATATGTTGCAAATGTCGGACAGTCACTTATTTTTAGATTTATCCTTGTAAATTTGTCATACTTATTAAAATATACTCAATAAAAATTCACAGACCATATCTATCTTTATAATTCAAGATCTGTGTATGAGCCATTTGAGGACCTAATTATAACACACATATTTGGCAAAATGGGACCATATTAGGGCTGTGGTTGCGGGTTCGAATAGAATGTTAGTGGATAACCAAAATCCAAATTAATTGTTTGTATCCTTTCTACTACTTATTGCGTACTAAAATTGGTTGTGAAACACGGTTGATGATAATAACTGGTATCTACAGTAATTAAAAAAAAAAAAAAAAAAAGCACTGAAAGATTGTAGGTTTAGGTTATTTTAGAAAGAATTGTCATAACGGGAGCTCTACATGCCCTACTTACTTACTTACTTACTTCCTGCGGTGCTACAACCCTTTGTGGGTTCATCTCTTCAACTAGTTTCTTCCACCAGTCACGCTCTTCTGCCTCCTTCCAGTTTCTAAATTTCCCCATCTTTCTAAGATCTCCCTCCACACAGTTCTTCCATCTCTTGCTTGGTCTACCTCTGGGCCGCTTCTGCTGCGGCGTCCACTAGTATAAGACATCGGAACCTTTTAGGCTTTTACCATTCTGGGTGGTCAGCTTATCGATGAACCCTCTTCCTTTATCCGAGCTTGGAACCGGCAGCACTACTGGCATAGCACAGAGCTCTACATGTATATTTTAATTTAATGTCTACTCACATTGCAGAGCTAATCCATACTAATATTATAAATGCGAAAGTCTGTCAGCCTGTCTGTTACGCTTTCACGGTCAAAACGCTGAAAGGATTTTGATGAAATTTGGTATGAATGTAGTTGAAAACCCGGGGTCAAACATAGGCTAGCGGAGCTGCGGGAAACAGCTAGTTATAAATACTTTTTAAAATAATGACTATTTCTAAATAACTTATGTCGCCTACAAGACACTGCACTAGAATATACCAAAAATCAATTAAAATTAATTTTAGACAACCCTGTGTCCGTGTGTGTAATAAGTAGCAATTAATATCGATGACTAAGACGTAAGATATATAAATTGGCCTAGATTATATTGTTTTGAAATCAATCTTGTAATATACAGCTTTTGTTCGCAATATATGGCAACAATGTCTATATCTATGGGAATATTACTATATCTTGTTAAAGTTATTTCCTGTTGCCTCCTCCGCCTTAAAGGATCCTAAAAAAATTACATAAACATACAAAAGAAAAAGTACGTTTACATAAATTTCAAAAATAAACTATCTTATATTCTTAAATCGGGAGATAGAACACACTACAGAGCTACATTTTAATAAATCAATTTTATTAAACAAAACTATGGAAGGAGCTCCCTATGCTCCCATACTATGGTTTCCCCGGGAGACTACAACATGGGGTCTTTCAAAAAGGGCGTGAAAGGATTTCTTAAGGGTCTGCAATGCGCACGTAATGCTCTTGGTGTTGCGAGCGTCCATGTACTGCTGTAGTCACAGCTTGTAGCTTACCATCAGGTGGGCCGCATGCCTGATTGCATAATGTATAAAAAATACAGAAATTGCTATAGCCAACTTTGAAACGAAAGAGGAGCTACCCGCTAATCTTTATTATCCAACAATTAGGTGATTCAACTGGAATCAAACGAATAAATTGTGCTTCCCGTGGGA
The DNA here is from genome assembly GCA_947363495.1 of Euzophera pinguis. Lineage (NCBI taxonomy): Eukaryota > Metazoa > Arthropoda > Insecta > Lepidoptera > Pyralidae > Euzophera > Euzophera pinguis. The sequence goes on from OX376180.1 coordinate 3,721,414, forward strand.
ATGAAACCCATGATCCCCGCTTGGAAAGGAGGAGCTTTACAGGTCTTCCACTGACTGAGGCAGTCATCGTCGTCATTTCGTGTAGGTTGCATTGTCAATCGACCATGTACACCATGGTGTCAGAGTTGTGCGGAACCGCGTCTCGGCCTATGACGTGGTTCCTTTACCGTGGCAGCCGGAACCAACGGCATAACGTGCCTTCAAAAGCACGGAATCATCTTTATCTTCAGACAATCAGGTGATTCAAGCCTGCAATGTCCTAACCAAATTGAAAACAACAAAATAAAGTATGCTTGTAGTGGGAATGGAACCCGCGACCTCTGGGTTTTCCGGCAAACGCCTTAACCACTAAACCACGGAGGCACGGAGACATTTGTTAGTAATCATCCATACTAATATTATAAATGGGAAAGTTTGTCTGTCTGTCACGCTTTCACGGCCAAACCGCTGAACGGATTTTGATGAAATTTGGTATGAATATAGTTGGTCAAACATAGGCTTTTTTGACACAGGCGGAGCTGCGGGAAACAGCTAGTAGTTAATAAACAAACACCCACATTGGTACCTAATCATGTTAACAAATGGACGCTTATCAAAATAATTTCATTAAGTCCGCCTCAACTAATTCTTCCTGTTCTTGAATAAATTAGCCATTCATCAAACAGTTTATCAAGTACTTGAAATCTTGGAATTAATCTACATCAAACAGGTTACGTTAATTGGGATAATTAAGTACTACTATGGTTCTAGGGTCCCTTGCTATAGAGCTATTATATTCATAAAAAAAAGAGCGGTCAAGTGCGAGTCGGAATCGCGCACGAGGGTTCTGTACAATTATCAATTCGAGTCTGACATTACCATAACATTATATGTTTAATATTATTTATGATATATACATGTATTTTATTATATTATGTATGTAGATCTGTATGATCGTGTATTTCATTTATTTTTAATTTTTATGTTATTTATATAGATAGTCAGGGGTGTTATCCAGTACTACTTTGGTATGACATCGGGTATGCAACCCCGGCTTTCCGAGCTGTTACGGACTCAATCCTTATGTCTTCCGAGTCTGTAGCATCCCTTACCCTGATCCCTACTTATTTCCAAATAAATCCAAACAAATAAAATATATTTATTTCCTTTATCTATTCATTACCCCTTCCTTCCTCTTTCCGCCAATCTAAGGTAAGCCGTGCCGAGAGATGCGTGCCTAGGGGCGAGCCTAGTCGAAAGCGTGCCAATTGCCCTGGGGTGAGGCGCCCCCAGATAAAGGCTAGCCTTCACCTGGCAAAGAGGGCTCTGCTGGGTGTGACAGTTTGTGTGCCCCTACACTCGTGGGAATGCTTTGATTCTGGGAAACAACAAAAATCTAAATGGCGGCAATGCGGTTCGCAACACATTACGTTTCATTTCTCGCGGGGGCGAAAAGCGGGCTAGTAGTCTCTGCCTACCCCTACGGGGAAAAAGGCGTGATGGTATGTCTATGTCTATGTCTACTATATAGGTATATATACATACTGTATAAATTTTTTCGATAATATTATTTAAGTTTCTTTGAAATATTATTATGTAAAAAAATAAACCGATAATAAATCTCGCACGATTGTATGCACTCCGGCTTTTAAGAATAGACCACTCTCTTTCAAAGGGTAGTTGTTTGATCTCTTCTTTTACCTCTATATTATGTTCTTCTCCAATAAAAAAAAAACGGCAATCAAATCATGTCTGTTGTGTGCCACCTTAAATATTTATTTTATTCTTTTGTAGTATTTGTTAAAGCGGCAACAGATATACATGTGAAATTATACGATTCATAAAAATGACAGCTGAGTCTTAGTTATAAGGGTCCCGTTCTTTCCTTGGGATACGGTACCCTAAAAGATGTGCCAAACCTCAGAATAGGCACAAAAAAAATAAGCACATACCTAATACTTCACACACTTAATTTAATGTCCTAATCGCCGGATAAAATCTGATTTTATTAATAATAAGTAGGTACCTAGCCACCCAGAAGTAGGTGGTAAGCTTCCCAAACCTGTTTTTCTTCGACCCGTAATGGATTGGTCGCCATTTAATGGTATTTTCTATCTCGAGTTCCTCCGTACTTTAAAGCTTAGTAGTTAGTAAGTTATCGACAGATGTTTTTTTTATGCAGCCAAGTAGGCAAACAGGCGTACGGCCCACCTGATTGTTAGTAGTTACCGTAGCCTATGAACGCCTGCAACACCGGAGATGTCACGAGCGCGTTGCCGACCTGTCCGATATCAGCACAGCGACCCCTCTGGAGCCTGGCGACCCTACTCACCAGCAGGAACACAACACTGCATTACAGTGTTATTTGGCTGCTGTCTTCTGTAGGGTGGAGGTACTTCCCCAGACGGACTACTCCTTGCTACAAAATGTCCTACCTCTCTTAGATGGCTGCCGTTAGGCTAACACACTTCCCTGGTTTCCCTGTAAAAAAGTTTACACGGCAGTCGATCCATTGTAATAACCAGTGCCGCCAAATCAAGGATCATAACAGCGTACCCTAGAACTCCGAAAACGTAAGTTCCTTAGAACGCAACCAGTAAACACGCTTGGATGAAGAAGAAGATATCTTTAGGCCCTGGAGTGCTAAGTGTGACTTAATTACTTAACATCGACGAGTCGAATTTTTTTTTTAAGGATTTACATTCGACATTCTTTTGCAAAGGTAAAATGTTTTTGGGTACCTCTTTATATTGTAACATTATTGTACAACCTACATTTTATGCAAATAAATATTTGATTGATTGATTGACATATATGTCATACATTTCAAAAATAGTGTTCTAGTCTATAGTCTGGTTTACATAATATTCTCTGTGGTCAATCTGCCACCAGAACATGATAGATTAGTTCAAATTACAAACGATTAAACTTGCTGAAGTGTACTCAAATGTAAATTTAATTGATTTACATTATAGATGTTAATTATTGAGACAGCGGCTAATTGGGTCTTCGTAGGTGTAAATTACTACTATCACATATCTAGAATCTTTGCGCTTTTCCGGCTGTGTTACCCTCTGCTATACTCACAGCAATGGCGGGAGAGTCGAGTTTATCTACCCCGGATCGTAAGTAAATGTGACTTTTTATCTAATAATCATAGAGTATACGCGAAAAACACTGCATCAAGATTGCTATTTTTGAAAGTATGACTCACGGATAATTAGCAAGTCGAATGATTTTTGATTGATATTAAACGATTTTCATAAATAATTACCATAAATTGCAAAAATGGGTTTGCAGTTCCATTAAGCACGAAATTCCCAAAACGCGAAAGGAACAATACACATATAGTCTATAAACATAAATCCCAATATATTTATTCAATTTATCTATCAATGCATCTAAGTAGTTTGCTATGATGAATGTTATAGAATTTAGACAGATATTTCTACAAGAAAATTATCCTATCTAATTATCGAGGTCAAAAAATGTTCTTTATTGTGGCGTCTAATGATTTATGTTTCACTAGCTGTTTCCCGCAGCTCTGCCTGCGTCAAAAAGTAGCCTATGTTTGACCCCGGGCCTTCAACTATAATCATACAAAATTTCATCAATCGTCACATACAGACATATAGAAAGACAGACAGACTTTCGCACATATAATATTACTAGCTTTTTCCCGCAGCTTCGCCTGCGTCATAAAGTAGCCTATGTTTGACCCCGGGTCTTCAACTATATTCATACCAAATTTCATCAAAATCCGTTCAGCGGTTTAGCCGTGAAAGCGTAACAGACAGACATTATTAGTATGGATAGTATAGATGTTTGTAGTCCGGGAGACAGGCACATTATTTAATAATTAATATAATCCTACATAAATAAATAATTATTTATTTATAATTTACATAAGATAACCTAAAAAGCTTATATAAAATTAAACAAAAATCCAAAAAATCGCATAATATCATGTACAGTAAAGTATTTTGTAAGTACTTAGATCATTACGTTTTAACACTTTTAATGCAGGGACAAAAAAATTACCACTTTCAGTGCCAAAGTTAATACCTATTCTATTGCTAAATCCCTTTTGTGATTTAGATACCATTCAAAGGGCCTAGAGACGGTTACACGTGTCAAACTAATTGAATTGATTTGATAGATCGGGTACTGTGGCCGCGTCCCTTAATTAAATCGTTAATAATTCATAGAACTGACCTCAAACTATTTGTTCGGCCCTTCATTTACATAAATTGTCCAGAGTTTGCCTTATGACCCGAAGGTCGTGGTTCGAATCCCTCGGGATACACTTTGTTAAGTTGATTGCACGCCTTCATCACTAGTCTAGTTACTTTTTCCATGCTTTGGAAGGTACGTTAAGCCGTTGGTCCCGGCTGCCATTTGGTGGTCGCTAAAGTATTTCCTTCATATTTATTTATTTTAACTTTATTGTACAAATACAATTGTAGCACAATAGGTGAACTTAATGCTAAAAGCATTATCTAACAGTCAACCTTTGGGTCAAGCAGAGAGCTTTATGTGGGTGTAAAATAAAGTTTAATTAACAAAAAAGCGTAAGAAAATAATATGCAATACATATATATATATACATATTTATATATTTATATTGCATATTATTTTCTTATGCTTTATATGTTGTATGCTATATATACTTACATATAATATAAACACGTATTTACAATATACCTACATAAACAATAAATATATACAATTATTAATGCAATGCAAAACAAACAATACAATACATGTGGCAACTAGATTCCCACATCACTCAGCTGTGCGAGAAAATGATCGTAAACAAGAGCTTTGAATCATCATTTCATCATCATTTTGTGTGGGTTACGTTGTCATTCGACCATGTACACCCTGGTGTCAGAGTTGAAAGTATTTCATTGAAGTGTCTGTAGTCTGTAATAGGTACAATAATTTATCCATACTACTCGTAATAATATAAATGCGAAAGTCTGTCTGTCTGTTATGCTTTCACGGCCAAACCGCTGGACGGATTTTAATAAAATTTGATATGAATATAGAAACATCTAGTTTACTATAATTGCAAGAGGATTATAATTTGGGTGTGTTAGTTGTCAACCAACACGGCCTAAATCATCTGGCATGATAAAAGTTGGAACCACCTTACCTTGCATTTCGGAACACGAATACAAACGCAACTTAAATGCGTATATAAAGTTTTATTCTGTGTTATGCCATTTGAAGGCTTTCTTTTATAATCTTCCTACTTATTCCTCATTGTATTTAGAGCCAATCGATATCAACGAATCGACTTATCATTGTGTAAAATTGTACTCCCGCACAGAAGCAGTCCAAGTTACAAAAGTATATGAGTATAGTTTATAAGAGAGGTAGGACATTTTGTAAGTAGTAGTCCGTCTGGGGAAGTACCTCCACCCTACAGAAGACCGCAGCCAAATAACACTGTGATGCAGTGTTGTGTTCCTGCTGGTGAGTACAGTCGCCAGGCTCCAGGGGGGTTTCTGTGCTGACAGCGGACAGGTCGGCAACGAGCTCGATGTTGCACGCGTTCATACTACGGTAACCACTAACCATCAGGTGGGCCGTACGCCTGTTTGCCTTGTACTTAGTTGTATAAAAAAAATGTATTTACTAAAATTCTCAGCGTCAAAATAGTAATTACATTATAGAATTCCACAAACCAATATGTTTTAGTTAATTGATATTTCATTTGCATTCATATTACACGTACGTGATTGATTAACAATTACAATGAAGTTGTAATACTCGGTATACGTCTTAATTTTACTCTTCATCCTAGCGTTTTCCCGGTTGCGTCCTCATCTGTTTGCTTCAGAGCCCAGGCATGTCCTGCTTTGCGACATCAAGCCAGCTCTTTTTGTATGTCATTTTATTGTTCTAGTATTTGTCAATGTAGTAAAAAAAATATTTAGGTGTTTCACATTATATTCACTTTATTTATTCTATTTTGAGACAAAAAATAATAAATAACGTTCAGTTTAAATAATCTCATCAAAAATATACTATGTCCTGAACTACAAAAATGTCTGAAGGAGACTCAATTAAAATTCTCTAACGAATATGTTCTCGAATAAAATCAAGATATGAATAGGCTAGTATCCTAAAAAAATATTATTAGTCCGTCAGTTAACTAGTTATCAAAAAATAATGGAGATGTATTTTTTCTTGTGAAAATTAAACAAAGAATGGTAAAGATCCGTGTGACGTCACAGTGTGCTACACAATTTCGCAATATGTGACGTCACGAGCCCCCACTCCTAAACTTAATTGCGATATTAAGAATTGCGATATTTAGAATTTATCGCTCAATTGACAAAATAAAAAATATGTCACTAATATATTTTGATTCCCTAAATGACGGACTAATTTAAATGTTAACTTTTTGACCATAGAAACTAGCCTATTAAAGGAACCCAAAATACCCGAATTATAAATACCGTATATTTAAAATACAAAGTATTCAAAATCCAAAATATTTAAAATTCCTTGTTTGAATAGCTCAACCTAGAACTAAGGAAATGTAGCAATACTGTTAGTCTTTTGGGCCCCTATTTTTGAAATGTATGATATATATTTCGAATGAAAATCGTACATAATCGAACAAATATTATTCGACTCGCATGACTCACACTTTTCAAAAATAGCACTTCTAACCTGCAATGATCCAAACCAGTGGTGTATGTTTTTATGAAAAAATACTTAATATACTTTTTTTAAATTTCTTTAATCGGAATCCATGAAGTTGACTACTTGTACTGTCATCAGCTTTGTATGCCCCTAGGGTCAGAACTCCGGGTGGCCAAAAAAAACTGTTAGCCATCTTGTTTTATCAAAATTTGTTTGTAATTCGCCGCCCGTACGCTCGTAAACATGGCGTGGTTTTATTACGACTTCGTCGTTTTATTTGACATGTTTAATGATTTGACGATTACAGTAAATAATGCACATTTAATGATTCGGTTTGTTTGGTAAACATATTTGGTGTTACTCATTAATATGATTTATCCGTCGATGAAAAAGAGGAGTGTTATTTTATTTCTGCGCGTTTATCTGGTCTTAGACCCGGAGTTGGGCCTATGTTACTCGGAAGAACGCAAGGAATCTAAAGACACCTCACACGTATATATCCACCACCGACTCTTCTGCGTCTTACTCCAAGTCGTTTGCGGTACGGGCTGTTCGGCTGTGGAATGCTTTGTCTGTTGATGTACGCATGGCTCAAACTATTATTAGTTTTAAGAGCTAGGTTAAGGAGCATTATTCTCTAATCTGAAGCCTTCTGAATGAATCCATCCTGTTTAATTTATCTAGGTATACATATTTATATCTAAATAGCGATACAAGACTTATGGCGGAATGAAAATCTCACATACATACAAACAAAATATACATACATTAATGCTGAAAACATAACACTCCTTTTTTGGCCAATCGTGCACAAATAGATCGATACTAGCAGGGAACCATATACTAAAATATTCCTACTACAATTACTACTCCGAGGAAAACATGTCACTTCTAATCTACTTGGTGTTACAGAAAATGGGGTTACATTGGGTTACATTAGTGACGTCACGTTATCTTAAATAAGACAAATCTATTTCAGTGTTGTTTAAATGTTTTTCCTTGTTTTGTAAATGTTAAGCTTCTAAATCATGATTTAAGTACTAATTGCGAATTTGGCTCTTTTCATGTCAGTATTTCAGGTGGGTTTATGTGGTCTCTAAATATCATCTAAATTAGTTTTTTTTTATTCGAATCCGATTATCTTTATATCTTGTAATGCGCCATTTCGCTTATTCACTCGCTTTTTCTTCGTCCGAGCGTGTTTTCCTAGTTGCGTTCTCAGCTCACGCTTCCGAGCCTAGGTTACACTGTAAGTCATGGTCCTAGAAATGGCGGCACTGGTTATAACAATGGAGCTACTGCCGTCTGACCTCCGTAACCCTTTTCACAGTGAAACCAGATCAACAGGAACATGACCCAAGGTGTGTTTATGGTCAACACTGTCAGATTTTTAAGGCTGCCTAAAGGTATCTGACACAGCCTAACCACTGCCATCTTTTAAATCTCTTAGATAGCCACTAAATGGCGACCAATCCAATACGGGTCGCGTCTCGCCGTCGCTTGACACGCGCTTTCGCTACGGATCCACGTGTCGCGCTCGGCTATCAAGCTCCTCTCGCATTAGAGTGTAAATAAGAGATCATAGTAACCCAGCTTTTTATTCAGGATGACTTCTTAATCACCAGCCACATTTTTACTAAACATCTGTAAAATTGGCTGGTATTGGTTGATGTCGCTCCGTACATTATTGACAATGGATGAATAAATAAAATTATCATCATCATTATCAACCATACAACTATTTACTAATAATTGCAGCACGACTAGGTGGGCAATTTTTGAAATAATTTTCGTTAAGAAGCTTCTTTAATATTTAGGGTACTTTCCCGTATATTTTATCAAAATTACATGACAAAAATAAACATCAAGCTATGTCAAATGAGACATAAAAGTTAACTTAGCAGAAAACGAAGCACTTCGAACCGCTGTAAACCAGTTAATACCGGTTTTCTAACCTAAAAATGACTATAAAACATCGTGCCGCCATGACTGTATTTCATTTCTATGTAAAAGTTTTTTATGAGGAATGAATCTTAGATAATTTTATTCGATGTCAAAAGATGTTATAGCATTATCATCATCCTTGCGTCTTCTTTTACATTTAAAAACTTTGATCCCCTAGAACGTTATTTTTTTTATTCAAGAAGTAGGTTGTTTTACACAAACAACTTACGTAAGTTATAAAATTTGGCATTACTTATTATAAATAACAAGTAACCTACCCAACCTCAACCCTACTGTCTTGGTAATATTCCTTTTCATGGAACCTTTTGCAGTAGGAGAGGCACGGAGAGGCCTCATGGAAGAAAATTTCTTTGTTCATCTATCATATAACTACCGTTAGTGAAGCTTAGTAATTTTCAAATCCAGTCAGCATGGAGCTTGAGTAATTTTTGAGATTTTATATTTACCGTATTAGTGAGCCAATGAACTTTTTAGTAATATTTTGCAATAACAGCCTGATCTGAAAATTACATTCTACGTCATAACACGATACTTATCGGTAAGGCCCTTAAATCGGGGCACGATATTCGTCCGACAATAAACATAACCAGCTTTAGAAGACCTTACACACGATCTTATTTAAATGAGAAGTAGCAAGTTTTCATACAAAGAGAACGACAGAGGGGTCAATGTAAAATGGTCTTCATAAAGCGATATCATTGATCGGCCCTTTAATTTATAACCATTGTAAAACAAGAACAGTAACTTGGATATTGACAGTCATAGATACGCCCAGAGTTTGTGAACCTTAATGTAATTAGACGTCTTCTGTCTAATAATAAAACGGTAAAGTGTGAGTAGGCTTTCCGCTCTGAAGGTTCCGCGTGAACGCAATCACTATTACTGTATTTTTATGATTTCATAACCTTTTTTTTTTTTTTTTATTTTTTCGGAGGGGAAATGCATTTACGCACAAAGTGTGGGACTCCTGGGCCGCTAATCGACCCAGACTACCCACTAAAACCCCTCCGGCGTTTCCACACCAGCCGTTGAGGGCGTCATGGGTTCGCTTTCGCATTCTACCACGACGCCCTCCGATGATTTCATAACCTACACTAAGACATTTTATGATTCGGTATACCTACGAACCTTGGGAATGCTATTGCTGCTGATATCAACCACTTTTATTTTCGTTAATAAATAAAGCTCATATAGTAAGTCCGCCAATTGATAAAGTATTTCCATACTTGTACTATTTTTAAATACACAACCCAGTGTTCATATCCATACTAATATTATCAGTGCGAAAGTCTGTCTACCTGTCTTTCTGTCTGCCTGTCTGTTTGTTACGCTTTCACGGCCAAACCGCTGAATGGATTTTCAGAAATTTGGTATGAATATACCATATATATATTAAGGGCGTTAAAGGATTTTGTCAAGGGTCGGCAATACGCACGTGATGCCCCTGGTGCTGCCATGGGCTACGGTGACCACTTACCATCAGGTGGGCCGTATGCCTTTTTGAAATAAGACTGACATTCCAAGTGGGTGAAACATACGGGACCCTAAAATTGAAAATCACACGTAAGTATGGAATCTCCTTAGGCCGTGAAAGACTTTATCATGAAAATCGACACAGAATATAAAAGAGAGAATACTTAGAAGGGCGTAGACGCGACCTCATAATATGTTAGTTGACTTTGAGGTTATCGATTCCTCGTTACTCGATACTTCACATCTCGGTTGTTGTAATAATTGTTTGATATTACTTTTCATGTTTGTTTTATATCTCTGGCGGAAAGTGGGATATTGTTAGTAATTACCGACGTGTACGACCTGCATTTAAATACGTTTTCATTCATTCATTCATATCGAGTGGATTACATGATCAAACGACCCTGTACACTGTATGGTATCATAGTTTTTCGGAAGTTTACGTTTTTATTCGGTTTGACTTTAAGATAAATTCTGAATATTCTTTCAATCAATTTAGAGATGGGAAGTCGAGACTTGTCAAAAAAAATGGCGGTCGTATAGGGTTTTCTGTAGTTGGCCGCCATTTTCGAGAAATCTAGAATTCGAATTATTACTAAAGGCGCGAGAATCGCCCCCTTGCTATATCAAAATTTAACGCGTTAAACGTTAAATATTAAACCTTGACGCAAGTTAAAAAATTTAAAAACAACCCCCTTTCCTTAACTCTCCCCGTCACTTTGTCATAATTAAGCCGCGCCCAACAATTACTGAAGCCCTGGCATGTAGACGTCCGGCCCTCCCGGAAGCTCAGTGACAGCTCGCCGAACTTCCTGTGACTCGCTCAAAGCTCAAAAATAGTCTTCGATGTTGTTTGGCAATGGGATACTCGATGGAAGTAGTTCTATTGTCTAAAATATAGATAAAACGTAGCCTATGTTTGACTCCGGGTCTTCAACTATATTCATACCGCGGTTTGGCCGCGAAAGCGAACAGACATATAGACTTTCGCATTTATAATATCGATGCTTTCGATAACAATTGTCGCAAAAATCAGAATGGCACTTTTGGTAATCAGCGAAAACCAATTTTAAAAAAAAAGAAGATTTTCGGTGTGATGTCTTTTTTATTTTAAAACTTATAAAATAATTATTTATGCACAATATAATTATTTTTTAATGATCTTTCGCATCGTTTTCTTTAAATCTACACCAAAGTTTTATTTTTTAAAGTTAGCTTCGACCTCAAAAATATAAGATTTTATGATACATAAATCATAAATTAGAAGTATCTACCAATTTTGAAGAATGTTCCCTATATAATTGAATGTAAACCTTAAAAAACAATTATTGATGTAAAACACTAAGATTTCAAACTAATATTATGTAAAAAGCTGAAAATGTCCATAGTTAAACCATCGATTCTATTTTGTTTATGCATTTTTTTAAATACAAGTAGTTGGCAAATAAAAATGAATAGTCCTTATTTATCAATTTTATTTATTGCTATTACTTTTTGTTGTATTAACCATCTCACTACCACTTTTTATATTGGTAGCAAAACTGATCTATAAGAAAAACTGAATAAAAAATCATACTTAAACAAATAGGAATAAAGTCAGTACATAAAAATTATCTCCAAAACAAAAATAACTTAATTTAAGTCACAACACAACAGATAAGAAGCAAATATTCACAACCATCAGATGTTATTTTGGTAACATGGTTAGGCCGATGAAAAAAATGGGGTGTAAAAGCAAATTTTTAAGCCCGATTGAAATGTTATATACACAGATCGATAGAGCGTCAAAAGTTTAGCAGCGCTGTATCAAAAACCAATTTTCGCCAAAATGGCTTTTAAGACAATTGGCTAGTCAACTAAAAAATAAATTGTGTATTTTATATATTTTATTGATAGAATAGACTATTTCGGAGATACAATTTAAAAGAAAAAATTCTTAAAATTATATTAATTTTTTTATTTAATTTTAAAGATTCTATAGTGATGACGTCACGCAACGATAATGGCTATCTCGAACTGCCAGAAAGCAAAAATTACTAAGGTATTAAAAAATATGTATGTCAGTGTCAAATGTCAAAGTCAAGATGGACCGCGAGCCGCGAGTTGGTTCTTGTTTGTTTACAATCGCCAAATATCTAGGTATCTACCCCATTTCTCGTATCTATTGCATATTGGCCTGTTCATTGGACTTTACTGCCGTCCCTTCATCCGTTGACATCTGATTTTTCAATAATTGGACACCGATTCTTTAATAAAATGTATGAATGAATGTAATGAAGATGTAGTTAGGTTATGTAGGGGTTATGTTTATTTGAACAGAGATGACATATGACATGGGTGACAAGTACGTGAAGCGCCTAATTAGCGCTACCAAACAAAAAATATTTATTCACTACCCTGTGCTACCAACCTAAAAAAATAAATGTGAATAGCCGGAAGTTATCCGGCTACGTCATACGTTAACTTTGCTAAAAAATGAAAGTCATTGGGTTTTCTGCGATTTTCTTTAAAAATACTTGTTTATCTAAAGATCTGATTAATGTAATCTGTTCTTTAAGCCTATTACTCGAAATGATTTACGAATTAGACATTTTCATGAAAAAGTTTACTAGCCAATTGTTGTCGAAGGCATAAAGTATATAGTATGGACTAGTACTTCTGTGAACAGTAGACTTCGCGAAATACCTTCTAAATACGAGATTTATTAATAAGACGATGCTATGAACTTCTCCAATTTATTCCAGCGTTACAGCACCTGTATATAACCTGACATACGATGCTATTAAGAAATAAGTATTATTGTAATCCGTTAAATTGTTAAATTAATTGTTTAATTGTTTGTTAAAGCGATTGCTGAGAAAGAGGACTGTCCGTATTTGCAGCATTGTTGTGACAGGCACATCCCGTGTTGCCGAGCCGAGAGGCAGTATTAAGTTAGTAAATGTAGTTTATTTAATATTTTTTCGTTGACATATGTGTTCTAATTAATTTTTTATTGTAATTTAATTTGTATTCAATGTAAATGTAATGTTTTAAAATGTATGAGAGCGACGACTGTAAACTGTGACTTTTAAAATATGGGCCAAGTAGCCTGAAATAAACAAATTTTAATAAACAAATTTTAATTAATTTAATTTTTTAATTAAATAATGTTACACAAAACTTTTGCCCAAGTAAGTAATCAACGCGATAAAAACCGTATACTTAAGTTGTTGTTTAATATAATTTAAAATAAAATTCAGCTTTCACTCACCAAATTATTTTGCGTGGTTCCGCCACCATATAGTTCATGCAAATTATTGCCGGCCGGCACCCATTCACTATTATTAGTCCCAGCATTCCCACCACCATTGGTTTGCACACACAAATCACAACACGTGTTCAAAACAATAATCTTTAATAATAATACGGACATATTGCGAGAAGGGAAGAGAATCATATTACGCAGAGAATGCTAAATTTTGGGGGTTGCAAGAATTAGAGGAAGACCAAAAAAGAGATGGCTGGACTGTATCAGTTTATATGAAAATGGCTAGAGATAGAAAAAGTGGAAGGAACTGACATCCTAAGCCGTCCTCATACAACAAAGTGAGTTAACCTCTTCTTCTACTTCCTAACCGTATACTCAGTGTTAGCTGCCTCCGTAGTCCAGTGGTTAAGGCGTTCGTCTTCGACCCGGGGATCATGGGTTCGATTCCTGCGAAAGCATACTTTGTTTAGTTGTTTCCAGTTTGGTTAGGACATTGCAGGCTTGAATTACCAAATTGATATTATAGATGATTCCGTGCTTCGGAAGGCACGTTAAGTCGTTGGTCCCGGCTGCCATCTGATGGTCGTTAAAAGAACCACGTCAGAGGCCAAGAGGCGATTCCGAACAACAATGAAACACGGGTTTATATGGTCGATTGACATTGTAACCTACACAAAATGATGATGAGCGTAAGCTGAGGATACAACTGGAAAACAAGCTCGTTAAAAGATCTCGTTCCATAAACCGACGCATTCCACGTGTTTCTCTCAATTCAATACAAAGGAAGTTCAAGTCAGCACATAGATCGAATTCTAGAAACTAAATTCAGCAGGAAATATGATACGATTCAGTAGGAATACTAAAAATATCTTCCTGTTCAAGGAAATTGAATAGTGCTTGTACGTCGTGCATTGTACGTCGGATAAGATTGAATAAAAAACCAAAGATGAGCACACCCTGCTTTTCGTCAACATAAAAAAAGTAAAATAATATAAAATTCAACGAAAACTGATAACCGCTGCGAGGTTTTCACGGTCCGGTTACTTTATAAAATACAAATATTTTGCTGGACATTTTGTTGTAATACAATTTTTAATAGTCTCTTACAATTGCCGTGGCAGAGGGTTTTTGTTAAGAAAATTTACCTTACCTAAATGATATTTCGCAATTTGCCCATGGTCCCGCCGCTACGTCCCACTATTTTTGTTGAATGAATTTCCCTAAATTCCATAAGCATTATGCCTATATACTGTAATTTAATTTATAGCTGTACGCCGTTGGAGTCTGTGTTACCGGAAACCGAACCGGTCCTTTGGTAGGAAACATTATCAATTTTGTACTACACGTATAGCTTCGGCAAAGCGGCGTCTTAATTTTTTTACATGTCAAATAAATAAAACATTTCTCAAAAGAGTGATGCGTATGCGATTTTATGCATAAAATTGGTTGTATGTTTTTGCAAGGTACTTGTTACTATCATCTCTTTATTCCATCTAAACATTTCATCATCATCATCATCATCATCTCGCTTCCTCGTATTTGCATGGAATTAAAAGACCATAGTAAGCCTCCAGGTTCCACATTCAGAGGTTCTGGTATCGCTTTTGCGAGATTGAGATCCTTGCGAGCGGAAACGTGGAGCTGGAATTACAGTGGGAGGAAAATCCTGAAAAGGGGGGGGGGGGGAGTTGGGTCTAATCCGAAACAAACAAGGATAAAAGTGCTATGTCATAATTCATACTGATCCTGACAATAGCCGATATACTATAGTTTACTTGAGTAAATACATACGCAGGTGGAAAATCGAGTTTAGATTTCTTCAGACAAATTACAAAGTGTCTGTGTTTGCTGTGAAAATATTGGCTAAGTCAGGTCGATTTTATTTTTCTTATTGAATATTTTTTATCTGTATTACTGATGAATCGAATTAAAATCGTTCGTCTCACTAATTATGCCAAACTAAAATCATGATTATGTCTAAAAAAAAATCGATATCGAAAGAAAATCTGTCGACTAACCGGTTTTTGGTGAGTAAATAACTTCTTAAAAATAGAGACTTTTCTTCAAAACCCACTATACTTTTCTCAAAAATCTATCGAGTAGTTCATTAAATAAAGTTAGTGCGGCAGAAAGGTCTCCACACATACCCCACGTTACGAAACGTCCCAAATAATCTACACGAAGTCCATTGTCATGAAATTTCAAAACTTAAAACAAATCTTAAAAACTTAATTTACATACAAAAACCCCCTAGCACTATCTCTAAAAAAAATAGCTCTTTCAAAACTGACGTAAAAAAATCTAGGCCAACCAATATTTTAGTGGTCGAAAAACCCGAACTACAACACTGGCTGCAACATGGAAAAAAGAGCAATGTGTGCTGATAACGTCAATTAGAGAAGACGTATGGGTCTCCTTGCTTTTAACCTGGGAGCATAGAAAATTATGGAGTAACTTTCGCTGTACAAAGTTATTGTATACTGATACAGGTTGTAATAGACGGCAAGGGAATATCAGCAGATATCATTGCAAAATTTTAGTTAATATAATTACCATACCAATATTAGAAGAAAAAAAATGTTTGAATTAGGGTTTGAATGTTAGTCTACATACTCTTTTAAACTTCACGGATACCTCGTAGGGTTTATCTGAATTGAATATGAACGGGGAAATTCAGTCAGTATTCTTGCTATAAACATGCCACACAGCAGAATTTATTTATTTTGTAGTTTTTAGTATTATCTTCCTTTCACTTTATTTTTTTCAACTCTAATAAACTTGTTTTTATAATAAAGAAACCCCCGTTAAGTTATTTATAAGATTGAACATATTTTTTTAATTTATTAGCATTTTGCTTATACATTTTGTAGTTCGTTTACTAAGTACTATGAAAATAAAATAAAAAAAAAAGCTTATTTTATATACGCGGCCTGCGGGCTAAATATGCAATAGGATACGTGCGTGATAATGACTGTTTTTTATTGCAGTACAGAGTACGAATGTGTAGGCAAAAGTTATGTTAGTGCTCCTAAGGAAATGTTCTGTAAACTCCATATTATTCCTACATCTTTGATATGACCACGACATGAATTGTGGATAATACATCTGTTGGATTATATTGGGATCTTGTTAGCCTTGGTTTATGGCAGAATTCGGGACTCCTTGCTTTATAGTTTCATTACTTATTATGTATTTGTACAATCTTGTGTGTATTGTCCCAACGGAAACACCTTTATAACCAGTGTCTCAGTGGTCTAGTAAGGTGTTTGCCTTAAACCCGGGCGTCGTGGGTTCGATTGCAACGGGAAACATACTATGTTTAGTTGTTGCAGTTTGGTTAGAACAGGGGTGCAGGGCAGAGAACCTCCTCGAGTGCCCGGTCCTTTGAAAGCTTTGCATTCTCATTTGATTCCACGGATCTGGTGAGAGGGCGGGCTGACAAGGGATTCGGGACGGTGCACCCTGGGTGACAGTTAATAACTCCCTGGTAGTCGGGGTCTTGTTGACTGTCGGCCAATTTCTGCCAACAGCCCACTCCACCGCCGTCTATGATGAGACGGCGAATGGATGTGGGTCTGGGGGACGGGCGTGGTCCATTTATGGGCCACTGTCCGATTTGGGGGTGTGGCCGAAAGGCCAAAGGTCAGGGCCGAAAGGCCATGGCTGGAGGGCGTCGTGGTAGAATGCTTCGCGTTAGCATGGCACCCTCAACAGCCGGTGCGGAAACGCCGTAGGGGTTTTAGTGGGTAGTCCAGGCTGGCAGACCTGGGAGTCCCACACTTTGTGCGTAAATGCATTTCCCCTACGTTAAAAAAAAAAAAAGTTTGGTTAGAACAATGAAGGCTTATATCACCTGATTGTCTGATAATAATGATTATGTAATTCTGAACCACGTCAGATGCCGAGAAGCGGTTGCGAACAACTCTGACACCAGGGTGTACATGATCGATTGATCATGTAACCCACTTGATATGAACGAAATGAACCTATGTAAAAGTTACCTGTTACTCATACGAATTTCTCCTTTTGGTGCCTTCATTCAAGCCTCATTGATTTACATTTAGTCTTATACTTATTAGAATTCATACATATTTCTCTTTTTTATAAAAAAAATATTGTTTAAACTTGATAATAAAAAAAGTATATTGAATAAAGAAGAAAAACACCTAATTATTTCACAAAAAAATGACTAAAAGGCATCATCGTCATCCTAGAGTCCTGTATTCCTAGTTGCGTCGTCAGCTTACGCTTCGGAGTTTTGGGTACGCTGTGAGCCAAATTTAAAAATGTACTAAAAGGCAAGTCCTGATATATCGTTGTTCCGAGGCTGATAGTCATAGTACTAAGGTGATATAGCGTGCCCAGAAGGCTGGCAGCATAGCCATTTTTCAATTGATTTTAAGGTGACACGTGTCATCACACCCTTACCATATATTTTTCGAAACTAAATATATATTATTTCACATACTATCTGAAAAGGCATCCAAACAATACTCTATCTATATAAATCATAAAGGCGCAGATACACAATTTGCGCACCTTTTTCCGACCCATTAAATCTGATCGCAGCTTTACCTGAAAATCCATTTCAGTTTGAGAAAATATAAAATCGCTGGGGATCCGTAATTTTACACTTAGTTTTAAGGATATCAATTTACATACCTACATTATGAAAAACACACTTGCTTCCTCATTTCATCCTTACTTTTCATTTCATACCGTCTTTTCACCCATTTCATTTTAAAATCATTTTATATTTCGAATCATCTTTTTTTTATCCAAATTGTTTTCACTTTCCATATTCATCTCCTAAGAGCAAGAGCTCTATTTCTATTTTCTGTATTTTTTATTCTTTTTTCTGTATTTCTGTATTTGATTGTTTGAAATCAGTAATACCAATAGACTTCTATGAGGTCTCAGAAGATTTGCGCATTTCACTGAAGAATTCCACTACAAAACTCCTATCATCTACTTCGTGTGGCAGGGCCCCTATATTAATCTCATGCAGTGACAGCTAAGCAGTTAAGCCTGCCACACTTAAAGCTTTAAGTTTGCCATTTACATGTTTAGTAATGAATTTAAATAAATAACGCTTGATATAGAATAACACTCACTTCTTTTTTATATGGCTAAGACAAAATATTTCCACTTGTATTCTTACCGATCATCTGAACATAGCGCACTGTTAGAGAACGTGTTTATAATGCTAAACGACTGTGTTTTCCACCAACTTTATAAGTATATTTTACGTCTGGTACAATAATGATTTAATAAATAAATACATTCATTTAACTTCTTATTCTTTGGAAGGGACGTTAAGCAGTTCCTAATCATCTCTATTAACAGACAATCAAGTCTTTTAACGTCCTGACAAAACTGAAACAACAAAACAAAGTTTGCTTCCACTAGGAATCGAACCCACGACCTCCAAGTATGCGGCAAACCCACTAAATAAACTGCAGAGTTTTATGTACGGTAGTTTTGCAACATTCATCTGTAGGTTTTAACCTAATTTTATAGTCGGAACCCTAAAATCTTGGAACTAAGCGACGCTCAGTGAATCAAGATAAATACCTACAGGGTTGTAAACCTTTCTCACGCAAAATTATAGGACAGGAGTATATTGTCCTGAAGGTTGTTTGAGTTTCGGCTAAACCCCGCAAATAAGGTTATTAAGGGGGGGAATATAACGCAGTCGTGTATTTCAACCTCCCCCTTGAAAAGAGGTATGAGTTGTAGTGTTTTTTGTGCAAACTGTTGTGGTTTTGAAATTATGTTAGGTTTACCTTTTGTTTAAGTTGTGACCTGAAGGGCAATCGCGATTTAACGTATTTACCACAACCAAACTACAACTGCGAAGGCTATTTTTGTGTACGTAAAGTCGATTGAATATCGTTCTACTTGCCGAATATGTCGAAGGAAAATCATTCGAATTCGAACGAAAATGACAGGACTCACCGGTTTTGCATTCTCGAAAATAGTCCTCGCGATCGTGTTGACTCAACGCGATTGCTCTACTGTAATCATATAAAATCAAACTCTTTAGTTAGTTTAGTTTGTAGTCACCAGATTATCATTTCGTCATACTTACAAATACATATTTAATTTATCCTAATCTTGACTTATAATGTTTTTCAGCTTGTTTGCTCGTTTGTGACTTCTTAACGCTTCATCTACTGAACTAATCTTCCTGAAATTTTTTAAACATATAGTTAGAAGTACCTCATAACTCAAAAAAAGGTACTTATCGTGTAGAATTTAAACAATGGAATGAAACGCAAATGGAGTGCGAGCAAAAGCTACTTGTAGTATCGATATAAAATTTTGCTATTGAAGTTTAAAAATTGTATCTAATAGGTTGGGGAAAAAGTTTATTCACATGTTTAAAGAAAATTCAAAACATTTTTTAATATAGTTTATTTACATTTAACTAACGTATGTAGGTCCCATTTTGTACGACTACTTTTTGCCATCTTGTAGGTAGGGACATGATCCCATTGCTATAGAAATTTTGAGGCTTCTGAACAAAACACCGCGACAAGTGGTTTTAGCAGTCCTCTCGTGATGTTAACCTGACACTGCCTAAAGAATTCTGAAGAGACCGAAACAGGTGGAAATCTGAAGGTCAGGACTGTACGGCGGATGCATTAACACCTCCCAGCCAAACTCTCTTAATTTTTGCTGAGTGGCTAAAGATGTGTGAGGTCTAGCGTTATCATGATGAAAAACCACACCCTTTCTGTTGATTAATTTTTTTTCGCAGCTTGCGTTGCAATTTTACCTTTTTTGTAGTAAAATTTTGAAATGTATCGTATTTCTTCATTAGATTCACTCATCTTGACAGTAAGAAAAACAAATGAAAATCACACATTTTACTAATTTGAATTTGGAAGTATCTTCTTTAAAATTTAAACTTTTAATGATACCAAAACCAGCCAGATACAAATAGTACATAGCCAAAGAGATTTTATTACAAGTTTATACATACTATATGCGAAAAGACTTTTTCTTCAACCTAATATATTTGTGCAATTTTCATCAAAGTCTGCTGAGTAGGTATGAAAAATTTACAAATATACTTGATGATTTAGCATCCATACTTCTATATCCATATTAATATTATAAGTGCGAAAATCTGTCTGTCTCTCTGTTACGCTTTCACAATCATACCGCTAAACGGATTTTGATGAAATTTGGTATGAATACAGTGGAAAACCCGGGGTCAAACATAAGGCTACTTTTTGAGACTGGCTGTTTCTTTTTGGGAAACATCCAGTTCTTGATATAAGTATTTATTTATTTAAAAATGCAAGCGCGCAATGAACATTAAAATAGTTTTAAAAAGCTCAATAATGGTAACAACTTTATTTAAGACAACTAACAATTATACAAGAGATTAAAAACATTCGACATCCATACTTTCATACTAATATTATAAATGCGAAAGTTTGTCTGTCTGTCTGTTACGCTTTCACGGCCAAACCGCTGAACGGATTTTGATGAAATTTGGTATGAATATATTTGACGACCCGGGGCCTACTTTTTGACGCAAGCGGAGCTGCGGGAAACAGCTAGTAATATATACAATTTAAAACTAACTTTAAAATAAACTTAAGTTAAAGCTCATGTATAATTTACGATGTCATTTTGTCAGCGAGACCAAAGAGTAATGAATGGTTTTAATGACTCCATCATTACGTCCCTCATAAAACACTCATAAATGATGCCTTACAATAAAAGTGTTTATTTAGATCTGTTTTAGTTAATGTGCCCCCCTAATGTGTGGTTGAGTTGATGAAGGAATAAATTTAAATTTGAGATTTATGGTGATTCCATTAGCTTTCGCTCTTAGTTTTATTTTATTTATTATTTTGGAAAATTAATACAGTACCTACACTGCACTTCTCAGCTTCGCGCCAAAATTATACTTACTTACTCGGAAAGTCCTTTGGGCCGTGTGGGGTTCAAAAGATGGAAGCAGATTATATTTTGTAATTATACTAATTACACCCAATTTATGTAGGTTTGTTAGCCACCAATAATAATATGCAGATGAGGTCCAGGAGCTGGAGCCAGAAATCCAACGGTGGCCGTGAAATGGGCGGGAGATTAAGGGGTAACTCTGACGATACATTTTTCGAAAAACTCTCAATTAGAAGAATAAACATCTATTAAAATAATTTATTTATTTAACTTCATTACAAACAAGTAAATGTCGGACTAAATATATAGGCAAGTTCTATTGTGTGTTCTGTTCTATGCACACCAAAATTGCCCAAGATCGAAATTACATAACTGGTTTTCGATTCGGGTTTTTCATGTATCATGCTGGTGGAGATCGAAAAATAATGGAAATATAAATTTATTTTAATGTGTTAAATATCTGGTTAAAACCGTCAATAACGGTTGGGTAGAAAAATAACTGATTAAAAGGTAGTTTTCGGAACACGCTTACTTACGTATGTCATTTATTTATTTATTTAACTTTATTACATAATTGTAAATGGCGGACTTAAATAATTAAAGCTTGAGGCTTTATCTACCAGTTAACCAAATGGGCGATGCTGATAAAGTTAAGCGGTAAGACAATGTAAAACAACAAGCTGTAATGGAGATCCATAAGAAATATTACGCTTACAAATAATACATAATATTATTGTATATTAATATAAACAATACATAAACTACACATACAATTACTAATCCCCTGACAAACTGTGGAGAAAATGATCACGTACTTTATTCTTAAAAGCCATCCGGGTTTGCGCTTTACGGATTTCAACAGGTAGGGCATCAAGGTCATCTCAATAGTTTTCGTGTCTTGTCAGTTCCTTCGGGGAAGATAAAGGAAGATAACAGATTTTCATAATATTTGTTCGTTGTTATGTTTAATATCATGATTCTATTGATCTGGATTCTGGGTTAAAAGGAGTTACGGAGTTCAGACGGCAATCGTTCCATTGCAATAACAAAAAGCAGACACAAGAAATCCACAGACTACGATCCTTATAAACCTTTTAGAAACAAGTGCTATTTTTAAATGTATCCTATATACCTATGACTCACATGTCGAATGGATATCGTTAGAATCACCATTTATGTCGAATAAAAATCATTCGAAAAGTGATAATCATTCGACTATTCGATCAAAAATAGCATATCCGATTAAAATATTGTAAGACATTTCAGTGACAGACCGTGTGAGTTCCGCTAATAGCTGACCA
This sequence comes from Euzophera pinguis, assembly GCA_947363495.1. Classification (NCBI taxonomy): domain Eukaryota; kingdom Metazoa; phylum Arthropoda; class Insecta; order Lepidoptera; family Pyralidae; genus Euzophera; species Euzophera pinguis. The sequence goes on from OX376180.1 coordinate 3,743,965, forward strand.
CTGGTTTTATATTCTGTATAATTTACGAGTATAATGTAAAAATAAACCCGACTGAGCTGAGCACTGTTCAAGAGAGATGATATTTTTTAAAAATTATGATGCATGAGTCCATTATGAGGATATTAAGTACGGAAGTCCGAAAAATTAGTTTCCCAAATAGTTCTTATATTCGAAATCGAGTCTGTAGGCAAGCTTCTTTACCTCTGGACCAAAGATGCAGTTAACCCATGCGCTTAAAGTTTTCGAACAGCGCAGGCCGAGCCTCTGAGGTCAATTTAATTAACGACCACCAGATGGCAAATGTAACTTTTCTTGTAAGACAACCAGATTAACCAAGTGATATAGCTACTACAATAATGAAATAGGTACATAAATCATCATCATTTCAGCCGCAGTCAGTCCACTGCTTAAAATAGGCCTCACCTATTTATTTATTTTATACAAACGACAGCACTTACAATTACCCAATGCGTGCTGTGAGTTAGGACAGGACAAATTACACAGGTATGCGAAAGCAGCCAGCGTTCGCGTGCGATCTTTTTCAGGTCATCTGACCGGTTTGTCCATAGGTCATCGGATCTCCGCGCTGTGTGCCCACTGTCACTCCGGAGAGCTAATCCGCTAGGCTATGTCGGTGACTTTTGTTCTCCTACGGATCTACATGTTTCTGATTCGATCTCGTAGAGAAACACCGAGCATTGCCCTTTCCATAGCTCTCTGGTGACGTAGAGCTTTCATATGAGGCCCATAGTCAGAGACCACGATTTGTGTGTATATTTTAACTTTATTTAAATGCATTTTCTTAAAAAAAAAAAAACAAAAGGAAAATTACGTCAAATTCCCTAAAATGTTCCCCTATTTCTCGTAAAGAATTAAAAAAAAATCACCTGTAAAAAACGAACAATACTAATAAAGCTATTAAAAAACTGCGACCTCATTCCTGAATGTCGTGCCATAGACAATTAAAAATGAATTAACATTATGGCGGGAAACTTGACATTTCAAATGGAAAAATGGCGGCTTTTCTCTTTAAAAGATTAGTTAAGGTGAGTCCTCTATACAGTTATGCTTTCATTATAAATTTTTGAATAGTCCTTAGAATAATTATTGAAAATAATGGTTTTGTTAACATGAATAGAATCCATACTTCCGTACTATAATATTATAAATGCGAAAGTCTGTCTGTCTGTCTGTCTTTCTGTCCGCTGAACGGATTTTGATGAAATTTGGTATGAATATAGTTGAAGACCCGTGGTCAAATATAGGCTACTTTTTGGCGCAGGCGGAGCTGCGGGAAACAGCTAGTATTACATTTTTTTTTTAAGTTTATATTAATATTCATTAATCTATGTGCGTTTTAGGAACACGAACATTAATAAAGATTTGCAATATTTTTTGATGCCCTCGCCACTAACTGCATTAAAAAATTATGTTAAGGTCTTGCTGTATCAATGAGCATAATTTTAATATTCTCCCTTTGCGGAATATTTTTTTGAGTTTAAATATCTTGCTTATGTAAGATCACGATAACGTCTCTGTGTGTAGCTTTAGTAACTAAGTAAGTAGATAGTACTGGCTTCAACGAACATTTCTTGGAATTTCTCAAAATCTCGCAAAACAATACTTAGCATTCGGAAAATTCAAATTGAAGCGATATTACTTTGCTTTCAAAATGGTGAATTAGTAATATCTCAGAATACACGTTGTATTTAGGCTGATTATTATAAACCTGTCTGAATAATGTAAAATGTTGAAGTGTGTTGGTTTGTCCCCGTAGCCAAAATCACAATTTGAAAACGACATTCAAAAACAAAAATATATTACACTCGATGTTTCCTGTAGCTCTGCGTCAAAAAGTAGCCTATGTTTGACACTGGGTCTTCAACTATATGCATAAGTATGCATAGCATAGAAGTATTCAGAATTGAAAAAAATATTCTATTCTATTCTAATTGACATAAGCTGCGCTAAATCACGTTGTCGATTAAACAACACTACATTTAAAAAAAAAAAAAACAAATTTTCAAATACCGATCGATAAAACATGAGGAGAGATTTAAAAAAGACAGCTTCTGAACAAGATGTTGGCCAGTATTTTGATCAAAAAAATAGGTACTTATCTTTATTCAGCAAGAAAATGCGGCCAGCATTCATTCAACATATATATAGGTCCTGTTACAAACTCTTTTAACCAGAACTCTTTCTCCTTTGTACCATAATGTTTCTTTTTTATAGTGTTGTCAGTTGTCATCAGTTTCTTGATCCATTGTTTTTTCACTCTTATTGTATTATTTTGTAAAATCGCAAATATATTGAGTTTACCACCAGTTTTCACGTATCATTTACATTTATTCCACTACAGGTCCCATTGGCCTATAGATAGTTTCAATAATTTTTATAAATATTTTTTAAAAATGTTTTATTTTTTAAGTTTCTTAGTTTCCATGATATTTAATAAGTATTTCATAAATAAATCAAAGAAAGTTAGTACAAAAAATATATATTAAAAACAAAATTTAGGGTTACATTGCAACGCACCTTTTTTAATGATTACTTAATTTTAAATGCTTAGTCATGATATGAAATGAATAAATTAGAATAAATGTAAGTCATGTCACCAATTATTACTTAAAGTATAGTGTTTTGTAATCTGTGTTATATTGTAACTAAAGGATTTACGATTTTAAATTATATGTTTTACATATTTTTTTTACTTTTAGGTTTAAACTAGCATTTATTAAGTTAAGTCTGGGTTTAAACATGGTTTTAAATAAGAACTACTTTCATAGTATAAGTTTTGTAATAACATTTAAAGAGTTTGATTGTTTAAACTGTGTAAATCTAGAGGCCGATGTCATTCCACGCACAAATAAATACCCAGATATATACAAAAATCTAGAGAAAATTTATTTTATTTTAAAAATTTTGTTATTAAAATTTATAGCCAAAAAGGCTAACCACGGCGTAAAAAGTGACAAGCTCGTTAACCTGAATAATTTAAGCGTCGTTTAAAAAAATCGGTTAATATATAACGTTAAACGCTATCCGTTATTACATCGTTGCGAATATGTAAATAATGAAAAAAATTGAGTTATAAAAACGTAAATGGAAGACAGATTGTACAATAAAAGTGGATATAAATAAAATTACGCTCGCTTAGTAATAAGCTCGGATTTATGAGCGGCCATTTCGCGGGATCTTTTGGCCTTTTTTTTTGGAAATTTGGGACGGCTTTATGTAATATCTTTCTGTTGCAAAAAAAAAAATATATTTAAATTTTCAATACTTACTCCCTTGACGATGAATTTTTCATTGCATTTTGTATGGAACCTTCAAATCATAATTAGATAGATAGCAGTTTATTTGAACTACACACACCGATTTACAAAAAACAAAAAGAAAGGTACAAATCATATTATTCCAATATTTAGTTACAAATAATTAGTGTTGCGAATTTCATGTATGACCTTTTGCTATCGGATATATGAACACTTTCTCCATAGGATCTCTACATATAAATCTTCAACTCCTCAAAATTACTGTGTCAATTGATCAATTGATTTTGTTTTAATTCTTTATTGTACATAAAATAACACAGTGTACGGCAACAAATAGATTGAAATAGTCATTATTGTACAATGGCGGACTTACTCAGAAAATACTCGGAATCGTTTTAATAAGCATATTTTCTCAAGAGATTGCACAAGGTATATAAACAGAATAATTAGGCAAATTACGAGCACATCTCATCATTGTGAATAAAAAAAAAAAATGCTTGATAAATAAGTGCTAAATTCACTCTGAATTTGACTTATTTGACTGTATTCATACTTGGGCAATATTTGCAAACGAAACAATATGTACACTTTATAGTAACCGATTCCGAAAACAACAACAAAAGGAGTTGTTAATTAAGGCAGTAATTGGATTTTAAAGTTTTCTCAAGAAGAAAAGTGGAAGCGTGGTGGGGGCGTCTTGCTATCTCTTTTGTACGCACGAAACCAAGTGGCAGTGACGTCACAGCACACACAGTGCATCCTTTTCTTGTTTTCTGACAGTTTCTCCTTCCACCGAATTTTAAAGGCTTGTAACTTATTTACTTAAGAACAGATTTTAAAAAATCTTAGGTTTTCAGTTCCTGGTAGTGAAATGTTTGATATCTACATCTACATTATCTACATTTCTACATCTACATTAATAATATTATAAAGAGGAAAGATTTGTATTTTTGTGTGTATGTTTTTAATGAATAAACTCTAAAACTACTTTGCCGATTTTAAAAATTCTTTCACCATTGGAAAGCTACATTCACCCTGAGTAACATAGGCTATATATATACCGCAGGTGGAGCTGCGGGAAACAGCTAGTGAATGATAAAATAAATTTAGTAGAATACCCAATTGTCTCACGTTGAATAAAGCCATCATTCTCGCGATACTAATTCAAAAATTGTCGGTTGCCGAATAAAAATTATCGTCGGTTACACTACAAGGCACGTACAATGAACACCGGAGGGCATGTATTTACATAACAGCATCACTAATTTATACGTTTTTGCTCGCAAGTGTACTGATTCGACATGTTGCATTTTGCATTCTTAATTGGCACTAAAAATATGCTATTATTTGTACACGTCCCCATATTGATACCCTATTTTGAGTTCTATTCTTTAGTATTAAAGATGAAAATTGCGTGTTTTGATAACATTGTCTCAATGCTTTGTATGTAAAATTGCAGTGTGGTAGTGCGAAATTATTCTCATATTTCTTTACTGTAAAATTATACAATACAAAGCTGATAACGATCAAACTAATTGTTTGAGATTTCAATGATAAAAGATTTTTTTTTAATATTTTTATATGTAGAGGTTCTTCATAATGATCAAAACCAATTAAAAATTATAGCTGTATGCTTGTTAGCTATTAATGAGTTAGAAAATATTAGATTTCACGTTTTATGTGTAATTAGATCGTTCCTCATTTCATCCATACCTTTCATTTATTTCATAATCATCCTCCAATACAATTTAAAATTATTTCGATTTCATTTCATTATTCGAATCATCTTTTTATTTTTCAGATTATTTTCACGTCATCTCAACCTTTCCATATTCATCTCGCAAGAGCAAGAGCTCTATTTCTATTTCTGTATTTTTATTCTACCTAACTTCAATGTTATGAATGTATAGAAAATTATAATAAATTTGTTAACAATAAAGTATGTTAGGTTTCGGAAAATTTGTGCATTTCACTGAAGAATTCCACTACAATACCCCATCTACTACTTCGTGTGGCAGGGCTCCCCCCCCCCGTACATAGTCTCATGCAGGGACAGCCGAGATGGTGAGCATGCACATAAGCTGCAAATGGTATTATTTCACAATTAGATTTTTTAAGTCATAAGAAAGCAGCCACTAGTAATTATTTTTTAATTACAAAAAAATGCATTTTGCACCGATGGACCAACTGGATACGGAAAGTTACAAAATTTGAGCGTCATATTTTATACTAGCTGTTTCCCGCAGCTCCGCCTGCGTCAAAAAATAGCCTATGTTTGACCCCGAGTCTTTAACTATATTCATATTAAATTTCTTCAAAATCCGTTCAGCGGTTCGGCCGTGAAAGCGTAACAGACAGACAGACTTTCGCATTTATAATATTAATATGGATGACAGAAACACAGCAGGTACATATTTATGTGACTTACATGATTAAACCCATACAAATTTCAATGTAAAATAAAAATTTTACGGTACGAACAAAAACCAACGGCTTCCTATAAAATTGAGATGTCTCATAACTTTCATGTTTTGCATATCCACTTAGTATTCTGTGGACGCAACGAGGTCAATACCTAGTTTACACGAGATTAGATTACTAAAGACTTCCATCTTTAGTTAGTCCAATTATCTTGCTAAATTATTTATTTGCCAAATTTATGTACACCGTTAGACGAACAGTTTACAACATAGAACATGAACATTAGAACAAGGGTGCTGCTTATTTCTAAAAAATGTCTTCCAGCAGACCAAAGAGAGGAAACGACAAGAATTACCCTATAATGAAAAAAAAATACGGATATAGGTACCCCACCAAAACGTTTTCATGCAAAAAGTGGCCAATTAAGAGCCATAGGGCTATCCAAGCAGGTGGCTTGGCTTGGCCATTTCTATACTAGTAAATTAGAAATTTAGAACTATCCACACACTTATATAACTTTAATATCATACTTACCTTAAGTGACAAGTAAACTTTCAAGCAAATTTTGGATGGCGTATGTAGCGAAACTACTGAAACACTTTTTGTTTAATATATAGAATTTTCTACTTTCTCTTATCTTAGGGAGATCCAAGGATCAGGAAAATCCTACAAAAACTAGTGTTAGTAGAGAAAAAACGTAAAAATTAAAAAAATACTTAAATGCCACATTTGTCATTCATCATATCCACATTTATCATCTACTACGACGTCGTGTCGTCGGTCCAGCACTGATATGTAGAGTCACACCCCGGACACCTTATACAACAGCGGCTAGCTCGACACCTATTTACGACTACTATAATTCGGTCGCGTACCTACGCACACGCGTCAATTGTTTGTTACTCGTAGGGTTGATTATTACCTACATTGCAAATAAAGTTTCATTCATTCATTCATTTAATCAGCGTCATAGTCGTCGGTTACGGAAACAGCCGAAACGTCATCCTTGCGTTATTTTTCTCTCGATTTTTCTCTAAATCAGCGCTGTGAGGTGCGGTATCTGTTTCGGGTGGAAGGGTACGAGTGCCCGTTCTATATGTTAGTACTTATTTATTTATTTAAACTTTATTGTACATAACACATATATAGCACAATAGGCGAACTTAATGCTAAAAGTATTATCTAACAGTCAACCTTTGGGTTAAACAGATATCGTCATGTGGTATTAATAATTTCGTGGATAAAACTGCTATGCTCGTGGAAATAAGGCATTTAACACTGAAATGTAAAATACAGGGCGCCATCTCGTTATATCATAGGCTCATCTGATATGGAGACAAAACTTCGGCGACTATCGGCAATTTCTAGATTGACTTATTTTTAAATTAAAGTAATTAGAAATACTAAATTTGCACCAACTGATGATTGACTTAATGCATTTTCTACCGGAACAAACTTTTTCTTAGCCAAAACAGTCAAAAGTCTTTTTAATTGAATCATTAATTTTAACTCAAATCGGTTTGTTAGATTTAAAACTTAGCGCGTCAATTTTATTAGGATACACAATGACTCTATCTATAGTGGTTTATTTAATCTGTGGACAAAACATAAACAGACAGGACAAACGGACAAAACTTTTTCTACATAGGTATATAACACAGGTATTCTTGCAAAATAAATCATTCTGATTCAGAAATCACCTAAAAATAGATTTGTTTAAGCTCCAAAATCATAAATATAACAATTAGCAGACGGCTTTTTCGGTCCCTCATTACATTTTAAAATAATAAAACTTGACTAAGTAAAAGTATTAGTATTTATTTATTTCCATTTTGGCACTGTTTTTACAAGACAACCTAATACAATTACGTTTAATTTTTTAGCTTTTCATCGAAATTTCCTTCTACACTAACCCTCTGTCAACGCCTACACATTTTATTTAATCACTTTCCAATAACCAAGCCTATTTGCCTTGTAAATGTATATAGAACAAAATGTTTCAAAGTAAACAATCTACGTATATCATCACCATATCATCGCTACTGTCAAACTTTCAAAGTTACTGACGTGAACCTCAAAGTTTTTCGCCTCGCCCTACTAATTTTAGTTTTAGTCATAGATGTCAGACGCAAATAGTAGATAGGTGCAACAATAACAACTTACTTATAATTTTACATTATCTTACCGCTTAATTTTCTCAGAATCACTGACAGTAGAATGGTAGATAAAGGCTTCAAGTCCATAATTAAAGTTCAATAAATAAATGAATGTAATTGGCCCCAAGAGATATTGTTAGATAACCGATATCCTATCCATTATAATAAAATAATGTGTGAAAGAGAAACAGTGGCACCGATATAAAACGTCATGTTAAAGTGAACAAATTCGCGTGATGTTACATGGAAGTGTTTTCATTCATAACATACGCGTATTGCTAGAGGGAACTCTGAGTACTTTTCGTAAATCTTGATAGATGTTTTGACCAACATATATTACATTGTACTGAGGCATGCCTGCTCTTTATGGCACGCATTAGTTTGTCTCGTTCGTAACAAAAGTGTCTGAATTAACTTTTCAACTAATGCACTGCATATCGAAAACATAAATTTACAGGATTAAGTGTGTATAATACCTTTATATTTCCGACGTTTCAACGGTGTTACAACGGCGAACAACTGGCTCAGCATTTCTGCAGCTCCAACGTTAAAACGTCGGAAGTATAAAGGTATATATATAATACGCAGTTAATTCTGTAATTTTATGTTTTAAAAGTGTCTGAGTTACGCTCTGTCATGTCCTCTCTATGCATTATATTTTTATCTCTTTTCGATAAATATGAAACTTTTTGTCTGCCGTGAGCCCTATGAGTTTCTGAACAGTGGTATCGTGTAGGAAGTGATAACACGTCGACACGAGTCTTGTTTTTTCATAACTAAAGTTTTGGGACACACGGCTTAATAACTTTATCTATCCTTATTTACTTAACTTGAAGGTTGCGGGCGCAAGAAATAGGAGAACACCAAAAAAGAGATGGCTGGATTATACCAGAGAGAACATGAGTAGGAATGGCGTTGAGAAGGAAATGGCTAGAGATAGAGGATGCATGTATGCCGACCCCACATAACAAAGTGGGAGAAGGTAAAGGAGAAGATTTACTTAACATCAAATTTACCAACTGGCTTTTGGGGACGGTGTCCGGTCGGCCGTCCCAGATATCGCTGGATTGACTAGGTTCGGAGGGATCTGCGCGAGCTGCACGCCGATGACTGGCAGGAGATGTCGCAGGATAGATCCAAGTGAAGATCCTTATTTCAAAGGCCAACACTCACTTGGGGTCGCTACGCCATCTCAGTAAGTTAGTAAGCTTTTATAACTTCGCTTGCTTTTTCCTAACCAGTACCTTATATAAGTATATACGTATATTCAAAATATAATAGTTGATTGGTTCAGTATATTTAGCATAAGAGATCAGTTAATCATTCAAATCGAGTTAGTTATTTGGTCAATGAATCCTGATGTCAAAGTTTTTTAGTCAGACGTGGTTTATTTCATATAAATAATTATATTCTCAACCGTGCCGTGTGTATCATGAAAATTTTCCTTGCAAAGAAAAACTGAGACAGTCAAACAAAGTTTACTAACACAGGGTTTTTCTATTTTGCGAATAGTTCGGCTGTTCATCGATAGTTCAGTGTGCCTAGTTTACCTAGGCAAACAGGCGTACGGCCCACCTGATTACATACACATTACTACATTAGTGCAAACATTGTTTATTACAACATGAAGCTCATAGTTGAAGCTGAAACTTTGTCTAAAAGGCTGGACTCATAACGGAATACCAAAGTACTTAAATAAATAAATGATTTATTTAAATTGTATTGATTTATTGTTCCACAAGTAAACATACTTACACAATAGGCGGACTTACAAATGTACGGCACTTCTCATTACAAAACTAGAGAAGTCATTAGAAAGAACTCCTATTTTTACGGGAATAATCATAAATCTGGGCTTATTAATTTGGGTAGCTTTTCATAAGTGTATTGGTACTCTCCTTTTGCAGATACATACAACAAAAGTTAATTTGTTTCAAAAAACAAATCAAGTTTCTTGATGCAAATGTCACATAAATGAAAATACAATCTTAAAAAAACTGTACTTTTACTTATCTTATCGCTCAACACACTCTACAACACAGTCTTCCATTTTGTTTTCGCGGGAAGCCGCCACGCCATCTTGTTTTTTACTTTTTAAATCTCGAACCTTCGGTAATTGACAGGAGTGAGCATTTCGATTCACAGCGTTACTTTTTGCTCATATTTTCTGTAATTTATACCGGATTAAATTTAAAGTGGCAACCGGAAAATGTTGTTTATTTATGATGGGATTAAACGACGCTTGTTAGTGCTTATCTGGTGTGATTGCCCGTGAGATTGTTACAGTATTTTTAATCCTACAGGTATTGGAGCTCATGGTTAATTGGAAGTCGCCATTTTGTTTTTGTAGAGTATGGAAGTTTGAATAACTAGTACTACTTAAGTACTATGAATTTTAATTTATTGCCGACTATAGTTTTTTTAGAAACTTACTTTTTAAATTGTGGTGCGATGCGAAAAGTGATCAATTGCAATGCAAAAACGTTACAAAGGTACTGTAAAAGATTTCAAAATGTAAGTATATCACTCTTGGGTATGTTTAGCGATGACGTTCCTTTCTCAATGGTGTAAAGAGAAGAAAACTCAAATTCAGTTGTCCATTAAAATTTAAAAATTAAGTAAGTTTAAAATCCGTCGAATGGTTATTTTCTTTATTAAATTATATCTTATTTAGGTACTTAATTTTTACAATATATTAATTTGTGACTTACTCTTTCAAAAACTTTAGGAAAAGCTTTTCAGCAATACAGTACATTAAGAAAGCGAATCGAAAGCGGTCAAGGTCGCATTGCCTCTCAAATGCAAATGGCGTCTACCCTCGTAAGGGCTAGTGCATACCTTGCAACTTATGAGAAAATACAAATATTCCGTAGGCCACAGTAATTGTTTACCATCAGTTGATTTGTAGGACTGTTTGTTTAATCAGAAGTGTTTCAAAAGTGCCAAAAGAACATAAAGTGAGTCATGGGTAAGTACATACTTAAACATCGTTTGTTTATAAAATACTCGCAGGGGAGACTAAACCGCTTTTTCTTGCGTGATAAGATTCAGTGCTTCGGAAGGCAGTCGAAACTGTTTGACCCGGCTACCATTTGGTGGTCGTTAAAGGAACCAGGTAAGAGGCTGCTCTGGGTATTCTGAAACCAGGGTGTACAAGGGTCGATTGACCATGTGACTTGATATGAATGAATGAAATGAACTTATTAAAACAACCAAAAGTTTAAGTTTCTTGGTGTGTTGAATTCTTTATCTGTAGGTATTATGTCACGGTTACACAACTGCCGGAAATGGCTTTGGCCCATATCCTATTTTGACGATAATTTTATTTACAACTAGCTTTTTCCCGCAGCTCCGCCTGCGTCAAAAAGTAGCCTATGTTTAACTCCGGGTCTCTAAATTCATACCAAATTTTATCAAAATCCGTTTAGCGGTTTGGCCGTGAAAGCGTAACAGACAGAAAGACATACAGACAGACTTTCGCATTTATAATAATAGTATAGATTCTAATAAAAACATTTATGATATACAATTTTCCTTGGTTTAAGCATTAATTTTGCGCTTTTACTACAAAACACGCGTGACTAAAGACGAAAGTCTAGGCATTGCTGTCAAATTTAAAAAAAAACCCGACTGCTGTACTTAAGTCATAAAAAATATTTATTATTTTATTTCGATACCACACTAAATATTTATTTTTATTTATTGCTTGCATTATCAAGATGAACCTAACAGTAATTCATACATTAAAATCATTCAGGCTTTAGTTGAGAACATTTTCATCAACATACATGATTGAAAACCTAACCTCTTTCTGATACTGTCGGGCAAATTGCTTCTTCTTCTACTTCAGACTGGCGTCACCCATAATTGGTCTACAGGCCTTCTTATTGATTTTCCATTTCATCCGGTCTCTTGCTGCTCGCATCCAGGTTTTTCCCATTTTATAGACTTTCCTTCGCCTAGTTCTTGGTGAAAACCATAGATTTGGCCTGCCAGCAAAGTAGTCCATAGACACCTTCAACTTTTGGAGTATCACGTGTTCACTGCTGACCCTTAAACAAATTAGTAGGCAAGTATGCATAAGGCCCGACTAATGGTGAGAGCTACACCACCTGGATATTCACATCCGCATTGCGAACCATTAAACAAATTATTAGGCAAACAAGCATACGTCCTGTATGATGGTAAGTAGTTGTAGACGTCTATAGACACACGCAACACCTGGAAGGTCACGTGCGCATTGCCAACCCTTAAACAGTTTAGTAGGCAAACGGGCATATGAGTCGCCTAATAATAAGACGTCGTAGTAGTCTATAGACACCTGCAACACCTGGAGTATCACATGCGTGCCGACCACCCAAACAGAATTTAAAATTCCAGGAGAATAAACTAAAAGTGTACGCTTTAAAACATAAAAACAATTTTTAAAATCGGCTTAAAAACGACGGTGTTATTAGGTAACAAATCCATACTAATATTATAAATGCGAAAGTATGTCTGTCTTTCTGTCTGTCTGTTACGCTTTCACGGCCAAACCGCTGAACGGATTTTGATGAAATTTGGTATGAATATAGTTGAAGACCCGGGGTCAAACATAGGCTACTTTATGACGCAGGCGGAGCTGCGGGAAACAGCTAGTATGAAATAAACATCAAAACCTCCTATTTTTGATAGTCGGTTAAAGACAACTAAATTTATTGTTACCAGATGTATTTTAACGTTTTCTATATACTAGTACATTCTCAATATCAGCAAAATCCGACCAACGGCTTTGGAACTATTAAGAAAAAAATGTTTTTACCTTAATGCAAATACCTCGAAAACTACTAAACCGATTTTGATGTCAAACGAACTTGAAATTTCTATGCGTGTCTCCTATATACCTTTTAAATTACATCGAAATCGGACTAACGGGTCTAAAGGTATCCTATACATACATACAAACAATGTTTTTTCGCCGCAACTTTATTTGTCAATAATAATACTTTAGCTAAAAACATTTTCGCAACTTTCCATCCTGTTAATTTCGAAATAAAATTATCTAGAGCGCTTAATATTTCTCTTCACAACGGAGAACACAGCTGGAGGTAAAATCCGAGATAACCTAATGTAAATAATTATTTTGGTATAGCAAATTCTTCAAACTCAAAAAATTCTCCGTGAGGGGGAGAAATTTTAAATTTAAATTCATTAGTATAGTACTATATGTTAAGATATATGCAATTCTATTAACAATACTGAACACCTATTAAAGACAGGCCATGGATGCAAGTACTTTAAGGCCCTTCTTAATTATCTCCTTATTCCCAGAGCTTCAAAATGCTACATTTCAATTACTGTCTAGGAGCAAAACATGAGACGGGCTATATAATACTTGCTTCCAGTATTTGAAAGCCCTTCATCACCCCATAGCCCCAATATAGTACATTTTTTTTTTCTCTCTTTAAATATGGCTTTTACTTTCGTATTTAACCAGTAACAAGTAATAAATAGTAAACAAGTTGTTTAGTCAAGCAAGTCTAGTCAAAGTAAAAGTAAAGTCAGTAGTTAAGTCAAGACAAGTCGAGTCAGAAGAATCAAGCTAAGTAAAGTGGTAGAAAAACACATAAAAGCTTAAGGTGGAAAAGCAATTTCCAGGCTTTTGGCAACAAACAAAAAAACCACATAAATCTAACACTGTATCACTTCCCAACACTCAGTCTTCTTCTCGAACTCTGCGAATAATAATCCATCATTATTATGCATGAACACGCAATAAAACACAAATTTTGTAAAATAAAATACAGCGCCGATACTGCTATTCTCAACTTCCCGCCAAAAGACTCCATGCTACATTTTAATAACTGTCTAGGACCAAAACTACAAACTTTTTTCTTTTTTCGCGTTTTTGCGGCCAATGCCTGACGAATTCGCGAAAAAATTTCTACCGCTCTGTAGCATTGTAGCCGTCAATTTTTCTTTTTGGCAAGTTGTTCGTTTGTCCTGTTATGGCCCCGTATTGTGAATATTTGAATCGGAAACAGTTTTTTAATGTTTTATTTTTAAAACCATTTTTGTAATGCAATTTTTATGTGGAAAACCCTGTCGCAAGCGTTCATAAGTTTCTTTCTTGTATGTTATTTAGAAATCGGCTCATTATGGTATGAAATTAAAAATGATTTCCCATCTTACTGAAGCGTCTATAAGCTTTTTACTTTTTTCTTAAAATGCTGATCGGCCTTTGGCCCAGCTCTTTCTCATGTTCGTATCAGAAGTATTGACATTCCACGTTCCTTTCAGCCCTTAACGTGTTCCCCAATACACTTCCATTAATAGTCATATAAGATTTTGTTGAACGAGATAAGCAAAATGGCAACCTTATAACAGAGTAGGTAAACGTAGGGACTACGCGAGAAATCAATGAAGATAAGGCTTTGGACCGATGAAGAAGAAAAAGTACCCCCATTTAAAAATGGGGGAAATAATTGGTGGAGCAACTTAAGCAACACACGAGAAACTATTTTCTTAACATTTCGCGATTGTTCACATTAAATAAAACTATTTTAAAATGGGTTTTATCGCATTATTACTTATTTAGACCTCACGTTTCAAACACTTTTCAGTAATATAAATTGTATTAAAATATTTAAATATAAATTGCTTAGTCTCCGCATATGTCTCTACTCTACGGGGTTATTGCCAGGGTAATGATAACAATACTTATTTATTGAGGCTTTGGGAAAATAGCCCTTAGAATTGACACCCCCTTTATCTATAATGGTCATTGACGAAAACCGAAATGTTGGATTGTCATACGAGTACAATGGAATTGGTTTTCGAAAATGATGATATTAGTTTTTTTTTCACACGACCTATACTTGCTTTATTTACTGATCCAATATCTCCTCACATCTATTCATAGTCAGAAAAAGGACATATTTTTCATCCCAGAAAAAATATCTCTCTGCTTGACCCAAAGGTTGACTGTTAGATAATGCTTTTAGCATTAAGTCCACCTATTGTGCTTAACAATTGTATTTGTACAATAAAGTTTAAATAAATAAATAAAATGAATAAATATTATGTCCATGGGATTTAGGCAAGCGAACGAAACAACGAGTAATAGCCAGTACTTAGTAAAATATAACAGGTATTTTTATAAGAACTGTAAGAACGTGGAAAAACATGTATAAAACATATATAAACTATGATTTATGTGTCTCTCCCAAGTTTTTAAGTTTCCGCGATAAATTCTGTCAAAGTTGGTCAACAGTTTCAGGGGTTTTATTTTTCCACGTTTCGTCGTACTTACGCGATAGGATATTTTTTAAATGGAATATTTTTAGGGTACTGTACCTCAAAAAGTAAAAAAAGAACACTTATAGTCACTCATGTCATCTGTCTGTGCGTTCGTCACAGTCGATTTTCTCCGAATCCATCTGACCGACCAAGTTGAAATTTTGATAGCTAATATGAATATTAATTAATTTATTTATAAATCTTTATTGTACCACAAGTTTACAATTGGCGGACTTAATGCTAAAAGCATTCTCTCCCAGTCAACCATTAAGAAAAACAGAAAAGTTATGTGCGGCGCGAATTATTTTAAAAATACAATGAGAGAAAAAAAAAACACTTAACTGCTAAATAAACATACATAGATTTACATACAATATTCATAACTATACATATACATACATAAACATACATAAAGAAGAGATGAAAACGGAACGGACGATTTAGGGTGATATTATGCTAGTGAGGTGAATATTGACTTTTCTTTTGAAAGCGAATTTAGTAATCTGTTACCCGAAGGTACGCTGATGATAAAAATGAACTATTTGAGGACGAATTTTCTTTTACAATGAAGGATGCTGACTACCGTCCGAAATGGAGGAGAAAAAGTAGGAGAGTGGACCCTGGGCTCCGAGGCAAACAGCCGAGGATGCGACCGGAAAGGCGCTAAGATGAGTACTAGTAGTATTTTTCGTGGAAAAATTACAAATTCAAATAAATTAATACTACGTATTTAAGTTCCAAGATAAAATAGATGAATTTTTATTTGTTTCTTATTTATCTCATTTGCTCTTTGCAAAGAATGTTTTATCGATAATCAATTTTGGGCATCTGAATAAATGGCACCGGGGCTATTCCACAAATGGCACCTACGGATTATTAGGTGCCAGTGTTAGAACATTTAGACGTTAAAAGTTCGGTCAAAATTATTTACTTCAAGTCCTTTCAGAATTACAATTAGAAAGCAGGGACCAGCTTAAAACCTTGCACGTGTTTACCAATTATTTTTTTCGGTTAAAATTTTTCTTTCTTACTAATTTTTTTGTATATATTCGAACGAACCAGTTAAATGTGATGTTATATAAACTAAAGAGTTGCTAAAATAGTTAGCATCTTCCGGTTCCGCCCACATTGTGCCTAGTGTCGGCACACTGGCGCCATCTTCAGTTCTCTCCGATTGCTCCGCGAGTTAGCACCGCGCTTGTTTTAGTATCGTTTTGCCGCCATTCGGCATGATCACTTCTGTTAAACTAGAAAGAAGTCCATATTTGTATGGACACAGTTAAATAAGCGTCAATAATCCCGACCTAGTTAGCGAGGCAATCTGCTAAAAGCCTGCATAATAATTACATACATCTCATCACTATATGTTTGGCCCCCTCTTTACACATTAATAAATATCCTGACTCTATATGTCTTCGTAGAAATATGTTAGAGAGAACATTTTTTATTAATCCTCAAAGTAGGTTACTAGTTCGACTATATTTTCCCCTGACCTAAAAGGAAAACAATTATCTAATTGTTGGAAATAAAAGTTAATAAGCTAAGCTATAATTAGCTTTTGTTAATGTACAACTATTTGTTTCTGTATGTAAAGAAAGATATTTTGTATTGTACCTACGAAAAATAAGAGGGTTGTCATAAATTAGATGTGCCTGTATCGTCGTAGTGTCTAAATGGTGCCGATTTTGATGCGCTATATGACGGTACTGAGGAACTCAACATGGAAATGCCATTGATGGTAACCAATCCAAATTAAACCACGCTCGCCGTCACTTAACATACGCGATACTTACAAAAGCACGCCATGCTAGGCTATCTAATCTAGCTCCGAATTAATGAACCTACTTCACGTGCAAACAAATATAATCCTAGCAAATCGACACTCAAGCCGCTCGGTCAATTAAAACGAATTGCAGCTATTTTCTTACGTAAAGATCGCTGAAAACCTGGACATGAAAATATAAACTCAGAAAAGATATGGAGTGGCTCTACCTCCACGGCTCCGACGAGGTGATTCTGGATATAAAGTCTTGGATGATTGGTGGAATGTATTGTAGTATAATTACTAATAAATAAACAATGTTGATAAAAATTACATGTATTTACATTTACTCGTGTCGAGATGACAATGTCAAAAACAAAGAGAAACATATATGAAAAGAGTATTTATACAACATCACTCCCCCTGGGGGTTTTACAAGCCGTATCTGTCAGGAGCGCGTCGCGATTGCCCAGAGCGACGCGGTGCGGCCGGGGCTGGCTGCTCCTGCCAGGACGGGCCCGGCTGTGGATTAGGCGGAGGTTGTGGCAGGACAAACTGTTGAAACGGCCCTTGGTCTCCCTCCGCTTTCGGCAAAACAGGAGGCTTGTAATAATAAGTAAAATTACGACAATTTACATTTATAATGTCGCGTTTTCAAGATTATTTGCTGTAACTGTAATATTCTCAACTGGTCTCTCTCTCGTAGCATTCTCTACCAATCTCGGTCTTAGTTGATCAAAGTCCTTTCGTTTAATAGTTCCGTCATCCATCTTTACGATGTATGATTAGATTCCTGTTCGTTCCTTAATTACACCAGGATCTGAACCTACCTAGAGGTCTGTTTACCCAGACTGTATCATCTGATTAAAACTGTTTTCCAAGTTGTTGTTTCACTGATGGTTTTAATTCTGGCTTTAAGCGTGCTCTCTCTAAATTTTCATTTACGTCTGGTTTCAAAATGTCAAATACAGTACGCATTCGCCGCCCAAAAAGCATCTCATACGGCGAGCGATTTCTAGAGTTACGTGGCGTATTTCCATAAGCTTGTAAAAATTCGTAAAGTCTTTCATAATGTCATGGTATGATTCTCGCGCCTTTCTGGATAAAAAGTCGAATTAGATGTTTGTCAAAATAATCTCCAATTCAACTTTGTCTACGAGAATCATACTACTGTAAGGAAATAACATAGTATAGCTACTCCATATGTTTTCAAGCGGCAAACTGAAAACACATTGAATGAGAAGTTCCCCTTTAGCGCTATAAACGAAAATTAAACTTGTACACGGCCTTTGTCGTTCTTACTAATGCAGTCGTTCTCACGACGTACTTTGCCGACAATGGAACGTGTTGTTTTTAGATTTCTACGCTTTATTTTGACTCTGAATGCAAGAGAAATGAAAGAAGTTTTTGGGATGTTAGCAGGCGATAAAACTAAGGTCGGAACTGAGAAGTTCAATGTCCAACATTTGCATCATACTTACATTCACACCGAAATAATTTCGAGTTGCATATATTTAGTCTATTAAAATTCGACCATCCATACAAAATCATGTCAGCAGATCACTATTTTTGTTTAACTTACATTTTTTGTTTTATTGAATGACTTGCTGTTTCCCGCAGCTCCGTCTGCGTCAAAAAGTAGCCTATGTTTGACCCCGGGTCATTTATTTATTTATTCAACTTTATTACATAATTGTAAATGGCGGACTTAAAGCCTGAGGCTTTATCTCAAAAAAAAAGTTTCATCAATTGGCATACTCGTAGTACAGTAAGTTTGAATTCTATGTGATTATAGTCACTTTATCTCGCGGTTTAAATAACCTACTATCATACTAAGAATGTAGGGTACAGTTAGCAAAATAAAGATAATATTATTTTTATTTCAATTAGAATAAATTTTAGTTGACGGTTTTGTTGTTTGCTTTTTAATACTTCAATCGAATTAGTAAAATTGAGAAACAATCATTTTATACTTTCTTTTGACGGTCTTTGAATGAAACAATCGAAACTTATAACAAACGTCTTGGGTCTCACAATAACCAAGGATGCGCGCTTAGATGACTAATGACTTGACAATCGCTCACAATAACTTGCATTTATTGATGGTCAGGCATTCATTCATATAATAAAAAATGTTACTTGATGATCAAATTATTTTTTTTGTAAATACCATGCCACAAATAGCCACTGAATAAGTAAATTAATCGACTTTGTTATGGATTATAGATTTTTTGTAGCTCGACTTGGGCCCCAATTTTTACATGCCAATGTATTTGGTTTTATTTTCTATCTGTATACCTACACTAAAAAACCTATCAATTAACTAACTAAAAATTTAAAATAAATGTAACACTAAATTTATTGTAGGTATAATATTTTGGCTCTCATATATTCATTT
This sequence comes from Euzophera pinguis, assembly GCA_947363495.1. NCBI lineage: Eukaryota > Metazoa > Arthropoda > Insecta > Lepidoptera > Pyralidae > Euzophera > Euzophera pinguis. The sequence continues at coordinate 3,763,258 of OX376180.1, forward strand.
TGGACTCGCTCAGTTAATGAAAACTTCTCAATGTGACTTGACTTCATCATTGGTATTTGTGTAGGTATATTGTATAAATATATAGGTATATATTTAAAATGAAACAGTATTTGTGTATGTTTACGTAGCGTATAAACTTAAGCTTTTGATAAAATTTGTTTTATAAGTAATACATTTTTTCCCCCTTAACTTTTTTGCGCCAAACTATCTTTCCGTTTCTCTCAATGGTTGACTGGTAGAGAATGCTCTTAGCATTAAGTCCGCCAATTGTTATAAGTACCTATATGTGTACTTTGTAGAATAATAAAGTTTTAATAAATAAATAAATATTTATGTTTTTTATTAAGTGTACATGAATAAATAATTACACTGTACTCGCCTAGCCCGGGGGTTGGTAAATATAAAATTACGCTTGTTTTATTGGACAAGGCCTGCCCTCGCAAGAAATGATAAAATATAAAATCCGCTTATTAGCAACAGGATTACTAGCCATTCTGATTAAGATCTAGATAATCGTAGCCGCTTGGGAGAAGATAAGAAAAATAACGATCACTGAATACAAATAGCCTGTTTTAGGATATCATGTCTTCTTTGTACTTTTCTGAGTTGGAAATAAAGAGGGTATTAGAAAAGACAGTGTCTTAGTAAAGAGAAAAGTGTTAGGCGATGATTTGCCTAAGTTTCCCTCTTCTGAAAATAAAAGATTCAACATTTTTATGACGTTACTGGGAATCCCGTTATTCGGGTTCGATCCAAAGTTCGACCGGTCAGGTCAAAATGGAAAATGACTTTTCTAGTCGACCTGGGTCTTGGTTTATCTGTTTATTAGTCCTAAAATATAGTATCGTTTAGTTGTTATCCCTTATCACAAGTCTTGAACTTACTTTGGGGCTAACTCAATCTGTGTTTTATCCCTCAATATATTTTTTTGGTTTAAATATGTTTTACTAGCTGTATCCCGCAGCTCCGCCTGCGCCAAAAAGTAACCTATGTTTGACCCCGGGTCTTCAACTATATTCATATCAAATTTCATCAAAATCCGTTCAGCGGTTTGGCCGTGAAAGCGTAATAGACAGACAGACTTTCGCATTTATAATATTAGTATGGATATACTGAATTAATATGGATCGTAACAAAAGGAAGCTAATCTCTACTTATCCCTGTGGGAAACAAGCCAGATGATATATATTGTTATCACCAACACAAATACGAAGCAAAATCGCCTAAGACATAACATACAGAAGTCATAACTCATACTCTCGCATAACCAGAAGGTTGATTAATTTGCAGATCCGCGCTCGCATTACAGATATCGAAAATACCTATATCACTCCTGTCACTTCACATCTTGGCGGAATGCCCAATAAAGTACAGTCGGGCTCGTAAATTGATTTAAATTAACTTTTGAACTTAAAAAAATATAATTGACTTTTTGAGGCATTCTCTGCCAGTCAAACCTTAGCACTAAAAAGAGAAGGAAAAGGTGGTGCCATAAAAAACTACAGTATTAAATTAAAATATTTAATGCTGGCTATCGATAACTTGTTGAAAAAGTTTTATTTTTTCTTTAATACTACTTAGATGTTCCGGTTTCACTCGACTATATCCTTCTCCAAGAATCAGGCTTTCGTAAATCCATACTAATATTATAAATGCGAAAGTCTGTCTGTCTTTCTGTCTGTCTGTCTGTTACGCTTTCACGGCCAAACCGCTAAACGGATTTTGATGAAATTTGGTATGAATATAGTTAAAGACCCGGGGTCAAACATAGGCTACTTTTTGACGCAGGCGGAGCTGCGGGGAAAAAGCTAGTGTAGAAATATATTTTTTAAATTGGACCAGGAAGGAACCCTATATCATTCTAATCTGAGAGTGATAAAGCAAGGTCTACGATACCAAACAGTAGTTCTTTTTAATAAGTTGTCTATAGAGTTGAAGACTATACGGTAGCCAAGAAACTTTTACCACAAAGCTTAGAACTCATCTTATGGAAATGTGTTGTTACTCATTGAATAAATTTTAAAATTAAGTTGGATTTAAGACAATGTTTTTGTTAACGAATAAATAAGTACAAATATAAAAGTTGTGTAGAATTTCGAACTCATATCTCAAATTAAAATTGTAATTCACGACCGACACAAAAGTCTGTTTCGATTTTTTAGGAACATTATATTTATTAACACCGAAACAGTTTTGCATTCGACTGTACTTCAATGAGCGGGCATGCTAGACATGATATAGGGTGACACGGGAGCAGCTTCAATCATATTTTGGCATAGCCCTGGAACGTTATACTCATTTTTCTAGACTGATTATATTATGCTTCCCTATCAGCATACTTGAAGCATAACATAAATAAAGAAGAGAACGAGCCAAAAATACAAGGAAACTTAACTTTTAAACTAACGCACTGCATATTTTAAAACATAAAATCACGGAGTAAGTTCGTATAATATTATAGCTGTAGAAATGCCTGTCGTTTCGTGAGTTCAGTGACCACGGTCTTTGTAACACGGTTAAAACGTTGGATGTATAAAGGTATTATACGCACTTCATCATGTGATTTTATGTTTTACAAACAAACTTTATAAAAATGTCAAACGGACTGAATGGAAATCAATACAATACAATACAAAAACTCTTTATTGCACAACAAGGATACATTGTTAAATACAAGCAATTACAAGAAAAATAACCTTGCGCAAAGGCGGCCTTATCGCAATAGCAATTTCTTCCAGGCAACCTTTCGGAAAATTGAGTAAAGATATTAAAGATAGTGCGCGGTAGGTGTCAAAAAGATTAAGAAGAAAAATAATAAATAAAGAAATATAAATCTTTAGGTGGCAGTCGTAAGGCTGTGTCAGATGTCTTTATATGCAGCCTGAAACACCTTTGTTGAAAATAACATACCTAGTTCATGATTATGCCTATGTATACCTAGTGTATGATTTTCATGAAAAACACGTTGCCATTGTAACAATCAGTTCTATCAAAACTAAGACCATGTTTTAACTCATATATAAAAAAAGAAAAAGCTTTCAAGTCTGGCCCTACGGCCCACCTGATGGTAAACAGTTACCGCAGCCCATGGAGGCCCGCAATACCAGGAGCATCAAATGCTCATTGCCAACCCTTAAGAAATCTTTTCACGCCCTTTCAGAAAGACCCCATGTTGTAGTCTCTTTAAAAGGTTTCCTTTTAGAAACAAATCTTCAACTTATTTCAGCGAATCGAGGTCTTGACCTAGGATCTAGAAATAATAACTTTGCAGCTTTTAAAATGGGTTTGAACTCATAATCGGATAAAAGTTTGAGTTCCAGCAGGATGAATATTGAAAAGTAAGTTTATCTTGAAATCGATGACTATTACTGCATGCATAGGTTAACCCCGTGGTTTCACCCGGTGCTTTCCTAAAGGATCAAGTCAAGGATATTATTATCCGGCTTTATTTATTGTAATGATTATGTTAATAAAAGTTCACAAGCTTTTTTAGGGTTCTGCATATAAAAAAAAAAAACAATGAAAAAAAGCTTAGGATCATTTCACTGACAATTTTTCCATACATTTGTGGATTAAAATTTTCAATTATTTTTGACTTTTAAGCACGAATAAAGAATGTTTTTAAATAATTGAAGAAAAATAACAAAAAATTACATTTCTTGTTGCAGAAGGTCAAACTTGCTGACCGTTTTCAGATAAAAATATACCGTATTAAATCACTATTTCAGTGTTTTCCGCGCTTGGCGTTGTAAAAAGGCAAAGAAAAGCTAAAAATACTATTATTAAATTCAATTTGTACCCTGGTACAGTTGCTCCCATCTTGTTACGTAAATCTATGCATATTGTGTAGCCTGTACCTGAGTGATATTTAATGCACTTAGACGCGTACTGTCGCGAATATCTTCGCTCCGGTTGCGAGATGCCTTATTAGATATTTCGCCGCGTTGGTTATTTATGTATTTATTTCATGAAGTAAATGGTAAAATGTACAAAAACATAAGAAGATTCATTTTGACACTACAGTCTTATGAAATTAGCAAAGATTACAATTTTATAAGCGACTAGCTGTTTCCCGCAGCTCCGCCTGCGGTATATAGCCTATGTTACTCAGGGTGAATGTAGCTTTCCAATGGTGAAAGAATTTTTGAAATCGGCACAGTAGTTTTTAAGTTTATTCATTATAAACATACACACAAAAATACAAATCTTTCCCCTTTATAATATTAGTGTAGATTGTGTTACACAAACACACGGCTCTCGACCACCATAGTCAATTTAAGGCCGTGATTTTTTTTTTACTTTATGGTACAAAATACCATAGGCGAGATTAATGCTAAGAATATGCTAGGAAAAAGAATTGATTCTCTAGTGGTTTCCTAGATGCCTGACAAACATCAATTCGCTATGTTTTAACGAAATTAAAGTCATATTTAGGTATTATGGAAGTATGGATGTCAAAATTAGATCTAGTGATATCTGCTGTCAACTTGTGTTCACGACTGTACCTGTTAAGGCGCTACACTAAATAAGAATTGAAAAGAAAATTGTTAAATCAATTATGCCTCACTATACTGCAATTAGAATTTACATTAAACTGTACTACAGAGTTGATTCATAAAATAACTCATAATAATATTAGGGTTCCCTACAGTTATGAAAAGCCTTTTTAACATTGTAGATAACCACTGGTTTTTTTTTTTATTAATTTTGCTTGAAACGGATGGAACGAAACGTGATGTCGGTTAAAAATAGTGTTTTAAAAATGCAGACTTTTGTTTCGCAAAAAAATTGTGAGTTCAGGAGTGCTATTTTTGAAAAGTGTGACTTGTGCAAAATCGGCGAGACGAATAATTTTTGTTTGATGTCGAACAAAAATCTTTCTATATCAAACGATTATTTTTCCTATACAAAGTGACACCATAAAACAAAGCAATGACAGCTGGACATCACGGTGTCCAATGTGAGAATCACGGATCATTAATTCATATCGAGTGGGTCACACTCACATAGTCAATCGACCCTGTGTCTGGTGTCAGAGTTTATGGGAACCGCCTTTTGGCCTCTGACGTGGTTCCTTTAACGACCACCTAAAGGCAGCCGGGACGAACAGCTTAACGTGCCTTCCGAAGCACAGAATCATCATTATTATCGATCGAGGTGATTTAAGCCTGCAATGACCTAAACAAACTGGAAACAACTAAACAAAATATACTTCCCCTGGGAATCGAACCCACAACCTCCGCGTCGAAGTCGAACGTCTTAACCACTGGACCACGGAGGCAGAATCACGGTTGGACACCGTGACATCTAGCTGTGGTGTATAGTTTTGCGCGGGAAGCGAGCTCTAAACCTTGCTAAAAATATTTCACTAATAATTCTATTTAATTAAGACACATTAAATTTATCGCTGTCATGAATTTAAGGAGGACACTAAACGAGATATTACAATCCAATCTCACTTCACTCACTGTCGGCTATTGCGTCTGATATTAATTCATTAGGGCTAAACCCTTCTAAAGCAGAAGATTTTTCTCGTACACATGTCAAATAAAACTCTCCCATGAACACACAAGAAACTGAAAATATTTAGAAGTTGCATATATTAATGGTGTAAGGACATTACAGTATAATTCGTTTTATTGCACCAAAACAAAGTACCTATGATGATGAAATGTTTATGTACTTAATACTTTTTTTGGGAGAGATCTTCACTTACTTTTCGTGGACATATCGCCATAAAAGCATGTCCTCCAGTCATAGTAAGTTTTAGGGTAAATTCACAGCGAACTTTCAAAAATATATGAGTAGAATACTGCAATATTTTGGCCATATTGCCCGCAGACCATAAGAAAACATTAAGAAACTGATCGTAACGGAAAAAGTGGAAAAGAGACAGAGAGGGAAAGCTGAATACGGTGGTCGGACCAGATAAAGAACCAACTGAATACAGCTTCAGTTACAGCAGTCCGATACGCACAAGGTCGTCCGAGAGCCCTATTTTTGCAAAGTGTAACTCACGCAAAAACGGTGTGTTGAATGATGGTTTTTAATCGACATAACCTGTGAGTCGAACGATTTTCATTCGACATACGAGTATGTGTCATACATTTCAAACTAGATCTCTCCGGGCTACAATGAACGGATTATGAAGAGTAAGTGAGAAACAGCGAATTTTTTCTCCGGACTTCTGCACGTATGAGGATCTTTTAGCGGCCAACGATAGGGCGATGACCATGGCCACGAAGAACCATATCTTTTTTTTATTTTATTTTGGACTTGACACTTTTAACACAATACAACACAAAAGAACGAAAAAGCTTTTCTACTTTCCACTCTTTTTCAAATAATTTCCAGCCGTCGTGAAGTCTAAAGTCAACTAGTAATATCCTTAATATCCTTAACTCAAACTTACAAAACTCTTTTGCGGATGACCCAGATATTTTATTAGCTTTAGTTTTGAGAATAATCCGCTGCGAAGTTTCTTTCTGGAAACTTAAATTACTACGTCACATATATCTACTTAAATGACGTAAATTTTAAACTTGGCCACGGATAACAGAATAGTTTTTACTTGATTGTTGGTTAGCAAAGTATTTATATTTTACTTCATTCATTGAAAAATTGAAGAGCTGGGCTTTTGTCGGTGGAGATTTTTCCATTCTTTATTTTTTTTAATACGAAACGGATTAGGATATATATTAATTAATAATCTCAGATACTCTTATTATCCCCATAGATATGAAATTGAAAAAATATTTAGGGAATATTACAATTTTTTTGTAAATAATTGGCTTTTCTAAGGGTAACATCTTAAAATAACAAATATTAATTCTAGGGGTTTCCCATACAACAAACAATTTTTCATACAAAAAACATAGATTCCAAAATTCTAGTAAGTACCAAACTCTTAACTTTTATGCGCCAAACTATCTTACCGTTTCTCCCAATGGTTGACTGGTAGAGAATGCTCTTAGCATTAAGTCGGCCAATTGTTATAAGTATATGTGTACTTTGTGGAACAATAAAGTTTTAATAAATCTTAATCTTGAAATTAATCTTTTACGCAATTTCAAATCGCGCTTGGCCAGATTTTGTCATTTTGCTAACTCTAACTTTTCCAACTCCCTGTGACGATAAGAAATAGTGGTATGTAGGGTGAGAAGGGTGCTCTGATTAGGACAAGAAACTATTCTTAGAGATTTATTGGTCCCTCACTTTACTTTTTATTTCTATCCTAATATTCTTGCAAATAATAAAATGGGTTTACGTTTATCACTTCGCAATGATGTTCAAGTTATATCCTTCTCGATATCGCTTTGAATGTAAGAGTTTTATGTTGAGCTAAACTCCATATAAATCTACATGTTGTAAAAAAAGGTCGGAAAATGATGCTAAATTTTATGTCTAAGTTACTTAGGTAGGAAATTTATAAGAGATAACATCGAGGTTATTCAAATTGGAAATTAACCGGGAAAACTGTGGATTGAAGATGATCATCATCAGCTGTAGTCAGTCAATAGTGAAGATGATGAGGCTGTAATATACCTTTGCGGTTTGCTATCCATACTTCCATGCTAATATTATAAATGCGAAAGTCTGTCTGTCCGTCTGTTTCACTTTCACGGCCAAACTGAACGCTGAACGGATTTTGATGTAATTTGGTATGAATATAGTTGAAGACCCGGGGTCAAACATGGGCTACTTTTTGACACAGGCGGAGCTGCGGGAAACAGATAGTGATTAATGATTTCTTATGTTTTCGCGATTGTTATTCATTAAACTGCGACCATGAACGCTGTAAAATGTTTGAAACGTCAGGTGTAAATAAATAAGTAATAAACGCGATAAAAACCGTATTAAAATAGTTTAATTTAACAGATAGTGATTAGATAAAATATACCTCTATGAGACTTCATTGTTTTGTTAAAAAAATATATGTCAAATTGTAGAGCGCCTCTGGCGGATATTAAGGTAACTAAGAACTTCCAGCGTAAAGCGTTTTCATGATAAGTACTTTCATAATTCTACTGTGGTTAAGTAGTTTGAATTTCAAAAATATTTTCATAAAACATTAATTTCTGAATCTATTAAGTTAGAAGCTTACGAACTTAAAATAAACCACTATAATTTTCGTCTGTTCATTTCTGTTTTCTGCATTAAAATATTTCCCACAACGAAATATAACATCATAGGTCTCCGAGATGCTATTGTTTGGGATTTTGTAGAGAACACCGAGAAATTTCGACCAAGTAACTTTGTTCTTAGTTCCTCGTAATATAAACAGGTACTTTTAAACTTAATTATACTCGTATTTTGTTGCAAAAGATCATCTTAAAAATATCTAAGAAAATTTAATTGCGATTTACAGTAATTTTGTTTTTTTTTTCACGTATATCTAATACTTACTTGAAGCTCAGGAATATTGTTCTTAATTGAGTAATTATGCTAGGTATTCATTTAATTCTAGTTCAAAATAGATGTTGGACAAACGCAATTTTTTACTAACAGAGAGTCCTGTAATTTTTTTGTAATAACTTAGAAATTAGATAACTTTCAGTTACTAAGCACGTTGTGAAAATTTGATCAGTTGTTTCAAAATAACCTTCTATTATCTAGTGTTTGTAAGTCGCTTGTGTTTTCTCTCTGCATTTGTTTATAAGACAACTAATGCTACGATGAATTATTTAACAACAAACAAACATACAGAGAACCGACCAAAATGGTCTGATTTTAAATAATATAAGCTAAACGGTTAGCTTTAATCGTTCTCAAAACGAAGTATTCGATTTCCAACTAAACAAACTTAAGGCAATTTTGCTGTCCGAAATTTATCACGAGTTTGGGGTTTGGTAAGGTTTCCATTGGGTCGGGAAGGCGATACCCCTTACCAATATCGGTAAATTGAGTCTTCAGCTCAAGATCTATATATATCGGGAAGATGGACGCAAATTATCATCTATGTGAAATGCGGTAATCGAAGTAAAATAGGAGCAATCCAACCAGGGCCCGTAAACAAAGTCACAATTAGAAAACGATAACGACAATAGAAAACAAAAAAATGTATGGGATTGACATTAGCCGCGCTAAATCACGTGGTCGATTTTCATACTAATTCCGAAGATCGCGAACACGAATGCCCGTAGACAAAGTCACGTTTTTTAAATCGTGACTTTGTCTACGGGCCCAGAATACGGTCGCATCGGTTGTAATTCGGAATAAGGTCACTGTTAGTGTGTTTTTGTGACGGTAATTGGAGAAATTACAATATGCCGGTGGAAGACGATTCCGCTGGAAGTTGAAGTGGAAGCCGTAGAAATGCTTAGCCAGTCATTCTGTGACGACGGCCGTTGTAACACTGTTGAAACGTCGGAAGTGCGCTACTAACGTTGGAACGCACTTAATCCTGTAATTTTATGTTTTAAATATGCTGTGCGCTAGTTAAAATGTTAATTTACAACAACCATCGATAGGTACGAAGCAAATACACATACAGAATTGTACCATTATTCATTCATATCAAATGGGTTGTCTGGTCAATCGACCTTGCACACCCTGGTGTCAGAGTTTTTTGAAACCTCCTTTCGGCCTTTGACATGTTTCCTTTAACAACCACCGGCAGTCGGGACCACGGGCTTAACGTACCTTCCGAAGCACGGAACATACAGAAGTGTGGCAAGTTGCGTTACCTACTGAACACTTAAGTATACATAGAGAGCCCAAACTTTATTCATAGATCTGTTAATAAGTTCATTTGAAATTGAGATTATTGCGGACATCACCAAATTTCATGTCAATCGGATCCCTAATGGCTGGTTAATCTTTGTGGACTAATCAAATAAGCTGTTTATCCTGCGACGACGCCACAGGTAGATAGATAGATATGTCAAATTTATAAGTACTTACATACATCCCTATTTTTTCTTCAGGAGATAATATTACACCAATAACCACTCACTTATGTTGGACCTCTTATCATACTAAGTTGCATATGCAAGTGCAGTGCAAACTGGTTATAACAATGGAGCGACTTCCGTCTGACCTCCGTATACATTTAAACGAACTGACGAAACAAAAGAAAATACACGACCCTCCTTCCAAAGATAATTGTTTCAAAGAAAAGTTTCAAAAGAAACTTCTCAATTAAATTAACGACTTTTTAATTTATTACAAATTACTGGAATACTTTGGTCGTGTAAGATTGTAGTAGGTATTTGTAATGATCAAATTGATTGATATAAGTACATTAGAGACGTGCCGATCATAACTTTAGCCGACTAACCGATTAGTCGGCTCTAAAGAGGCCGATGGCTCGGCCGACGCCCCGGCGCTCTACATATCTATTAGGGACACTGAAAACGTTCAACATCTAGAGTGTTACCTGTGCATTGCCGACCCTTAAAGTGTGGCCACTGTATAACCATAACGTAAAGTCATCCTTTTACACTCGGCCGTTTCTTTCTGAATACAAAAAAGTCTCTATTTACATTTTCATTAGTTATAAATGCTGTCAAAGAATAGACCGAACAAACAATATTCGTTAATTAAATAATCTAGATTTTGGATAGGTTTGTTATTAAGTATAATAATTATGAAAAACATTCATTTGTGTTTATGTGAAATATGTTTCATTTAAGTTAATAGTATATTGGAATAATAATATTAGAAATCAAAACATTTTCTACGTTACGAAATTCTTTAAAACTTCTGTCAACAATATAAGGGTAAACCTTTCAGATTACTGCCAATATTTTATCATTCTGTGCAACGAAATAAATTTTACTTTACGTAAAATACATTTTTTCATCTTTTCATACCTATATTCCAGGTATATGCTAATGATAAGCGTGCAACACAAACATAAAGTTTAATTAAAAATGGCCGTGAAGCTACATTAGATTCTGAATTCTGAGTTCTTAAGTTTTTACACAAGACATTTTTTTACAGTGTTTACCACTTTTACTAAAAATTACGTGAAAACCGAGAAAATGTTTTTTTACTTCTTACAGTATACAAATCAAGTGATTAGCTGACCTGATTTTATTTGCGAGGGAAGAAAATATGTCAGTTATCTCATTTTTTTAAATAAATTGGTTTACCTAAGTCTTGCCTATGTACAAAGTTTAAATGCACGCACACATTTTTTTCATTTTCTTATCGATCTACCAATAAATATTATTGTCAATCATGAACGAACCAATTTAAACTAAATATCAATCAACAGTCAACATCATGACTTAGTTTACAATTAATATCCTCAATCTACCCTTTGATCCTGATCGTTATTAAAACGCCATCTATTTTTGGTAACATCAAACTCAATTACATTTAGAAATTCTCGATCATTCTCTCTCATCTTTGCAATTTCCCGGTTGCGTCCTCAGCTAGAATGCTATTTTTAAAAAAGTGTGACACACGCAAAATCGGTTTGCTTCGGAGCCCAGGGTCCGCTTTCCTGCTTTTATTTCTCCACTTCGCCCGGTGTTCGGCATCCTTTATAGAGAGTCCATCGGCACGCATATCCTGCTTTACGACGTCAAGCCAACTCTTTTTAGGCGCGCCCCTTCTACACGGCCTTGGCATGAGATGGCATGGCCAGACACTTGTTCCCAACGTATGTTGCCGGTTTCCTCAAGACGTGACCGTACCATCGCAGGTGATTTTCCTGAAGCTTATCTGCTATGACACGGACATGAAGGCTACCCCGAAAAAAATAAGACTTGTATTTAGAAATTATTCTACAATACCAATGTCAATAATATCTGAAACCATTGTATTTTGTGATCTGATTTACTCTCCTTTGAAATTCGTACTCGGTTCGTTAGGAAAGGGGACGAATTTCATAAATTAATTTTATTAACACAAGATCTTGAATATCCTTGCGAAGATTTTACATTTGCTATCGGCAATATAACAGAATGTATATAATAAAAGCAATAATAGATTCGCTTATTTATTAAATTTAAGAAATTAAGATTATATTTTTATTTGTTTCATGTACATGTCGTGGCCAAGTCGTTAAATTGATCATTTCATGACGTGGTCGAACATATCATGAAATGCGATCATTTCACCAAAACAGAGTCGACCAGATCATTGAGCTTCCAACATTTCATGATATTATCAACTGATCCACGACTACATCATGATCTGGCCAAGAACCGATTGATCATATCGTAAAATTGTTACATTTTAACTAGTAGAGGTGCTGTTGTTACTACTTCTTTGAGCATTATATTGGCGGCTGGCTATCAACTGTTAAAAAATTGGAGGATATTTTTGTGTAAATATGAGTTATAGAATAAATTAAGTACAGTCAAACACTAAGCAATATGTATCAAGCTTAAAACAAATCTTTCAGAATGTATGAGTTATGTTTTGAGCCTAAAACACGAATTATTATTGAAATGATCTGGCCAAACGTTGACGACCGACCATATCAATAAACGCTAAAGTTTTAATGATATGGTCGATTCTATTTTGGCCATATCGTAAAATGGTCTGTCTGTTACGCTTTCACGGCCAAACCGCTGAACAGATTTTAATTAAATTTGGTATGGATATATTTGATGACCCGGAATCAAACAAAGGATTCTTTTTGACGCAGGCGGAGTTGCGGAAAAACAGCTAGTTGCACAGTAAATAACATTTATTTATTTATTTACACCCAAGCCTATTCTGTTCTTACGGGTATTTACCTAATACAATAGAGTATTTTCTAAATGTATTTCTTTTAATTTTAATTTTGTGATTGGTACAATTAAGTGTATATCTATCTATCTTTTGTGAATTCACTTAGACTACAACCAAAATATCTACTTCCTCTGCAATGAGATTGGGAGTGCGCAGCGCGCGCGTCAGCGGTGCCTACTTTAACAAATTTGTACGACCCGAAGGTACCACTAAAAGTCTCGGATGACGGCGACGCTCTACGTATCTATTAGGGACACTGAAAACGATCAGCTTTAGTAGCTCAGAATTATTTATTTCACTACGGAGTACCTTTCAAATATACAATAGCAAGCTTAATTCCCTTCGTACCCTAAGCCCTGTCTGTGTATCCAACCATACCTAAAACAAAGAGTGTTGGATACCACAAAGGGTAATACGGGTAAACTCCGTATAGTTTCCAATATAGATATCTCACGAATTTATTCTGTGTTATTCTAACAGAAGACTGTATTTCATCTCATAAGGATGCCATATCATACCATTACCACAGAATTTTTTATAGTACTAACGTGCAGAACGGACACTCACACCCTCCCACCCGAAACAGACACCGCACCTCACTGCGCAGATTAAGGGTAAAAATCGAGAGCAAAACAATGCAAGGATGACATATTGACACTATGACGCAGATACGGTAAATAAACAACCCTACGTGTGACACTCACACATCACTTCACTTACATTGACGCGCGTGCGAACGCGACCGAATCGTAGTAGTTGTAATCTCGGCGCTGTTGTATGGAGTGTCCGGGGTGTGCCGTTACACTCCAGGTGACTTTTAACTAAACTATTGTATAAAGCTGTTGTTACATTAATATTTTTAAAACTAGAAGCTCTACGAAGAAGGGAGCCCAAGTTTCTATATGCAATTTTACAAACGCGTTTTATTTGTTTTTAAAGTCCTGTTGAGATGAAATATGAACTCCTAGGTCTTTCACTTCTGTTACCCCTATTATTTTGTGTAATAACTATCTTAAAGTTGTAGAGAAGAGGATTATGCACCTTTGTAAAAGATATTATGAGACACTTAGATATGTTGAAGTCTAAATTTTAAAGATTTTTTCATAATTGCAAATTGACGTTTTGAAGAAAATGCTGCAGTGGAGTTTGTGGCGCCGCTTCTTCTCCACTTGCGCTTTGGAAGTGGTGGTTTTATTTATTTATTCCTTTTACAAAATACATTGTGTCGGAATATATAAGTGAAAAAAAAGTAACATGATATCAAAATTACAATATAAACTTAATACAAGTAAATTGACGTCAATAAGTGATATTATTGAAAATAAACAATTTCATTTAATTTCAAATCGTTTTCCCTACACCACGATAGAACTCTTTGGATATCGTCTTGCAGCCGTTCACAATCTTCCACAGTATCGATGGAAAGAAATATCTTTAGGTCATCGCCAAACAGTAAACACGAAGAATGCAACACTACTTCTGTTAAATCGTTTATCATTATGAAAAACTGAAGAGGACCCAATGTCGAACGAATGGACTGCAAAAAATAATATCTTGAAAAAAAAAATATTTGCTAATAGATAACACATACTATACAATTCTACATATGCTACTTTTTGACGCGGGCGAAGCTGCAGGTAACAGATAGTATTTTATAAACACAGTCTGTGTACCTAGTTAAGAACTGTTAATGTACTATATAAAAAGCAATAAATGATTTGAATTTGAACCCTGGCTCACTCCTGATAGCACCAGATAAGTAAAACATAATATACAAGTATCATATTTTAGAATTTAAAATCGTGTTGTATGAACGCTTTATGAAATCTCTTTTAAGTATTTTTCTTTTTAAATAAACGAGCTATTCGCATGGTTTGCGTCGTTAGCAACCATTCTCCTGTAATTACTGAGAACATAGTGATTTTGATTTGTTTTTATGCTAATCAATTTGTTCAGTGATTATTTACGGATTTTATGTCTATTAGCTTTTTAAGGTTCCGTGACAAAAGGGTAGGTATACTCTATTAAGTTATAATAGAATATTGATATGTAAATAAATAAATAAATAAAATAAATATTGTACCTACCATTGACAAAAAAATATAAATGTTGATACAAATTCAAACAAAAACAAAAAACAACATATGTCTCTTGAAATTTCTTCCAGTCAACCTTAGGGTGGTTACTGAACCTGGTTAGGGAAAATATAGGAACATAATATAAATTGTAGGCGTACAGTAGCAAATAGAAAAAAATAAAATTAAACATACATTACGTTAAGCACGGTGTACGGTAGTTCAGACAAATACTAACTTAGTGTGTATGTATGTATGTAAAAATCTTTATTGTACACAAAGAACATAGTATCAGAATACAGGTTACAACATAAGGCGGACTTATCCCAAATAGGGATCTCTTCCAGTCAACCAAACTAACATAGGACATAGACATATGGGCACAGAAGAGGGCACAACACGCAAAGAAATCTTAGTCAACCATTCGCGACCATGAATTCTGCAAATTGCGTGAAACGTTAGGTGTATAAAAATCCATACTTCCATGTCCATAACCATACTAATATCCATACTTCCATACTATTTCCATACCTTTCCATACTTTTCCATACTAATATTCGCGAAAGTCTGTCTGTTATGCTTCACGGTCAAACCGCGGAACGGATTTTGATGAAATTTTGGTATGAATATAGTTGAAGACCGGGGTCAAACATGGCTACTTTTTGACGCAGGCAAAGCTGTGGGAAACGGCTAGTACACGATAAAAATCGTATTAAAATAGTTTGACTTAATGTGTGTGTGTGTGTGTGTGTAAATAAAAACTAAACATATTAAAAGGTAAGGAAAGTCGTTGTCTACACTAATATTATAAAGAGGAAAAATTTGTATTTTTGTGTGTATGTTTGTAATGAATAAACTCAAAAACTACTGTGCCGATTTCAAAAATTCTTTCACCATTGGAAAGCTACATTCACCCTGAGTAACATAGGCTAAATACCGCAGGCGGAGCTGCGGGAAACAGCTAGTATTAAATAAGTAGCTGTAGTATATACTACAACTACATTCACCTAGTCTCAATTTCACTAAGTATTTTGAAGTTAAACCAAACGGAAACTGCTACATGTATATTTAAATGTAACCTAAGATCTTGAAATTAATATCTCTGTACCTCTCACAATGCTCCGTGCTCACAATCCACAGAGCTCGTTAGTCGAGCGCACGGAGCATTTACAAAGGAGCGCGACCCGCGTATCCGTAGCGAATGCGCGTGTCAAGCGATGGCGTGACGCGTCCACTATTAGATTGGTCACCATTTAGTTGCATTTTCTATCTTAATCTCCTCCGTCCTTCGAATGGCAAGTTAAGCCGTTGGTCCCGGTTGTTATCGATCAATCAACCAAACTAACATAGGACATAGACATATGGGCACAGAAGAGGGCACAACACGCAAAGAAATCTTAGTCAACCATTCGCGACCATGAATTCTGCAAATTGCGTGAAACGTTAGGTGTATAAAAATCCATACTTCCATGTCCATAACCATACTAATATCCATACTTCCATACTATTTCCATACCTTTCCATACTTTTCCATACTAATATTCGCGAAAGTCTGTCTGTTATGCTTCACGGTCAAACCGCGGAACGGATTTTGATGAAATTTTGGTATGAATATAGTTGAAGACCCGGGGTCAAACATGGCTACTTTTTGACGCAGGCAAAGCTGTGGGAAACGGCTAGTACACGATAAAAATCGTATTAAAATAGTTTGACTTAATGTGTGTGTGTGTGTGTGTAAATAAAAACTAAACATATTAAAAGGTAAGGAAAGTCGTTGTCTACACTAATATTATAAAGAGGAAAAATTTTTATTTTTGTGTGTATGTTTGTAATGAATAAACTCAAAAACTACTGTGCCGATTTCAAAAATTCTTTCACCATTGGAAAGCTACATTCACCCTGAGTAACATAGGCTAAATACCGCAGGCGGAGCTGCGGGAAACAGCTAGTATTAAATAAGTAGCTGTAGTATATACTACAACTACATTCACCTAGTCTCAATTTCACTAAGTATTTTGAAGTTAAACCAAACGGAAACTGTTACATGTATATTTAAATGTAACCTAAGATCTTGAAATTAATATCTCTGTACCTCTCACAATGCTCCGTGCTCACAATCCACAGAGCTCGTTAGTCGAGCGCACGGAGCATTTACAAAGGAGCGCGACCCGCGTATCCGTAGCGAATGCGCGTGTCAAGCGATGGCGTGACGCGTCCACTATTAGATTGGTCACCATTTAGTTGCATTTTCTATCTTAATCTCCTCCGTCCTTCGAATGGCAAGTTAAGCCGTTGGTCCCGGTTGTTATCGATCGATAGCAGTCGTGAGGCTGTGTCAGATGCTTCAGGGCAGCCTAAAAAATTCTGACAGTGTTGGCCACTAACACACCTCGGGTCATGTACCTGTTGGTCTGGTTTCCCTGAAAAATGGTTACGGAGGCCGCAGTCGCTCCATTGTAATAACCAGTTCCGCCAAATCTAGGATCATGAGTTACAGCGTACCCTAGGCTCCGAAGTCGATACAACTAGGAATACACGCTAGGATGATGATGACCTCTCACAATCCACAGTTTGCTGAAATTCCCGAGGTCCCGCTTAAAATATCCTCGTGTTTCATACCATAGATGTTTTAAAAATATAGAGAGACCCTTCGATTTTAACTACGATAATAATAATAAATAATAATTTAATATTTTTATTATTTTTACGGTTCCTACAGTTTATTTTGAAACCATTGGATTGGACATTGTGTTAAAAAAAACAGCTGATAAGATTTTGTATGGGAGGTCAAAAATTTTACCTGTATTTTTACTGTAAGTGGTGAAACTAACTGGTTAAAATTTTACAGTGTGTTTAGTACGTAAACGAAACCACTTTCAATAAAAAAATATCTGAAATCCGATAAAAATTTTCAGACGTCCCTCCCATACAAAATCGTATCACCCACGGAGCAATTACAAAGAGGAGATGCCGTTTGAAATGGCGCAGTGATGTGATCATTGGCGCCTCGCCGACACTAAAGTGGGCGGATCATTGCTCGTGCTTCATGGTTGGAGCCACGGCCGAAACCAAGCACCCCGCACGTCTGCCTTCCGCCCCGTGCAGCCTCACAAATACTTTCTTACAAAACGCTTATTACGGCATCTCCTCTTTGTAATTGCTTAATGGTATCACCTGATTACTATATCACATAGTTACTACACACACTAAAAGTTTGGCCAGGGTTGCTATTTTTGAAAAGTGTCTCACGCTCACGGTGTGTTGAATCAATTTTCTTCATTTTTTTAACGATTTTCATGCGACAAATATGTCATACCACCGTTTCTCCACGCTATTGTGTATCTACAAATTGTACAATCAATGATGAAAATTTCGTCTGAATATTCAGACTTGTATGAACATAATTATCATTAAGCTGAGTCGTAAGCGTTTGTAGCGATATTGTGGACAATGTGTATGAGCTGAACTATAAGTTTATTTCAGCGTGTGTGGGAGCAGCTCGGAAATGAGCAGCAGTTCAGATTATTACACAAAGAAAATAATATAAACTTGGATTAATAATTGGTCTCGCGCGGTCGTAGCGCCGCGGAGACTAATTATTTATCTATGATAACAAATTTGTAACAAACTCTGAATATGGTCAACTTTAAAGTAAGTTAAGTACTTACTTTACATACGACAATGGCGGAGTGTAATAACCGCAAAAAGTTAAACTATAATTAAAGCATTCCTTGGGCTATAAATCGTAATTGAGGATGCAATTGAAAAAAAACACCATCTATCAAAGTACGTATTCAATATTGTTTTACATCTACCCACATTTCGTAAACTGATTTTAATCAATTTGTGTCAATGGTGCATTAAAATGTTTATTTATTAGAAGCACTTAGCTGTGCAAACTTTGAAAAAAGAACCATTGTGTTAAAAGAAAAAAAAATACGTCAAGACGTACTACGCACAGAAATACGTCGGGAACATCGCAAGAGCTGAATAGTTCAGACATATAAACACGTACGCTTGTTGAAAACTAGCAGCAACGCAAAATAACAGGAAAAATCAAAAGGACACGACACATAGATATGCATAGAAATACATTAGCTACGTCAAGAGTGTTGAATAGTTCAGTAGACATACTACTCGCGTAGTGCGATGGTGCAAGTCAGAAGAGTTTAGTTTATGGGAAAATCTTTAGCATGTTCTTCAAATCCTGGGTAAGTTCATTGTTTTTAGTAACTTTGTCTTTGTTCATATATTTTTACGTCATATCGATGCGTGGGCAAATTTAAGCAATTATTGCCGGTAACACCGGTTTGTGCAAAGGATGTCGCGCAACGGAGACTGGAAGGTTTGGCGAGAGAGATACTTGAATAATACTCCAATTGTTCAGAAGGAATGGAATGCTTTATTTACAAAATTGACACGTATTTATACAAAATTATTTACATTCAAACATTACAAGTGTGAATTTTTGTTGCGATATGATAACCAATCATAAGTTAGTATTCCAGTTTACATCCATATTTGGTGGCGCATTTTGACGATGGTCCGCGCGGGGAGCGCGGGACGAACTGGATACCGCGTGACGTGCTTGGCCGTTCCAATAAAACTAGCTCGCGCAATCTCGCAGTCCTTTTCGACGGCGGCGCTCGGAACGGTGCGGACGTGCGGCGAGCGGCGAGTTTCCATGTGTTGTGATGTGAAGTGTTCATCCACGAACTGATGAAGAGTGAAGAACGGTGTGATGTGCTGCTTGAAGTGAAGAGTCGTGTGCTGTGCTATTCTTGTTTCTTGACAACGACGTGTGATAAGCTCCATACAGCACGTGCATGTTCAACCAAATCTTGTTTCTATGACAACTCGCCGTTTCTTTGACAATGCGTCGCCATAAATAAAATGCTTGCATGATGTGTGTGTTGTGTTTTCTTTCTTGGTGTCCTTAAAAGAGTTCTTCTTAGAGCTGGTACTTTTTATCCTTAAAAGAGTTCTTCTTAGAGCTGGTACTTGTAACTGTTTCTAAAGGTTGTTCTATCAAGGTAATTTGGTAAGTACAGAGGTAATGGTGTAGCCACAGTACTCCCCTTCAAGTGAAACGTACCGGCAATTTGACTGAACGGCCGATACGCGTGCGCGTAACAGCTGATTGTGACGTCACGTTGCTCGTAACGGCGGGAGTGCGTTGAACTTTCTGTGGCGAGGTATCTTGAGGTAACTGCGGCGGAGTGATGATGACTTGATTGTGACTTGATGATGATGGTAATGTATTCTGTGGTAAGTTGATTTCTTTATCTTGTAATAAGTAGGCAGGTTTCAGTCGGTCGATTGAGATGTTTGATTCGCGATCTTGAAGTTGTATTGTGTACACTTTTTCTGTCCTCTTGATAACGCGATAAGGGCCTTGATATGGTGATTGTAGAGGTCGCTTTACCGCGTCGACTCTGACGAACACGTGGCTGCAGGTTTGTAGATCTTTGTGCACGAAGATGCGTTGTTTGTTATGATGTGACGTACACGACTGAGGTCTGTTTTCTTCTATTGATGAGCGTAGTTTTTCGACATATGTGTAGTCCATAGATGTAGGTATTGATGATGTTGCGAAAAAGTCACCCGGTAGCCGTAAGTTATAACCATATGTTAGTTCGGCTGGGCTAACTCCGGCGTCTGTCCGTAGGGTCGCTCGTAGTCCTAGTAGCACGGTAGGTAATTCGTCGATCCATGAACTTGAGCTGGACAGTCTGGTACGTAGTGCAGTCTTCAGAGTGCGGTGCCAACGTTCAATGATACCGTTGCACTTGGGATTGTACGCTGTTGTACGATTCTTCTTTATTCCCATTGTTTTCATTAAGTTGTTGAACAGCTGACTTTCGAATTGGCGGCCTTGGTCGCTAGTGAGTGTTTCGGGACATCCAAATCTTGCAATCCAGTGTTTGTAGATGATTTCGGAGACTGTTTCGGCTGATATGTCGTCGGTAGGTATTGCTTCCGGCCATTTTGTTTGTCGGTCGATCATAGTAACGAGATAGCGATGACCTTGAGATGTTGTAGGTAGCGGTCCGACGATATCGACGTGCAGGTGGTGAAAACGCTCCGTTGGCGGGAATTTTGAAATCGCGCTGTATGTGTGACGTTGAATTTTATTCTTTTGGCAATCGATGCAGCTTCTTGTCCATTTTGGTATGTCGCTATTCATTGACGGCCAAAAATATTTTTGTGAGATGATCTTGCGAGTCGTGCGCGTACCGGGATGGTTGATGTTGTGTATGTTTCTGAATATTTCTTCTCTGTGCTTTTCTGGTATATATGGTCTGACATGTGATGATGATGTTTCGCAGTAGAGTTCAATGTTGGTGTTCGGAATGATGACTTTTTTCAAGGTGATGTTGTCTTCTTGTTGTAGATGTTGAATTGTGGTGTCTTGTTCTTGAGCTCTCGCTATTTCTTCGTAGTTGATCGGAGACGGGCATGTGATTGTTTCGATGCGGCTGAGTGCGTCGGCGACAATGTTTTGTTTACCGCTCACGTGACGTATGTCGGTCGTAAACTCGCTGATAAACAAAAGCTGTCTTGTGCGTCTTGGCGTCTCGGTTGTTGATGTTATTTTGCTCATTGCGTATGTAAGGGGTTTATGGTCGGTGAAGATGATGAGTGGTCGTCCTTCGAACATCTTGCGGAAGTGCTTGACGGCCATGTAGATTGCTTGAAGTTCTCTGTCGTACGTCGAATATCTTGATTGCGCGTCGGAGAATTTCTTGGAAAAATAGCCAAGTGGTTGCCATTTTTCGTTGACGTATTGTTGAAGTACACCGCCAGCTGATTTGTCGGAGGCGTCGCAGAAGAGAGCGTAGACGGCTTCATGAGATGGGTGGGCGAGTAAAGCAGCGTTGTTTATGCTAGCTTTACATGCTTCGAATGCTTGCGTTGACTCTTCTGTCCATTGTATGACGGTTTTGTCTCTTTTCTTGACGTTGTGAAGATGCGCGTTGAGTGGTGCTTGCATGGACGCGGCGTCAGGTATGTGGTCACGGTAAAAATTCAGCATACCGAGGAAACGTCGTAGCTCTTCGATGGTTTTTGGCTGAGGATAGTTCATGATGATGTCGATCTTCTCAGTTGGAGGTTTGATGCCTTCTTTTGACACGATGTAGCCTAAGAACTTGACTTCCGGTTGACCGAATTGGCATTTGGCAGGGTTGATGGTGATGCCGTGTTCCTCGAGTCTTCGAAGTACCGTTCTTAGGTGTTCTCGGTGTTGGGCTTCATTCTCTGATGCTATCAAGGCGTCGTCGATGAACGAGAATACGTAGGGCAGTCCGCTGAGCACTTGGTGGATGAAACGTTGAAAAGTTTGGCCTGCATTCTTGAGTCCTGGACACATGCGCGGAAATTCGAAAAGTCCCATCGGTGTGATGATGGCAGTCTTCTCTATGTCTTCTTCGCGAACTTTCAGTTGTTGGTACGCCCGATTTAAGTCCAAGGTCGAAAATATAGTCTTCCCAGAGAGCTGATAGGTGAAGTCCTTGACTCGTGGTACAGGGTAGCGATCTGGTTTCGTAATCGCGTTAAGGCGGCGATAGTCACCACAGACTCTTAAGTCCCCGTTCTTCTTGGGTACGATGTGAAGAGGTGATGACCATGGGCTCTTGCTAGGTCGGCATAGTCCTTGATCAATCATATTTTGAAATTCTTGTTTGACCTTCTCGTAGCGATGTGGCGGTATGGGACGTGCGCGGCAATGTATCGGTTGGCCTTCTGTTTCTATGAAATGTTGAACGTTGATCTTGCTGTCGTTTAAGTGCATCGCAGTGAGTCGCGTGGTACCGGGGAATTCGGCGAGAATGTTGTGATATTCGTTTTTCGTGTCGATACTGCGGACGGTAGGTATATTTGTCGCTCGAACGGGTGCGTTTACTTGCAGTTTTGTGACGTTGTCGATTAATTTCTTGTTTTTGAGATCGACGATCAATTGATGATGCTTGAGAAAATCGGCTCCTAGTATTGGTTTCGAGACGTCAGCGACGATAAATTTCCACTTGTAGGGACGGCGAAGATTGAGATCGAGTTCAAGTGTTCTCTCTCCATATGTTGATATTTCTGTGTTATTTGCGGCGTAGAGCTTGAATGGGAGTGCCTTGGTGATGTGAGTTTTTTTCTTTGGAAGTACGGATATGTTCGCTCCTGTGTCCACTAAGAAGGATATTCCGGTTTTCTTGTCTGTGACGAATAGGCGGTATGAGTGTTCTTGAACGCAGGTATCCGCCTCTGCCAACGTTCTTTCTAGTTTTCCTGAGGCTTATTTTCTATCTTCTTAAATGAGCACGGTGATGTGCATTTGTATGCTTGAGCCCCGAAGCGTTGATGGTAGTAGCAGTACGGTGATGAAGATGGTGAATTGCTTCTTGAGTGAGATGGAGAACGATTGTATGGATTGCGGCCTTGAGATGGATAGCGGTTTCTTCTGAAATTATTTTGAGGTCTTGCTCGTAGCTCGGCGATTTCTAATGAGAGTCTTCTGATTTCGTTGATGAGGAATTGAGTGTCGGCAAGTTGAGATGAAGGTGGTGGTGGTGATGGATGCGGTTGTGATGGACAGATGGCTGATACTTCGCGTTGCTGTTCCATCATTTTGTCGGCGAGTAGTGCGAGCTCTTCTAAGGCGGTTTTGGTGCTGAACGATTCGCTCACTGCAAGTACTGAGCGTATGTGCGAAGGAAGATGGTTTGTCCACATAATTCGTAGCGTTGCGTCTGGAATTCTGTCACGAGCGAGATCCTTCATGCGTCGAAGTAAGTGTGACGGCTTCTGGTCGCCTAATTCCATCTCGGAGAGTAGTTTTTGAAATTGACGGCTGTCGGATTCTTCGTATGTGGAGATGAGTCGTTCCTTGATGGCTTGGTATGGCTTCGTTTCTGGTGGATTGTACAGCAGATCGGAGATTTGTTCGATGTCTTGTTTTTCCAAGCGTGCGATGACCATTTGTGCCAGTTGCTGTTCACCCTTTTTCTGGTCGTGGGTGGCAGCTTCGAAACTGTAGAACCACAGCCGAGGACGATCGCGCCAGAACGGTGGAATGCGGAGAGCTAGTGAGATGTTGGCGATTTCGGGCTGGACGACGGGCTGGGTTGGCTGAACGGTGGCATTTTCTTGTTCCATGGTGGACGGGCAGAGATTTGTTGTTGGATGATTTTTTTTCTTGATTTTTCCTGGTAGCCGTGCAGGGATTCCTCTTCTTTTTTGTTGTTTCTTCTTTGTAGCGTAGTCGGTGGTCACCACTTTGGCGGGAGAGATACTTGAATAATACTCCAATTGTTCAGAAGGAATGGAATGCTTTATTTACAAAATTGACACGTATTTATACAAAATTATTTACATTCAAACATTACAAGTGTGAATTTTTGTTGCGATATGATAACCAATCATAAGTTAGTATTCCAGTTTACATCCATATTTGGTGGCGCATTTTGACGATGGTCCGCGCGGGGAGCGCGGGACGAACTGGACACCGCGTGACGTGCTTGGCCGTTCCAATAAAACTAGCTCGCGCAATCTCGCAGTCCTTTTCGACGGCGGCGCTCGGAACGGTGCGGACGTGCGGCGAGCGGCGAGTTTCCATGTGTTGTGATGTGAAGTGTTCATCCACGAACTGATGAAGAGTGAAGAACGGTGTGATGTGCTGCTTGAAGTGAAGAGTCGTGTGCTGTGCTATTCTTGTTTCTTGACAACGACGTGTGATAAGCTCCATACAGCACGTGCATGTTCAACCAAATCTTGTTTCTATGACAACTCGCCGTTTCTTTGACAATGCGTCGCCATAAATAAAATGCTTGCATGATGTGTGTGTTGTGTTTTCTTTCTTGGTGTCCTTAAAAGAGTTCTTCTTAGAGCTGGTACTTTTTATCCTTAAAAGAGTTCTTCTTAGAGCTGGTACTTGTAACTGTTTCTAAAGGTTGTTCTATCAAGGTAATTTGGTAAGTACAGAGGTAATGGTGTAGCCACAAAGGCATCGAGCCTGTACGCGAGACGATTTATGATCACCCTCGAAAACAGCTTAGAGATGTGGCTCAGAAGCGTGATGTGTCCTTTAACAAACACCAAGTAGCACCAACCGGGAGCCAACGGCTTAGGTAGCATGCCTTCCGAAACACGAAATCATCGTTTTCAGACAAATATATGACATTTAAACCTAGTTTGGTTTATGTAATATCCACAAAGCGGATGAAGAAGTGACCAGAAGAATTGACGGCTTACCCTTCGCCATTTAAATTCGCTGCATCATACGCAAAAAATAATATATTAAGGTAAAATAAATAATGTACTTATAACTTATAACCCGCTTATCTCTTCTTACTCAGAGCACACCAACGCACCGTGACAACACTATGTAACGAGCCTCCAAGTGTTGCCAGCTCTCGCGGCGGCGCAGGCACAAACACTCCGCCAGACTCGAGTGTTTTTACATGTTTTTCACTTGCCGTGTTTTCCATTTACACCCTCCGAAAAGTTCTGTTTTTAAATTCTGAAAAAACGTTGTTAAACAACTGAGCAAAGTAGTTTTTATTGCTTCGAGTTCTGAATTAAAACGTTAGTACCATGGAGCAATTACAAAGAGGAGATGCCGTAATAAGCGTTTTGTAAGAAAGTATTTGTAAGGCTGCACGGGGCGGAAGGCAGATGTGCAGGGTGCTTGGTTTCAGCCGTGGCTCCAACCATGGAGCACGAGCAATAACAATCTCCGCCCACTTTAGTGTCGGCGAGGCGCCAATGATCACATCACTGCGCCATTTCAAACGGCATCTCCTCTTTGTAATTGCTCCATGGTTAATAATTATTTTAATCTATTTTGTGCGATAAATCACAAAATAGATGCACTACAGAATAGATCAAAATTTGCTTAGTAGATCCAAAGAGCATCGACCTACTACGTTACGGTCATTTTATCAACGTGGAGATTTTGCTTTGAGGACCCCCCACTCTTATTTGATTAAAACCTTTAATGACCTTTCCTTTTCAATGACTAAAAAAATCTCATTGTTAAATACCGTTTAGTGTAGCATTGAATCATGGGCGTAGCGAGTGATTTCAGTATGTTACTGAGTAAAATTAGTGACGATGACCAAATATGGGGCATAATGTGACTAATTCTAATCGGCTCTTCCAAGAAGGACTACTTATAATCAGACCCGTTATAAAAGTAATTCCTAATCTGATATATCATAAAATAATTTTTATCTTTTGTATTATATATAGTCAGGCAATATATGACTCATAATATAATATGTCGAACGAAAACTATTATCACCGATGTTGCGAGAGTCACACTTTCAAAAACAGCACTGCATACTACAGACCCTAGCCGCCGAAATTACACTTCCCATGTTTTTTTTTAAATTATTCATTGGAAAAGCACACACAATTAGACACGGCCGCGACGTCGTTACGCCCGCGAGTGTACACTATTGTGAAGTTCACACGTCTATGTATACTTTCCTCCTCGAGTGTACACCTGGCGATGTTTACCTCGCCTTTGTTTCGAGAAAATTCGCGAGACGCTGAAAGAAAATACTGTAACATTCTTGTCAACAGAGGTTTATGATACCTACCTACATTACTTACATATATCATCATGATGCCTAGCGTCTGTTTTCCGGATTTCCACTTGCTACGATCCTTACAGACCTCTCTCGCTTCCACGCTCATCATTCTCGTCATACACGCTCGGCAATGACGGCGATTACAACAGGCATGACGAAAAATTTTCGATTTCATGAAAGACCTCACTTTAATAGGCACATTGGTAAATAACACGTCGATAAATCAAAAACTAACTGAGATATGACGAAGTTTAACTCGCGTGCATGTTGGACGATACCACCAAACGCTCCATACTAATAAATGCTCCGTGATAGTAATGGATACCTAGCGGTGACTTCATGCCTAGGAAGTATAAGGGTGAGACTAAAATTTGTTCGACAACTACCTTGAATATTGCGTTTATGTAAATAGTTCCTAAATAAAAGTTTCTTTATTTTTCGTGTCCATCGATTATAATATAATTTTTCAGTATTTTTATTTTTTCAAAATGGACTTCCCCATCGATTTTGAAATTGTTATGAAAAATTCCCGTTCAATAACGAATTTCAATATATGTATGATATGAAATATCCTTAGATTATTAACGAGCGAGACCAATTACTATTCTAAGGAAATATTATTACTTTTTCAATTTTTGAACCTTGTCGTTATTCCAATTCCTAACATCGCCCTTTTGTCAAAATGCCTGTGATTTGGTCGCAGTTTTATGTATGAGTTAATACCTCATTATCATCTTAGCGCCGTCCCGGTTGCTACCTCATCTGTTTGCTTCGGAGCCCAAAGCCCGCTTTCTCACTAAGTGTGAGTTGGTACCTATCTATTCGTATGATTTTTTCTTTATCCAACAGTATTTCCAATTTACATCTTCAGTATGACGCTTCAGATTTCTAGGCACAGTATAGATAACCTAATAAATAATTTATTCTGTGCTCTAGTTACTTTTGGCGGCGCTATTAAGTGACTGCTCTGAATCGAAGATCTCGATAGCCAATCGGGCTGTGAATATCCGTATCTTCAAGGTTGGTCGCTATTAGCAGAAATTTCTATAACGAACTCCTCCATGCTTCGGAAGGCACGTCATGCTGTTGGTTCCGACTGTTATCGCCAGATGGCAGTCGTTAAGGTATTTCAGATGCCTTAAGTTAGTGTGGCTACACCATTACCTATGCACCTACCTATCTACCGTATATGCAGAAGATACCTTTACCTACCTAGAAAAGTAATTCGACA
This sequence comes from Euzophera pinguis, assembly GCA_947363495.1. Taxonomy (NCBI): domain Eukaryota; kingdom Metazoa; phylum Arthropoda; class Insecta; order Lepidoptera; family Pyralidae; genus Euzophera; species Euzophera pinguis. The sequence continues at coordinate 3,790,839 of OX376180.1, forward strand.
GAACGCATTGTCACGTCGCGTCGCGAGTAGGTACAGTGGAGCGCGTAATACCTATTCCACCTTACCTTAGGCACGGAATAGATTATAATAGGTAAGGTAGTAACCCACAGTACTTGCATGCGCGACTCGACACGTGACGTTTTCAATGCATTTTTGTCTATTTCACGTCGGCTGGCTTCAGACAAAACGGTGCAATCTCAGCTTCAGGTGAATGTTGACTCGTTATGACTTGTTGTGCATTGTTAATAGTTAGCGTGTCGTAGGTACACGTTGTTAGATTTTGGAGTTCCTTCGGTTGCTTCCTTATTCGATATCGAAGAATTTTTGTTCGACATAATATGTCATACTTTTCAAAAATAGGACTCCAGGAGAGGTATTGTAGAAATGTGCAACTCGTGTGCTAAATAAAAACTATTGGAACGAAAATTATTCGATATCGAACTAAAATCATTCGACTCGCCGATGTTGCGTGAGTGACATTTTCAAAAATAGCACTTCTGGGTCTACATTTGTGTTCTTCTTGGTTTATATTATCATAAGATACTTAGACTATGGATGACGTAGTCAAAAAAGTTCTAAATCTATGATGAGATACTTCTCTTCATAGCTTCTTACGAAATCCACGTAAAAAAGGTCAAATAAAAAACAGATCACATTTTTCCATAATTTATATTGTTTCATAGCAACTATTAGATAATCTTTGGATCAAACAAAACATATATTATATAGGTAGAGGTAATCACTAGTTTTAAACATACTGAGTATATATATAATGATGTACCGACCATACTGTATACGCCTATGCACGCAAACGCCTTTCAATAAATAAGGAGCAAATATCACCTCTTGCTCTTCAAACATCTCAGGCGTTAGCATTTTTCATACAAAAAACATTAATAATTCCCTTTCCGCCGCCTACGTAACTATGTTTTGTAACCGGTTACAAAAGAAGACAATTTTCTCTTTTCTCGTAACCAGTTACAAAGACTTCACCTGTAGTGTAAAGTTTACATCAACATCATTTATTAATTTACATAAAATATATTTTATTGCATATACATTAAATTTAACTAAATAAAATAATTTACTATATTTAACATTTAAAATAGCTATCTGTAACATTTTATAATTTCCTATATTTTCACAATTAAAAATGTATAAAAGACTTATATTTTTTTTGCATATATTGCATTAACTTTTTTTTAATTTACAAATTTACTAGCAGCCCGCCCCGACTTTGTCCAGGCCTATAGCCTTCCCCGATAAATAGGCTATCCAACACTGAAAGAATTTTCAAATCGGACCAGGAGTTCAAACAAACAAACAAACTCTTCGGCTTTATTACTTGCCGTTCATTGTAAAGAAGTATATCTAAAGATTAATAATCTTGCAGTCGTTGTCGCAGCTTTAATAAGCGTTTGTACATCTGCAATTTGTTGATTGGATATGACGACTTGATCTCCTTTTCCTGAAAAAGACATTTTATCTATAAAAATAATTATCTTAATGCTTTTAGCAATGTTCGTGCATTGTTCTATACAACTGTATTATGTACAATAAAGTCCCAATAAATAAATAAAAATTATTTTTTTAATTGGAAATTGAACTTTTACACAATGCATTTACATGAAATCAACATTTTGGTAAAAGCCATAATTTAAAAGAAAGAAAGAAAACTTAGTTGTCTGAAAGACAGAAGAAGTGGTTATTAGGTACCTCAGCTAAAATGTAGTCCTAAATTTCATCAAAATTAAGAAGTTTGGATGTAGAAAGACAAGTTAATACAAACAAATTCTTTTCCCATTCATAACATTAACAACATTAATTTTTGTGCAACATTATTAGCAGTTCTAACTAAATTATTGATAATAAAAAATTGTGATTTAAATTGTGTATCCTAAGCAGACTTTATGCTCGGGAAGTGTGTTACCTAACGTTGAAAAAAGTGCAAATTGGAATAAAACATACAAAAGAAATCACGACAAACTTACGTGTGGAAAAAAGTTGACTTCCAACAACATGATCTCAAAGAACGTTGAAGCAACAATAACCGGTCCAGTTTTTCTCTCACAGACATCCAACTGGACAGCAAATTTTCCATCCGGAAGTTTACCCAGAACCTCAAATTTGGGCTTCACTGCCCTTTTCTGGTCTGCCAAGCGATACAGCAAGATTTCCCCATCTCTAGTACCAATCAATGTTATATCACCATAGAAAAATAGTGCGGTTATAGGTGGAAAATCCAAGTACAAGTGTTCATAGTTATCTGTTTCAATCTTGAACAAATTTCTTGAATAACAAACAAAATTTTTGTTGTTTATTGCGCTAACATGTTTAATTTGCTTAATCCATTCTAACGGACATTTAATTGGCTGAACAAATATGTTTTTATCTTTGGTCACGTTAACTATCTGTCCGCAATCTGTAAAAATATGTAATACTCCGTCGTTGTATTGAATTTCTTTGATGTCATAATCACAATGTAATATTAAATCTGCAAGTATGTTTTGGCATACTAGATCACATTTATAAATGTCTCGGTTATTGAAGAAGAAAAGTATGTCACCATGTAAGATGAATTTGTCAGCTTTGAATACTACTTCAGTCATATACGAGCCATTTTCAACATTTCTTTGGACAAAAATATCGCCTTTCAACAAAATAACAGTGACGGTATCATTGTTAGCTATTTTCGAACACTTTCTTTCTGGAACTGTAACAGGTATATACTTTAGCGTACTCATATCATACAGTACAACACCACTGTTATCCCGCAATGGTAAAATATTGTAATCGATTTCCAAAGCATGGTTTTTGTCGTGCAACGAAAATTTGTAAAACTCGCGAACTTTTCTTTCGAAAGATGAGACTTTTGACCACATTTTCATGTTTTTATATATGTGATACCATTTGCAATCGGCACCGGACTTTTTCTTTGCAATTCTTGAAGGATATTTGCACTCTTTTCGGCACATTCCTAGCCACAATATATCGGTGCCATCGATTACCTCTTTCCACTTTTTGCAGACTCTGCGACACTGGCCAAGTGTAATTCCGTCTGTATTTGATAGAATTTCTAAAAAGGCTTCCAACGGCAAACTATTTATATCCATTTCAGCAACTTATTCTCCTCATTCCCAACATATAAATTGAACAATATTATTTAAGCCATTTTAGGCTTGGCACGTCACCAGAAAGTATTGAAAAGACACAAGATGGATAATATTATAGTTTGTCACACTTTTGTTTTGATTTAAATCCAAAAACCACATTTGTTTAGTGATTTATTTACAATTTTAGCATTGTTTATTTTTCATTTCGTAGCCATCAGCTGATCGATTAACTCGTGATTTTGACGTTCGCGCTCAATGTTGGCAGAACTGCACAGTTATCAACTTTTTTTTTAATTTACGGTCCTGGCTGCAAATTCTTTTTTTTAATGCCATAGATATTAGAAATACGAAGAAGTGCCATGTGCGCGTTTCCTGTGTGCCAAAGCGAAGTTTCGCCTTAAAGCTAAGACTTGAGAGGCTTAACTGGCCGACGCATGGCACTTCTATCTATATCTTATTTCTGTGCGTGTCCCACTGCTGGGCATAGGACTGCAACTTGGCAGGGATGCGTGGAAAGCGAAAGGGGAGGCCTTTCGCTTTCCACGCATCTCTACCAGGTGCCGTTTGGTGCCATCCACTGTCGAATTCCTCTAAGCCCCTTACTTACTATCATCACCTACACTCAACTTGTGTTTTCAACGTGCATATTGGCAAAAGCACTACGTCCAAATGCATATACCTACTTACTGACACATTTTATAATTATGAGTTATAATAAGCCTTCTGGGCCCTTACCATCAACTCTAAACACAGGCTAGAAACGAGTAAGAGAACGAGATGGCGCAATATAAGCTGTAAGTCGACATCTCGCTTGCTCACTCGTTTCTGCCCTGCTATTAGAGTTGATGGTAAGGGCCCTGTCTGAGCACTTGAACTGCCACCAGTTCCGTTGTTCTAGCGTCCATCCGAGTCCAAGTAGGGTCCAAATTCAATTATTTTCCTTTTATTTATTTACTAGCAGCCCGTCCCGAGTTCGTCTGGGCCTCGATAAATAGGCTATCCAACGCTGTACGTGAGATTAGCGCGTTCAAACAAACAAACTCTTTAGCTTTAACAACAGCTATAACAATTGAGTGCCATTGTTATTTCCTTCACAGTCAGCGAAAGTGTTAATATAGATTTAAACTTTATTGTACAAAATACACAATTGTATATCACAATAGGCGGGCTTAATGCTAAAAGCATTATCTAACAGTCAACCTTCGGGTCAAGCACATATTTTAATTTGGGTGTAGGTACAATAACACTATGTTTTTGAATATTTAATAACAAAATTAAGTTTTTTTCATTAAGTACATTTTGATATTAGGTTTATAACTTACTTATGTATGTGTTGTCAAATTACACAAATTACAAAAAGGGGCAGAAGGCTTGAATCACCTGATTGTCTATTATTAAAGATGATTCCGTGCTCGGGAAGGCACGTTAAACCGTTGGTCCCGGCTGCCCTTTGGAAACATATGCCCGTTGTACTCATATAGTTAACTCTGGTATGGGTAGGGTAACAAACACGCAATGAAATGTGAATGAATAATAAAAAGGAAATTTAATTAAAATTCAATCAATATTTATTTTATAAACAATAACATTCAATAATAAAAGTAACAAAATGAAATCTTATTCAAAATAACAAATAATAATAAAATGCAATAAAATCACATACCAACAATATCAATGTTATTTGGCAATGTAAACTGAATGCAGCTAAATGCAGTCACACTCATAATTAAATGTGCTGGAAATCGGACATAAAACAGTTGGACACACGCAGACATATAAGACGTAAACAGACGGAAAGTATGCTATTACTTAGCGTAGCAAAAACACACACATGCAAAACTATGCAGCCTGGACTGTATCTAGTCTAGGGTAAGATGTTTACGATAATGCTCTCCATGATTTCAATGTATGAATGTTGTGTGGAGTGTGAGTATTCTATTCTATTATTTTTAGTGTTCACCGATCCAACAACGTAGATTACAAAATGGCGTCACGGCCAAAAATTGCCACGCGTAGCTTAATATTTATGTGTGAGTGAATGTTGCTACAGGTGTAAAAAAGAGATATCGCCATATAGATACATAATGATACGTGACAAAAGGATAACAACAATTACTTGCTACTTAAGTATAACTAGTAACTTATGTTCCGTCTGTGTACGTCTTATATGTCTGTGGACACACGTTATATGTTTAATTGTTGTTAACTGTTGAAAATTTAAATAAACGCACAATGGGTGGATACCATGGTCCCTTAATTCCAAAGTTCATTCAAAGTGACGGGAAACTCGTTCGACTGGCGCCCACAGAAATAAGAATCGGTTAAGTGTCGCAGCGTATGCCAAAGTTAACTGGTCAGCTAATGGCACTTTTGTACATTCTTTCTTATTTCTGTGGGGTCCCGCGCGGGATTCGCGTCAGTTTGAATAGAGCTTATGAATGCATGAGCAAGATATCGCGTTACATGCCGTATCCCGCTTACTCACTCGCATCTGGATGGATTTAAGAGATCATGGTAGCCCCCATGGTGATAAGTTAAACCGTGTTCCCACTGCTTAGCGTCCAATTTCCGACAGATAATAATTGTCTATATAGAAATTCGGCTACACTGAAAACCCTTACAGATTATAAATTATGTCGAATTTAAAGGACCGTTCAAACATGCTCCGTGTATCATTTGACTCGCCTATTTTGAGCGAGTCATAGATATTTAAAAAATAGCACTCCAGGAGCACTATTTTTGAAATTTATATCGAATGAATATCGTTCGACTCACCGATTATGACGAATGAAAATCATTCGATATCAAACCAAAAACCACACTCGACCATGGAGTAATTACAAAGAGGAGATGCCGTAATAAGTGTTTTGTAAGAAAGTATTTGTTCAGCTACACGGGGCGGCAGGCAGACGTGCGGGGTGCATGGTTTCGGCCGTGGCTCCAACCATGGAGCACGAGCAATGGCAAGCTCCGCCTACTTTTGTGAGCGGCGAGGCGCCAATGATCACATCACTGCGCCATTTCAAACGGCATCTCCTCTTTGTAATTGCTCCATGCACTCGGACTCATCGATTTTGCGTGACATTCAAAAATAGTGCTCAAGTTCATTGTACATTTGTATTGTACATTTATAATGCTATTGTAATGATCTGACCATAGTTTTGTTAAATGAAAATTTATCTAAATTTAAAAACGACATCGGTAAAACATCATAGAGCACTAATTTGGCATTTGATTCATATTAACAATAAATGATTTTTAAATATTAAATAGTTAACAATATGGAATTTAAATAAAATCTGGCATATAAATGGCAATTATTTAGATGATCAATAAATTATTGACTAGATCTTAGAATTGTTGATTTGTATGCAAATGTAATATGAATCGAGACAAGGTGATACATGATATGTCTAGCTAAATAAATTAAATATCTAATCAAGTTCGTACAGTACTACGTTTCGTAGGAAACGAACACGAAAACTTTAATTTTTACGTAGTATATTTAAAATTTATTTTATGGTGATAGAGTAAGTATTCATATAATTATAATTTATAAATTTTATATTACACGAATATTCCGTAGCGAAACTTCTATTATCAGTATACTTCTATTTCACTGCTATTACCGAATATTTTCTCGAAATATTATTTACTATCAGTAAGTCTCGAACTTTCTTTGGGGCTATCTCAATCCGTGTGATTTATTCCTATAATTAATATTTATATATTTATTTATAAACTTTTTATCTTGTTTATTGTTTGATCTGCAAGTATTCAATTCTAAGATCGAGCTACTAGGTGACTGTTAGATCACCAGCCGATTAACAATATCTTCAATATGTGAATTAACTAATTTTATGATGAAATAAACAGTAAAATATACAACAAGTTGAAAAATATTACCACTTATTACGCAACAGCAAGTTTTTTTTTTCTAATTTAGCCAACTTGTTTAATAGGATAAAATTATCTTGTACTGATCTTGACTGGTATTTTAATAGTCAGTCTATGTATAGCAAAATTTTGAGTAAAATTGATTGAAAATTCACATCACTGGAATAACAATATTAAAATAAAAACTTATCAGCTACCTCTAAGTATACTTGATACGACTAGCATAGTAAAGCTACCAAAAAGATACAACGACGCTGGCAACGACGAAAGCAGTCTGTATTTTTCGTCTGAAAAAAAAAAAGGAAAAAAAGTTTTACAAAAAACACAATTCAAAACAACATACTGGCCAGAAATATTTGAAACTTCGCGATGTTGTTATGAATAAAAGTTTCTCATTTTTCTGGCCATTGTCATTTAAAAAAAATCAGAAACTTATCTTGCTCTGGACTAAACAAAAAAAAACACTGTCCCGTTTAAATGTGGAAGCATACAAAACGAATGATGGTTCAATCCCAAATTAGAAAGCGAATGAAATGAATGAACGATGGAGTGATGTGATGAACATGAATGAACTGACGAAGTTAGAAAAATAAATAAAAAACGGGTTACTGACATAAATTTCAGTTTATTTTTCTTAAATCTTGAAAAATAAGAAACAACAATAGATATATCACAAGACAAATTATGATAATTTCTATTATCTATAAGGAAAAGTTTAAAAAATATTTTATTGAATAACAACATGGCGTCGCTTCATATAACTATGTTACATTCAAAGAAAAATTAGAATTCATATGAACATTTATACAAGCATTTACTTAGAGATTCAAGACAGACATGACTGTCAAAATATTAATTCATTATGAAAAAAATATGTTAAGCAAACTGAAAACCCATTTTGATTCTCAAAAAATATATAAAAGCATGCCATTCTTTGTAAAACGTCGTTTGGATCATAATTATTTCACAAATTAATTTATTAAGGGGATATTATGTCATGTATTTATAAATTAAAAGGACCCAAAATATATTTTACAAAGTTTAGTTAAGAAAAAAATAAGACCCAGTTATAAAAAGAAGGAAAAAAAACGTAGTAATACTTTTGATAACAGACACATTAATATAAAATATATCTTAAATAAAGTTAGTGTAAGTACTAAAATCGAATACAATCGGTAAAATATATATATATAATCGTTAAGTACATGGAGAAAATTCCTGATTTATCATAATTAACAATCTATAACTCGATTACTACTAAGAAGCTACCGATTATACCAAATTCTACCATTTCTACCACACAAAATTGAGCCACGAAATTAACAATATTCAAACGTAAACAGTCTTTCTATCAATAATAACCATAGACCTCGCGAAAACATTAATATTAATAAATCTAATATTTGTCTTTTGTATTTTAAATTGTCTTACAAAAAGTTAATTTTGCGCTATCAATACTATTACGCTTACTTCTTGATAGAAATAAGCTTAGCAATATTAGAGATACTTAGAAGTATTTTATTTGTGGAACAAATCCGTAGTAGGTTAACCGTGCGGGTCGAAAATATTAATATTTTAAGGATATTACTTAATACGAATGATAGGAGCATTTAATATATTGCTGTAGCGAAACTTTTATGGCTTGTATACTAAAATTAATTGTATGGAATAGTTTATCTATTAGGATAAGCATTTTAACCAACAACAAATCTATTTTCAGCAATATTTCTTTTAAAACTACCAAAACGCAATTTTTTTACTTGGACGACATTCCAATTATTTTTAGTCAAAGCGATTTTTAATCACATTTCTATAGGAACAATCTAATAGTATACATTTTTTAAATGATAAAGCTAAATCGATTCATAAATTACTAACTTTTCTGGTAACAAACAAAAAAGACCGTTTCGAAGTTGGTCAATCTTTTTCGTAAGCCGAAAACTGGATAATACTATTTTAAATAGTAAGACAAAGTTACTTCTAAGGGGAATCCAAAAATTACTCAGAAATCGTTTTACAGAAAGTCAAGTTGCTCGAACTCAAACTCTTTTTCATACTATTCACACAATCTGGACCTTTCGACTCACTATCCCTAATCGGCTCAACGACAATCGGATAATTATCACTATCGAATATAATCTCCGGATCATTCTCTATAATCTGCTCTATGCACTCCCAATCAGTTTGCAATTTTCTTTCGGCGGAACAACATTCGCACAAACCATAGTCACACTCTTTTTTACTCATAAAATATTCGGCGTCATCTAAAATCGTGCGTTCGACTTTTGAAATTTTCGAACAATTTATTATCGAAAATTTCCTGGCTGCGTATTTGACTAATTCCTCGTACGCTCTAGTGGAGTCTTCTTTGTGGTTTTCGAAATTTGATTCTAGAATGCTGCTTCTTCTGTTTTCTACGAGGTCTATGGCTTCGAATATAGAGATGCGCCTGCTCTCTGCCCTATCTAAGTTAGATTGTTGGTGGATATCGTCAAAGCTTTGGTTGGGAAGCGGAACCATGCTAGTTCGTCGAGCCTGACCTGTCATTGTGATAGATTTCTTTGTTGCCGCCCATCCGAGTGATCGTTGAACGGCCATCTTCCATTTTGTGTACCTCGCGTCGCGGTCTGTGGGCGAAATATACGAAACTCAATATTATTATTATCTTACGTGTACTGTAAGTAATATTATTTCCATTTGAGTTTCGTATCACATATTGGTGAATAACAAAAGTTGTTTAAAAACAATGAGATTACATTTTTCAAGTTTAATTACACGCGTCAGCGAGTGATTTCTATTAGGGGAAGTGAGTGATTCAAAGACGCGTGGAAAAAAATGTGTTTGGTTTGGTCTTGTGTTAAATGCACAACTTTACAAACTGTTCCTAAAATATACAAACCAAAATGTTCCTAGCATTAAGTTGTTTGTTTGTCTTTTGTACGACATTTGTGTAATAATGTTTAAATTGAAAATGCCATCAGGAAAAGTTTTAAACCGACTCAGATTAAACTAAATTCACCGTCAAAACTGATTTTGCAGTGAGTTTTCAAACAGTAAAAGCGAACTAGAAAGATTCAATGCTAAAAAAATCGATCTACGAACCCGTAACGGGTTTTATTTAGAACATGAAAGTATGTTAAAAAGTAAAAACAAAAAGTGTTTTTATTGTATGTAAAAGAAGACACAGTAAACAACAAAATATTTAACAAATACTAGTTGTTTCTTGCGTCTCAAAAGTAGCCTCCGTAGTATTAGTAGCAGTGACCGGGCCTTTAACTATATTCATTACAAACTTTATAAAGATCGGTTCAGCGGTTTAGCCTTGAAAGAGTAACTACTAACGTTCTATCCACACATATTCACAAACTTTCGCGTGTATAATGTTGGCTTACCTACTTATCAGTTTAAGATTTATTCGACTCGACCACAATAAATAAGAGAACATCAGTCTTTCTAATCGGTGGAAGATTTATATTATTACTAGTGTTTTCCGCAGCTCCGCCTACGTCAAAAAGTAGCCTATGTTTGACCCCGGGTCTTCAACTATATTCGTACATAATTTCATCAAAATCCGTTCAGCGGTTTGGCCGTGAAAGCGTAACAGATAGACAGAAAGACTTTCGCATGTATAATATTAGTAGACAGGGTCCCATTGCCTAATACACTGTGAAATTTGAGTCGTTTTGGACCCATCGTCCAGTGACTCCATTCATGCAACTGAACAACTTTCCTCAAGATACATGGGTCGAAATATGGAGTAAATTTTTGGACCTCCCATACAAAATGTCTCATCACGTGACCTAACTTACTATGGGAAGTCCAAATTTGTTTTTCATGTTTCGAGCTATGTTCCTTGGGGAAATTTGTTCGGTTGCATGAATGGAGTCACTGGACGATGGGTCCAAAACGACTAAAATTTCACGGTGTACAAATAATCAGTTCTCTCATTTGATGTAAGGGGGCGCTTTTAAAATAAAACTATTTCAATTAAATACAGATCTACGTCGAAATTCTAACACAAGTTGATTAAGTGCTGTGCCTATTTAAAAAGTTATAAATCATAATTTACAACTTCTCATGTTTTTGATAGATGGCGTTAACAATGACTTTGTATGGGAGTAACAATGTATGGCGGTCGAATATCTGTATAGCATATACGTATTCTGTAATCTGTGATTATTATACAATAAACTCATACACTCACCATGGTGTGTGGTAGTAGGCAGGAATGTATGAGTTCTGTGAGGCTGCGTGTTCCATCTCGCGATGCTCCAAACTCCGGCAGCCCGACCGGCCACTACCGCCACGCCTAGACCAGACATGTCCCACTTGCTGTCGGCTTTCACTGTAACAACACATTTAATTAAAGTCCGTCACGATGGAAAAAAAGACAATATGTTCGTTTGTTTGTAATAACTTTATTGCACAGAAAAATACATTACAGTAAATACAAAACTAAAAATAAATGCAACGGCGGACTTATCCCACAAAGAGATCTCTTCCAGTCAACCGGGACGTTACAGGAATACAGTTAAAAGAGAAAGATGGTAGAAGTTGTGCAACCAGAACAGAACTCTATTTATTAAATATTAAACAAAAATAATACTTATAATGACATAAACTACATAAAATTATGCTACATAAATACTTAGATACATACATATTCTTAAAATAATAAAGAAAAAACAATAATACATATTAATAGCTACAAAAAATATAAAAGTTCAAAGCTGTGCTCAATTAAGAGGGAAGAGAAGGAGACAATTTAATATCAACGGGGAGGGAGTTCCACAATTTGCACGCTCTGACAGAGAAAGATTTAGAATAGGAAAATGAAGAAAATAGAGGAATATTATATTTTGTAATGAATGCATGTAATGAAATGTAACTTTTGACCTTTTATCATTGTAAACCCTAGCGGTAGGACATATCGATCTTATATATTTACTATTTCCACAATGAAATAAATGATTGATTGATTGATTGACAATCATCATCCTAGCGTGTATTCGTAGTTGCGTCGTCAGCTTACGCTTCGGAGCCTATGGTACTCTGTTAGTCATGGTCCTGGATTTGACGGAACTGGTTATTACAATGGAGCGACTACCGTCTGACCTCCGTAACCCTTTTCACAGGGAAACCAGACCAACAGGAACATGACCCTAGGTGTGTTAGTGGCCAACACTGTCAGAATTTTTCAGGCTGCCTTAAGGCATCTGACACAGCCTCACGACTGCTATCTATCGATAACAACCGGAACCAAAGGAATTCAACTGTGATATATACTAATAGATATATAATACGGTACTTACAGACTGGTATGCCGATGAGGTCAGCTTGGAGTTGCATCAGCAAACTGTTTGCGGTCATCATGCCGTCCACGTGTAGTTTGTGTAACGGCATGCCGCAGTCCTTGTTCATTGCTTCTAATATGTCCCTGAAAATTTATTTTGTGTTATAACAATGCATATTATACAAGATATCTGTAATTAACAAACCCTGACTGCTTTTCTTTGTAATTTAAAAATGAAAAGCCCAAAAAAATCCGCCATTTAAATATAAAAAAATATTGTACCCAGTGTCACTCTCACAGTAAATACGAATCTAACGACACCTATCAAGCTTATCTATCGAGCCGTTCAGGCTGCAGAGCGTGCCAATTACAAATACATACCTAAGTACATTTATATTCTTACACTCAAAAAAAAAAAACAACCATCATTCTGGCGCAGTCGGGTAAAAACACAATATGCAAAAAAGTTTTACATTAGTTTGTACTTATACATTTATGTTTATGTATGTAAAATTATTAAATTTACATAAGAGAACACAGTTGTACAGCAAAAAATAGAATAATTTAGATATTATTGTAGTTTGTTTATATTTATTTATTTATTAGGAAGACCAACAGCTTTTTTGTATAAAGGTAGTAAGGTAAAAAATATATAAAGCAAGTGAGCCACTACAGGTCCTCACAGATAGATCCAAAATAGCTTAACGAAAGTTGAATAGTAAATCACACACACGCCACAATTGTCAGAAAACTACATAATAAGTATGAGATCTAACAAAACATTAGTCGCAACATTGCTATGGTCAAAATAGAAAAAGAATAATAAGAAAGTTTAACTCTAAGACTTAAATAAAACACAACAGAAAAATTCTATGCTACTGGAGTAAATGTTCATAAAGTAAACGCTTTGCTCTAGCTATGCTTGTGGTGAATAAATCCAGATCCAATGTCCTGGAGAAAATATTGAAATTATTACTTGCGCGCAATAAATATGAATTCTGCCGATAATTTGTTGATACATTTGGTACGTAGAGAAGAGGATTAAATCGAAAAATTCTAGGGGGAGCTAATAAATTGATTTTAGCTAAGAGTTCTGGAGAGTCAACTACACCAGAAGCAATCTTCATTAGGAAAATTATTATAAAATATATATTATTATGTGTCAGCAAAAATTCAATTCAAATCAAATCAAATTATTTATTTACATAAAATGTAGGTATTACATGTCTTGTTAAATAGTAATATAATGTTCCCATATACATTTTATCGATAAAGGTGTGCAAATTCTTAAACAAATATATTATAACTTAAGTATTATTAATTTATCAACTGAATTATTCTAAACAGTCCATTACAAATTTAATTATCCTAAAGTATATTCATGTCAGTTATTAAATAATTATGTCCAAATTGAAATTGTCATTTAAAAATTCATTTACAGTATAATAACATTTTTCAGACAGAAATTTCCTGAGGCATTCTTTAAAATCATTTACATTAAGACTTCGTATCGCATTGGGAATCTTATTAAACTAATATTATAAAGAGGAAAGATTTGTATTTTTGTGTGTATGTTTGTAATGAATAAACTCAAAAACTACTGTGTCGATTTCAAAAATTCTTTCACCATTGGAAAGCTACATTCACCCTGAGTAACATAGGCTATATACCGCAGGTGGAGCTGCGGAAAACAGCTAGTATTGAATATTTTAGTTGCCATGCCAAGAAAACTTGCACTAATCATAGCGGTTTTGTGCGTTTTATGTCTAAGCCTATTGCCGTCACGAGTAGAATTAATATATTCAAATTTATTTATATTATACTTTACAAATATTGATATTTCATAAATATACATAGCAGGCACAGTTAAGATTTTAAGAAACTAAAAAAAAAAACATTAAATCAATCTTGAGTGAGGATAGAACCCAGTACTTAGTAGGCATTGTCTACAGATAAGCCAATTATCGTATCAAAAATTGTCGAAGAAAAATGCTTGTAAAACAAGTACTAACCTAGTTTGAAAGCAGACAGCTTCTAAAGCAGCTCTTATTATGTGATTCTTGGTGGTGAATGCTGTTAGCCCGCAGATAATTCTGTAACAAATTAATATCATTATTAAATTAATTAATTTAAGAGAGGTAGGACATTTTGTAAGGAGTAGTCCGTCTGGAGAAGTACCTCCACGCCACAGAAGACCGCAGCCAAATAGCACTGTGATGCAGTGTTGTGTTCCTGCTGGTGAGTAGGGTCGCCAGGCTCCAGAGGGGTCGCTGTGCTGACAACGGACAGGTCGGCAACGCGCTCGTGACATCTCCGGCGTTGCAGGCGTTTATATGCTACGGTAACCACTTACCATCAGGTGGGCCGTACGCCTGTTTGCCTACTTAGGTGTATAAAAAATCTTTATTGTGAAAAGCGAAGACGCGTTCCGGCTTTAAATAACTTTAAAATATGTCTTCTTTGTCCAACATGTTTCCTAGTTGCGTCCTCAGCTGGCACAAGTTATAATAATGAAACGAATGCCGTCTGACCTCCGTAACCCTTTTTACAGGGAGCATGCCCTCCGAGGTGTGTAAGTAGCCAACACTGCTAGATTTTTCCATGCTCCGTACCTTCTATGCACGGAGGAGCTCGGCATAGAAAATAGTCGCGTCAATGGGGGAATAAAGTCAACGTCGCCGGTGGAGAACACTAGAGATGTGCGGTGCGTACCTGCGACCATTAACGCTGCAAAAGTGTATGAAACGTTGGGTGCAAATAATTAAGTAATAAACGTGATTAAAACCGTATTTAATCGCGAAAACATAAGAAATAATAGGCTACTTGACTGTGTTTACATTTTGTCACAATTTTTATACGGAACAATACATACACTAAAATGTAACCGAATCCGAAAACATAAACAAAATTGGTAGTTAATTAAAGCAGTAATTAGCATTTAAAGTTTTCTAATGAAGAAAAGTGGGAGCGTGGTGGGGACGTCTTGCTATCTCTTTTGCACGTACGAAATCAAGTGGCAGTGACGTCACTCACCATTAAGTGCGTCCTTTTCTTGTTTCTTGACAGTTTCCCCTTCCGCAGGATTTCAAAGGCTTATAACTTATTTAATATTAAACGGATACAAAAAATTCTTTCTGTTTTCGAATTCACGGACTCAAATTTGTGATATGAAATATAAAAAAAAAAATTGAGTCAAGTAGCCTATTCCTAGCTGGACTGACTTATGATCAGTGATCGGATAATCGGGCGCGAATACCTAAACTTAATTTTTATTCCCACGAAAGAATAATATTAAGTTACTTAAGTTGTTTTTCGAAATTGTCCAATCCCAGGAGTGCGGGTTACCTATTAATTCAGGAAGAAATATCTATATTATTCTTTCAAGGAAAGAAGTTTAGGTATATAAGCGTCCGATTATCCGGTCACTACTTATGATTAAGAATGTTCTCGTACTCGTTATTCTGAAATATTGATATTTGCAATTGGTCTCCATCAGTAGACCAGAGTAAAAGGAAAAGCCATTGGATAAGACAAAAACAAATTTCGGGAATATTTGTCACCTTCGACTTTCTACTGTTACAAAAAAAAGCCTTTTTATGAGGCTAAAGAAAAAAAATATACGAAAAATTTTTTTAAAGACCGTTCAAATCATGGAGTAATTACAAAGAGGAGATGCCGTTTGAAATGGCGCAGTAATATGATCATTGGCGCCTCGCCGACACTGCAGTGGTGTCATTGCTCGTGCTCCATGGTTGGAGCCACGGCCGACACCGAGCATGTCGCACGTCTGTCTTCCGCCCCGTGTAGCTGAACAAACACTTTCTTACAAAACGCTTATTACGGCTTCTCCTCTTTGTAATTACTCCATGGTTCAAACTGACGCGAAGCCCCGCGCGTCTGGCGGGTCGCCCATAGAAATAAGAACATATAGGAGTGTCATTAGCGGGCCAGTTAACTTTGGCACACGCTACGGCACTTCTACCGATTCAGTGCGTACACGACGTAAGTGGCAAAACATAGTGACACAATCTAAAAAAATTCAACTTATCTATGTATGTATGTATGTAAAAATCTTTATTGTACACAAAGAACATAGTTATATATGTTATGTTACCTATGTTTAACAAATAAAGGAATTGATTGATTGATTGATTGACGTAGTTTCGTCAGTGTGAACGGTCCTTTAATGCAGAAACACTGTCTCTAGCTACTCCTGAAAATCCTCTGAAATCATTAATATTTATCGTGAGAACATCTAATTTAGAACTTTAATCCAAATAACAGTATGTCTGATTCTTTCGATCTTAAAGACCTCTGACTCTTCTGAACATTTTCAACAATTCCAAAACTTTAGTGCTGCTGGCTTTTATAATTCTTTATTTGATATTTGTCAATCTTGTTTTTCTTAATTTTTATCTCGGTTTAAAAATAAAAAGTTTTAGGGAGATTAAAGCGTTTTTCACTTATTTTCACCGTCCATGCCGATGCCGCCGCCGCCGCCGACCAAATGAGAATCGGCGCGCATGTCTAGAGAACACTTGTCCTGCAATGTTCTCCGTCGATTGTCCTAACTAAGAAAAACACGGTTGAAACGTCGGAAGAACACGAATCTACTCACCCTCGAGCATCCTTCCTCCAATACGGCGCATACAGTCCACTGAAAGCGGGGACAAAGTAAACGTCTCCGGTGGAGAACACTTGTCCAGCGATGTGCTCTGTGTCGGCGGACACGTCCTTGATTAGTTTCAGATTGTCCCGTAAGAACTTCATGGCGCCACCGGCGACTGCTATTGAACCTATGATGATAAATATATAGAGTTTATATAACAAAAAGGAAATTAGAATAGAACGTACAGGGTGGATTCAAAAACATTGGCATAATTTCTAGTGAAGAAAGTAGTCATGAATATGAGCAACTTTATGTACTTCTGTCTCTTTTTGGCAGATGACGTTGATTTGACGGAATGTTATATGAATACTTAGTTGCCAGTAAAAAAAATCACTACCAATATTTTTCCGCAATATGGCGAAGGCTGCTATTTTACTGGTCGGGCTATAACACATATAGTGTTTTACACACAAGTGTGTGCAAGAAATTATAAAAAAATAAACGGTCCTTCGAGCCAGATATATATACCTTCCAAAGCATACACAGGAGCCGCATCCTCCCCCAACTTATAGGCCAATGTAGTGATCAATCCGTGAGTAGATTGCACGCGACGTGTCCCCGTATTGTAAAGCAGGAAGCATCCACTTCGATACGTATTCTTCGCTTGCCCCGCTTGCATGCAATTCTGACCGACTAACGCCGCTTGCTGGTTGCCTAATATCTGAAACGGTTTGCCTGTTAGTTTATGTTTGGAAGGTACAAGTAGTTTAAAGATCTAGTTGAATGATTTTCTGATTAAAAAAATAAATCATGTTCCAATTTGAGTAGACGTTGAAAAGCCTAATTATTATTTTATTTGTTCTCATACTAATTCTCGTGATTCCTGATTCATACCTCTCCATAGCCGTTTGCGCGACCTTGAGCTTTCTTATGAAGTCCGTAGGCAAGTCTAATACTGAATTATAAACGTGTGTTAATCTCATGTTAACTAAAGTGTATTTCGACTCGTTTTTTCACATTGAATATCAGTAATCCATATCCCTATTTTCATACTAATGCTATAAATGTAAAAGTTTGTCTGTCTTTGTTGTCACGTGACAACGCGGTACACGGCTAAGCCGCTGGACCGATATTGAATTACATATTGGATATAACATAAGATCAATAGGGTATATTTAAACAGCATACATAAAGGGGTCTTAAACTTTATTTTTCTGTGGCCCTCTCTCTATGAAACGAAAGATTAGACGGAAGCGAGCGAATGTTTTCTAGGACAACGTTTTTTAAGGAGCCCTATTTTTGAAATCTATGACTCGATATATCGAATAACAATCGTTTGATATAAAACAAAAATTCTTCGACATGCCCATTTTTCGTGAGTCACTTTTCAGAAATAGCCTATTTTTGAAAACGTGACGTACTCATAAACCGACGAATCGAATGATAATCGCTCGACTCGCCGATTATCTCGAATGAAAATCATTCGATATCGTACTCAATGATTTTGCGTGAGTTATAGATATAAAAAAAAAAGAGCTCCACATCTTCTGGGCAAAATTAAAAAACTTTTCAAGACGAAGACTTACTCATACATATATTAATCAGTTAACAACCGATATCAATGGACTTCACCCGCTGCGATAAACCCCAATTAAACGGTTATCACCACAGATTGCTTATCACCAGATTGGTAGTTATAAACTTGACCGTTTTTATCTTTAAAACCGACAAATTGTAATTACAAGCGACGGGTGGTATGGTATGACGATTACAAATTAAATAAACTTTATACATTTGTATAAAAAATGTAGTCTTCTTCTTCATCTTAACGTGTAGTCCTAGTTGTGTCGTGAGCTTGTGCTCCGGAGCCTAGGGCACGCTTTAATCATGGTCCTAGATTTGGCAGTACTGTCTGATCTTCGTAAGCCTTTTTTATAGGGAAACCAGACCAATAGGGTCATGAGGTTCTAAGGACCACTTAATGTCGGGACCAACGGCTTAACGTGCCTTCCGAAGCACGGAATCATCTTTAGTCTCGAACTTACTTTTAGGGTCTAGCAATCTGTGTGATTTTTCCCTAAATACACGGTTATTAATTTTGAAACCAATGACCAAATTTTTTGTGTTTTTATTATGTGAAACTAAACCATTTTCAAAAGGCTGGTGTTCGAAAAGTCATCTTGTATGTTTATTTATTCGTACCCCACTTGGATGTCAGATTTTTCCGCTTAAAGACATCTGACACAGCCTAACGAATGCAAACTATCGATAACAACCGGGACCAACGGCTTAATGTGCCTTCCGAATCACGGAAAAGAGCTCGAGATAGGAACAGCTCTAATGGAGACCCATCCAAGTCAGGCTACGCACTTCGTCGCTTGACACGCACGATACTACTACTAACTACCATATTAACTTTATTGTTTTTATCGTTATAAACACTTTTGATCAAATTTGGTATGAATATAGTTGAAGACCCGGGGTCAAACATAGCCTCCTTTTATACGCAAGCGTAGCTGCGGGAAACCGCTACTATATTAATATAGAAGTATAGATATTTTTTTACATACCCCTGATATATTAATTCCGTCCAAGACCGAACCGTCTTTAACCGATCCATATATTTCAGAACTACTCTTGATGGTGGGCAGTGTATCTCGATGTACGCCGAATAATCTGTAAATTTAAAAAAAACATAAATGTATAATCCTTTGCATTTTTATTGTGTACATGAATAAAGTAAATAAAAAACAGAAAACAAAATCACACAGATTGAGTTAGCCCCAAAGTAAGTCCGAGACTTGAGTTATCGACGATACTATATATTATCACAAATACAAATTGTAGATATTAATCTAAAACCCAAGCCAATCAGATCTTGATCGGGGATCGAACCCCATGCAAACCATTACGCCATAGAGGTCGTCAACATAGACAAAAATGTACAACACACATACATATCATCACGTCTGTTTCCCCTATGTACCTATGCACAAAAAAAAATGTACAAGCTATAAATAAATGGCGAACTTATCCTTATGAGGGATCTCTGCCAGTCAACAGTCAATGTGGTTGTTATTCATTTAAGAAGACCTCATTTACTTTATAATATGTCAATCAAGTTTGAATATCCCTAAATTTCTACGAGAACAAAACATAATTCTTAAGACATTTCTTTCACCAGAGCATAAAATATGCTACTGGACTGTCTTCACATTTGTGCAATATTTTTATACGGAACAATATATACAATAAAAAGTAACCGATTTCGAAAACAACACAAAACTTTGTCATAAATACAGCATTTAAAATCATTAAGAAGTGAGAGAGGTGGGGACGTCTTGCTATCTCTTTCGTACGCACGAATCTAAGGGTCTATAGTAGAATTATTTTGTCCGTGTAGTTTGGGTCATAAATCATCGGAGCGGTGAAGCGAGTATTTCGCTCTCTCTCCCACTCACGGGCCTTATGGGCGGGCATAGTGATGCGCATTATTGTTGTCGATAGTGTATTTAAGTTTTGTCATTATGTGGGTTAGTGATAAAAATGAAAGAAAAATAGATAAAACAACGTAGAATTTATTAAAAAAAGAATAAGAATGATTTAAAATAAATGATTAATTAGGTATCTATGTATTAAAAAACAATAAGTACAAAAGTTTAGAATGTAACAAGTTATGTTAAACATAAAGATAAATACTTATATCTGAGTTTAAAGTTAACAGCAAAAAAGATAATAATAATATAAAAATAAATTATTAGTATGTATTAAAAAAGTTATAAGTACAATAGTTTAGAATGTAAGTTATGTTAAAAATTATATGATAATAATTAACTAGCTGTTTCCCGCAGCTCCACCTGCGGTATATAGCCTATGTTACTCAGGATGAATGTAGCTTTCCAATGGTGTAAGAATTTTTGAAATCGGCACAGTAGTTTTTGAGTTTATTCATTACAAACATACACACAAAAATACAAATCTTTCCTCTTTATAATATTAGTGTAGAAGTGTAGATAATGGAAAACAAATCACTCATAAACAATGTCGCACCAGCCTTTGTATACCGCACCGCTGCCGTGTACCTGCCTTCGATGACTCATTTGTTTTTATCGATAATGGCGTTGCGCCCGCGCAACATGCTCACCGCCCTAATAGAGCTATGATTTATGACCCAAACTGCACGGACAAAATAATTCTACTATAGTAACGTCACTAGGAGCGTCCTTTTCTGTTTTCCCTTCCACAGGATTTCAAAGGATTTATGAATTAATAAAATAAATCTGTTACTGTTTTCGAATCTAATTTTGGATATGAGTAATAAAAAAAAAGTGAGTAGAATATTATATATTAACTTACCTCAATAACATAGGGTCCCAATTCAAAGTCTCAAGGTTCATAAGAAGGGTTCTTGATGCGTTCGTCACATCTGTTATGTGGAGACCGCCCAAAGGACCGCCTGTTAACGTCTGAAACAAAGGCACAGAATTATTCTCACACCCTCCCACCAGAAACAGATACCGCACCGAGCCGAGCAGATTTAGTCCCAAACATTAGTCTCTTCTCCCTCGACGATTTCCTTACTGCTTGAACATTATCCTTCAACCATCTCATCTTCATTGCGCTGAAGTATGGACTTATGGGGAGACGACTGATATTCTTCAAGTGGTTTTCATTCAAACACCTTGGAAGTGGTTTAAGAAACCTGAAATCTAGTCTCGACTTACGTTCAGAACCCCTGATTTGCAGCTGCAGCTGACCTCTGGTCCAAACAAATCTAAAGAGTCAGCCATTTCGACTCGTCAAGAAGAAGAAGTCTGTCTCGATGAAAAAGACAATAATGTAAACAAAGATGGCCGTCTGACATTGAGAGAGGTTTGCCGATGGTGTTTTTTACTACTTACCCAAATGATCCAAGCATCGACAGTCCCAAACATCAGTCTCTTCTCCCTCGACGCCTTCCTTACTGCTTTAACATTATCCTTCAACCATCTCATCTTCAAAGCGCTGAAGTATGGACTAATGGGGAGACCGCTAATGTTTTTCAAATAGTTCTTGTTACGGTCGGGGATCTTGGCTAGGATCGCGTCGACAGTACTGTCTGTTCTGATGTCGTTCCATGCTGGAAAATTTCAATTGAATTTATTTATTTAAACTTATTGCACAAAATACAATGTGTACAGTACAAAAGGCGAACTTAATGGTACTATGTCCATACTTCCTTACTAATATCCGTACTTCCATATCCATACTTTATTATCATTATCATTACATAGTATAAAACAAAGTCGCTTTCCTGTCTGTCTGTTGTTTAAACTACGCATCGGATTTAGATGGGGTTTGTTTTAATAGATAGGGTGTTTCAAGAGGAAGGTTTATATGTATAATAAATGCATAACATAGTAGAGGAACACTGATAATTATAGAGGTTTTTAATGTGATGTCGTAAATTGACACATTTTTTGCTCTTACATTGCAAACGCTGGCTATACCATAAGAGATAGATCAAAATAATGCACTACGGTATTGTACATCTTAAAAAGATCTACAAAAAAGTCCATGGTACCATATGTCTAACTATTTAAGTTACGTCACAACAACTACTTTTTCATGTTAAGATTTGCAATAGTAACGCCGGTACAAACTAGGCCATATTATTCGTTTCTCGGTATTGATTCTTATCCAAATAAATCATTCCATATTCAAGGATGGTTTAATACCTGTAAATCACTCTTTGAATGAATGAAATCGGACATTCCATTACAATCGTTTCGGGTGGCTAAATGGTACCAAGCACACGCTTTCTTCCCGTGGCGCTTAGGTGTCGTCAAATAGAATGAGAAAAAAACCAGCGGTTTCAATCTAAACGTAAATTCTGCGTTCCCAATGAAGATTGACGTTAGGCAGGCGGCCAGTAGTAAAACAGGCCAAAATAATAGGAATGGAATCACTCAAGAGTGCTTTTTTTGAAAAGTGTACTCACGCAATATCGGCGAGTCGAATAATTTTTGTACGATATCGAATGATTTTCATTCGACCCACATTTCAAAAATCAAATCATTTATTCTTTAAAAATTTTACAAAAATTAACAAGTAGTTGGGGCTCACTATTTAAGTGAATAAACACCTGTATTAAAAATTGAGCTCCAGAAGTGAAAGCGTCATGGAAGCGGGAGCTAAGAACGCATTCCTAAGGAGGGTTGACGTTAGGCACGCGGCCAGTCTAAAACATGCCAAGATAATAATAGGAATGGAAGCAACTGGAAGGCATGGAAGCGGGAGCTGATGACGAAACTGAGGGAGTGTTTAAAATTTTTGTAGTAAATATTTACGGTTTAAATTTACGTGTTTTCTCCATGGATGTTTTAAAAGGGGGTGTTCTGATACTGTCAGCTGGGTAGACAGATGTTAAGAGAACGTAAAAAAGACGACCAAGTGGAAAGCGACCAGTCCGTTATATATGCACACACTTAATGCAAATACAATATCTAAATTGGGTCTAAAACAAAACAAAAAGAATGACAACATTAAATTTTAAAAACAAAGATAAAACAATTTCATTTACAAAGGCATTGACCCCTCGTCTGGTGGACGTAGTGTCATTTAAAAACCGCCATTGTTTATTTACAATATTAGTTGTTTTTTCAAGACAATTGTAATTTAGGCATTGACATAATATGATCAATTAACGTAAGGACGTGGCCAACGGTATCGGAAATGGCACCGATTTTGCGGCCCTAAAATGTATTAGCCAAGCCACCGTCATTTACTGATCGCGGCGATGAATCGATATGTTTTTAATTTTTGTACCTATAAATATTTTGTTAGTCAAGAATAAATAACTCTTGATTGCTCCAAATTGTAGAAAGTACATGAATATTATTATTATCTATGGTACAAAGGCTATGACATCAAGGGCGTAAATACTTATTTCATCTTAGCCTTTTCCCAGTTGCACTCTTAGCTCTTTGCTTTGGAGCCCAGGATCCATTTTAAGTTATAAATACTTCATATGATATCATATAAAAAATTATAATTTTTTTGCTTGTATGGAGAATTCAAATTTACTAAGGAAGCTTTTGCCCAACAGTGGGACATAAAAAGCTATTACTAGAAAAAAATGAGGATTAACAGGCAAAATGTACCGATGGGTCCATCCGGTCGTTGAAATCATTGGTGGTAGGTATTGAAGTATATAACCTTGTGTAATGATGTCGCGTTTTTATTTATGGTTAAATATCGGAGATACATTTGTACAAACAATTAGATACTTTGTATGTAATGTAAAAAACACGTCCTAATATTTGAAGGATTGGAAAATTCCAATTGTAGTTTAAATAATGTTTTGAATGTTATCTAAATATGTCCTACCTCTGTCTGAGCGTTATTTAAGAACATCGATAGTTATTTCTAATTTGCTTAGGACATAGCAGGCCAGAATCACTAGTTTTATTATTAGAATTAGTAGTTATTTTTATATTTGTGTGTGTATTTCGCGTGTATGTGTAGTCTATATGTCGTGGCCAGGTCGTTGAATTGATCATTTTATGATGTGGTCGAACATATCATGAAATGCGATCATTTCACCAAAACAGAATCGATCAGATCATTGAGCTTCAAACATTTCATGATACTATCAACTGATACACGACTACATCATGATCTGGCCAAGAACCAAGTGATATTATCGTAAAATTGTTACAATTTCAACCAGTAGAGGCGCTGATGTCGCTAATTTTATGAGGATTATCATGGCGGCGGGCTATCAGCTGTTAAAAATCGAAGAATATTATCGAGTCAATAAAATTTATAAGATAAATTGATAATCGTAAAGCGCTTAGTAATTATATACTAAACTTAAAACAAAACTTTCAGAATTTAAAAGTAATGTTTTGAGCATAAAAATACGAATTATTGTTGAAATGATCTGGCCAAACGTGAATGACCATATCATTAAACGCTGACGTTTTAATGATATGATCGATTCTGTTTTGGCCATATCATGAAATGGTCGCATTTACACAATAATCCACCCATTGTACTATTTTAGATAATAAAGTTTGTAATAAATAAAAATAAAAATATACGTACCTATCGCCGGGTGTAAATGTTCACCAGTCAATCTGTCCCACGCTATCGTTGTCTCCCTCTGGTTTGTGATGCCTAGCGTCACTATATCTTCCCTGGAATAACCTGCATTAAAAAATTACATGTTATTTTCTGGAAGAAAATCATCGAGAAAGTTGGAAAATTAATTTCTCTCTTAAGATTATTATCCTAAGAAGCATGTTTTCAAAAAATTCTGAGGGTGTGGCCCTCAGAGCACACGCATATAATTAAATCTAACGATAATATTATACTACTAAAAAAAGGCTCGACTGAAGTCAATCGTTGGTGTCAAAAAATGGAATGATTTTAAATTCGTCCAAATGCTTTTTCATTAATTTCTCGCGGAAAAGGAGCCCTAGAAACATAACATACATAATGAACGGAAGTACTCTTCAGGTGCTTGATAATATTCCTGATCTAGGTATTATTATGGATCAAAAGCTAGATTTCAGGGATCATATTAATAGTATGGTCAAGAGGGCTTCTAAATTGGCTGGATTTGTTAAACGTCAGACCAAAGTCTTTAATGACCCACAAATTCCCATAAAATTATTTAATTGTTTTGTTCGATATCTTCTTGAATTTGCATTGCAGCCCGGTATAGAATCCATCATATGGCATTCATATTAAAAGAAGTGTCCAAAAAAAGTTTTTGTACCATCTATCATACAATCAAAATAAATGCCGCGATTTGGCATCTTGTAGTTCCAAGATTGGAACATTTTAACATTGCGTCTCTTAAGCGGCGTCGTTTGGCTGCAGATCATGTTTGCCTGCATAAAATTATCACAGGTGCAATAGATGAACCTCGTTTACTTAAGAGACTTAAATTTAGCATTTCTAGAACGAGTAGTCGTCTACATAATCGTGTAACTTTTCTATTGCCTCATTGTGGTACAAATTATCGTAGGCATTGTATCCTATGATTCGTATTTGCGAGCAATACAACAAAATTAATCATGATATTGATATCTTCAACGCATCGACCAATATGACAAAAAAAGTTTTTAATCTGTAAAACATAGACTCCTTCATATTTATTTGTTAATATAAAATAAAAATAAAAAAAACTTTTTTGTTTTTGTAATTTTTATATCTTAATTAACTTTTGTAAGCATTCTTATGTGCATGCTGTGTTCACTTTTAAAATTATAGTATGTTTTAATAGCCTATCCAATAACATGAATTGTAACCATCAGTTTGTGAACCAAATAAATAAAAAATACCCTAAATTTACAGTGAGAAAATTTCCATTAATATAGAAAATTTCCTATAAGCGTAGTAAATTATCAGTGTATCTCTTTCTGCCACTTAGAAATACAGTTTTCTAGAGCGAGACAGTAAACTAGTATTACCTAATTCCGGTAATTTAGCTATCGCGGCCTCAGCGCACAGCCTTATGTTGTGTATGATTTCATGGGGGTCTTGTTCGCACCATCCTTCCTGAGGTGTCACTTCAGCTTTGTCCAAATGGTGTGACGCGAGCTCTGTGGAATTCTCTGCTTCGTATATCTGTGGGGAAAAAATAAGATTGACGAATATAATTGTTTGTTTTTAAACAAATTATTACTAAAGTCGTGCCACGTATGTATTTCTAAATACTAAATTAAAATGTGTCTACACGATGTGCTCGAGGCGATTGATCCTAGAAATCGTCGCGATGCAATCATGCAAAATGCCCCATTGAGTCCAAATCTCATAAACCAACAGAGTACGTGGCTCTGGTTTGTTAATATGCCGCTGGAAATTTTCTAAATATACGGGATTTCCTATAAATTTACCGAAATTTCCGGGGACTTATCCCAATACTTCCGTAAAATTACCAAAGTTTTCGGAAATATGTTTAGGGAAAGTTTCCGAAAATTCCCAGAAACGGCATATCACTTCTCCAGTCGTAGCCACCGCAGTTCTCGTGGTTCTAGGATTTAAATATTAGACATAAATAATAACACAAAATATTGAAAAACCTGAAAATAAAGGTAGTAAGTCACGAAAAAACATAATGGGAAGCGTGCTAATACATTCATATTATATTCTACGGTCCAAACAAGTATAAAAACACAACGCATGTGTTGTATTTGTCTGCTAAGACTTAAAAACAAGCAGTCAGGTGAGCAGTTCTACATTGCCAACACCAAAATTGGAAAAAAGCCAATAAGATAATTCATTGTCTTTTACTTAGCAGATAAATGATGTGATGAAGTATATTTATCGTGTTATGTAATACCGATCTGTTAAATAATTCATCAAACTAAAATCGAAACACAGTATTTTGCCCAGGGTCCGCTTTCCTGCTTTTTCTCTTCCACTTTGCCCGGCCTTCGGCATGTGTAGTTGTGTAATCTATGGCTAAAACTCATGCTTGACTACTCGTACTCGTAGGCAGCATGGCTAGACATTGATAACTAACTGGCCGGTTTCTTCAAGACGTGGCCGTTATTTGCAAAATCATCTTAGTATAACAATCCCCACATATAATGTAATTTACGACTACACATAAATCGTTTCAAGTATTTTAACGGGTGTCACGTTTCGATGACATGTACATGGCATGAACTTGCTGCCACGTATAGGTTGGCATGCCTAGCGCGCTTGAGAGAATCCAATAGATAGTACTTATATAATGTGGTACAGTCGCTAAGCTAGTCAGATGCATTAAGACAGCCTGATAAATCTGACAAGTCTTAACATCAATAAAAAATCCCAGATCATCGTTTCAGTCGCAGCCAGTCCACTGCTGGACTTTCTCAAAGATTTCAAAAAAGACCGGTTAGACGGTCTGCATCCAGCACCATCAAATCAAAATCCTTACATATCTCTATACACTTAACACCCACTTCCGTCAAACACCACTCATAACTTCGCACGTTCTCTAGGTACTTACCACGAACCTGACAGTCTTCGTCCCATCATCTATAACGCCGATCAAGGGCTTCTTCGTGCCGTCCCTCACGGGCATGTCGCCGTCTATAACAAATTACAACATTTTATTGAGTAACCTCGTGTGGATTTATTGGTTGATTTACTTTTGCTTTCTAGCCGAGAGATTTGCAAATACAATGTTATAAAGTTAATTACATATACATACACACATACATACATAGTGACAGCGGGGAATTCCCATTAGAATGAATTGGAATTATGATATGATTATGATTATGGAATTCTGTGGTAGTTGATGTTTACATATTATTTACTTTATTCATGCACACAAAAAATACAAAGGATATACTAAATTTCAGTGGCATGTTTTCAGTGGTTTTTGAAATTTCACATACTTGTGCGATTCAGTAACTATTTAATTTATATAGAATTCATGTATGTAGGTATGTATGTAAAATTCTTTATTGTACATAAAAGAAAACAGTATACACACACATATACATATTAATGTACATATTAATTCAGAATACAGAGATATATTTGCGCAGAGCTGCTAACAAACTAACAAAATATAGTATGTTGTTATGAAAAACGGTAAAGATATAATCGTGACTACCGATTAAGCGTCATATCCGTCAACAATCTCGTTGGCAAATTCCGAAGGCGCACATCGGTTGGAGACAGACAGACAGACAGGTCAAGGGTGTAACTTGGTCTCTTATCTAGTGATGTACCGTTGCCGGGAATTTTCGGAAACCTTGTGAAATATTTTGGTAAACCTACGACAGTTTCCGAAAAATTGATCACAAATGGAAGATTCCAGTAAATTAGAAAATTTCCAGCAGCCTATTACTGGTGATGATGACCACAATTTATGCAAAATTAGAAACTTTTCCAATATTTCCCGTAAACTTTGATAAATTTAGTGCCTACGTAAAAATTGAAAAATTCCCATAAATTAGAAAAATTTTCGCGGCACTTATGGACAAATGTTTTTTTTGTATTGTATATTATAATTACGCGGACAGTACAAAGTTTGTTTTGATGTGGTCACTATTAGCAATCAAGCTAATTTATCCTGAGTATGTATAATCTGTGTTTTTTTCTATTTTAACATTGTTTTTATTATTATTTATTAAATTGAGTTGTTTCGTTTGACATTTGGAAAAATATTTCTATTTTTGATTTTCCTTAGGTTCAATAAATTCACTATTTATTAATACATTTAAGTCATCCACGAGATGAAAAAGAAAAGAATAAATCATCATAACTTTAATTTTAAGTAAACCTATTTTTTCTCGTGATAAAAAATAGGTTTACTTAAAATGCAACACCTATAACATATATTAATTTTGATTATAGGAACTCTATTTGGAACATTAAAGAGATTGTAAATAATTTTTATCGGTGAACATACAAAATTCCTATTACCGATTTAATCGCCTTACCGAGGGTCAAAGGTGTCACTCGGCGTCTTATCGAAGTTTGGTATATCGAATGCGTATGACCAGACTTTATGAGGACAAAGTGCCAAAGTCTGTTCACTTTGTTAAGGTCACTTATTGTAAGTATACAACTTTAGTTCCACTCGTTTATCGACGACTGTTTCGCATTAATTAATTAATTCTACTACATTGCATACAATTAAAAGATTATTAAAAAAGGAAGAACTTAATGCATTGCATTATTGTTATGCATTGTCTACCAGCTGACCTTCGGAACGTTGTAACTGAGATTAATTAAACCTAATACGAATATTAAAAGTTCAAAAACTAGTGCCGCGTGGTCTGAACTTTATACTTCAATTGTTTGCCCAAATAAGTTTACATCTCTAAATTCAATTTTAACATGTGAACTGTCTACGTACGTACTGAATACATACTTGTTACTCACCCACTACAAACCCGTTAGAAGTATTCAGTTTTTGGCTACGAAATCCTCGAAAGATCTTAACTGACCTATACAATAATGCTTGTTGTTTGATTGATTGATCTAAATTAGACGACCTGATTAAGTTTCTACTGCATCGACAAATTATATTATGGCTTCGCTCTTCACCCCCTTTCCTATTATATCGTGGTTAGTTAGAAACCCTTTATTTCGCTATGCCCGTCTGTCTGATCGAAGGTTGTTTCTTTCCAAATTTCCTATTATGTATACAAAATTTTAGCGTGAAGATCCGGCTATCAGGAAATTTAAAAGAGTAATATCCTAACCCTGACTAATATTATAAAACCGAAAGTGAGTTCGTATATTTGTTTTTTATAGCCCGACCAGGAAAATAGCAGCCTTGGCCATATTGCGGAAAAATATTAGTACTATTTTTTTTACTGTCAACTAGGTATGCAAGTAACATTCCGTCGCCTAAATGTCATCTGCCAAAAAGAGACAGGAGTGGACGTTGTGTATTTTGTGATTATCAAATAAATAAAAATGGTAAAAATAATATATAGTAATAAGAGAAAAGATTTTATATCAATAAAAGATGTTATCATATTTGATGGAAATGAAAACGAAAGAATAATTTCTATTTCATTAAATAACATTGTCAATTTTGTGGTTGACATGATACATACAACATGTTTTATTTTTCTGGTCGGGCTATACCTCTTAACACTTTACCTACTAAACCGATAATCTTTTAATTTCGCATTAACATAGTCAGGACTACAGATGGTGACATAAGATACTTTTATCCCGGACAAAAGTACTATTCCAGTGGGATTTATACGCGTGCGAAGCCGAAGTTAAACGTTATAAAAATATAAATTCAACTTTGACGTGTTTGTATAATCGTCAGCGTCTAAACAAAAGGGCCGATTTTGATGAGGTTTCTTTTAGTTTGAAAGATTTCACTAAGAAATTTCTCGGTTAATATTTTTGGAGATTCGTTCAGCCGTTCAAAGAAAGCGTTTCCTACTTACATCTTCAGCTTACTCTGCAAGAGCTCAAGGTTCGCTTTAATATGGTAACTTTCAATAAATTCTATTCTATGGTCCTAGATTATTGGCTTTTTTTGACGTAAGTATGCAAATTAAAAATTACAAGTAAACATAATTTCCCAACAACAACTTAATCTTTAATCTCTTAAACTAAATTTTTCAAGGTTGAATTTTGCGATAAGACAACGTTTGATAAATTAGTTTGTTCTTGCTAAAACTTTTTATTTTTAAAAAATAGTGCAATTTTAACCTACAGTTACAGCCATATTGTGATAAAAACTGTAAGTCATTTCTAGTGGTAGATGGGTAAAGGTGAAAATTTCAAGTGTGAATAGAAAGACTCCGCCTTAGTAAGTGTGATTGATGTTGTGCCATTACAGGAAATTATATATAATGATTGGAAAACATTTCCAATATTTCAGTAACTTTGAAATATTGGGAACAATTCCCGTAAACTACGGAAATTGTTCCAAATATTTGGATTAATCCCGTAAATATGAAAAAATTCCAGTGCTATCGCATTCCTAAAATCTAAGAAATACTAATTTTCGAAGTTTGACATTTTCCTTAATGGATTTTCTTGAGGAAAACCGCAAAGCATTACACGGGGAAGTACATAAGCTCCTTGAACTCGATAACACATTGTGTGGTCGGCACAATGTCAGACCATTAAGAAAATGACACTTTGTGCGAAGATAATGTAGCGTAAAATGATAGAATGTAGTCACAGCTTTATGTATGCACTGATACAATTTACCTACTTATTTCTCCTTGTAATCATTCGCCGTGAAGACTTGACTGTTCATAATTATCTAGCTTCAGTAATACCATATTCTAGAGTCTAGACTCATGACATTAATCCCTTTCTTCGAAAAACTTAAAGCCAAACATTAAAAATTAATATAAACTAAACAATCAAGGTCTATGAGAATATATTTTTATTTTTTTATGAAAATTGTTTATGATTCTCAGTACTCGATTTTGAGCAAAATGTTGTCCTTCAGACTGAAAATGTAAACGAACTAGATTTTAATTTGTTTTTAAACTTGCTAAGGTTAACCGAAAACGTTCTACATTAAATATTTTTAATGTAAAACATTTCAGTTCTGCATCATTCAAAAACGAAAGAGCTCCGGAGCAATTAGGGATGTTTTGCACAAATTAGCTACATTATGACTACGTTTCGTGTTGTGGTATTTTGTATGGTATTAAAAACACTAGTTCAGCAGTAAACGATTTGAGGCACGCAAGTTCTGGAGCGTATAGTAAATTAACTTGCGTTGTTAGCAACACACTTGAACACGGGATAAAATAAGTTCTGAAAGATGTGAATTTAATAAAAACGAATTTGTTTGTATATGTCCAAATTATAACAGAAGTTTTAATGGGCGAGCCACATTATTATCGGAGAATATGGCAGATGGAGCCGAAGGGTACACTTATATGGAGACCAGGACAAGGCCTCAGAAGTTTGGGGAAGCTACCGCCGCCGGCGAGATAGTCAGATGACATATCGGCCAAGACTCAGGTCTTAAGCCAACTTAGAAAGACTCAAGATCGCACAGAATGGCATATGCCTGAGATCTGCATTCAGCAGGTACAAATAATCCCGTGTTTGTTTAAATAAAACATATTTTTTCCAAGGATGAACACATAAATATAATATCCACGATAATAACGCTATTCGGTTTATAACGTAGTTATCAGTAATTACTTGTAGGAAAGTCAAATAGGAGACAGATTACGACGGTGATAATCTTAATGGTGTATGGAAATTTACTTATATTTCATGACTTAAGGTTTTTATAGCTGTAGCTATTACAATTAAAGGCATTAGACATTGTTTGAACACCACAAACATATCTAATAGTTATATTATTATTACATACGGATTACTACAATAAAATTATTATCAAAAAAATAAATCGCCAATTCTACGTTTTATCAAATTAGTAAATAATCACAAAGATATAGAATATCTAAGTTTCGGAGTGGGATTTCGTGACGATCACGTCAACGATTTACGAGACGTCACACCAAGTAAAAATTGTACAGACGTATTGCCAAATTATAGAAAAGCTGTATCTTTTGAATACGTAGGTACACACCTATTACTAACGTATGTAACGCTTTCTGTTAGTGATTTACAACGTAAAAATATACCAAACTATCTAAATAAGCTTCCTTCAGAACTTCAGGAGTTGTATAATAATAACTTTAAAAAATTTTTACTTAAGTACTAATTTTAGTACTAATTTTAAATGTAATAGCGACTCACCGAACACAGATAAACCCTTCGAGGTTTCCGCGGTTCGGTAACTGTTGTATGTGTACATTTGATATTTACTGAATAAATGATTTAAAAAAAAATAAACGTATAAACCTTAATAATTGGTCTCCGCGGCGAGCGCGCGAGACCAATTATTAATCTATGGTATAAACCAATTTTGAATTTCTGAATAAACATCATGATCTTATATGGGCACATATTGAAGAAATTATTTATAGTGATGTGTGTTAACAGGAATTATTTCCAGCAAAAAAAAAATAACTGAATAAAATTAATAAATTTATTCTTTACGGTTTTCCCACCAAATCATGTTACAAATATGTTAACGAATAATTGTAGAAAAATTGTTACCATCATCCATTCTCCGTCCAATAATATATTTTTTTTAAACTTAAAGAAAACTTCACTACACTCCACAAAAAAAAAAACAATATATTACGTTAATTACCGCGAACTCTTAAAAATCTAGATAAATACTGGTGCTTATAAAATTTAAGTAAAAATTAAATTAAATTTCGAATTCGGAACGCGTGCCGCACGCTTTCCCGCGTAAACAAGCTGTCATACTACTGTCGTGTCGACATTGGAATGGATCAATGGAGGCGCGGCTTGCTGCCACACACACACACCCACTATCATTATCATGCAACACGATAACCGGCCAATACGGCGAAAAACGCATATTCGGGATAAGATAGTATGGTCAAAATCCCTATAAATCATTTAACCAGTGCAACCAGTATTATCTGTACTTAAATCTATCGCGTATGAACATGACAACTAAATCTTTGTATAAATTCTATATTACATAATCGTGCGTACATCATACCATTTTATTTTAAACCCAACCCTAGTACTCGGGTTCCCTCGTCCACTATTAAAAAAATATAATTAAATAAATTATATAATTAATATAATTTTTATAACAACAATCACGTTTTTTTCCTGGTTTTCCTTAATAGTTATATTTACGGTTTTTTTCTTTTAATCTCATCCCCGTTTAAGTCTTCTTAAATTTCATTTTTTTTTAGATTTCATGACAATACATCGCTGACGACCTGTACGGCAAATAGGGATTCGAATTATTGCATTGAATAATCTTGATCATTTTAATATTCAGAATCCAGATAAATATATACCCTTTTCCTACGGCCCACAAGGAATTTTTTATAAAACTATATTGTCAAACAGCTGGAAAAAAGCCTCTAAATCAAGTTCAGCATGGTTAGGATCCCACACTTGTTGCATCATCAAATGTCTAAGGATCCTGAGTATCATTGACAAACTAGTTGCATAAAAAAACTATTATAAACCCCGACAAACCGTATTGTGTCACCAACCTCTTTTAGTGTCAATCCCACAGAAAAGCACTTTGAAAATGTTAATAAATTACTTAATTTTTTTAAATTCACTTCAATGCCTTATGCCGTGACAAGGCACAGCCGACACCTAATTAATTACTAGCGTGATGGGCAAGTGATTGCAATAAGCAAAGCACATACGCAAATAGAAACGCCGTGTATGAATGAACATATGCGCCAAAAAATTGTGAATTTGTGACTCATATGCGTTTTATTTAGGCAGGAACAGAAGCAGGCAATATAAATATAGACGCGGAAACGACAAAAGACAAAACATTTGTGAAAAGTCATATAATAAGCCGGATAGAATAAACTTTGATATTATATCCGGCGTATAACATGCATGATGTAATCCTAGGTTAGGTACTACTGTCAACTGCTGCGCCAGCACACGATGCATTAGAGAAACAAGTTAAACACTACAAAATAGGCGTACGCTTCGATCCTCATACAGTGGACACGCAAGTTAATGACATGCTGGACGACAATACGATTTACAGATCTCATACCAGTATACAGGTATTACGCAAAAATAAATTTTCTAGGAAAAAGTCATGAAAACGTTAAGTAGGTATGTTAAATTCAGATTGACGTATTAGTGACGCGATTTTTGGCACAATGCTCTCAGTAACTACAGTAGTTTGTCCGAAGACAATTAAAGGTCATATAGATATTCAAAAACTATACTTCTTCATCTTAGCGTGTATTCCTACTTGCGTCCTCAGCTTACGCTTCGGAGCCCAGAGTACGCTTTAATCAAAGCCCTAGATTTGGCAGTACTGGTTATTACATTGGAGCGACTGCCGTCTGACCTCCGTAACCCGTTTTAATAGGGAAACCAGACCGATAGGATCATGATGTTCTTTTAACGACCACTAAATAGTGCCTGAAAAACAGCGTTACTTGAGACACTATTTCTGGGTAACACAAGCTGAGGCATTCCTTTCCTGGTACATATTTCTTACTGTATAATATAGCTTAGCTCAATTAGTACCTAATATGTTAAAAAAAACTTGTTTTGGCAATGAGGAAAAAATTTATTTTGACGAGACAACGACTAATAACTCGATACTACGGGCTGCATGCACGAAAAAGATGACGTCATTGTCCCGTTACGCTCATTGTCGCGTTCCGCAAGCGAGAGCGCGGCACGAACGAGAGAGAGGCATGATCATGTGTATTATATTACCTACTGTAATGTTTGACGTTGTCATGTCAAACTACCGTCCGTAAACAGACTTTACAGACAACCATTTTTTTTTAAATGGCAGTAGTTACCAAAAGCTTAACGTGCCTTCCAATGCACGGATCTTTAATAACAGACAATCAGGTGTTTCAAGCCTGCAATATCCAACTAAACCGGAAACAACTAAACAAAATATGCTACCCGTGGGAATCGAACCCGCGACCTCTAGAGGAGGACACCTTATGTCCTCCTTTGACCACTGAACCACAGAGGCAGTTTACCATAAATCCCACTAAACGTTTAATAAGGCCATTACCAAAGTAATTTGTCTCTCCCGAGGGAGCCAATAGGAGCCAAGGCAACAAATGGTCAGGTTCAGCCGTGAAAAATAATAAGATTTATAGATTAAATAGATAGTTTCGACAATAAAATATGAATATTGATATAAATATTCTGACGAGAAAGTAGCCAAGCGAAACTCGGTTTGCGAAAGTTACGTTTTGTTCAAGTTCAAAGCAAGCAGGTGGGTAAACATATGATGGTTTGAAGTGGGCTAGAGATTCAAGGTAAGTAATTGCTATGTTAAAAAACACAATTTTACTAGTATCATAACGTTGAAGAAAATATATATTAAAATTTTTAAGTTGTAAAATGTATACAGAATTGATTACTAAGATACTAAGGTATAATTATGGAAATGTGAATGCGATTTCACAAGTCTTCAGTGGACCATCATTAACTAACTAGATTTTCCGATTTTGAGTTTCGATATTAACAATATCATAAAGTTATAAAAAAACTTATAACCTATTGAGACGTCTGTTATGTACATTATAAACAAGCATAAGTTTATAAGACCTTTGCTGTACCTATATATTCTATTCTATTCAACATTAGAGTTCAAGGTGAAATAGGACAAAATATTCAACAAGTTATACAAACTTATTCAACTAGTTATTTCTACAAACCCTACGAATAACAGAGAATTGTTATTAGTTGTACAAACCATATATACTGCATGTACACTAAGGGCGTGTGAAACCGCTAAACACAACTAGGTTCAACTAAAACCCCTTAATTTTCCAGCGAATCGATTAGCAATGAAACCGGTAAATCGATATATTATTACAAACTTGCAATATCCAAACTAATGTAACTTAATCAGGTAGGGCTTACTTGATTGCATAGCCACAAGATGGGGCGTGGCGAATTTTTTAAAACGATAATAGAAGGAAAGATAGAGGGAAACTAATCAAGACTTAATTATTAACAGATTAAAGATCAATAGAAATAAGTGCAGGAATCCGGGCATATGGGACACACGAACCGATGCACTACAGACTGAAGGCCACTAAGTCAAAATGGTGATCTTTAGCCTTGTTGTCTCCTGCTAAAAAAATATACTAGCTCCCACTCCCGCTCCCTCTAATCGCGGGTGTCGTTGATGATATAAGCAGAGGTCGCAATTTAATTAACCTGTTCGCCTGCTGGTAGATTCCGTCAAAATTCAAAGACGTTTGGCAAAGCTGACGTACAAAAAATAAATGAAGAAATTTATTTTAAATAGTAACTGTAACGCATGAAAGGAAAAATAAAATATCGCGTTTTAGCGGGACCTAGTTCGAAGTTATACCTCCTCGAACACAACCGCGATAACTCTTCATGTAGAGAGGAAGCAGTTCCATCGCAATTGCCATTTTACGGCCAAAAGGTAACGGTCATGTAAAACCCATCTCCTATTTTTCGTAGTATCGACTAGCCACACCTACGTAATTATGCTATTTATACAACATGCAGTACGTTGACGTTTAGCGCGTAGTTTGATATCTCTACACATATACTCTACACACATAGCTCAGCTATATATATATATTATGTATATGTTAGTTGTTGAAACGGATCACGCCACATTTTTATTCAAGAAATAGCAGGAGTGCTAATGATGTCTATGTTTTCGCGATTGTTATCTCACATTTTGTATTCTTATGACATCACAGACGCATGTTAGTTAACTAAGTGTACCTGCGACTATAAATACTGTAATTTAGAAGAAGTGCTACTTTTCTTGTAATGCTCTGGAATTTTCGTAAATTTTAGTAAATTTACGGAAAATTGGGAATAATCCCGTAAAATGGGTGAAAATTTAAAAAGTTTCCAGCTGCACATCACTCCTACTTGAACATAACTTTAATATCCCTTTAATGTGTTATCTATGTTAGCTCTTCATACTTCCCCTCTATTGAGCTGTATTGCTAAATTTTTTTGAAATTTACGTGTTAATTAGTATTAATTACTAAAGTAATCCATTCCTATAATTTATATAGTTATACATAATTATAATAAATAATGTCAATGGTAAATTGTAACTTTATGAGATTATTCTTAAAATGTATTTATGTAAACTTTCAACTGCTGAAATTTAAGGGAAATATTGGGAAAT
Source organism: Euzophera pinguis (assembly GCA_947363495.1). Classification (NCBI taxonomy): domain Eukaryota; kingdom Metazoa; phylum Arthropoda; class Insecta; order Lepidoptera; family Pyralidae; genus Euzophera; species Euzophera pinguis. Next base: position 3,828,959 of record OX376180.1, read on the forward strand.
GTAATGTTATTTTCACTATGTATTAAGTCACTCCGACCGCGGCGAAAGCGATGCTCTGCCTATTTGCTCGATTGTTAAGTAAGGGGGCAATTCCGCTAATAAACTTTAAAAGACAATGCAACTGATATTCAATTACGATGCTTATTTGATATGCTTAATATTGGTATTCTGCTAACACAATTTTGAATCTCTATTTATTTGCAACTAAAACGTATTTGAATGGTAATAGTAGAAAAAATGTGACTAAAATAAATAACAGAGTACCGGTTATCAAAAAAATGCTGATTTTAATGATTTTTTGATTAGTAAAATTTTCCAGTTGCAGTTCAATGGCATGCCCATGGAATACGATTGGTCTTAAAATTAGTAACAGAAAACCGCCTCTGTGGGATATATCGATTACGATCGTGAAAACAACATTCTGTATTATTGAAATGTACACGGGTAGTAATTTTTGATTTTGACTGGTCGATGACATGCGAATAACTTCACGTGCCGTTTAACGATAATCGAATCACATATGTCGTATTTCGTTAATCGCTCATTAAATCCGTGTGAGTGGAGTTAATTGTCGAATGATTCGCCGGCGGATCTCAAAAATAGATACTAAATGCTTGTTGTTCTTGTCACGTAGTTTCACCGATTCGCGGTTCGCAGTCGATAAATCATCGATTAAATTCAACGCAAGTGTCGACTAGGTCCCCATCACTACGACTGAACTGGCAACTGATCAGGCAGATTATTTTGACGAGACGGGTATCGATATTACGGTCAATCGGTCTCTTTGCTTTTTTTATTAAAGTTAATTTAACAAGTTTTAACTCGGAAATAATATCGAGATGTTCTTTAATTGAAGTTTAATGGTGCAATCGTCATAGCAGATATTCTCGCCGACGTGGTTGAGATACGACAATAAAAGACAAAGTGTTTTGTTGGAATATACTTTTAAAACCCTGAAAAGGTAATTTATTTTATTTTAATTTACTATTTCCGTGTTAGTGAAATAAATAACAAAATAATTCTCTCATTTGGTCGTATATTTTTTGGTAAAATCAGGCCTTTGTGGCAAATTTATAATTTCAAAGTGGGTAGAAAGTCACATGTGTATTTTATTCAGATTTTGTCTAATTTCGGTCTTAAAATGATTCCTAACCATTCGTACACATAAATAAGCATAGAATATATAAATTCAGTGTGAACTATTTCATACAAAATCGATTTTTCACAAAGTAGATTTTTCATTGCCAGGTAGCCTACCATTTGGAGTTATGACTTTCTTAATGAAAATTGCAACCAAACAAAATTTAGTCCTAATTCTGCAATAAACATACTCAATTATCACAAAATTTTACATATTTTCGAAAAGTAATTTGACCTGCAGGTCTAAAATGGCCACTTTGAGCAATTCATCAAAACGAATCATTTCATGAATTGCGTAGCTTAGCAATTCTGCAAATTTTGACATTGACTTTTTAACTCTAATTCAATTCATTTCGTGATTAATTTCCTGAATCACTTCTCATGTAAGTATTGCTATAGTAATATATAGTAATATTTGATCTCCTGCGCCCCTAATTTTCTTTCCTTACTTTATTTCATTTCTTTTTTTTAAATGTTGATCATAAAATCAACAACAGGTTTTTTCATCTTTGTGTTAATTATCAACCTAAATATTTGTTAAATATCCTGAAGCCAGTTCCCAATCGTATGCATGTTCCTTCTCTGTTCTGGCTTCTAAGCTTTGGAATAAACTCCCATCTAAAGTAAAGATGTCGTCACTCAAGTCATTCAGAGAGAAGATTAAAGAAGTCTATAAATTGTCCGTAGTTTTTTTTGCACTGCATTTAATGATCATTAAGAATTATGAATAGGTAATAAGTAATAGGTAGTTGAATATTGCTTTTATTTATTGTTTTTTGTACCTACATGTAAGTTAGATCTGATAATCTGTACTCCTACTACAGCCACAGACTTTCCTCTGTTATAGTGGTTGACTGGAAGAGATCCCTCATGGGGATAAGTCTGCCATTGTACATTAATATTTAAGATTTGTTTTCTGTTGAAGTTGTATAAACTGTTTTCTTTTATGTACAATAAAGAATTAACTGTTTGCAAATAAATATTTTAAAAGTTATTCTTTTGTTTTAATTTTGTAGCTATTTTTTTAAAATTTCATAGAAGACAGGAATTAGATAATGAACCTAGGTTACAGACATTTCAGAAATTCCCTGAGAATTTGGAATATTTTGGTATGAATATAGTTTGTTCCGCGACAGATGGAGCTGCGGGAAACAGCTATTAAGAAATAAGTTCTTTAGACCAAGACTACTTGGGATCCTTAAACACCCCCAACAGTGAAACCCTGGCAAAAATTGATCCTAATAATAATAATAAAAAGGCGTAGGGATGTGACGACCCCGTCGCCCACTGGTTTTCCCTTCCCAGTGCAGTCAGTCTCCGCAGGGCAGCTTGTGGCGAGCTGTTAGTGAGTGGCGACACCGCGGACCTGAGTGCTCCCAGGGGAGTACTCCGTCCCTCGCCTCCGACCTCTAGCTTGCCTTAGCCGGCCGGCCAGAGTGGAGTCGCAAGAGCTATATGCTCGACGGTGGAAGTGTATTGCACGTAATGGAGTAATAACGGGGAAACCCGCTCACGAGGAAACTCGCGATGGCGAAACCGGAGCCGCACCTCTTGGCACCCTTAGCTGCTCATTCCAATGTTGCCCCTCTGTTGCCAAACGCGGCGACTATTTGGGGGGCCCATTCACTGAGTGGCTAGTCACCGCCTGCCACTAATAGTCAGTAATCATGATTATGGCAGGTGTCCGATTTCTATTGCAATAGCTTAGTTTAAATCCATCCAAACTTCATAACCATAACCCATTTTATTCTTTTCACTCATTAGCAATAATTCCTCCTCCTGCCTAGACATGTTCATGGAAATGTCATCTATTGATATAGCCCAGGTCGGATGTGGGCAGGAGCACCACATGACATCAACTTCTCCAAAGGGCCTCTACGCGTTGGATCCATATCCCCGCGCAAGCCTCAAAGGACCGGGGCAACCCGTGAATCCCAAGCGGAGAAACATAATAACAATAAAAACTCTTTATTGCACCAAGAACTGAAATACAGATTTCACAAAAAATTAAATGTCTATGTACAAAGGTGGTCTTATCAGAAAAGTAATTTCTTCCAGGCAACCTAATAATCAAAAAAATGTATACAAAAAAAACACAGGTAAGGTGCAGAGATACATACCAACAATTCACAGATAAGAAATGCAATAAACCTCTACTAATAACTAATAAACCTCTGGCAGCATATTCTGATAAGTGGTATGTTACCAAGTTATTTAGGGAGAAAAAATTGGTGATTAATTATGAAATCAATGTTCAGTAAAATTCCATTGTATAGAAAACATGACAGATAATAGTTAATATGACAACTGATGATATTTCATAATAGGCAAGTTTTTTTGTCGAGCATTTTCGAGAACAATCATAATGTGGAATAACAATGAAACGAAAATCAATTAACCTTATTATTTGTACAGATGCTTCTTGTTTTATTCAATTTATTAAAATAAAATAATAAAGCTAAACAATTTGAAAAACAAAAAATCATATTTTACATCTCCTATTTATAGTGAATGTGTGTGTACACATAAATGCAATAGTCTGTCTGTTAGCTTTCACATTTTAACCACTGAAGAGATTTTGATTGTTTGTCCTTCAAAAAAGGCAATAGTCTTAAGTTTGGAGGAAAGACATTATATAGTTCTTCTTCATCCTAACTTGTATTCCTAGTTGCATCGTCAGCTTACACCTTGGAGCCTAGAGTACGCTGTAAGTCATGGTCCTAGATGTGACGGCACTGGTCATTACGATGAAGCGACTGCCGTCTGACGCTGTCATAGTTTTTCAAGCTGCCTAAAGTGTCAGCCGAAGCAAGGAGCTTGAGATAGAAAATGCCACTAAATGGCGACCAATCCAATATTGGTCGCGTCTAGCCGTCGCTTGCCACGCGTATTCGCTACGGAATGGAATCATAGGATAGAATACATGGAGGGAATCATAGGGAGCCACAAGAAACAACCAGTAGGCTACAAATTCAGGGTTAATTGACCATGTAATAAACAGTGGCGTGCGCTAAAAAAAATATCTGGATAGGCAAAAGTCCAGCTCATATATTGAGGGTTTTGAACCGGATTTCTTTTGCTATAGGAACACACACAATTTCAGTTTTCTAGTTATATAGACGATTCGGCCTTTGCAATACTTTATGCCCTCTAATTAAACAATGATATTATATTCAATAAATAAGTAATATATATAAGTGATTTCGCTGAGTGATACCTAGCGATGTGCCTGTATGCACCTGATTTGCACTGACGGTGCGTTTACTGTTTTTTGTTATGAATGAAAATTAAATGTAAGTAGAAAATCACAAGGTAGGCAATGTCTTTTTGTCTTTATATATACTCGTAGGATGCATGTCACTGGTAATAACCTACTCCATGTGAATTAATTAAACACAATAAACAAACAAGGGTAAGTGAAACTGTAACACACAGCTAGTTTTATTTCAAATGTTTGTAAGTAATCATTTTATTAGGTAATCTATACTAATATTGTAAAGCTAAAGAATTTGTTTGTTTAAATGTGCTTATCTCAGGAACTATAGGTCCAATTTGAAAAAGTTTTCAGTGTTAGCCTATTTATTGAGGAAAGCTAGGTAGGTAGGTAGGACTGGCTGTTAGTTCTATATAATATTGTCTGCAAAAAATAATCTATAGAAGGTGGAAAGCCTGTTTATTTGTACCACATAACAATTATTTTATATCCTATTAACACCTGTTTTTTTTTATGTCCAGGTTTGGGGATCACTATAAGCATCATTTGAGGTCATGTGACCATTTTTCCTGCAGGTGATATTTTCCAAGTTAGAGTCACTTTTCTGAAAGATCGCCTTAGTTACAGAACTGACTTTATGGAAGAGTCATTAGGTTAGGTTATAGGTTATCTTCAGAAGTTCAGACCACCAAAATAAGCGAGGGAGCGTTCGACATCTTCACAAAACGTGACATTTCGTCAAATTTTTATTTGCACACCCTTTCTGACACTCTGACCGACAGACTTTCGCATTTATAATATTAGTATGGATATTAAGAAAAGAAGTGGAAAGAAGAAATGAGTAAATCCCTTAGAACCATGAATATTTTTTTTATGAGAATCATGAAATTTTAAACTTTTGGCCCCTTAAGTGTATTTATGTAAGTTATTACAAAAAATTCTCAACGTTAGTAAAAGTCCTGGCATTAAACAAGGATAAGTCAACTCCAACCGATCAAGATAGAAATCTGTAAGACCTACATTGGTGCTAACCGGAAGAAACTACTAAAGTAGGTAGGATAGTTCCTACCTATCCCATAAATCAATAAAAGTGCAACAATGCTTGGAATGCCTACAGTTTGTTTTAATATTATACTGGTATATTTTCTACGGTTTAGCACATATTTTAAGTCCTATTGACAGCATTTTTTATTCAGATTTTTAGTAAATTATTCGAAATTACCTAACGAATGGTAGGGAACATACGAAAATAGTATAGAACTGCTAACCTGGTGTTATTTCCTTTGGAGCGTGAATGGTAACCACTTTGATTGAATGCCGACTTTGAATTAAAAATTATATCACACTATTAAATAATAGCCAAAATTTTGAATTTCATTAATTTTCAGTAGGTACCTAAAAGTACACCGTGCCAGCAACGAACACACTGACTGACACTGACATGCTTAATGCATAAATATGATAACTTGACAACCAAATGACAAATTCATCATTTACTGACGTTACATACTGACAGTCTGACCCCGTATTCTTAAACATAACCTTATGAACATCCTTCACTCAAACTCATTCGAGGGCGCCTTATAGAAGTCCTCGAACTTTCTTTGAAAACGACATTCTTAGTTGGTTGCTTGAGGAAACTCCAAACAGGTTATAATAACAATTTTAAACACAAAAATTGAAAATTACAAAAGAATAGAGTAAAAAATAAAATGAAGTAAGTAAATACCTAGGCCAAAAGTGGCAAAACCCTATTTTTTATCTACTTTATTTCATTTCAAGGGCGCCTCAAGGTACCTCTTGACCAACCTTATATTTGACAGTTCGATACTCACCTCCAATGAGAAATCATCTCAAGTCAAGGAAACTTGTGACAACTAATCATACCAATGAGGTGGAGTAAGGTTGAGTCGAGTTTGATTGAAGGTTTAAGAATACGGTTAGGGTACAGAACCATAAAATGAAAACTAAATATAAAATAGGTTTGTAGTGAAATAAAATAAGTATATTTATTCACTTGTATAGGTACCTATTTTAATTGCTATATCAGAGCTATTCAAAAAAATATTTCGTTTTATCACCATATTGTTTCTTTACCCGACAAAATGGGATCATTATAATCATAATCTAACCTCTTGAGACAACCTTATATTTGACAGTTCGATCCGCCGTCCGATACCGACGCGAAAGCACTAATCTACGCGTGTCTCCGTATCGCGCGCCCCTTTTTGTATGCTGCGCATTGACACTCACACCCGTATTCTTAAACATAACCTTCACTCAAACTCGACTCAACCTTACCCCACATCATTGGTATGATTAGTCGTCACAAGCTTCCTTGACTTGAGATGGTTTCTAATTGGAGGTCAGTATCGAACTGTCAAATATAAGGTTGGTCGAGAGGTACCTTGAGGCGTCCTTGAAATGAAAAAAAAGTGAATAAAAACGGGTATTTGCCACTTTTTGCCTAGTTATCTACTTACTTTATTTTATTTTTTTACTCTATTCTTTTGTAATTATGAAATTTTGTGCTTTGAAATGATATTATAACCTATGACGTTCCTCATTGGAGTTTGCTGAAGCAAACAACTAACAATGTCGTTTTCAAGGAAATTTCGAGGACTTCCTTAAGGCGCCCTCGAATGAGTTTGAGTGAAGGACGTCCTTAATGTTTACGAATACGGGGGCACTCCTTTAGGAAGTCTTCGAACTTTCCTTGAAAATGACATTCCCCCGTATTCTTAAATTTAACCTTTTATACGTCCTTCATTCAAACTCATTCGAGGGCGCCTTAAGGAAGTCCTCGAACTTCCCTTGAAAACGACATTCTTATTTGGTTGCTTGAGCAAACCCCAATGAGGTTATAATAATAATTTTAAACACAAAAATTTAAAATTACAAAAGAAAATGAAGTAAGTAAATACCTAGGCCAAAAGTGGCAAAAACCCTTTTTTTATTTACTTTATTTCATTTTATGGATGCCTCAAGGTACCTCTCGACCAACCTAATAATAATTGACAGTTCGATACTCACCTCCAATGAGAAATTATCTCAAGTCAAGGAAGCTTGTGACAACTAATCATACCAATGAGGTGGAGTAAGATTGAGTCGAGTTTGAGTAAAGGTTTATGAATACGGGTGTCAATCTATGCCGTATGATATATATAAAAGGGCTGTTTGTGGTTATCTCAAATATATATATTTTTAAATTAAATTGAATATTTTTGAATAATTAAGGAATAACTTTTAAAATGTAAAACTATACCATATCAATGTTATTTTCGCCATGATTGCTAAGAAGTATGTGACAAAAGTGGTAGAAGGGCAGTCTTCTATCCTTGGGTGTTCGTTCTCACCTCAATTGGGAAATCAACTAATCATGTCAATGAGTTGGAGTGAGGTTGAGTCGAGTTTGGGAATATAAGTGTGATTTTTCTGACTAGATTCGACTACCGACTAGACTTGTAGACTTGACTAGGAGTTGAAGAAACCACACAGGACTTATGAAGATAGAAAAATTAAGAAGGGCCATGATGGATTTGTATCCATGGCCGTAAAATCGATATCAAAAAATTGTTTGGATTGCTCCGTTGTCAATTGTCAGTGTCAGTCAGTGAATTATTCAATTAATTTTCTATTGTGATTTTGATTTGTTTGTTTTTTCTGCGTGTTTTCTGCATTTTTTTTTGTTCTGAAGATAATTAAAGTTCTATTTCTCAGCTTCCTAATAGGAAATTTAAAAAACAACCACAATGTCTATGTCTAAAGTTGTGAATAAAGTACTGACAAGGCAAAATGATTTTTGTTGTGTTTGCCTAAATGTTCTTGATGCTATGGCGACTACATTGGAAAACGAAGTTGTTGTGAACATTAATAACGTAGAAAATCGGATCGTGCTGTTTGATGTGCTTTCAACTATTTTAAATGACGAGGTAATTTACAAACTAATTTTAGCAGCATATAGTTTACCTATATACACCTCAGTGCGAACATATCCATATAATACCATCCTTCAACCTACTATAAATTCAAACAAAGGTATCGTGCACTGAATCAGTATAACATGTGATGTTTTGTATAAAGTCTACACCAAAAACACCATAGAATAAAAAAGATTTCTGTTCTTCTCAGCTTACAGTCTGCTAAACTTTAGATTTAAATTGTTGTTTTTTATTTTTGTTTCAGACTGTCAACTACATCTCTGGATTTAATTGTCTATGTTCTCAATGTACACAAATGGCTGTAAGCAGTTATGTATTCCTCAAGAAAGCCAAGGAAAATGCAGAATTACTCACTAAAGTTATAGAAGGATTAACATGCAGTGTAACAAACATTAATAAAAGTTTTAGTGATGCTTCGCTTTACATAACCCTTAATACCAAAGACTTTTCTACAAAACAGTATTGTGATACTAAGAGAGTTGGTACGGTGACATCAGCTTGTAAAAGGTTGACATATATAGTCAATAACAATGTAAAACTAAAACCAGAACATAAATATATCTACAAAGCTAGAAATAAGAATCAATCCCATATCAAACGTATACCCAATGAGCAAATCATGTATGACCCAAATGACACACAAACAATCAAATGTAAAGAGTGCATGAAAGTCTATCCCACTATTTGGAATTTACGTAGTCATTACATTCGAGTACATGCACCTAAAATATACAAATGTTCAGAATGTCCCATGAAATACGGATCAATGGGCTGTTTGAAAACCCATAAAGCTGAAAGTCACTGTACGGTAGTTTGTAGTGTGTGTGGTAAGGTATTTCGTAATCGACACACTCTTAAAATGCACGAACTAGGACATCATTTGAGACTTGTATGTCAAAAGTGCGGCCGAATATACAAAAATAAAAATACATTTAACAAACACATTGAGTATAATGTTTGCGGAAAGGAATCCAGAGCTAGTCCGTCTGATGCTAAATTCGAATGTGACTATTGCGGTAAAAAGTATACACAGAAGATATCATTGAGAATTCATATACAATTTGAGCATGGTAATTACAAGTCATACAATTGCAAATGGTGTGAAAAGAGGTTCTGGTGCCAGAGTCGATTGAATGCCCATGTAGTGAAACACACTCAAGAGAAGAAGTTCCATTGCTCAACGTGTGATCGTAACTTCGTAACAAAAGAGTCTTTGTTATATCACACTCGTATACACACTGGGGAAAAGCCATATGAGTGTTCACTATGTGAGGACCGTTTCCTCTCAGCTTCAAGGCGTAGTGAGCATGTTAAAAGACATCACGGAGGAGGAAAATTTCAATGTGATGTGTGTCATAGCAGGTTCAATTCCCTAAATTACTTGCAGAAGCACAAACGCATTCATTTGCATGGCAACAGAGATAAATGTTTGGAACCAAATCATGAATATGCCACAAAAAATGATGTATACGAAAAACCAATAGCTGCACAATCCCAACCAATAATACCAGAGACAACACCCGTTTATAATTTTGATGATATTTATTTTGAAGTAGAAACAGAGGATTATAATAGCATAAAAGTAGAATCATGAATAAACTATAATTTATTAAAATATATTTTTGTATTTTATTTTCCTTAGTTATATTATAATTGGAAATAATTTTCAGCAGGTTCTACATTCAGTGACCAAATGTAATAAGTGTGGCTGCCGGGTCCAAGGTTGGAAACCGGTATTTTTAAAATCCAAAAATGTATGGCTAGCGGTTAGATATATACAACCTAGTAAAAAAAGCAAATCCGAAATCTTTGTAAAATGAGACTGATTTACGACAAAACGTTATTACAATGAATGAACACTTTACTAAACACGTTTGTAGGTGACTTTTATATGTATAAATTTATAGCTGTATAATATTTATATAATTATAATAATATTTTATATATAATTATTTACACTACACAAATACAACTTAATACTATAACTTAATTATATTTACACTTATAACTATTTATATTTACATTTATAACTATTGTAAATCATATATATAAATTATACAATATATATAAGCAAAGTACTTGCTCGGTCGGATAATGTCGTGACGTGCCGTACCAAGCGCAAGAATAAAGTGTGCGCCCCATCGCATTATCTTCGTTGCATACAAAATGTAGGTAGATTCACAGGCCGCGCCCTGTGCGCAAGCGCAATGCTCAGCCGACAGTCGAGATTTGCTACCGACGCGAAATCATATTCTTATGCGCTTTGAATTTTTCTATCGTTTCCTTTGTGCTTGTTGTGCTATAAACTTTCTCTTTACTATTCTCCTTACTCCTTCTGACTTTGCTTCTGTTGTGTGTGGCTTTTGTGAAGTGGTGAATAAACCTTGCGTCCTACATAACTGGATTTCATTATCACCTACATTCCTCTGGATTGACCACTCGAACAGGAGCTTTGGATACTGCAAGGTAGGATTGTTTTATACCTATACGCCTGCCTTGTCTATACTGGTGACCCCTATTGAAAAGAACAATGGAGAAGGAATTTAGAGATGCCAATGATGGCGAGTCTAGTAGAAGATCGATTTTTGCCAGCGATTCGGAAACGGACGAGAAAAATGACGGACGACATTCTCGTGCCGGCATCTGCAAGGTAGCAGTACGCGTCCCACCCTTCTGGCCTGAAGAACCTGAGATTTGGTTTGCCCAAGTAGAGGGTCAATTCACTATTTCCGGCATAACAAACGACTCCACCAAATTTAATTATGTCATCAGCCAGCTTGAGAACAAGTATTCCAGGGAAGTAAAAGACATCATTATCAATCCCCCTGCGACTGATAAATATGACAAGCTTAAAGCTGAGTTGATCAAGCGTCTGACAGCATCAAATGAGAATAAATTAAAGCAATTGCTGATGCATGAAGAGCTTGGAGATAGGAAGCCGTCACAATTCCTGCGGCACCTTAAGGGACTGGCAGGTCACGATATTCCAGACGACTTCTTGAAGACGATCTGGATTAGCCGCCTCCCACATGGCATACAGACGGTTCTTGCTGGACAGCCTGCTGCAGCTCATCTAGACGACTTAACTGATTTGGCGGATCGCATTAACGACCTGACGAGCACGATGCCTAAGGTCGCTTCTATGTCTCAGCCCAGCCAGAACTCTGAGGTTCTTGAGCTCAAAAGAGAAGTTGCTGAACTCCGGAGAAGACTACAGGACATGTCGACAAGGGATGGCCGATCTCACCAGCGATCCTCTCGACGTACCAACCGTAGCACATCCCGATCGAGGCGTCGGTCGCAATCTAATTACCGCAAGTTCCCGTTATGCTGGTACCACGCCAAATTCGGACAGAAAGCCAGCAGTTGTATCCAGCCCTGCGACTACCAGGCGGGAAACGCCAGGGGCGGTCGGTAATGGCGACTGACGATTGCCCATCCTCATCTTCTGGTCGCCTGTTCGTCACTGACCGATCATCGAAGTTGCAATTTCTGGTCGACACCGGTAGCGACCTCTGCGTCTTCCCCCGATCGGCTCTGCGTGATCGTCGTGCGAAAACTAATTTTGATTTATGTGCAGCTAATGGTACCAATATTTCTACTTATGGTTATATTCATTTTAATTTAGATCTAGGACTACGTAGAAGCTATACCTGGCGTTTTGTAGTTGCTGACGTAACCAAGCCTATAATTGGAGTAGATTTTCTAAATTTTTACAATTTAATTGTTGATTGCCGTAATAAAAGATTGATAGACAATACAACTTCTATTTCTTCCATGGCCAGTATAGCAGATTGTAAAAACATATTTTCTGTGAAAGTCTCGACTGGCGAATCCCGGTATCATAAAATTCTTAACGAATTTCCCGAGATTGCCCGACCAGCTGGTATACATCGCACTACACCACACAATACTTTACACCACATTCGCACGACACCAGGTCCTCCAATATCTTGTACTCCACGTCGTCTAGCCCCGGACAAGCTGAAGATAGCTCGTGAGGAATTCCAAGCTATGTTGGCCAACGGCACAGCGCGTCCTTCTGAGAGCCCGTGGTCTTCGCCCTTGCATCTAGCGCCCAAAAAGGACAATGGTTGGCGTCCCTGCGGAGACTACCGACTTCTCAACGCTCGTACCGTACCGGTCAGGTATCCAATTAGGCATATTCATGACTTTGCTCATAGTATTTCTGGATGTAAAGTCTTTAGCACCCTTGATTTACTTAAGGCGTACAACCAGATTCCTGTCCACACGGACGATATTCAGAAGACCGCTATTACGACACCATTCGGTTTATTCGAATTCCCGTTTATGACCTTCGGCCTACGTAATGCGGGACAAACCTTCCAAAGATTTGTTGACGAGATCACACGAGGACTCGATTTTGTCTACTGTTACCTCGACGATTTTTAAATTTTCAGCAGGAATGAGACAGCGCATGAGGAGCATCTCCGTATTATCTTCCAGAGGCTGAAAGACTACGGAATGTTATTAAACGCGTCCAAGTGTGTCTTCGGTGTTTCACAGGTAACCTTTCTAGGATACCATATTTCAGAAAAAGGCACCAAACCGCTTGACTCGAAGGTACAAGCCATCAAGGACTTTCCTCCCCCCACTAACGTTCGTCAGCTTAGAAGGTTTCTAGGCATGCTCAATTTTTATAGGAGATTTCTTCCACGGGCTGCCTCTATACAAGCTCCTTTAAATGCTTTGCTGACGGGCTCAGTAAAGGGATCCCATCCAATCACTTTATCCGGTGATACTTTATCAGCTTTTGAGGCTTGTAAGAATGCTCTTTCTAACGCCGCAATGCTCGCTCATCCCGATTGCTCTGCCAAACTTGCTTTGGTGACCGATGCATCCGACAAAGCAATCGGTGGTGTGGTTCAACAGCTGAAAGACGGCGTATGGGAACCACTAGCTTTCTTTTCCCGCAAGCTTAGCCCATCACAGGTAAAGTATTCACCATATGATAGGGAGTTGCTTGCCATTTACGAGGCAGTGAAATACTTCCGGCACATGATCGAGGCCAGGCATTTCGTTATCTATACTGACCATAAGCCAATCAGTTTCGCTTTTCACGAACGTAAAACTAACTGTTCGCCTAGGCAGTATAGACATCTAGACTTTATCGCTCAATTCACCACCGATATTCGTCATATCTCCGGAAAGGATAATGTTGTGGCGGATACTTTGTCGCGTATAGAGGAGTTGAGCGCGCCAGTTGACCTCGATCATCTAGCCAAGAGCCAATCTTCCGATCCAGAACTAGATAAATTACTTGAAGGCGGCTCATCACTGCGTCTTGAAAAGTTACAAGTACCTGGAAGTCGTGTACCCATGTACTGCGACGTCAGTACCCCGACATCTAGGCCTTTTGTACCCAAATTCTATCGCAAACGAATTTTTGATAGTTTGCATTCCTTGAGCCATCCTGGTGCCAACGCATCCGCCAAATTAGTAGCGGAACGCTTTGTCTGGCCTGGCATGAGAAAGGACTGCAGGGAGTGGGCACGAGCTTGTATCTCTTGTCAACGTGCAAAAGTTACAAGGCACGTCAACGCTCCATTTGGGACATACTATTGTCTTACTGCTATTGATCGCTTCACGCGATGGCCAGAGGCAATACCGATAGAAGACATCACCGCTGAGACCGTTGCAAAGGCCTTGCTGACTTCTTGGATAGCCCGTTTTGGTTGTCCAACAGTCATCACAACCGATCGTGGCCGCCAATTTGAATCTGCTTTATTCGAGTGCCTATCAAAAATGACTGGCTTCGAACATAGGCGCACTACGGCTTACCACCCGGCTTGCAACGGCCTCGTCGAGCGTTTCCACAGGCAGCTCAAGGCAGCAATCGTTTGCCATACAAATGACAACTGGACTGAGTCATTACCATGGGTCTTGCTTGGCGTTAGGACAGCGTTCAAAGAGGACTTACAGGCCTCATCGGCTGAACTGGTCTACGGAGAGCCTTTAAGACTGCCTGGCGAGTTCTTTGAAGCTAATGTCCCTAGCACTACAGACGTGACACAGTTTACCGCCCGTCTGAGAAACATTGCCGAACGAATTCGACCTATGCCCGCTTCCAGACACAATTCTTCCCAAAATACGTTTATATTTAAGGAACTTGCAACCAGTGATCATGTCTTCCTTCGCGATGATACTGTACGTGGTTCGCTCCAACCAGCCTACTCTGGACCCCACAAGGTCATAAGTAGGGGTGACAAGGTTTTTAAAATCCTGGTAAATAACAAGGAAGTCACAGTGTCTATAGACCGGCTTAAACCAGCTTTTATTCTATCTGATCCGATTTCCCAGTCTGACACACCCTTACCCAGTATTAAAAAAGATTACGTCACTCGTTCTGGGCGACGAGTAAAATTTCCAGATTTTTATCGCCCTTGACGGTCTCTGGAGGGGGGTGATGTAGGTGACTTTTATATGTATAAATTTATAGCTGTATAATATTTATATAATTATAATAATATTTTATATATAATTATTTACACTACACAAATACAACTTAATACTATAACTTAATTATATTTACACTTATAACTATTTATATTTACATTTATAACTATTGTAAATCATATATATAAATTATACAATATATATAAGCAAAGTACTTGCTCGGTCGGATAATGTCGTGACGTGCCGTACCAAGCGCAAGAATAAAGTGTGCGCCCCATCGCATTATCTTCGTTGCATACAAAATGTAGGTAGATTCACAGGCCGCGCCCTGTGCGCAAGCGCAATGCTCAGCCGACAGTCGAGATTTGCTACCGACGCGAAATCATATTCTTATGCGCTTTGAATTTTTCTATCGTTTCCTTTGTGCTTGTTGTGCTATAAACTTTCTCTTTACTATTCTCCTTACTCCTTCTGACTTTGCTTCTGTTGTGTGTGGCTTTTGTGAAGTGGTGAATAAACCTTGCGTCCTACATAACTGGATTTCATTATCACCTACATTCCTCTGGATTGACCACTCGAACAGGAGCTTTGGATACTGCAAGGTAGGATTGTTTTATACCTATACGCCTGCCTTGCCTATACGTTCATTAAAAGCCACGAAGAGCTGTCACTTCTACTGTCAGACTTCGTGTCTCATCAGCTGTCGTTTCCTGTAATTAACCTTCGTAAAAGTTGCCGGAGTACGAACTACGACCAATTTTTGCTAACTTTCGCAATAATTCTGAAATAATATAAAAAATTACAAATTGAAAAAAATGACCTTTTTCGAGGATACTCTTATTATTCTTATATCTCAGGTAAGTTCTAATCCCAATGACGAAATAATATATTTTTACAGGTTATGTTTTTGTTTTTATTTTTTGATCGAAACTATCGTGCTAAACGCTTTTGAAATAGTTAACAGTATGCCAATTAAAAATATAATAGGGACCTAGCCCTGACATATTTTTTAGAGGGACAACTGCTTAAACGGACTTAGCCGCGGGTATAGTATTGGGTTTGTTACATTACCTTCCATTCCATGCATTTGGTCAGTATTTTTTAATTATGATCGTAATTTGGCATTGCCCATTGTCGGTGGTGTCACCCCCACTATTTTCCTGATCTACCCACAATATCATTTGCAATTTCACAATGGAAGTTTCTACAGAGCTCTGTTCATGGCATTTGGTGTTCTGAATTCAGAAAGCCTTGCCTTCATATGTATTTAGTTACTTGATTTTACTATTAGTTATTAGACTTTACAATAAGAACATTAGAAATGTTTGGTTTATATTTCTTCGGGTTAACAAAACATTTTATGTTTTGGAGATATATGAGAATCTGTAGGAAAATTTTGGTACATGAAAATTTAATCACAAAATCTTGGATTGATAACATTTTGCTGCCTGTTTGAAACCAAGATGATTTTTTATTATTAGAGATTTATTATTTAGTTCCATTGGATAACACCCCAAAGGATATATTGGTTTTATAATTAGTGACATTTTCTTTGTTGAGCTCTTCCTTGCTTAAGAAGCCAGATTACCACCATTCCCTGCCAATAAATTATAACAATGCATTTGTGGAATGAAGCCACTGAATTTAACTAGTGGTAATTTTAAACTAACACACTGCATATTTAATACATTAAATTACAGGATTAAGTATGTATACCTTTATACTTGTTGTTTTTTTTTTTGTATTATACACACTTAACCTTTTCCCTATGGGGTGTCTCTAGAGAATACAATCCCGGGATCCCAAATCTCGGGATCCCGGGATCCCGACCGTTTTCTGGCCCCGAAAATCCCGGGACTGTACTTGGCTAATCTCGGGATTTTTGGGATTGCCACAAACAAGTCTAGTTTGTATTCCGTAGTCCGTTGCGTCTTGAAACTAACCTTGCCTAGATTATTTTAATACATTACGACAAAAAGCAACTCGTACAACACGTAGGTAGTTAGGTACCCGCAATTTACTACACAGGTACAGTCCTAATAATATGTTTGTCGTAGAACTTAGAAGGGACTTCCCCACTCGGAATACTTTAATACAATACTCTTAAGGTAATTCCCCAACAAACCAACAGGGGAATCACCCGATCATCTCATATCATAATATTGTTGCGGGTATTTCCCGTCGGGGATTCCCTGTACGAAAGTATAAATATGCAAATCCGGTTTAATTTTTTTCATTTATTGTTCTGCCAGTGACTGGTTACGTAGGCTACGTCATTAAAATTTAAAAGTCAATTATCTGAAATTAAGTATTTCAAATGGCGGGAGACTTTGTTAAACATAAAAAAGACAGTGATACGACGTCAGTGTGGAGTTATTATTTAGTTGCGAAGGACGGGAATAGTGCTTAATGTAAGCGGTGCCCAGCCATCCTCAAGTAGAAACCACATAGTCTAATCCCGGAATAGGCCCGGGATCCCGGGAAAAGGCTTCAAAAATCTCGTAAGCCCGGGATTGAAAAACATGCTCGGGATTGTATTCTCTAGGTGTCTCTCAATACAGGGCCATTCTTGAGTAATAAAAAAATTTGCTTGACTTACAGAAAGATATCTCAAAAACCTAGATTGTTGAAATTTTAAACACGCATTAACCAACTAATCTACTTTAGAAAATTCATAAAAGCATAATTTTCATAATTATTCGTAAATCCGCCTACAAAAAATAAAATTACTTACAAAAAAAGAAATCTTGATTCACAACTGGAAACCACTTCATTTAATACACTGACTATTGTTTTGGGCTCAGAAATTATTGTCTTTTAGATGTAATCACAAACACAAGACATACACATGGATACAGTTAGTAAAACAATTTTACAGATTACAGAGATACAGAATTTTAGAAAAATAAATAAAATTGTCTTTGCGAAATCAACTATAGATGCCACCTATAGATGCTATAAGTGCCAAAAAAAATAATCCTGTAATTGTTTAATATTGTTTTATTTTTAGTTTTAAATTTTTATTAGTTTGTAAATATTTAATTTTTTTTTTTGGATCTTCATGGACAACCATTTGAATTTTATGTATATAGTTTTTCTTTGGGCTCTTATTCTTGTCATTTTAAAATGTCAGTTAATGGTTCCCTGTAGGGTACAGATTTGTTTAGTTATGAAACTACCCACATTTTTTTATGAATCAATTAATTTATTTATTTTCTTATTTACTTATTTAAAGAATTTACCATATTTGTAAATTGTTCTTGTATTCTACTTACAGAAATTTTATTCAAAATTTAAATCTAGATAAGACTTATTTATTACCTACCAAGTAATATAGTTTTATTAAAATTTCTTTTAATTTTTTTTATAAATCTCATAATTACCATAGCTAGGCAAAGGCTTTTCTTATTCCACACATCTCTGCTAAATGCCGTTTGGTGCCATATTCTATGTCTGTCAAATTCGTCCAGGTCATTCCGCATCTTTTATATGGCCTACCTCTAGGTCTATTTATTAAACTTCATTGCAAGGAATGTAAATGGCGGACTTAAAGCCATGGGCTATGTCCTTCAGGAAACCTGAATGATTGTTTAAAAATTATGTATTTGCTTTTCAGACATTCTTTTTCGTTGGAGGCTGGATCTTCTTCGTAAAGCAGTTGTTCAGAGACTATGAGGTTCACCACACCCTGGTGCAGTTGATATTCTCCGTGACATTTGCATTAAGTTGCACAATGTTTGAGCTGATAATATTTGAAATCATTGGATATTTGGATTCAAGGTATGTAGTAATATTTCTAATTATGCTCAATATATCTGTCTAAACAACATAAGCTATGTTAAGGCGCCAAAATACGTACTTACTGCTCCATCTGAAATTCATCTGAGTTCGTCATTCATTCATTCATCATCCATCTGTATATTATTGGTTCTTCTTCTTCATCAATCCCTAACTGCTGAGGATCGTGACCACATATGAGTCTCCAAGTTTCGCGGTTCTCCATACTATGAACTGCCTCCTGCAAGCTGCCCCACACTGTCAATCCATCTGGATGGTGGTTTTCCCCTGGCACGCCTTTCCTCAATGATTGCCCAAAATAATAAATTTTTCGAGACAATGCCTTAGTATTATTAGTAGTATTGAGTATTGGTTAGGATAGGGATGATATTACAGTTTTTTAACATTTGCAGTTCTCGCTATTTCCACTGGAACCTCGGGCTGTACTCCCTGCTGTTTATGGTGATCGCCCTGATACCATTCTACATTGCTTACTTCTGCATCGGTAATATCAGATTTGGTGAGTCTCAGCATCTTATTCATATTCATACTATAGGTATATACTATAAAAATATTATAAATGCGAAAGTGCCTACATGGTCCAGTGGCTAAGGCGTCCTCGACCCGCAGTTCGTGGGTTTGATTCTCACTGGAAGCATACTTTGTTGTTTCCAGTTTGGTTTAGGACATTGTAGGCTTGAATCACCTGATTGTATGATAATAATGATGATTCCGTGCTTCAGAAGGCAGGTTAAGCCGTTGGTCCCAGCTGCCATTAGGTGATTATTAAAGGAACCACTGCAGAGGGCGAAAGGCGGTTCCGAAAAACACTGACACTTGAATGTGAGTCTTTCTGTCTGTTTGTTACTGTCTCACGGCTAAATCGCAGAATAGATTTTGACGAATTATCATATGAAAATAACTTCGTTGTAGACCAGGGATAACGTAGGCTACTTTATTTGGCGCAGGCGAAGCCGCGGGAAACAGCTAGTTTTATTTTTGACCAACTTGAAAAATGTGTGTATTTTGTTTCAGTATCGCACAATGTAATAAGACCACTAACAATTTTCGTGTGGTTCATTTACCTGTACTTCTTTTGGAAAATTGGAGATCCCTTTCCAATTTTGAGTCCAAAGCAGGTGATATTTTGTTTTTATTCTCGATTGTTTATGTTTATATTCATTTTGACCAGTATACTTGTTATCCTGCTGCTGGTTTTTTTTTGTCCAGGGGTTAGATTCCGATGGATAGCATATTTTTATTTAATTATACCTCATAGTACATAAAGCATTATCTAATAGTCAACCTTTGTTAGTCAACATTATTTTAACCCTACAAAGTACAATTTTTTTTCTGTGGTTCAAAAAAATATATATGATAATGATAATGATTAGTAATTAGGGAAAAATAGTTTTAGTTAATAGGAGGTTTCCGCGGTTCGGTAGCTGTTTTGTGTGTACATTTGATATTTACTGAATAAATGATTTAAAAAAAAAAAATAAAAATAAAAAAAATCTCAGTTAAGTACTTTATTGGAAAATCAGTTTTCTTTTCAGTTCCACATGTGGTACACTGTGCCATAACTATATTTATGGCGTTTTCGTTAAACATTGAACAATATGCACTAATTTGAAATATTACTTCACGCAAATGCAATTTATGCAAAAAAACAAAAAGAAAGAAAAAGTTACTAGCCTCATAATTATTAATGGTGAAAATCCCTGAAACAATTTTTATCTTTATTTAGACAAAGTTCAACTTGACATTTTTCACAGGATATATAGGTTTTTCCTTTGCAAGCAGAGTATTTACAACGTTGTCGTTTTTGGCCCCAGGCAAGAATATGCTGTGATGATGGTCTTCCTCTTTACTTTATAATCCCAGGAACGAATCCAAAAGATCAACACCTCCCATGTGTTGGTTATATATTTTGACTATCTGAGGACAATCAACCTGTATGTACTTCTTCTGTTTTTTACAGTACTCATAACCGGTTGAATTGACTGCTGACCCACAAAAGATGATGGCAAGATAACAGGTTTGTTATCGTACCACATAACTATCACAATATTCTCTCCATCCACATTAGCCACCCATTCCTCGGAAAAACCTTTTCAGTTCCGCAATTGTAATAATAAATGGCTTTGTGGGATCTTTTTGGATGCTAAATTTGTGCATTTCTTCTGTAATATGCCCTAGAAGCTCGTCATCAAAAAACCATAAAAAATATTGGAGAGGAGTTTCAAATTCTGATATCGGAGTTTGCAACTGTATGCCCCCAGTAAATAGAGGGTTGGTGGATTAAAAAAATTTTTTTTTCCATATGAATTTTCTTTTTATCCTTTTATTTTATTATTGGGATCCGGCGTAACGCCGGATCCCAATATTCGATCCCAATCCGTTTTTTCCTATCCGAGATTGAAATTTCAATCCAGATTTGTGTTTGAGTGTGCCAATAATGTATCCACAGATCGCATTTGCTATCTGTGAATGCAAGCTATCCACGGGAGGTCCAATCTCGGATAACGGATTGCCCTCTGTTCGAAAATGACAGTTTGTGCGTTTCTATATCCTATCTTACAATTTTGACGTTTCTTTCGATTGATGTTTTGATCCAAATTTGCAATCTTACGAATTCCACGGTTTGTCTAATAGTAAAAATGGAAATGTCCCATATCTCAAGTAGTGATAGTAGTGATTTGGAAGATCTAATGCTGATTTCGAGCGATGATGAAGAAGATGTGCCGAGACGCTGTTCACGTAATATGAGAAGAGTGAACTACATGCAGAGTCTAGACGAAATCGACTTTACTTTTAGATTTAGATTATCTAAACCTGCAGTTCAATCATTACTAGAAGAAATAATGCCTTTCATACGAGTAAGATCTTCAAGGTAAGGAGAAACGCCATGTCATGGTATACCTAACTATTTTGTTCAAATATTTTCAACTTACAAATTCATAAAATTACCGGATTAAGCGCGTAAAATACCTTCATACTTAGTTCCTTCATTTTTTCGTGTTTTAAATATGCTATGCGTTAGTTTGTTTAAATAATTTAATAACTAATTTGCAGAAACTATGGAGTCTCGCCTTTACATCAACTGCTGTTATCGTTACGATTTTATGCATTAGGCACAATGCTCATATCAGTAGCAGACTTCGTTGGAGTGTCCAAATCCTCTGCAAGTAGAATAGTCAGGGACATATCGTCAGCAATTGCCAGATTATATGATAAATATATCTTTGTTCATCAAAATGGTGCTGAGAAATTTTACAGGATAGCTGGATTTCCTCGCGTTTTAGGTGCAATAGACTGCACCCATATTCGCATACAATCACCATGTAAGTTTCACTAATTATAATGTATTTCACATGATCAAATTTAATTAACTATTGATACCTATTAATAACTCATGAAACTTAGTTCCTCATGTATTTTATTTATTTTTAGGTCATTTGATAGGTGAAGAATTTCGCAATAGAAAAGGTTACTTTTCTATCAATGTTCAAGGTGTTTGTGACGCTGACTTGAGGCTAATGAATGTTGTGGCTCGGTGGCCAGGGTCTGCTCATGATGCTACTATCTTTAATAATTCAATTTTAAGAGGTATGTATATATAATATGAGGAAAAATATAATATGATATAAATGAGGAAAAATATGATATCCAGATGCTCCAGTCATATTTATTGGGGTTAGTAGTTCATAAAGCACCATTATCATTGCACTTCATACCTGTGAGAAAAATGTAATTTATATTTTTTTTAGCTCAGTGTGATGCTGGTCAGTTCGGAAACCGTTGGATGCTTGGTGACAGTGCCTATCCAAACAGATCATATTTATTAACACCACTTCTAAATCCAACTACAGCTGCAGACAATAGATACAATGAAGCCCATATTAAAACTAGAAATACTATTGAACGGTAACAATTTTACAGCTTGTAATTTTTTATTTTATTATTCCAGATTTCCTAATAACAACATTGGAAACATAACGTTTTCAATGTTCAGTTTGTACATAAAATGAATGAATAAATAAATATGTGCTTTTAATAGAAGTATAGATATGTAAATAAAGAAATATATTTTATTTTAGGACATTTGGGGTTTGGAAACGTCGCTTCCCTGTAATTAGCCTAACTCTCCGTTTGTCACTGCTGAACATACATGCATTGATAATAGCTACAGCAGTGTTACACAACATTTGTAGGAATTTCAATCTTCAAGAAGTTCCTCCAGAAGTTGAGGTGCCTCCAGAGCCGGCTGAGGATAATGTTGAAGAAAGATGGCAAGAAGAATCAAACATTATCCAAAGGACAGACCTTATTAATAACTATTTTAATTAAGAGGTTTAATAAAACAATTTACTGTATTTAAATGTTTATATTTTATTAATAATAATAAACATACCTTAAACTAATAAATATGCTACCTTACTAAAACTAAAAATCTAGCACACACTACCACCATTAACACCCATAACACCGTTTAAAAGTAACTTACATTATTTTACATGCATCAAATAAATTTAGTTTTAATAGAATATAAAAATTAAAAATAAATACATCCCTATAAACATTACTTACATTAACTTGTACCTTTTTTTAAATTTTCTATCTCTAACCTAAGTCTCTCATTTTCTAATTTTAATTTTTCATTACATAATAAAATATTCTCTATTTTCCCTTTTATACATTGTTTTTTAATATTAAAATAATCTGCTATGGCAAGGTCTTTTGCTACCTTGCTTGGGTGGGGATCTGCCTGCCTTTTCAACTTACCTGTAAAATATTATCAAGTATAAATAAACATGGAACACAATGACACACAGATACCAGGAGAGCAATGCTGGTGTCGTTAATATATTTGCCAAAACCAAACAATGACCCAAGGGCTATTTTTGAGTATGTAAAATAAATATACACTGAATATGCTGAATGAAAATCATTTTACTCATTGCATTCTCAAAAATATTCCTTGTGGTCATGTTTTGGATTTGGTAAATATGTTAACATCACTGTTATTGCCCTCCTAGACATGTAAAACTTCTTCTTGTACCTAAATTCATTGGAAATAATAAAAATACCCTACATTGCAACCACTAAAACTATTGAAATTAAAATTTAAACACAAGTTGTACTTGAAATATCCTGTATCATACATAGTTCCAATAGTAGTATCGAATAAAAAAAAAAATAACCATTACCTGATTTGGGAGTGCTCATGTACTTTTTAGGTCTTTCAATAGGACAGTCTTCCTGCACCACAAACACCTCGCACACCTCTGGGACTGGGACCGTACTACCAACACTTTCAGTGCTGGGTTTCGGGTCGAAGTAATAGTCAATTAAATCACTATTAACACTACACCCTTCACCACCACTACCATCACCTTCCCCATCACCACCTACACCACATTCAACATTCCGATCACCACCAAAGGGCACTTCAAATCCGTTGGCAGTGCTTCCCAATAGACTGGTGACACGCTCCAAAATTTCATCTGGAGGAATATAGTCACCAGCTCCTCCACCAGTCTGAAATGGAAAAGTGTATTAAATTGTAAAAAACTTTAATTTGTCCAGGATGTTTAGGCCATCAAATTGATACAACAATGCCAACATCAACAATCTTTTGTGACTTCAAAGTTAAATATTACCTGTATACTATTCATTCTAATTCTCGTGCTGCGTTTACGTGCATTCTTCTTCAAATTCTCCCATTTTAAACGCAGCTGTTGCGGTGTACGTCGACATACAGTCGCAGAGGAGGCATTAAACCTCACTGCTATGCGACTCCACTCCTCAGTTTTTAATTTATTATTGGTGGCGTTGGTAGTTCTATTATTAATTATTTTGCTGGATTCTATCAGCTCCAGCAAAGCTTTTGTTTCCTCTTTTGTAAGAGGCTTGCCTTTTACCTAAAACATATTAGAATAAGTTAACTCGACGAAACTTTTGTGGCGGGAAACGCTAAGCGTCACAAAAAAGCGTCGCGCGTCTCCTTTATAAAATATAAACAAAGTTATCTAAATACTTCAACACAATTAATAAAACTTACCGCTTCTGTGTCCATTGTAAATTAACTGAAAATGATTAAATGTTTTACTAAAAAGAATATTTTTAATTTCGATACAAGAACGAAAAACCAAGTGAATAGATTGAAATGAATATTTTTTGCACTGCTGATGACATTGACAGCTCAGAGTCTGCGTTCCGTTTTGTCCGTTTGTTCAAATCGATGTTAGGAAAAAAAAATTTAATGCTCAAATTAAAACTTAGCATAGCTACAAAGCATAGTTTGTGTTAGTTAAATAGTTTGTTTAATATAAATCTGTAATATTTATTTGTTTTTGCTTAGCGGTTTAGTTAATTTTTCAATAAAAATATAAACAAGCATCTGCCAGATTTGCGCGAAACTAAACGTCAGGGAGGCAAACGATTGCGGGCTATCCGTGCAAAAAATGGATTGCGGGTTTCGAGTAACAATATTGAGATACAGATTGGAGATCGATCTAAGGATTGAGATCAATCCAAGATTGATTTCAATCCATGGATTGGGATTGAATATTGGGTTCGGGCGTAATAAATTAGTGACAAGCAGTTTACTTCTGGTTCTAGTATTTTTAGTAGTAGCAATACTTACGGAAGCCGACGATGTTCTCATTCTACGCGACTGTCTCATAACACCTATAGACGAGCCTGAAGACACTCCTGAAATACTAGGCTGAGGTGTTTGATTTTCAATATTCAAAATACGAACATCGTCGTTATTGGCAGGAGACAAACAATGGCTTCTTTCCGGCGATAAGACGTCTTCTGTGGATTCGGATAGAAAGTTGAGAGTAGATTGAATTCTTGCTATGTCTTCATCACTTTCGGCTTCAGAAAAGTCCTCGCCGTCTTCGCTTCCTGACGGAATAGCCAAAAAATCTTCGATTTCTCCATCATTCAATCTTTTTCTTGCCATAATCTGAAATAATATAAAGTATGTATTAGTACTTACCACGTCAGTAAGTGATCACAAAAAGGATTGTGAAAGCACAATGTTCCATATATGGAACATACAGAAGAAACACAATTTCTAATACTTAAAGGACAAAATATTTAAAAATTAACTTACCTCTAGAAAATAGACAATATTTCACATCAAAAATATTTTTTTTTCAGCGTCAAAATTCTCAATAAACTATTTTTGGTACTTTTTTCAATAAACGAAATCACGGACCGCAACAATTTTGTTCGAAATTCAAATGTTTGTAACAAATAAGAGCTCATTTGCGACATCAACCGGAAATGGCTGGTACTATAATGTAGCTTTGTTTATGTTGTTTCTCTAAAAAAAACAATAGATGCCTTTAGTGGTATTTTTCGGGACGGTAGGAGCTGTTTAAGTGGTTGTCCCAGATATGGCACTGGGTGCTTTGTAGGGTTAAAACGTTTCCAGTTCTTTCCGTGCCTCTGCCGTTAAAATGAGAGCAACAGGATAAGGGCAACTAAAACAACTGCGTTTCTGAGCAATTTGGGAATGAAAAAAAACCCCTAAAAATCCGCTATTTTATATTTTTTATTGTGATGTACCCAGTGTAACTCTCACAGTAAATACGAATCTAATGACACCTCTCAAGCTAAAATCCATCGAGCCGTTCAGGCTGTAGAGCATGCCAAACAATTATACATACAAACATTTATACAACACTCTCGTAAAACATAACCCTCCTTCTGTCGCAGTCGGGGGGAAAGGAGGAAAATTTTCATTAGCATTATTTATGAGGATTTCAACCATATTTACTGATAACATTGTATGTCAGATTCTCCACAGGTGCTTTGAAAAACTAAAAAAAAATTGTAGTAGCTTTTTGTAAATAGAATTCATATTTGTAGGAAGTTCAGAGAACTATGATTATAGTCTAAAAAGTTAATTGTTTTTTCCCAAAAGGTTGACTGTTAGAAAAAGTTTAGTATCAAGTCCGTCCATTGTACCATTTCAGTTTGTATAAAATAAAACACTTTGAATTCCAGGGCATTTTCTCCATAGAACAAGGAGTATCTCGTATAGGAGTAATTGGGGTCACAGTAATGGCCCTCCTATCAGGGTTTGGTGCCGTCAACTATCCTTATACCTCTATGGCGATATTTATAAGGTAGGTATTTAAATAACACATTTTAAAAAAATTTAAGGTATTCGTATGACATTAGCACTCGACCGTGTTCATACTTATCTTTACAAGAAAACCAGACAACTTTATTTTTTACTGCCGTTCCGCCGCATGCCGTCTATGGTCCAGTTGTTAAGACGTTTGCTTGCAGACCCGGAGGTGACGGGTTCAATGCCCATGAGACTTTTTTTTATTTGGTTCCCGTTTGATTAGGACATTGCGGGCTTGAATCACCTGATTGTCTGATAATGATTCCGTGCTTTGGTTGCCGTTGGTCTTCGACTGCCATCTGGTGGTCGTCAAAGGAACCACGTCAAAGGCTGAAAGGCGGATACGATAAATTAACACCAGGATGTACAGGGTCGATTGACAATGTGATCCAGTTGATATGAATAGAGATGACGTGCCGCACTAAGTACGAATGAGCTCAAGAAAAAATGCCACTAATGGCGACCAATCCAAGACAGACCGTTACGAACGCGCATGCCGCGCTTTGTTTTCGAGCTATAGCTTTATTCTCTCGTATACTTTCAGACCAGTAACCCAATCAGACGTCTTATCGATAGAGAAGAAACTCCTTCAAACAATGGACATGATTTTGGTGAAAAAGAAAAGGATAGCGCTAGCGGAAGCGAACAGCGGAGCGAGACAGCAATATAGCATGTTGGATCAGTCCAATGTTAAGAACAGAGGGGGGTTTTGGACAAACATTTTGTCCAGTGTTGGCAGTATCGCCAATCCTCTTAGCCAAGGCACTGAGAGTAAGTATTTTGGTCAGATTGCTTCTAAAACTATTAATTTTTGGTATTACTGTGATAGAAAAGGATAGTACTATATAGAGCGGGAAAGGAATACAGCATTTTGGACCAGTCTAATTATTTAAAGAAATTAAAAATGAAGGGGATTTTAGCTTCAAAAGACTTGTCTGATAATAATGATGATGATTCCGTGCTTCTGAAGGTACGTTAAGCCGTCGTTCCCGGCTGCCATTTGGTGGTCGTTAAAAGAACCACGTCGGAGGCTGATAATCAGGGTACAGTCGCGTGCAATAACATGTATATTGTTTCTTAAGTAATTGAAACAAGGTCTAAAATTAAATTAAATTGTATATATATTAATGCTGGCGACTGTACAGGGTCGATTGACCACGGAACCCGCCCGAAATGAATGAATGAACGTGCTAAACACACTGGATAAAATATCGTTGGTGTAGAGAAATTCACCTTGTATAGTTTTATTTATTTTCAGACATAACCCAATTCGCCAGTAGAAAGCCTGTGTAGATTTAATGATTTCTCATATTTTCGTTTAATTAAACATTCTAATACTGTTTTTATCACGTTAATTATTTATTTATATCTAAACTTAACCTTATAATGTTAACTTAGTCTATAGCCCGACCAGGAAAATAGCAAATAATGCGAAAAAATATGGGAACTAATTTATTTTACTGGCTAGGCTTTCATGTAACATTCCGTCATTTGCCAAAAAGAGACGGGAGTGGACGTTGTGTCTTGTGTGATTATCCTACGATATATTAATATAGGATAATCCATACTAATATTACAAATGCGAAAGTCTGTCTGTCTGTTACGCTTTCACGGACAAACCGCTGAACGGATTTTGATGAAATTTGACCCGGGGTCAAACATAGGCTACTTTTTGACGCAGGCGGACCTGCGGGGGAAAAAGCTAGCAAGTAATAAACGCGATAAAAACTGTATTAAAACTCGCTGGTTGACTGTAAGAGATCCCTAAGTAAGATAAGTCCGCCATTGTACTTTTGTTTTTACATGCTTGTGTATGTAAATTACTTGTGTTTTGCACAATAGAGATATTACAAACAAACAAACAAAAGAGTTTAATTTAATCTGTATAGATTTATTTCTTTTCAGATATTGTCCAACTCCGACAAGAGATATCAGGCTTAGAAGAGTTAAGCCGCCAACTTTTTCTAGAAGCCCACGACGCAAGGACTATGAGGGAGAAGATAGAATGGTCCAACACATTCCAAGGGAGGTACTTTAATTTTTTGGGGTACTTCTTCTCGCTCTATTGTATTTGGAAGATATTTATCGTGAGTACTTTTTTTTCTTAAAATCACAATATTTTTTTTTACTCTACTGCGCCAGATGGAGGGTTATGTTTTTCGAGAGTATGTATGTAGGTTCGGCTCTATTGATTTTAACTTGAGAGGTTTCGTTAGATTCGGTATTTACTGTGTGAGTGACACTGGGTATGTCCAAATAAAAAAAACAAAATGGCGTTTTGTTTTTAGTTTCATTTTTAAATTACACATAAACACACACGGAGTTTTTAGTTTTTTTAATTACCATTCTCTGTTTAATGTTTAAGAAGAAAGAAAGAGGAAAATGTGTTTATTTACCAAAAAGAAAACTCAGCACAAATCTGACGTGATTTTTTAAATTTGTTTTTTTAATAACTTAGAAGTCTCGGGCTTAGAAGAGCAAACCTGATTCATAAAAAATCCAAACGTCTCTTAAGGCCATTTTAACTAAACTGTGTTTTGTCTCGTTCTTTCACGTCAAATTACCGATAAGACATACTAAACATATTTTAGTTAAACTAGGCTTAACGAACGGTCGTAAATCTTTATGAATAGGGTGGTAAATTAAAGTTTACTTCATTATTAATCAAAAAATAAAATTCATAATTTATTATTAAAACAAGATTATTTTTTCTTTCAACAAGATTTTTTTTTCAGTCTACAATAAACATAGTTTTCGACCGTGTCGGTAAAAAGGACCCCGTGACCCGCGGACTAGAACTGGTAGTACATTGGCTGGGACTCAACTTAGATGTGGCGTTTTGGTCACAACACGTATCCTTCATACTGGTGGGATGTATCGTGCTTACCAGTATAAGAGGATTGCTGCTTACTTTGACAAAGGTAAGTTTCATATCAAATGTAACCTACACGAAATGACGATGATGATATCAATAATCGTCGATATTAGACCATTAAGACTAGATTTGTCAAAGAAATCGTGTGTTAAAAGCAATGGGTGTGGTTCAGATGTGGGTTATAACACGTATATTTTATTCTTGTGGGATGTATCGTGCTGATACGATGATTTCTGCTCACTTTGATAAAGGTAAGTGATTTATATCAATCCACACAGCAGGGGGGCTTCGGGAAACAGCTAGTGATTAATAATATTACACTATTAAGAATAGATTTGACATAAAAGCGTTTGGGTCACAACACATCTTCATACTGGTGGGATGTATCGTGGTCACCAGTATCTTTTAAAATTAAAAACAGAATGTCACCCACTCGTGTTAATTTTCCAAAAAATAGACGTTATTAAGTCCATTTTTTTTTAAAATCAGACTTTATTTATTCATATCTAGTGGGTTATTTTGGTCAATCGCCATTTTACACCCTGGTGTCAGGAGATTTTGCGGAACCGCATTTCAGTCTACGACGTGACTCCTTTAACGACCATCATGGCAGCCGGGCACGATATCATCTTTATTATCAGACAATCAGGTGATTCAAGCCTGCAATGTCCTAACCAAACTGGAAACATTTAAACAAAGTATGTTTCCCGTGGGACTCGAACCCACGACCACCGAGTCTAAGGCATATGAATGAAACCGGATGTTTGCAGATTTTTGGAATCGCTTCATTTAAATATGAAAAAAGTGACCTATTTATAATTTAGTTTAATAACAATAATTACCATCTTTTCCAGTTCTTCTACAAAATATCGTCATCGAAATCATCGAACATCATCGTGCTAATCCTCGCCCAAATAATGGGAATGTACTTCTGTTCGTCTGTTCTGCTAATGCGTATGAACATGCCACCGGAATACAGAATCATTATAACGCAAGTGTTAGGCGATTTGCAATTCAATTTTTATCATAGATGGTTTGACGTCATATTTTTAGTTAGTGCTCTGACTAGTATATTTACTTTGTATTTAGCACATAAACAACCCTCTGTTAGCTAGTTGATGTTTGTGGTTTTGTTTTTATTTTGTGTTTATTTAATATAAGTGTATTAAAATATCAGTGTACTTTTAAACTAAAACACTGCATATTTAAAACATAAAATAACAGGATTAAGCGCGTAAGATACCTACATACGTCCGACGTTTTAACCGTGTTACAACGGCCGTGGTCACGGAAAGACTGACTCGGCATTTCTACAGCCCCATACTTCCAGCGGTATCTTCTTCCACCGGCATATTTTGATTTCTCCAAGTACCAAGTAGTGAGTATGGAGCTGTAGAAATGCTGAGCCTGTCGTTCCGTGACCACGGCCGTTGTAACACGGTTGAAACGTCGGAAGTATGAAGGCACTTGTATATTATTAATCGTGAAGTACTGACTGTATTTGTTATTTTGTTGTGTGTTTACAAAATGTTTCATTTTTATTTATCATTCTTACTATGAACGGAAGCGTTTAGTTGTTACCAGTTTTGTTAGGACATTGCGGGCTTGAATCACCTGATTGTCTGATAAAAAAAAAGATGATTCCGTGCTTCGGAAGACACGTTAACCCATTGGTCCCGACTGCCATTTAGTGGTCGTTAAAGAACATCATGATTCTGGTTTCCCTATTATAAAAAAGGGTTAAGAAGGTTAGACGGCAGGCGCTCCAATGTAATAACCAGTACTGCCAAATCTAGGACCATGATTAAAGCGTACCCTGGGCTCCGAAGCGAAAGCTGACGATGCAACTGGGAAAACGCGCTAGAATGAAGAAGACAATGAACGGAAGCGGTATTATATATTTTTATTTCTAATTAAATCGGCATTCCCCCGTATTCATAAAAAATAATGAACGTTCAATACGTTCACGTTAACTAAAATATGTTTTGTCTCGTTCATTCTCTTCTAATATATAATAGACTAGCGGCCCGGTACGTGCTTCGCTACGTATAAAGTGATAAATGAAGAACCGCTCGACCGATTTTGTGCAAACTTCACATAAACCATCTACTAAATAGTCCGAACAAAGCCTAAACATTTGGTTTGGATAGGTGAGCCCGTTCTTGAGTTGTAAAATTACAACGAAACGATTTTTATATATATTGATAAGACAACGAGACTAAACATACTTTAGGTAATGTAGGCTTAACGATCGTTCGTAATTTTAATTTTATCTATTGATTTTCATATGTTTATCGAACCTGCTCCCAAAATTTTACGGGAATCGGTTGAGAAATGCGACCTCTAGAGGAGAACACACAGACATACCAAAGCATTTTTGGCGAAGTTAAAACGGAGATAAAGAAATAAATTAAATAAAGAATGAAATTAAATTCGACTTCAGTTTGAATTATAAGATGAAATTTAGTCTATACTAAATTAAATTAACTTGCATTTTGATGTGATGACTGAATTTTCGATTTGAAAGTAGCCGTAGCCGAAATGGGCCATGGAAAATATCTAGGTGTAAGAGGAAAGAATTCTGGGCAAAGGCGCATGTCTGTCAAGGTTAGTATTTGCTCGTGGGATAGTAAAAAGTTGCTCCCTAGCAGTAAAAATATTTCTAGTTTTTGTCTATCAAATGCTTCAAGGGTTTTAATAGCCGATGTTGATCAGAAAATATGCTAATTTGTTACGATATTTTATTTAATTTTTGAAAGATTATCGAGTATTTTACACATGGTTGTTACAATAAGTTATTTTTGGTTTACGATAGAAAAAAAAATTGGTTTACTTTAAATCGTAATTGACGAGAGTGATGAGCGAAGAGCAAGCGAGGGAAGTCTGTAAGGATCGTAGCACAAACACACAGTTGGTTAGATCATGCACTTTGCATTTAATGTTTCTGTAAATATTGAAAAATATAGCGAATTGAAAAAGTATTTTTTACCTTGTTTTAGTTTGAGTTTCTTTAATGTTATTTCTATATAAGACTGCTTATAATTTAGATTTAGAACTACGAGTAGCTAAAAGTGCATCAACTCCTATAACATGGTATATATTTATACACACTGCCCAATAATCGTAGTAAGGATTTTCTAACTTGCTTAATTAATGACATAAATTGAAGATCTACAGCCACGGACAATATGTCTATAAAAATATACGTAGTACAGTACCAAGCGGTAAATAAGGCACAAGGCCATAAGATGCGAGAGAGATAACGCTCTACAAAGCCCAAAATCCGATGACAAATATTTTTCACCATGATTTATTTAACATTTTCCAAAAATTGATACAAACAAATTAACATAAGATGCATTTCACAAAACCACTGAGGTTTGTTTAGAAATAGCAGGTACATTCAAATCAAGCTAATTTAAAATCTATGATACTCATATAATAATAATAACAAAATGAAGTAAATCTTAACAGTGAGCCGGGCCTAGCATTTGCTACTAGATGGCGCCATACTTATAAAAAAAATATAAGCATTTAAGTTTTAGCATTATCTCTCCTTTTAAGAATAATTTGTTAGCCCATGTTAGCTAAAATGTGTTGCGTCTCGTTCTTTCACGATAAAAATCGAAAAGGAGAGAGAAAGGGGCGAAACATATTTTAGCTAACATGTACCTAACAAATTATTCATAATACGAGGGTATGAGATAACTTCAAGGTCAGTTGTAAAATAAGTAAACTGGTTAGTTTATCGATTATAACGCAAAATATTAGCTCATGACAAACGACTACCTTGCACAATGTTTTATTAATTTCATTATTGTTTTTATGTTAGTTTTAATCTTATATTGCAATCAATTTTTTTTTCTTTTGGGACTATTCAATTATTTCTCGTGCTTTCTTCGAATTATATTTATATTTAGGTATTTTTCGTTTACTTAATAAGTTTAAGTCAGTTTATTTTAATTGAAAAAATATCAAGCGCGGTAAATGTTTTTTTTTTTAATGTTAATTTATAATTAACTTAGTTACTTACAAAAAAAAAACATTTACCGCGCTTGATATTTTTGTAAACGATTTGGTTTATCGATTGTAACGCAAAATATCAGCTCATGATAAACGACTACATTACACAAAGTTTTAGCGTCCTTATTATATGACAAAGGTCAGTTCTGTAGTCCATGGACATCAAGTTCACACATTATACAAACAGTGTCTAAGACATCGATTCAAGGTCAGTGGCATAGATTTTAGTTTTCAGTCAATAAGATAAATCGCATAATAGTTGACAATAGTAATAATTTTAATAACGTATTTTTTTAGATTTAGATATTTTTCATCAATAATTTTTATTTATTTTTTATCATTATTTTTCATTAAAATTATTTTCGTTTTACTCTCATATTGTAAACAGATTTATTCTTTAAGCACAAGAAATAAAGAAAGAATTAGGACCATTTCTTGCTTTTAGGATGTTTTTTTTGTATTCTATTTATATTTACGTATTTCAAGTTCGGCGGGGCAGGGGGTGAGTAGAATCCCCAGAGTCGACCCGGGTACTACCCACGACGACAACTGGCCCTGGTAAAACATAATATCCTGACAATGAGGTTGAACGAGAAGGTCGAAATCTGTATTATTTTTCATGCACATTAATATTTGCTCTTTGGAAGTGTTGTTTCAATAGATCGATATTCTAATGTACTCACCAGTCCATGGAAGGAAGATCGTAGCATTAATAATTAATAATTAATTAATATATAATAATAACATTAGATATGAATAAATATATCAAATTGTATTAAAACCGGTTTTTTGACCCCTCGTCTGTATGGTACCATCTAATTATGATAATTTGCATAAATCGTGTGTGCTGTCACAAAAATAATACATAATCCATACTAATATTATAAATGCGAAAGTCTGTCTGTCTGTCACGCTTTCACGGCCAAACCGCTGAACGGATTTTGATGAAATTTGGTATGAATATAGTTGAAGACCCGGGGTCAAACATAGGCTACTTTTTGACGCAGGCGGAGCTGCGGGAAACAGCTAGTATTTCATAATGCCAACTACGCTTATGATTGGTCAGTGTTGTGTGCCTAAATTTGTTGTATTGGTGTTTAATGCATTTATGATTTGGTTGTGTCGGCGAGGCGCCAATGATCACATCACTGCGCCATTTCAAACGGCATCACCTCTTTGTAATTGCTCCATGGTTCAGTCGCATTTGGCTAGATTGGCAAAACGTTAAGTCGTTAATGGGCTAATTAAGTCGGTTCCTACTAACATTTTTCAAAGCTTTGTTGTTGGAAGTAAATTTACTTTTATTTATTACTAGCAGCCCGTTCCGACTTCGCTTAAGCCTATAGCCTTCCTCGATAAATAGGCTATCCAACACTGAAAGATTTTTTCAAATCGGACCAGTAGTTCCTGAGATTAGCGCGTTCAAATAAACAAACAAACTCTGTAGCTTTATAATATTAGTATAGATTACTTTTATTTATTATTTTCATAGCGTTATAATTGAAGAACTATTAAGTTTGGGCCTGCACGCCAAATTCTATGCCGGAATAATATATGTGATTGTGATGTGAAAATTGCTATTTTAAAATGCTTTCGTGTTGAATTAGGTTAAAACACTCTCGTGTTGAATTAGGCCTACATTGTATTATATTTTTACAGTATAAACGAGAGTCCCTTACTTGGACTCCGGCAACCGCAAGTTGCCGAAGTCAGTAGAAAAATGTTTGCAGCTGTAGGATCACTAAAACGACTAAAAAATTTTTTGCCGTTTCAAACGAAAATTACGCTTGTACAGTCACTACTATTTCCCATTCTTGATTACGCGGATACCTGTTATTTGGACCTAACTCAGGAGCAATTAAACAAACTTGAGCGTCTCCAAAACCTTTGTATCAGATTTATTTACGGTCTTCGTAAATATGATCATGTCTCTGAATTTCGCAATCAACTCAAGTGGCTCCCAATCCGACGTCGCCGTGATTGGCATATCCTTTCCATGCTTTATTCTATTCTTTTTATTCCCACTTATCCACAATATCTGAAAGAACGGTTTGTGTTTCACAATCAACACCATGATCGACTTCGCAGTGCACATAATCTCCGATTGGATACACCCGTACATTCTTCCGAATTTTACACCAAGTCGTTTACTGTCCAAGCTGTACGTCTGTGGAACTCCTTGCCGGTATCTATTAGACATGCCCAAACACTCTCCAGCTTCAAGACACAAGTGAAAGACCATTATCTTTCTATCACCTAAACCTCTTCCCGAGAAAATCTTTTCGTCTGCTGTTCGTATATAACCCGCCATAGTTGTAATTTTAACATTTATTGATACGCTTAAAATAAGTATGTATATTTATTTACATTGTGTAATGCATGCGTGTATGTGCACCACATATATTTACATAGGTATATTTTTTTTTTGTATGTGCTGCTTAGGTACGTTATGCTTTTATGTTTCACTTTTTCCCAATTGTTAATTTGCGCCTACCTTCCTGTTTCATATCATGAAGTCCTTCCAGGCAACCAACAGGCCTGGAAGAAATTGCTCTAGCGATAAGGCCGCCTTTGTACCATAGATAATAATAATATTCATGTACTTTCTACAATTTGGTGCAATAAAGAGTTATTTATTTATTTATTTTACATTCCGTAATTTTTGTTATAAATTTTAAGTGCAAATATTTTGTAAATAATTATTAAATATGTTGTTCTGTACCTTTCCCTTTTATTTTAATTCAGTATATATTTTTTTTATTGTTAATAGCTTTATGTGCCACGAAATTTAGTCTTGTCCTCCTTTAGGGTCAAATCAGACCAGACGGAAAAATTCTAGAACACTTTTTAAATGGTAATTAAAAATCAACCTTATTCCCTTTATACAAAGCTGAAAATAATATGCAACATAACTACTAATGACTGCATACATTTTGACCAAGAGAGTACCGTCAGCGTCAATTTGCATGCATAATCTGCGGGTGTCTATTCTTAGTGGGAACGGTATAGATCGATATAATAAGGGCTATCACTGGTGATACAACTAAAATTTCTGCAGTTCGAAAATTATGCATGCATTTTTAACGGTGACTGTACATAAAAGGTATTTTAAAAAAAAACAAAAACCATATAATAATATCATATAATTAACGTTTTATATTATCTTACATAAACTATATCGAAATAGTTAAATAGAAAAGTTTACTTGGAAAGGCCACTTAATTATTTACGAAGAAAATATTTGTCAAATATTTTGTTCATTTGTATTTAGACAATTTAATATTTCTATAAATGTCTAAAGTCTCGACTATGAAAGATTTTAGTTAGACTTTTGAATAAAAAATATTACAAGCGATCATTTTTCGTGCAATTTTATGAAAATAATAATATATTTAGTATCAAACAAAGATTTTGTAAATAAAATTTCAAATTATGAACTTTTTATAGTCGCGTCAGAAGACTGAATTGGAAAATGTGTTGCGTGTAAATATTAACTATTATTAGATTAAAAATATATATTGTCTGTACAACTAATGCTATTTCGATGTTTATAACGATACAACATTTTCAATTTAGCTTTTTTTATTTGAGCATTTCACATATTTTCAGATCAAAATTTATTTAATGGCTAACATACAGCAAAAATTGTATACAATAATCATTAATCTTTCATGTAACAATAAAAAAAAAATGACAATTTCACAGATACATATTTTCCACTCCGATATTTGTAAAATTTCATATAAAAATTATACTTAAAATAAAATCCTGTCATAATTTTAAATAGATTTTAAATTTAAATAAGACAGGCAAAACTTTTAAGACAGATTTACACGTGTTTATCCGTTCTTAAAAAAGTGTTTTTTTTTTGTTTTTTGAAACTGTGCAGAAGAAAAACGGGCCTTTAGGTCTGATAGCAAGAAAACAAAATTCATTAAAAAAAACTGGTTAATTTTTACATCATTTATAATTCGAGATTGGCTAAAATTCTGGACACGGGTAGTATATAACTGGAAATAACATTGTTTTCTCAAAAAATTCACGGGCAAAAGCTAGCAAACGAATAAATAAGTGTAAATCAGTAATTTCAACAAAACATAACATCAACAAAATGCTTAATTCCCTAAATATAACCACTCGCATACTGTCGGGAGTGGAGTGGTCTATTCTCCCATCAGGTCCTCGTACTGTTTCCTAAAACAGTCTCCGACGGGGAAGAAGTCCCAGCAACGCTGCGTGTACATGTTCCATACAAACGTCTCTTGGCCTGGAAGTGACATTTATATGTAAGTATTGATCAACAAATATGTAATTTGCACTATATAAAGGCTCTTTTGGTCTATCGAATGAATGAATGAACACTTTATGCACCAATTACATACAAAGAAAAAAAATATCACTGAATGAAATGAAACTAACCCAATTAACATTTCAAGAAATGAGTACAAAATACATAGAGTTCAGACATTTTTGTATATTTAATTTTTTACCAATTGCGCCTACAGGCAATTACCAAAATACAGTAAATTCAGTACATTGTAACTTCTCTAAAATCAATATCATTCGATTTTGTTTCCCAGTTGCATGCATTTACGTTTTTGAGCCCTATTTTTGAAATGTATAAACTCATAATGACGAATGAAAATCGTTAGATATCGAACAAAAATCATTCGACTCGCCGATTTTGCATGAGTTCTCTCACTTTTCAAAAATAGCTCTGCTTGTTAATATCACAGTATTATTATCAATTTTACAGGAAAACCAGACCAACAGGATCATGTTAGTGGCCAACACTGTCAAATTTCCAGGCTGGCTAAAGAAATCTGATAGCCTGAAGATACAATACAATATAAAATATCTTTATTGCCCACATACAGTGACAAATAATTTAACATTTACAAAGACTTCAACATAATATGAGCAAAGGCGGACTTATAATTTAGGCGAAAGATGCCGTACGGATGAGCTCAAGATAACATGGAAACAGTGCTAATCAATCCAAAGTAGGCCATGATCATCGAGGTCGCTTGTTTTACGTCTAATCGTTTTGAATAATATATATTTATAAAAGAATGTATTTACCTGTATACTCCGTGTCGGGCTTGTTGATGAGATGCATGAGGAAGAACATGTAGTTAGCGAGGTTATGTTCCCGCTGGACGTGCGTGTCGAACCCGTGCGGGACCTGAGATTATTGATTACAAATACAAAATATTGTCAAAAAAAAAAACACAAATACCTGTGTATTTATAAGGTTATATAGTTTGCTTTTTGGTATCACTGCGCTTTGCCCAATTTGGACGTACAATATAATTTAAAATTAATAAAAAACATGCAAATTCATAAAACGTACACAAGGAAGACCACAGATGCGATGGGCTGACGATATCAGAAGAACAGCAGGTGTGAAGTGGATTGAGATTGCTAAAGACAGAGTGAAGCATAGATTGGAGGAGGTCTATACCCCAGGGTTCGAGAAAGACTAAAGAGAGAAAGAGATAGAACACTTTTAGCTTTATAAAGCAGCATTTTTTAATCTTTGAGTTAACCTCAAAATAAGTACGAACTCTACTATATTTTATGACAAATACATATATAGATAAACATCTAAGACAACAAGTCAATCAGAAAATGATCATCTTCCATATTGACCTGACCGGGGATCGAATCCGGGACCTCCCGAGTAACAGCGGACATGTTAAGCATTACGCTACAGAGGTAGTCCTTTTACGACCATAAAAGACGCCATATTGTATCAGGTAAGTTCTAGGGTAAAATCAGGTATTTTAATTATCTACACTTATAGAAGTGTAGATAATTATAACTAATCTACATCTACACTAATATTATAAAGAGGAAAGATTTGTATTTTTGTGTGTATGTTTGTAATGAATAAACTCAAAAACTACTGTGCCGATTTCAAAAATTCTTTTACCATTGGAAAGCTACATTCACCCTGAGTAACAGCTATACACCGCAGGTGGTGCTGCGGGAAACAGCTAGTTATCTATAAGCACAACGTACCTTATCGAAGTAGTCCTTATTGATGCCGCATATAAAGCAGTTGGACTCCATGTCTTCCTTCACAGACTCCAGTTGGTCACGGAGCTCACCGAACGCGTCGATGATCAAACCTAAATATATGAAAAAAAGCAACATTATTTACGTACTAGTTGTTGCACGAGGCTTTGATCAGCTTCCATCTGTTTATCAACCGGAGAGTCCTCTATGTCGATATATCTATGCGAGGATATCCAAGTTAAAATATCCACCTCGCTGACCACTGTTCACTTCATTCCATTGGTGGCACTATTCTGAAGTTCTACGACGGTCGTTGAATGGATTGACAACCTATTTCTGTTTTTAACTTTGCAGCATTATACACCATTTGTAAATAATAACACCAGTCCGTGAGTCCATATGTACTACAAGAATAGGAATTACATGCATTTTTTTATTGGCTGCACTGTATTATTTGCTTCGTTACCGTGGAAATTTTGGAAATCTGATTTTTTGCTGATTGACCCTGACGAAATGTTAGGTCGGGTCTTCAGTTTTTCATATTTTGTAAACACTCCGCTAGGCTATAAAGATTTTGACTTTTTTATAGGAGGCGAATTTTAAAGCAGTGAAAAGTATTTCAGTTGGATCGATAATTTTAGGTCCATAAGTTCTTGTAGCTTTAAAATGCAACACTCAAGAAGCCAAACAGGCACCCCAGCCCCAGAATCTTAATGTTAGCTTCGGAGCCTAGGGTGCGCTATAAGTCGTGGTCCTTGATTTGGCAAATTTGAAATAGAACTGCCTGGAAGAAACTAACTGCCAAATTGAATTATGATCACTACTCTACAGACAATGAGATAATACTCACCCTGCAAGATAGCCAGCAGGATAATAATGATGAAGAAGAAGAAGGAGATGTCGAAGATGATGCGGTACACCTCCGAGTCGTCGCCATCTGGCGGTTCCAACTCGTCTCCGATACCGCCACCCGCGCGCACGCCCTTGTACAAGTTGAACACGAAACACTGCCAAGACACGTTTTACGTTCGTTATTAATTAGTACAATACAAATACTCAAATAAAAAAAAATAAAAAACATCCGTCCACCACCAACAGTTTTGAATTAAATAAATTAGGAAATGAGATACAAAAATCGTAATCCGACTAAATCGAGATCGCTCTAGCGATAAGTCCGGCTTTGTACCTAATTTTCATTTAAGTATTTTATTTTGATGCGATGCAATGCTAAAAGAATATTTGTGTTGTTTTCTTAAGCAAAGCAATTTATCCCCGAGTATAATACCCGGAAAAGTTGACCTCAGAGTAAGCGAGACAAACCTATAGTTGTGTAAGAAAAAATTCGGCCAATTGCGAGTCAGACTCGCCCACAAAGTGTTTTAACATATTCTGTTAATATTTGAAGCGTCTACCAATGATCGTTATTTAATATTTAAAAAAATACATGAAATCAGTTGATGTAGTGCAGCGATTATCAGTAAAAAGCAAGGGTTCCTTTAATGTTAAGGTTTTGGGGTATGGCGGGGGCGATGGTATTATGCTCTCGTGCCGCGCTGGGAAGATCTTCCCGCCAGACGAGATGGTATGCCTGGGGAACCGCGCGACAGACGATGTTATGTTGTACATATGCTCTAATCCTTAGAAACTTCAACTGCGCGATTTAGCCCGCCATACAAATTGTTGTATGGGAATTACTGTTTTATGTTTAGCGCCATCTGTTGCGTTGGTGGTATAAAATTATTTGTTGTGCGACAGTGTCGCCACAAGCTAAGTAATTAACAATGTAAGACACGTTGGGACGTCAGGTAGACTTTTGGTGGTGACGATGCGGGGGGGGGGGGGGGGGAGCCGTGCCTATAGATAAGGGTGCCCCGACTTCAACATATATATTTGACTTATGAAAGAAATGACACATTCTTGTGCCGGAGGTTAAGATATTAAATGGGTTACCTATTTTAATTGTATAATTGATCAATTTCAATTAAAATTCGACTAAAAATTGCAATGTATGATAATAATTTCCAATCTATTAATATAATTAAATCCTAGTTAATTAAAATCATGACCATTGATCAAACATTGGTCTGACCAATCAAATCTCGCTATACCCAAATTGGATACACGCATAATTTAATATCTGTATTGGTTACATGTATACGAAATACTTTGGATTTCTGCGCTATCTTAGTAAGAATTTGACTTAAACTCACCGAAAGCATGTCATGACAGTTCTTGTTGACCTCGTCGTCTTCCTCTTGCACGTAGAACTTCCGGAAGAAGTTGAACGCGATCACCGTGTAGATGTACACGATGATCGTCAGCAACATCACCGTCAACACCAACTGTCGTCGTGAGAAACAATATTGATAAAATTTTAATGTCTTATTACTGATTTAAAAAAATGAAGAACGTGCTTAAAGTATTAAAAGTATATTTGATACATCACAAGGTCGATGCAGTTTGATAAACTTTTTTTTGAACAAGAAGTGATGTCATATGAAAATATTTATATTTTGTTACATTGTGTTTAGGTACCAAACTTTAATGGAGTCTGTAGATTCGGGGAAATCTGCTATAACAGACAACATTATTTTGGTCTTTAAGGGTAAGCGGATTCTGTGCTCAGAGACATATGCCTTGGCCAAGCCTAGGATGAAACCGGAATAACGCTAGAATAAGGATATGATGTGTGAATGTGGCAAAAGCAGGGAACCGGTCGAGACGAATTGATTTGATGAAAATTCTTTTTTCCCTTGAAAAATATTTTAGGATAATAAAGTAATACACTTTTTAAATTAACTGGCTTATTCTAAAAACCTAATTTTATTTAATGCCCATATGAAACCTTTTATTTACCAGCA
Organism: Euzophera pinguis; assembly: GCA_947363495.1. Taxonomy (NCBI): domain Eukaryota; kingdom Metazoa; phylum Arthropoda; class Insecta; order Lepidoptera; family Pyralidae; genus Euzophera; species Euzophera pinguis. Next base: position 3,871,380 of record OX376180.1, read on the forward strand.
GAAAAATAATCGAGCGTTTTATTAATTTTCGTCTATTCTCTACTAACCTGTTTCCCGTTATGCGTGACAGACTGCAAAATGGTCCTCAGCGTCTTGAATCCAACGGCGACGTCAAGCAGATGAGCGGCGAAGAAGAAGTTGTTGAAGTTGCCCATGACGGAGAAGGAGAAGTACCATAGAGAGTAGAGGAACGAGTTGTCTGTGATTGTCACGCCGGCTTTCCATACTTGGTAACGCCAGTCGATGTTTAGAATGCTGTAGGAATTAATTGGTACTTTTAGCACTCCCATACAACATATTTTTTACCTTTACAAGTCCGCCCTTTACATTATTGTAATGAAGTTAATAATACAGAATAATCGGTGTTTCCCTACGAGATCGAATCAGTAATGAAAAGATCCGTATGAGAACAAAAGTCACCGATATGGCATGGATTTGTTCTTTGAAGTGGCAGTGGGCGGGGCACATAGCGCGGAGAACCGATGACCGATGTGGCAGAAAGGTTCCGACCAGATGGTCAGATGGCCTGAAAAAGGTCGCAGGCAAACTTTCCAACCGATCGTTTTGCAAATCATTAAGCCTATGTCCAGCAGTGGACTGACTGCGGCTGTGATGATGATGATGAAATAAATAGGAAGAAGCTGATAATTTTTTTGAGCGGAACTATTTTTCTGTTTCTCCCAATGGTTGACTGATGGAGAATGCTTTTAGCATGAATTCCGCCTATTGTAAGTATACGTAGGTATGGAAACAGAGAGGAGATAGCTGAACGGATTTTGATGAAATTTAGTATAAACATAGTTGAAGACCCTATTATATACCAAGTAGCCCAAACCTAGACTACTTTATAGGCGGATCTGTGGGCAAGAACTAGTGAAAAATAAATGCGACAGTCTCATTTAGCAATCAAAAAGCGGTATGGAGAAGGTGAACACTTACTAGTGCACGAGTCCCTTGCTGCCCTCGTCCTCCTGTGCGGAGAAGGAAGTCTTCTCCATCCCGAGCATGTTGGAGATGCTGTCGAAGTCGTACGTCTCCGAGTACTTCGCGCGCACCTTCTTCTTCACGAACTTGTCCCAGTAGTTCACGGGGAACGATCTGCGTTGAGAAGAACAATATAATCAGAAAAGACCAAGTCGAAGGGATACAATACAATACAAACACTCTAACAGATTTATGGATTTCACCTATTGTAGCTTATGTAGAATGTAATTTATATTTTTCTCTATTGTTTGCATACCCATCTGTGAATGGAATACAAGAAGTTGTATTTCACTAAAAATCCAACTGTATTCAGGTTAAAGATCTTTATTTCTCAATAAGACAAATACAGTCAGTTACTTGAGAATACATATACAATAATATAAAAAAATAATAAATTTTTGTCGTAGGTATGCACTGCCACGGAATACTAACAAAAGTATTCACTTAACAATAATAAATTAAGAATAACGAACTACAATGGTACATAATTATCTACTTGAATGTTTCCGACATTGTGTAAGATATTCAGAGAGCTTCGTTTTAAATACATTCAATGAATTCTTGCAAATAAATCATCGTCATCTTACTAGCGTGTATTCCTAGTTGCGTCGTCAGCTTAGGCTTCATTTACGGAGACGCGACGCGACAGTTATCATCGCACGCGTAAACACAAACATATGGCAATATACGATGGTGTTCATAGAGAGGCGATACCCGCTGCTGCGCCCGCGGTATATACTCAAGCGTCGCTCATGTTCCGTTGCCGTTATCACTGGGCTACTTCTTACATGAAATAACTCCCTTTTTAACATGGAATTTTCTTCTAAAAAAAGTCGATCATATCGTACTCAATTGCGACGGCGAGTTACATCTGCGTTGTGCAATTTTTAAATAAGACTGGCAGAAGGTTTCGCCGCGGGCATCGCTCCATCGAGAATTGCCGCTGCGTGCGCCGCCGCGTCGTTGGCATCCGCGGGCCACAAAAAACTCTCGATCTCAAACAAACGCGGTAAAATCGCTTCTCCATAAACGTACTCATACAATTTATATATGAGTGAAACGCCAATATATCTCGCACTCACTTGGCAGATATGACAAGTTTGTCCCAGTGGCTCTTCAAGTCGTCGTCTTCCGGCTGTTCCGCGATGTAGAGACCGTCGAATTCCAGGCGACGCGCGATTTCCTTCTCTCGCTTGAAGATCGCCAGCGGTACCTGGAAGGGAGCATGAATACATGAACACATTGTTGCACCATTTGCATAGAGTAGATATGTTTTTTCACCTTTGTCGAGTCAGAAGAGTCGGGCTAAGTGAAGTGGTGAAAAAACTGCACTTTGTTTTCTTTTGGAAGGACTTGATGCGTTTTGATAATCCTCAAGTCCTTGCAAAGGAAAACAGATTCATTACAAGGATGTTACGTGAAGCTATTGAAATTAAAAAAATATCCTAATTTCAATAGAGAGGATGGATGGCAGGTACCACCAGCTTGGGACCCAGTCATTAACTTAATAAAATCACAAACTCGGAAGCAGACTGCAAGACCCTTAGATACTGTGAGCCAATACTGCGTGAATCGGAATAGTTCCCAATAAAAATTTCAGGCGGTAATTTGTAATCTTATGACATCAACAACATCAACTTAGTCTGCCTGCGACCATGAACGCTGTAAAGTGTTTAAAACGTCAGGTGTAAATAAATAAGTAATAAATGCCATAAAACCGTATTAAAATAGTTTAATTTAATGAATAACAATCGCGAAAACATAAGAAATTATTATTGAATATTTTATGTTATATCTAAACTTCTACATCTACACTTTTACACTATATAATATTATAAAGAGGAAAGATTTGTATTTTTATGTGTATGTTTGTAATGAATAAACACAAAAACTACTGTGCCGATTTCAAAAATTCTTTCACCATTGGAAAGCTATATTCACCCTGAGTAACATAGGCTATATACCGCAGGTGGAGCTGAGGGAAATAGCTAGTGTACAATAAAGAGTTTGTAACTAATATGATAAAGATATATTGTATTGTTTATTTATGCTAAATTGAAAGCATAAATATGCTAATTATGACAGCGATTACGACAGTTTACTACTTTGACAATTTTTTTAGTTAATTGACGAAACATTGAACTTATGGAAATAAGAACAATATGGAGAGGGCATGTTTCTTTATAAAGTGTGAATTTGTACGCCTAAATAGTGGCAAAACATAGTGATACAATCTAAAAATTGACAACTTATCTATATTATCTATGTTTAACAAATAAAGGAATTCATTAAGGATAGTGTCGTCTTTGACAATTCCTATCCGCTATTTGTTTTTCGCATCGGAAGGCATTATTTTGAGCACTCATCAAGTGACAAAACATATTGTCACTAATCAAAATTTCACCCACACCGCAAATAACTCTTAACCTTTTAAGACCAATTGATAACCGTTTAAATAGTTCGACTTTGACTTGACACTGACATATACTTTTTTTAAATGTTCATGTCTACCGATGTGGCAGAGGCATAGGCCCATAAAGCCGCAAAAGGCCGTTTTTTCAGGGGAATAAAATGTGATATATTTTTTAAAAAGCTGATGACCTTTGTTTTTCATATAATAAGAAACCTTGTTCCTACCACCAGAAAAATAATCAAGCGTTTTTGAAATTTACATCTGTTACCTGATTTACCCTGAACCTCAAGCTCTCTTGGATGTTGCATTTCATAGCTGCAAGGAGAGGGGGTCCGGAGGGTTGTTATTCGTCCTACCATTATAAGCTTCTCTACGCTATTCGGTTGAACATGGTCGAAAAAGGAGAAGGCCCTTTGGTGACATATCACTGACCGTCAGTTGCAATAGTGTCCCTTTGATTCCGGCTTTATAAAAAAAACATGGTCATCAAATACAAAAACAAACCTTCAGATGGTAATAACCAATAAGAATCGCCAGCGAGACTATAGAGTGCAGCAATGCCGCCAAGTTGATGATGTGCTCCATGTAGAAGAAGTCCTCGTCTATGTGCACCACTTCTATACTATCGTCGTCTTCAGCTTCGCCACTACCTGTTATAAATAATTAGGGTTTTATAAACATTTTATATTGCTAAAACGTTTAAATCTCCACAGTCTATGTGGGCTTGCGTGGTCGTAGTTTATTCATTGAATTGAACTAAATAAATAATTAAATACATATTCTTAAGGTAGATTGACACCTGAACTAGGATAACTCCTGTGCTTATGGTCACCAAACCTTCCACCCTAAGTAGAAATAATAAAAATCCATATTAATATTATAAATGCGAAAGTCTGTCTGTCTGTTACGCTTTCACGGTCAAATCGCTGAACGGATTTTGATGAAATTTGGTATGAATATAGTTGAAGACTCGGGGTCAAATATAGGCTACTTTTTGACGCAGGCGGAGCTGCGGGAAAAAGCTAGTATGAAATAAATAAAATACAAGTTCCGGTGAACACCTATGTTACGGTGTTACGGAGAATACTTTTAAGTGTTTTCTCCGGGCTTTTAAACCTGTTAGCTTTTGCCATAGACACGAGAATATAATAATATTCAAGTAAGACATACCGTCGCCGCTGCCGGAGCCCTGCCCGGAGCCCGAGCCACCGATGACGTCACTCGCGCCGGAGCCCGAGCCGTCGTTGTCGTCTTCGAGGGTGGACACCTACAATATTTAAAAAAAGAATTTATAGTTACTATGGAACAGATTATTGCCTTCGTTTATCATCTTGAATAATATATACACCGTGAAATTTTAGTCGTTTTGGACCCATCGTCTAGTGACTCCATTAATGCGACCGAACAAATTTCCCTATATATCATCATATATTTCATATGTATTTATTTTCTTAGGTGCAAAAAAGAGATTTTACTTAGATACTTACTTAAATATCTACCGCTACAAAAACCTTTCTTGTGAGGATTGCTATATATAATGTACTAAACGTCCTATCTAACAATAACAATATGAAAAAAATTTGTACGGATATCGACTAAAAGCTTCAAAGGAATTTATTATTTTAAATGTCATTTTAGGAAGTTATCGTTCTCAACCTGAGAGAAAATTACGAATGTTTAATACCTCTACCTCTCGACCAACCCTATATTTGACAGTTCGATAGTCACCTCCAATGAGGAATCTCATTAAGTCAAGGAGAGCTAGTGTCGACTAATCATAACCAATGAGTTGGAGTAAGATAAGGTCGAGTTTGAGGAAATGTTTGAGAATATGGGGGTGAGATTTATGTAGTTCCTTTAGTCCCTCTGAAGGAACTACTGAGACAACAAATGCTCAGTAGTTCCTACAAAGGAACTACAAAAGGAACTGGTGAGAGCAAACGCCAATTTTCTCTGTTTACACCACGACCGTAAGCCCGTGTCTCCTTGGTATGTGCGCTCGCGAGCAAATAAATATAAATGGGCTGTTATTCAAATATAGCGGAAGATTTACCATAACACAAGTGTATCTCTGGTGTACGGCCAGCCTAAGAAATTCACATGGGGTGTTCTAGTGTTTTCGTCCAGCATATTTTTTTTCTTGTAAAAAAAAAGATATAACAAATTGCAACCTGACTTTCAAAAAAAAAATTATGATGGTGACTTCAGGTTGTAGAAGTTACGAGCTAGGAACGACACACAGCGACGGTGTACGCGGTAACTAGTGTATAATGACGTCACTGCTAGTTACCTTGTAGAACAGCAGCACGAAGTTGATGCAGAAGGCGAGCACGAGCGCGACGTACTTCAGGTTGTAGAAGTTACGAGCGAGGAACGACACACAGCGACGGTGTACGCGGTAACTAGTGTATAATGACGTCACTGCTAGTTATCTTGTAGAACAGCAGCACGAAGTTGATGCAGAAGGCGAGCACGAGCGCGACGTACTTCAGGTTGTAGAAGTTACGAGCTAGGAACGACACACAGCGACGGTGTACGCGGTAACTAGTGTATAATGACGTCACTGCTAGTTACCTTGTAGAACAGCAGCACGAAGTTGATGCAGAAGGCGAGCACGAGCGCGACGTACTTCAGGTTGTAGAAGTTACGAGCTAGGAACGACACACAGCGACGGTGTACGCGGTAACTAGTGTATAATGACGTCACTGCTAGTTACCTTGTAGAACAGCAGCACGAAGTTGATGCAGAAGGCGAGCACGAGCGCGACGTACTTCAGGTTGTAGAAGTTACGAGCTAGGAACGACACACAGCGACGGTGTACGCGGTAACTAGTGTATAATGACGTCACTGCTAGTTACCTTGTAGAACAGCAGCACGAAGTTGATGCAGAAGGCGAGCACGAGCGCGACGTACTTCAGGTTGTAGAAGTTACGAGCTAGGAACGACACACAGCGACGGTGTACGCGGTAACTAGTGTATAATGACGTCACTGCTGGTTACCTTGTAGAACAGCAGCACGAAGTTGATGCAGAAGGCGAGCACGAGCGCGACGTACTTCAGGTTGTAGAAGTTACGAGCTAGGAACGACACACAGCGACGGTGTACGCGGTAACTAGTGTATAATGACGTCACTGCTAGTTACCTTGTAGAACAGCAGCACGAAGTTGATGCAGAAGGCGAGCACGAGCGCGACGTACTTCAGGTTGTAGAAGTTACGAGCTAGGAACGACACACAGCGACGGTGTACGCGGTAACTAGTGTATAATGACGTCACTGCTAGTTACCTTGTAGAACAGCAGCACGAAGTTGATGCAGAAGGCGAGCACGAGCGCGACGTACTTCAGGTTGTAGAAGTTACGAGCTAGGAACGACACACAGCGACGGTGTACGCGGTAACTAGTGTATAATGACGTCACTGCTAGTTACCTTGTAGAACAGCAGCACGAAGTTGATGCAGAAGGCGAGCACGAGCGCGACGTACTTCAGGTTGTAGAAGTTACGAGCTAGGAACGACACGCAGCGACGCGTGTATTGGGATAAGTCCACTTGTGACAGAGCCGATGGGGCGGGGCCTTGGACTGCCTGAAAGACATTCACTATTTAATAACTATTAGTTCTGTGAACAGTAGACTTCGCGAACAACCTCCATATATTTTTTTTTTCTTCGCTACTACGAATGTTCCCAAACTGCCAACTCAACTACTTGGATACCTGTAGGTGGATGCCGAAAACGGGGCAGACCCAGAACGCGTTGGAGCGATGACCTGAAGGATTTCCAAAGTCAGTGGTTGGAGTTGGCTTTGGATATAGAGACACGTGGAGGGAGATGGGGGAGACCTTTACCTGGGTAAAGGTCTCCCCCACTGCTGGCAGTGGGACGTAAATATTATTCAAAAACCATGTAAAAGACATTGCCCGATTGAAGGCCCAAAAGTGCACAGAAAGTTCAAATTTGTAAAATGTTCTAGACTAGTCGTCCTAATTGTTAAGAATCACTAATTTAATCGTAGAAGTTAGTATTACTTAAACAAAAATATAAAAATTGGCATGCGTAAGTAATTAGAGATACAGTACAAATCTAGGCACGCTCACATGTTTAAGACATGGTGTCAATTCGCCTTTTTTACATAGTGCGCAATTGAATCATAATTGCATTGTAATGGCATATTTTGACGTTTCTGGTATTCTGTTACTAATTTTAAGACCATCACAAGTATGCCATTGAAAATTTTCTATTTCGCTCTTCAATGGTACTTATAACAGTTGTAAATCAATTTGTCAATAATCGGTATTTTGCTATTTATCACACTTTTTTTTTTTACTATTACCATTTAATAATGTTTTAATTATTATTATTAATTGTGGATCACACTAGCAGCTGTAAGCGGATGCGTGTGCGTTTTCTTGTTTTAAGAATTGGTATCTGTCTAGTCTTTTTTTGAAGCTGTTAACTGATGGTGCATTTATAACATTTTCCGGGAGCTTATTCCAATCCTTGACTACTAGGTTTATTAAAAAGTTCCTCAATGGTTTTCAATTGCAAATAAAATTGAGAACCAAAATTGTGTTAGCAGAATACCAATATTGAGCATATCAAAATTGCATCGTAATCGAGTCGTAATTGAATATCAGTGGCATGGTCTTTTAAATGCAGGGTTTTTATTTTCTTGGTCGGGCTATATTTTCATTTGGTATAGTGCAGCACAGCCTTACCTTCTTGCTCTCGGCCTCGATGGCGGACATGGCTGCCTGCTGCGCTGCCTGCGCCTCCATCCTCTCTTGTGCTTGTTTCTTAGCTTGTTCGCCTCTGTTTAAACAAACAAAATACTGTTTTTTATTTTGTTCCAATTATAAAAATATAATAATTATATATTAATTTAATTAAAACTAACTAAAAACTAAAACCTAATTTTTTTTTGATGTAAAGATTAATACCTTAAGAAATTTGTCTTTCTTTAAATATATAGGGCAAATATTAATCAAAATCCTTCTATAGGAAGATAAATTTAATGGGATTTCAGACTGCTTTGCGAAAGAGCACGCGCAGGAAAGCAGAGATTCGTAGCACTTCGTAGCATCATATAACAAATTTCGTAGCATAGTAGAACAACTTTTGTAGAACTTCGTAGCGTGGTAGTATTTTGTAAATTGTTGTCGTCGTGTACTGCGTCGAATTTGTCTCTACGGCATATTGTAGCTTCGTAGTATAGTGAGTTTCGTATCATGATTGTAGAGAGGGTCCGCAAAACTTCGTCATTTAACTCTCAATGAAAAAAGATTTGCCTATTGTCGATCTATGCTGCTTTTTACATACTAATGACAAAACAAAGACTTTATAAACAATAGCCAAATTTTTACTGTGTTTTTAGTACGCAAAACCACTTTCAATAAAACATAAATGAAAAAATGAATGAATTTATTTATTTCAAGTAACTAGGACTCACATTTTGTTAGTAGTGCTTATAAATTATATTAGTATAAAAACTATAGAAATAATTTACAAAGGCCAATCCTGCACTATCCCCCCTGATATAGTGCAACAATGGTTAAATATATTTCGATCTCCCATACAAGATTTTATTAAACTTTTATTTTCACAGTTTTTACTTAATTTTTAAATTTTACTCGTGCGGCTTCACTTGCATCCTAGTGGCGCACACTCCATACGACAGCGGGGAGCCAGACAACTACTACTACTACGATTCTGTCGCGTACACACGTACGTCCAAGTGTGTGTTAGTCGTAGAGTTGGTTATTTACCATATCTGCGTCATAGTTATCACACCGCCGGTTCGAGCGGCTGAAACGACATCCTTGCATTGTTTTGCTCTCGACTTTCCGCTAAATCTGCGCGGTGAGGTGCGGTATTTGTTTCTGGTGGGAGGGTGTGAGTGTCCGTTTTGTACGATAGTACTATTATTAATTCGTGCTTATTTATTTATTATATGGAAGAACAACAGCTTATATCTATACAACACGTTAAATTTAAGCAATAGAAGCCAATTAAAACTACACAAATAGAACTAGAATAGTCCAACTAAAGAACCAAACATAGTATACACACTGCTTGATAAAAAAAAAAAAAATTGAAATTAAATATTGCCGTGAATAGAAAGCAACACAGTTTAGTGTTGTGACGGAAAACAATTTAAAGCTAAAAATTTACAAACTACCCTAAACATTACCCTGCTGGAACAAATGGTCATATAAAAGTAACTTAGCCCTCGCTATGCTTGTAGTGAATAAATCAATATCTACCGTTCGTACAATTAACTTACCCTAGAAGGTCTATGAGTGAAGGTGGTTTGTTTTCCTCCGTGTGCTCAGCACTTTCGTCTAGAGACGCGTCGGCCTCCTCGCCGGATGATGGCGTCGACGTGCTGGGGGACTCGTGGGGTTTTACTTGTATCCTAGCGGGAGAGAATATTTATACGTCAAACTGATTCATTTAAATGTCAAACTGATTCTTTCAAGAGTTGGGAGCTAATGTATGAGGGAGGTTCTTCAAAATTTTGTTTTAGCAGCAATTTTCACATATTTATATCTATATTCTGTCTCAATTTATTTATTATTATTTATTCAATGGAAAAATGACAATGTAATGGCAAATGTAAATTGGCTACTTGACTGTGTTCAAAAAACTGTGGTTAAAAATTGTATACGAAACAAAATATACTCTAGACAAAATAACAAAGAAACTGGTTGTTAATTCGCTTCGCTTCTTCTTACTCTAAATATTAGTTCGTACCATGTAAGATCTCCCAAATTCAAAAGTATAGTTATAGTTAAAGATGGAAAATGAAACATGATTTAAACCACATTCGTCTTCATATTGATTTAAAAAAAAAAAAATTCTTGCGGCGTGCTTACAACAAGGCTGGGCGCAATTTTTGGAACTTCCTCTCTTAATTTTATATTGAAGAAACAAAATATATATATTTTTCTAAGTGTGTAAATGGTGAAAAAAAGTGTTAATTTATTCATTCAAAATCCACGTGTACTTACTGGCCATTGTCTTCCTTAGTGATGTCCAAACCGAATGCTTGCACCTGCATCTGGCCCGTGTCATCCGCCGCTGGCAAAGCGGGTAGATGGCGTGTTGGACCTGTGCATACATTTTAGGTAACTTCCATACTTAATTGATATTATAAATGCGAAAGACTAGTCTGTCTGTTACGCTTTTACTGTTTAACCTCAGGACCGATTTTGATGAAGTTTGGTATGGACTATGGATATATTTGAAGACCCGGGGTCAAATATAGGTTTCTTGATGCGGGAAGAGCTTTTAATTGATAAATGGTCTCGTCTCTTGCACTATCAAATACTATATGGCGAATCACCGGGTTATAGAGGTTGCAAGAATTTGGTAAATTTTAAATAGTGCAGTCAATCAATGAAAAGACGTCAAATGTTGCACAGAAATTCACTATTGAACCGACGTTTTGGGAGGTGGGACATGATTAATCCATTTTGATTAAATCATTTTATCTAATCAAGTTGGTTGGTTGGTTGGTAAGTTACAAAGTTAAAAGCGTTCGCTCAAATGTGGCGCCAAATGTTACGTAAAGTAATAATAATATTTCAATGCATTGAGGCAACACTGGATTGATTCAAAGTAATTGAATCGATTTTGAGAAAAAAGTCCTTTTTATTTTCTAAGTAATACTCTCTGAACAACTCCAATTGGAAATTGAAATAAAAAATATTTACATGTAATTAATATGATAAACTGAGACGTATATTATTGTATAGTTACTGTTATGTAGTTAGTAATTTGGCCCAACGTGGTGATGTCCAAATAAGTGTTTTAGTTTATAAATTGTAAAATAATTTAATTGCGCCGCTATTAAGACATTACTTAAATTATAAAATGCCAATATTTTAGTGATGTTATTAATGTTACGTAGTTACTGTTTTAATTTTAACGTCACAGCCAAAAATAAACGACAAGGTCCGACAATATTTTCGCTAGTTTCGATTTAGTAGAGCGTTGTCTCTTTCGCACGTGTTACTATTGGAAGATAGCTTTCATTTGTCATACGGAATGACGTCATTGAAAAAGTAAAACATTTTTCCTCATTTTGTACTATGAAATAAAGAAAGAATATATTTATTTGCTTTGAATGGGTACGATTGGAATTAATTTCATGCGATAAGTTCCAAACATTTTGCTTCTTACGGCATACAAATATAAAAATTTCTAAATCTAAACAATATCTATTCATGTCAATTAATCATATTTTTTTTTTTATTATTAAATTATATTTTAAGAGGTTATTGTTTTGGTATTACGAAAAGGTTGAGTTATGTCAATTTACTATTCAAAAATTCCCGAACACTATAGAAGCATTTATTACATACATTTATAACATAAAGTATACAGTAGTATGAACCAAGTGATATTTATTTTTTTAAATTGTTCGAAGGTACAGTCTGTTGAATAGAATAGAATAGAATAAATCTTTATTGATTAGTCCATCACACACTTAAAAGGTCTTACAAGTACATACATAAAATGCGTGACAGACGTCTCAATAGGTGGCGGCTCAGTGTTACGCTAGACATGCAAGCAGGACTAGCACTGATTTTGTACGCGGGCATGCATAATTCTGTAGTATGTTTTGCTACAATGCCCACTAAAACAATGTATCATTGTCAAAGTTTGTTTTAAAATCTGTTACAATAACAGGACACAATTTGAAACAATTTTTACAGTGTCATAGTGCGTCAAAATAGTATTAACAAAAACGAAATAAAGAATCACTTAAGTGAAAGATCTAATATTTTCTCGATAAATACCTTAATGCTAAAATAACCCTTGGGCCTTTGTTGCAAATTATGCAACATCAAGAATAAGTGCACTAATAATTCGAAACTAGCTTCATATGATTATTTACTTGTTCGCCGACACTTGTTTAGTGATATGTGTGCGTTTGCCAATTTAGTCGTGTTTTGTTGTAAGTATGTCACTTTTTGGGCACATCATTGTAGCTACACCTAACACTATTATAATCATAAATCAAATACAGTCAGTACAGTAATATTTCTATTGAACGTGAATGAACAAATAGAGCAAGGAAATAACATACAGTATAAATATTACATTTAGGAGTACTACTACTTAGTTACTCTTGTTTCGCGACTGAAATCATGTTTGGATATTAACCATAAAAATGGCTTCACCAAAAAACTCATTTGTCTATTGATTAATAAATAAAAAAATGTAAAACAAAATGAAGATTCTTAAATCCTTTCATTGTCTACCAAACAAAAAAAAAATATATATAAAAATCATTCAATAGTCAAGAACCCAAAAAAAAAAAACGAAAAAAGAAAAAGATTTTTTTTTCTTATTTTCTTAATGTATTTTTCTCATATATGTTTACACAAATTGAATTCTCAAGTTTTCTCTTCAGTATTAACTGAATATAATTGTTTTTTTAATTATTGTGCCCAAGTGACATGTAAAGCCGAAGCGTCACGCCCACGCTATCTGTGCAGTGCCTTACTTGTGTTGGCCAGTAACCTGTGTCTCAACTGACCGATTTTCTCTTCCTCCGTGGGTTCCGGCGGAACTTCTTCCACTTGAGGACCTCGCATCAGACCGAGCAGTACGCCGAAGATGTACCTTTCAACATAATTCATTTTATATACGGAAATACTGTTTTAGGGCCGATTTCACCATAATCGGATAAGTTTTATTACGAATAATAACGCAATTTATTCTCGTATAATGAAGTTTACATTTCACCACATAGTTAACCTGGGAATATACTATTAATCTAGATAAAATTCCGGTATAAGGACTCTGTCTTTAGAATAAAAATGTCTGCCATCCATTTTTTAGGCTTGGATTATTTACTCTTGGATAGGAAGGAAGTTGGAAACTTAAAATATTTATTGAAAACAATATAATGATGTAATGAAATTACATAGACCATTCTTTTTCTGGTTAAACTGTTAACATATTCTAAAGAAAACGAATGTGTCATTAGTTTAGAAAACCATCAGTAAATTAAAAACTTAAAACCAGTGCAATTAATATTTATTACCTTAGTCTAATATAGACATAGATGAATTTATATCTGGTTTGAGTTTATCGATATTAACCACCTACTTCAAAAGAGAAGATTTATAGAAAAATAAAGAGAAAAAAAGACGTATTTTTAAGATTGATATAAATATAACAGTTTATAAGCTTTATACTGATTGTTGCAGTAATATAAAAAAAGTGCTATAGGAATTGAAGAGTCTGCACAAAACTGTGGAGAAAATATAAAAATATCTTATACATAGGGCGCACTGTAAGTTTCCGGAACTGGCCACTTACATAAACAATATTTAAAAATTTATTGCAACATTTGAAAATCTCTTTGGCTGTAGAATGCAGTTTATTTCATCTGACTGTCTTTTGTTTTTACCTTGTGGCGCCATTTAAAAAATTGTGTGTCTGCATCAACATGGATTTAACTCGGGAAAATTTTCGTAGTATGATTTTATACGATTTTAAGTGTAATTTGACAGCTCAACAGAGCATCGCTCGGCTTGAAACAGCTTTTGGCAATGAAGCACCATGCAAGACAACTGTTTATAGCTGGTTTGCAGAATTCAAGCGTGGTCGTATCAATCTCAGTGACGAATCTCGCGATGGTCGGCCGTCCACCGCTGTGACCAACAAAAACATCAATGCTGTGCGCCGTATGATTGAAACAGACAGGCATGTGACCTACCATGAAATTCGCGCATCCTTAGAAATAGGCATGAGTCAAATACAATTAATCCTACACAAACATTTGGGTGTGAGAAAGCTGTGCTCGCGGTGGATCCCACACAACTTGACCGAGGCTCAAAACACGGACCGCGTCACTTGGTGCAGTGCCATGCTTACCAGATTCAATGAAGGTGCGTCAAATTTGGTGTGGGACATAGTAACAGGTGACGAAACATGGATTTATTGCTACGATCCCAAAACAAAGCAGCAATCGAGCGTATGGGTCTTTCAAGATGAGCCGAAACCAACCAAAGTGGCGCGCGTGAATAGTGCATCTAAGCGGATGATTGCTTCTTTTTTTAATAAAACTGGACACGTGGCTACTGTTGCTTTAGAGAATCGTCGTACAGTGAATAGTGACTGGTACACGACCATTTGTTTGCCGGAAGTTATTGACGAACTCCGTAAAAATAACCGTAAACGCCGTATCATCCTGCACCACGACAATGCTAGTTCTCACACGGCCAGACAGACAAACGACTTTTTGAAGGCGAAAAATGTAGAACTCATGAGTCATCCTGCATACAGTCCCGACCTGGCACCTTGTAACTTTTTTCTGTTCCCAAAAATTAAGAACTAATTACGCGGTCAACGATTTTCATCACCAGAAGAGGCTGTCGAGGAGTATGAAAAACACGTTTCAGAGGTCACCACAGAGGAGTGGCACAAAAGTTATCAAAACTGGTTTCATCGAATGAAAAAGTGCATAGACGCCAAGGGAGATTATTTTGAAAAGCAATAAATTAATTTTGTACCTTTAATAGTATTTTTTCATATTCATTCCGGAAACTTATAGTGCGCCCCACGTATTGATATAATGAAAAAAGAAAGATGGACACAGAAAATATGTTTTAATAAAAACTAAATAAACAGTCTTATCACTTCGTGGCCGAGACACGCCATATTAGATAAAACATGCGAATTCTATTCTACAGGTATACGCCTCCATTTTTTTATATGACATATATCATTACTACTTCATATTATTTCCAATAAATGTGTTCAATATTTTCTCTACCACCAGATTCATTCATATCGAGTGGGTTACATGATCACTCGACCCTCTGCACTTTTTCGGAACCGTCTTTCGGCCGCTGACGTGGTACCAGATGGCCATGAGTTTGACAAGAATTTGAGCAAATTGTGCGATTCAAAAGCTTACTGATTTTTACATATTTTGTGATAGAAAAAATATTGAACACCCTGAGAAGAAATCTATCTAAATAATTGCTAAAATATCATTGCTATAAAGGATAGTGCCAATCAAAATGGTATGAAGTGGGACTTGACGATAAAAAACATAAACAATAGATAGAAGAAAACAGAAAATGAAAAACACATAAATTACATTCAAATATGTGGAGTCATTACCAATGACTGTGCCGTGACGTAGCGTGTAATTTACAAAAATAATTATATTAGGCTCGAAGATACGCTTATTAAGAGAAAATGAATCCTTGGAAATAAATGTGGTAAATGTATTATATCCGTAACAAAAATTGCGTGGAGTTTTTATTTTTTTTATAAATTTATTAGTTCGACACACATACAGAGTGTATCACAGTCACGGAGCAATAAAAAAGAGATGTCGTAATGAGAGTTTTTTCTTAACAAATTTCAGGTTTCATGATACAATTTATATTTCTTTAAATTTCAGATATTTGAACATTAAAACCAGATATATATTTTGTATTTATTACACCAAGATCAATCAAATAAAATCGAAAATGTATTATTTAATAACGTGTATAGTATAAGTAGAACATTGAAACACTTCAAAATTTACGTTTAAAATACTTATTAAAAAAATTCTAAGCTAAAACGAAATGAATATAAGAAAGATGGGTAAAATGTAAGAGCTCGCTTTACGCCACGCATCATTTACAGTTATCGAGAAAGGACTTAAGCCCCGTCCCTTTTTTGACGTCGGTGCACCATTGACCGTAACTGTGCACCACCTAATACGCCGTTTCCTCTTTATTATTGCATAGCCATCACAGCCCATCACGCCTAGCTCCGCGTCAGTAAAAATGTGGCGTTCAACTTGAAGGACAATTTCTGCAGGTGGAAATGCGGTCTAAGCTATACTTAACTTTTAAACTAATACACTGCATATTTAAAAGATAAAATTATAGGATTAAGTATCAAGGTATTTTACCTTCTGTAATGTAGTTACTAGTAAAAGCCAAGACTCACCTGATGACGACCAAAACGCCATAACCCAAATAGTAGAACATGTAGAAGAACATCTTGAAGAAGCCCACAGCCAGCTCTGCGGGCGGCATTTGTTGAAGATCTGCCATTTTCGCCTTTATGTTCGATGGTGATAAGGACGAGAATGCCGTGGAGAGACCGTCTTTGACGGATTGGAAGCCGCGACGGAAGGGGTTTTTGTCCGCTCTATAATTGTAAGATCATTTTGTAAAGAATTTTCAGAAACAACACGTATATGATAACTATGGAAAGTTTAGGCTTTTATTAATACGGTATATGCAGAAAGCCCTACAATATAGCTAAGTTTCATGGATGGCTGCAATCTGTAGATATGCTAAATTTTCTTTGTACAGACAAGTATACAGATACCAAGGGTTATAAATGACGAAGTAAATACCTATCCATATCTATTACACAAATATAAATTTTGGTTGGCGTGAGGTTTAATCCCACCGCTGCCATCAAAAAAGTCAAATCTGTACTTGTCTTTCAATCAGTCATTTTTAATTACGTTCATTATAAAACGTTTAAGTGTTCGATTATAAACAGGACTATGTAGTCTGGAATGTACCAATAGGCCGTTAAAATTTTGATAACATTTTTATACGGAACCATACATACACTAAAGAGTAACCGATTCCGAAAAAAAAACTTATTAATTAAAGTAAAAGTATTTGAAGTTTTCTAAAGAAGAAAGAAGTTTTTCGAAGAAAAGTGGGAGCGTAGTAGGGACGTCTAGCTATCTCTTTTGTACGCACGAAATTAAGTCGCAGTGACGTCACTCCACCATTGTCCCACTTTCTTGTTTTTTGACAGTTTCCCCTTCTACAGGATTTCAAAGGCAACTTTTTAAATATAGAACGGATTAAAAAAAAATCTTTCTGTTTCCAAATTCAGAGACTCAAATTTGTGATAAAAAAATGAGTAAAATAGCCTATTCTTTAAATGTGAAATTACTGATTTACTTAAACCTACTCGATTCTAAAATGATCTTGAAATGTGCAACCCTTTAAGTGTCTGTTTCTACAAATTAAACACTTTATCTAACACTAGCTGTTTCCCGCAGCTCCGCCTGCGGTATATAGCCTATGTTACTCAGGGTGAATGTAGCTTTCCAATGGTGAAATAATTTTTGAAATCGGCACTACTAGTTTCTGAGTTTATTAATTACAAACATACACAAAAAAATACAAATCTTTCCTCTTTATAATATTAGTGTAGATATCAAAAACTATTTAATTTTGACTAATTTAGACTAATTATTAATCTTCCCCGCTCTAAAAACATTTGAAAAGAATCTACAATTAAAATATAGTACGAACCTCTCATCCTCATCATCTCCCATGTACATATTATACCGCGCCTCCCTGTTCTTAGTTCCGCCTACGGTTTCTTCAGAGGCCGCCATTAGGCTCGACGCGTGCGTCATTTCAAAGATGGCGTCTTCGCAGAAATTCACAAATGCTTCTAGCTTTTCTTTGTCACCGCCCTCTGTTACGATGCTGTAGAAGAACGCGCGTTTCGATTCCTGTGGAACAAAAAATCTATCGTTGGCATTTTTAAAGAAATTAGTAATTTAATTTTAAAAATAGTACATTTTTCGATTTGCAACATTCTACGTCAAAATGTACTAAGTGGTCTCTACTATGGTAGGGGTATCATTATATTCGTCAAAATTGAAGTAATCTGGTGGGTGTCCTCATTGACAACCAGGGTGTTTGCACTCAATATTGTTCTATTTATCCTTTATGAATACGATTTGTGTCATTTCTAAAGGTTGACTGATGGCGAATGCTTTAGTATTAAGTCCACCCATTTTACCATTTTAGGTAATAAAGTTAGAAACAAATAAATAAAATTAAATATTCCCTTATCATTTCTCATAATTTCGGTACGACCGCGGAACGGCTCGAAATAGTTCAAAATTTCATTCAATTCAGTTGGAATTTGTTCAAACCTTCATTCCATTCAGTCGCAATTTGTTTAAACCTTCATTTCATTCAGTCGGAATTTGTTCCAACCTTCATTCAATTTAATCGAAATTCGTTCAAACCTTTATTTCATTCAGTCGGAATTCGTTCAAACCTTCATTCAATTTAGTTACTAACCTTAATCTGTGGTTTCTCCCACTGCTCAATGTTGGACTCCTTGATCTCGAAGTAGACCCGCTCGATCCTCTTAGCGCCGCCCATGATCTCGATTCGACCGAGGAACGGCTCGAAGTAGTTGAGTACGGAACCCGCCGTCTCCAAGAAACGGGCCAACCTGTAATCATTCATGAAATTCTTGAAAAAGAAACAAAAAAACAATCAATCTTTTCTAATATGTAATATGTATGTAACTCTGTTTTCTGCCGATACAAATATAAATTTGTTCGGTACAGGTATGATGTCATTTTCTCTCAAATGTAGCGAGCACTTTTTAAGGGACAACTAAAATACATTTTTACCTATCCAAGTCGAATAGTCTACTTTTGCTGTCAAAAACTGGCAGCAATAATACATTAATATACGTCCAGAAATAGATCAATTTACGGCCGAGTAATATAGGAATTGTCGTAATAGTAGGCCCATATTCCTTAGATTGCCAGAACTTTAAAAATAATATTCGATTGTAATTGGAACGGATAGTTGCCAAGTTTCAAGGTAGTGTAAGTTTTAACAGTTTAGTACTGAATAGCGAGAGAAAGCGACAGAGCGTAGTCTATAGTAATCGCAGCCAAAAAACTTTACCCAATTGTAAAACAAATAAGTATTATTTTTCCTCGTTAATTTCACTGTTGTCTTACCTCGGCTCATTAGGCATATGCTCAGACAAGTTAGTGAGCAACACGGCGAGATTGAACCCGATCTCCTTGGCGGGCTCGTGGAACCGATCGCAGAACCCGATGTAGTCCAGCTTGCCGTCGTGGTTGGTCTCGCAACACGCCAGGAGGAACTCGATCTCTTCACTGGAGAGATAAAAAAATGTGTTCATTTATGTCACAGAGCCATAAAAAACAATACAACATTCGAATTTCAACAAATAAATTATAATAATAACATAAAATAAAATAAAATAATAATAAATATGAATATGTGGAATTCTATTCTATGTGGAATTGATAAAGGAAAAAATCGTTGAATAAAATATTTGTAACTTTCATGCTACAACATACATGATGGTCAATGTAACGAAATGGACGTTTCGAAAAATTTTAATTCTGTGAAGCAGAAATTTTGAGAAACGGGCGTTTTGATTTAAAGTTGTCTTAAAATCCTTGATGTACTGAAAGTTGTTTACCGTGCGAGTCACTTTACCTATAAAATTTAAAAAAAATTGATTAAAATATCTACGAATCCTTACGGCGTATAACTCTTTTGCTGTTCCATCTTCTCCTTGAAATCCTTCGGGAGCACCCAGCCGTCGCTGTTGGCGTCGATCTCCTGAAAACTGGCGCTGGAAGTGAGGTCCTTCAGCTTCAGGAACATGTCGAAGTACTTCAGGATCAGCTCCACGTTTGAGGCGGATTCTACTAGAGTGTCCACCATTTGCTTGCCGATCGTGCCTGGAGAAAATTTTTGGGATTAGTATTTTAGTAAAACTAATTTCTTATGTTTTTAAATATTTATTTAAGAAAGTGACAAAAAAAATAGGGCAGAAAAGTTATTGAATCGCATAGAATTGTATGTTTCTTTGTTTAGTTGTTTCCAGTTTGGTCAGGACATTGCAGGCTTGAATCACCTGATTGTCTAATAATAATCGGAAGGCATGTCAAGCCGTTGGTCCCGGCTACTGTTTGGTGGTCGTTATAAGTACGTCGTCGTGGTAAGGAATCACGTCAGATGTCGAAAGGCGGTTGCGAATAACTTTGACACCCTGTAACCCACTTGAAATTAATGAATATGTTTTACAGGCAAGCGCAGTGTTGGACATCTACCGACCAGATGGTCAGACGATCTGAAGAAAGTCGCAAGCCAGCGCTGGATTTAAGCCGGTTCCAACCGGTCATTATGGAAATCTTTGGAGGCGGCCTATGTCCTGTGTCCTATGAGCCTATGAGCTGTCTGCGGTCAAAATAATGATGATGGAAAAACATCCTTAAATTTTGGCTATTACGTTAGGAACTTACGTACGTACTTAATTACTTATTACACGTGTTGAGAAAACGACTAGGCCAGTTTTTTAAGACTTGTTATACAATAACTTTTACGCAAAAATACAAAATATTTTGTACAATATCAATAAGTAAATAATATCACATCAATTCAATCATTCATATCGAGTAGGTTACATGGTCAATCGACCCTGTGCACCCTTTTTACGAACCTAACGTTAACAGTTTGCAGCGTTCATGGTCGTCGGTAGATTATTTCTATTTCTCTGTTTGTATTTCACGGGTTGCCTCGGTCCTTTGAGAGGCTTGCGCGGAGACATTGATCCAACGCTTAGAGGCCCTTTGGAGATATTGATGTCAAGTGGTGCTTCTGCCAAAAGCCGTCCTCTGCTATATCAATAGATTATTTCGCTTACCATTAACGACGTTGCCTTCCAACATGGACAGCATCATGGTGATCATGTCCTTCTGCAGGTTCAGCAGCTCCTTGAGAAGGTCCACTTGCGAGGAATGCTTGGACAACTTGTCTTGCATGTGAGAGAATAAGAACAGGAAACCGCCGACGGCATCCCATAACCTGGAAGATAGGTAATAATAAATGACTTTATATTGTACAAAACTTTAGAAAGTACAATATAAAGTGACTTTAAAAATCAGCAAAAAAAAAAATATTTTTTCACGTTGTTAATTTTTTTTTTTTTAATTGGGTCGTTAAGTCTCACGAGCTAAATCACAGTAACAATTTGTCTGGTATTTTTAAGTTACCGTGCTTAGATATAAAAGATAGCGAAATGATTTTGAAATTTTTTGACGGCATATTAAGAACTGTAATATTCGAAAGAAATCAACCATTTGTGAAATTTACTGACAGGAGTAAATACCTAGATGGATAGATTTATAATAACTTTATTCCCATCCAAAGACACACATATTACACTCATAGGTACATTGCATGACTATTATTGACTGTATCTTTCAAACAAATAAAACAGAGTTGATCGCAAATATTGTCACGAGATGTTAAAAAAAATTCCTGTTCGATTTAAAATGTTATATCGGATATAAGTTTATAGAAGTTACTGAAGGTTTAGCAACTCCTTGAAGGGATCCACTTGTGAGGAGTGTTTGGACAACCTGTCAACGAGCATAAGAATAGGAAACTGCACATGTTTTTAAAATTATGATGGTATATTACGAACTGTGCGAGCCATCGCGCAGAATAGAATACTCTGGCGCAAGTGTTATGAAGAAATAATTACTTTTTTTTAAAAAAAACAACCGACTTCAACTTCGTGCGCGAGTCTGACTCGCACTTGGCCGGTTATTTATTTTATCGTAAATAACGTAATAATTCACCAAACAGATGGTAAAGAATAAGATTTTGTTCACATTAGGTGAAGATATTACGCGAAATGCTATAGGATATTAAGGAGTTTCTTCCATATCTCCAAAGTTCTTCATCATGTCTTCAACAAATTAATATGGGACCAACTTGGTAGTAAAGGCTGTCAAATAAAAAATAAATCATCAAAATCGGTTCACGGTTGACGGAGATATCGCGTAACATTCGTCGAATTGATAACCTCCTCCTTTTTTGAAGTCTGTTAATAAATTGTTGAAGTAGCGTTCCTCAAGCTGAAAGATCGTCCTTTTTCCTGTCGAGCGTTACCACATTTTTCACATTACTACAATTTTTTCCTGTACACTGCAAATTTTCTTATACACTCCAAATCGTTGAAATGCTGACATCGGCCAGGCAAGGCCAACTTCTTTCAAACCAATACAAACAATGGCTTGGAAGAAATTGGCCTGCTGGCAGAAGCAGCTCATGGTATGATGATGATGATAATGTTGAATGTGATGATGGATTTACTGAAAATAAAACATGTAAAGCATATCTGCGAAAGATGATGGGATGTATACAATTTATTATTTAACAATTTCCAAAAATCCCTCCAAAAAGACCTCTGTTACTTTGTTGACCTTGTTCAAGATAATTTTTCATTTTGTTGACCTTGAAAGAGGTTATTATTCTATTTTTTTAGAGAAATCACCTGGAATGCGCCAAAGCCTGTTGGTTCTGTGTACACGGACCCTGTATGACCTCAGTGAGGGTGTTAAACACTTGCGACGCTACTTCGATGGCCTTGAAGAAGTTCGCTTTGCCGGCGGGGTCAATTAATTCCTAAAACAAAAATAAAATCTTAGTAAAAACACAGAATGAAAGGAATAGAGGGAAGTGTATTTGCATTTAAGAAATGCTTTTTTTTTATACAATTAAGTAGGCAAAAAGGCATACGGCCCACCTGATGGTATGTGGTCACCGTAGCACATGGACGCCCGCAACACCAGGGGCATCACGTGAACACTGCCGATTAATTCTTATTCATTATACGAAATTTCTCTAGTTTCTGTAGTTGGAACTTGGTTAGGACTACTCTTATATTATTCGTTAGATGTTCCACAGATAATTTACTCCTCTCAATAACGTATAAACCCTGTGGATGTTTTAATAGACAAACCCTGTGATTTGTGTTTCGGTAACTTGTAATAATTTATTTACCTTAACTTCAAAACAATAAGGTTAAGGGTGGACTTAAAGCCAATGGCTTTTTCTATCGGTTAAACCTATACTTGTTTATATAATTTTATTCGATATTAAATACGTGACAATAAAATCTTTGACCACTTTTTTTAATAGCTATTTTTTGCCCCACTAATTAAGTCATAAGCCTCCACTCTTTTCTTCCACACATCTCTATCCATGGTATTTCTTTCCAATTTTTATCGAACTCGATTACGTCGTTCCGCGACCACGGCCGTTGTAACACGGTTAAAACGTATGAAGATATTTTACGCGTTTAATCCTGTAATTTCATGTTTTAAATATGCAGTACGTTAGTTTAAAAGAACTCTCATAAGTCATCGGACCATCTTGTTTTTGGCCGACCACTCTTTCTATACCATTTGAGATCTAGTTTGCCGAATTTCATATCCACAACTACATATCGGATGTAATATTTGGTAAACGCTGAAAAAACTCACCTTGCTCGAGTAGTGCCAGTAGAAGTCCATTATAGACTCCTGCAATCTCAGCAGATAGTCGACAGTGCAAATGACCACGTTTACGGTCGTGGTGTTGCCAGCTTGTGTTCGCAGGTAGTTCTGCCATTCTGCGTACATGTTAAATAACGTCATGTATACTGTGCCGACCCCACATAACAGAGTGGGACAAGGTAAAGGAGAAGAAGAAGATAGGAGCTGTGAGTTTGCCAAGAAATTTACACATAACTTGATTGGCCGGGCGCAAACCAAGTTAACCGAGCATTTAGATACAAGCACTATAATAATAAAGACAGTCTCTATTGGTACAAAAAAGCGTAAGACTGCTTTGTAACATCTATCTATATTATATATGTAATATAAATCCAATAATACTAGATGAAATCTCTATTTGTCTTTTATGAGGAACATTAAAACGAAACCTGTAACACGCATTATGAACACACTGCACAAAATTTCAAAATAAAATGTTTAAAATCTCACCCAAGTTATGCCCTTCGCATGTAAGTTGTATGAATCTGAACAATGCGCAGGTGAATTCGGCGTCGTGCATGTTCTTCTCACCGGCCGCGCCTTCCAAGCCCACGCCCAGACCTATGAATAAAATATTGTAAGTAATATTGTCATTCCTTGTAGATTGAAAAGTCAATTAAGCCAGTTGTAGTAAAGAGCAAGCAATACATTACAATATATCTGTATAGCCCACATAAAAAAACAAAATATTATGTACTACACAATAACAAAAACCTTTAGAATAACCCCCTTATTCACAAAAACACACAAACGTCTGTTAAGCCCACTTTACCTAAATATGCTAAACTAAACTTCTGCTTGTTTTCTAACTAGATGATAAACTGTCATAATATACTTCCGTTTATACTTAACTAGCCGTTTCCCGCAGCTCCGCCTGCGTCAAAAAGAAGCCTATGTTTGATCCTAGGTCCCGGAAAATATTAATATGCACCATACTCTCTTTGATCGAATTTAAATTTACTAAGAATTGTCTGGCAGAAATTGCTTTTAGCGATAAGGCCGCCTTTTGTATTGTACGTATAATACCTTCAGCCTTCGTGTTCCTCTCAAAGGCATCGAGGTCGAGCACGGAGCAGGAGTTCATGAGGCCAGCTATGGACGTGAAGAAACCCACGTCCTTCTTGTTTTTAAGGTGATTCAGCATACCCTGGAATAGAAGGCGTCAAGCTAATATATTTGTAATCATTAGCTTGGAAGCTTAACTATTATACAAAAATGTTACGAATTGCTGCATTTTTTCTCTTAGTTTATATATGCCCATGTTTAACGTCTTCATGACCTTGCCACTAGAAACCCTGTAGGTGGTTATTGCCTCCTCTCAATAAAGAAATGCCTTGTTGTAACGTCTTCATGACCATATCACTGGGAACTCCCTTCGAAGCTGATATGTGAAGGCATACTTATGACTCTTGGAATAAGGATATTATTTTTTGCAAACCTTTGTTTTTTGCAAATAAGACCCCTTTTTTCCTGTAAAATCTCACCATCTGTATGTCAATGTTGCCTTCTCTCAATATGAGAGATGCCCAATTGTAACGTCTGCATTACCATGCCACTTCAAAACCGACATGTGAAGGCACATTTAGACAAGGATCTTTTTTTTAGCCAATAATCAGTTAAAAACTCACCATCTGTATGTCAATGTTGCCTGCTCTCAATATAGCGATGCCCAGTTGTAACGTCTTCATGACTATATCACTAGGAACTCCCTTCGAAGCCGATATATAGTTTATAGTATGCCAACTTATGATTCTTGAAATAACGATATTTATTTTTGCGTTTTTCTTTTAAAAACTCGCCATCTGCATGTCAACGTTGCCTCCCCTCAATATAGAGATGCCCAGTTGTAACATCTTCGTGACCATATCACTAGGAACTCCTTTTGAAACTAATATATGAAGATAAAACTCACCATCTGTATGTCAATGTTGCCTACTCTCAATATAGAGATGCCCAGTTGTAACGTATAACTGGGAACTCCCTTTTAAGCAGATATATGGAGTGGCACTATTAATTTTTTAATTTTATGTAAACGAAACCTGTAAAATCTCACTATCTCTATGTCAATGTTGCCTCCTCTCAATATAGAAATACCCAGTTGTAACGTCTTCATGACCATGTCGTTAAAAACTCTTAATGAAGTCAATTATGAAGGTACATTTACGATCCTTAATATAAGGAAATTTTTTTAGGTATATAATAAGGCCTCCTTTTTCATGTAAAAGCTTACCATCTGAATGTCGATGTTGCCTCCTCTCAATATGGAGATGCCCAGTTGTAACGTCTTCATGACCATATCACTAGGTACTCCTTTCGAAGCAGATATATGGAGAAGCACCATCTCTGCCACGCCGCGGTCAGCGAGTCGAGCTTGGTGGAACAGTAGCTTTTGTTTCTCCATCTCTTGTTCCTGGTGAATATCAATCGTGTCAGTATATCTGTTTTATTTAACAAATAATAGTAGGCAAGTGCGTGTCGGGCCACGCGCAATGTAGGGTTCCGTAGTAGCCCAAATTATAAAGAATTTCATTATGAAAACCTGCAGTATTTTTTGGTCAATGTCATTAAAAAAGTAGATCATATTGTAGTCGTTAGTATCATGAGAATAAAGTACGAAATTGGCCTTATTTATAAATTTTACTTATTTATTTTAACACGGATTTGTATCTTTAATACAATTTATTTGTATATACAAACATACAGATTTAAAGTTTAGAAATTTCAACTTTTACAGAATGTGACTTTAAAACAATTCAAGTTATCAGCGAATTTTACTCAAAACTACCATTTGGAATTAAGCACCCCGTATTAATTAACTTCAACGTTTTGAAAGATATATTCAATTTTGTTATTTTTTTGTTGCACGTACTAACATACGAACAGACAAATAAATATTTTGAAATTTTAGTTTAATCTTTTGCTGTTCAGACGTGAATGCATGTACTTAACACAGAAACATCATTCTGACTTTACAGTTTTATGACATACTAGCTGTTTCCCGCAGCCCCGCCTGCGTCAAAAAGTAGCCTATGTTTGACCCCGGGTCTTCAACTATATTCATACCAAATTTCATCAAAATCCGTTCAGCGGTTTGGCCGTGAAAGCGTAACAGACAGACAGACAGACAGACAGAAAGACAGACAGAGTTTCACATTTATATTATTAGTATATACAGATAGACATGTACATACAGGTACATACAGATACACTCACCATCAATGTTTCCATAGTTTTCTGCTTGTAACAATCGATTACAACTTATTAAGTCAATTTATATATGGTAATAGTTATACGACAAAGAGAGTTCATGCACATTGTTTATTTCGCTGAATGTGTAGTCATGAAAAAACGAGCACACCTTAAAATGGGCACAATGATAACTTGACGCAAAATATTCCAGAGAAAACAACTCATAATCCTGGGCAAAATTATAGGAAAACGTGCCATAGGAAAACTTTCAGCTAGATGGGTGGACAGTGTGAAGAGAGTAGCTGGAGGCAGCTTATATAATGCGGTCCATAGTACTGCCGCTGATCCTGAGCTGTGAGGAACCAATAAATAAGAAGATTCCAGAAAAAATGTAAAATTACAAGCACGAGTGAGTTATAATCTCAATTACGGTCTAAATACGAGTGTCGAAAAGAACATTTACAAAATTAAATACAGTTGAAAACTTACGTGTATACTAGTACTGCCCTCATCTTCCCCGCCTTCCCCGCCCCCTTCTCCACCTCCCTCTTCTTCTTCGCCGCCGCCTTCTTCTTCTTCTTCGCCGCAGGACTTGGCTATGATGTGCGCGTACGACATGTACAGAGGGTCTTCCTGTTGTTACAAATTATTTTCTAAGTTATGTTCGGGGCGAGTGGAAATAATAGAACGATACTAGAGATAAAAAGAATTTATTTTCAAAAAAGATTTTCACAATTTGTTATTTGCTAGCGACACACTACACTAATCTAAAAGGCCTGGACGTCAATTTTCTTATTTTACATAGTGCACAATTGAATCGTAATTGGATCGCAATGACAATTTTTGACGTTTCTGGTATTCTGTAACTAATTTTAAGACCAATCGTATTCTGTTGGCATGTCATTGAACTGCAACTGGAAAATTTGGCTAATCAAAAACTCAATTAAATTGCAACTAAAATATTGAAAGAATCGATGAGTTTTTCTCAATTGTGTTAGCAGAATACCAATGTTAAGCATGCCAAAAAAGCATCGTAATTGAATATCAGATTGCATGGTCTTTTAAAGTTTATTAGCGGAATTGACCCCCTGTATCGTAGCGGTCAAAGGGAGTTAACAATATGTTCCTATGGCCTTTGGTACAAAGTTCTAAACTAATAGGTATGAGAGACATTGGTTTGGATGTGCAATGTTTTAAATAATCATATGTAATAAACTAGTTTTAGGAACACACAGATTTGAATAACTACTACTACTAGCAATAATAGCGCGAAGGCTGTTTGTCTGGTCTGAATTCAACGGCGGAAATAAAAATCGATTTATTATTTCCTTCAGTGAATTTTTATTAAAAGGGGGAATTTCGATTATATTTTTTAGAAGATCGGTCAGAAACTATTCTTCATCCATGTCTAGCGTATCACTGAGCCACCACCTACTGAGACATCTGTCACGTACATTATAAACATGTAGCATAAGTTTAAGACCTTTGCTGTACTTACGTGATGGGTTTCTCAATAAAGATATATTCTATTCTATCCAAGCCTGTTTTTCCTAGTTGCGTGCTTAGGATGGTCCTAGACGACACTAGTTATTACAATGAAGCGACTGCCGTTCGATCTTCGTAAACCTTTTTACAGGGAAACCAGACCAATAACTACTTAACTTCTGGACGAGTTTACAATGTAAACAATTATCTAGTTGTAAGACAAAATCTACCGAGTTGCCACCTACATGTAATGGTGATTCGGGAGACGCAATGGCAGTTTTAAACTGCAAACACAGACAACAGGAAATCCTCAAGAATTAAGATTAGTACATCAAAATATAGAAGGACTTCCTGGCAAAGAACTCATTGTTGAGTTATTTTTAGAATCTTTAAATATAGATATTTTATGTTTGACTGAGCATTGGATTAAAGAGAGTGAGATGATGCTTAGCCTAAACAATTTTGATATTGCAAGCTGTTTCAGGAGAAAGTCTGCTATCAGAGGCGGTTCAGCTATTTATATTAAGAATGGTTTATCCTATAAAGAGCGGCCAGACATTTCTAGACTTTCTGTTGAACGCTGTGCTGTGGTTTCCTGCGCTGAGCTTGAGGAATATATAGTTGTTTGTGTGTACAGTCCACCCAATAGCAGTTTCAAAGACTTTTTAAAGGTTGTTGATGGTGTCCTATCAATAGCATCAAAAAGTTATAAAGGATTAACATTTTGTGGTGACTTTAATATTGACATCTTAGTACATTCGGCAACAAGTACCCAATTTTTAAACCTTTTTAGCAGCTACAATTTGGAGAATGTTTTTTTTTAACCAACTCGATTTACCGATACATCTGCTAAATGTATTGATATTTTTTTCTGTAGCCAAACACCATTAAATAAATCGGTTTTTAGTAAATTACCGTCTGACCATTGCGGTCAATTGATAACTTTAAAGAAAAATACCCGTATACATGAAGTTAATATTACTTGCAGACCTGTCACAAATTCAAAAAATTCATAATTTCAAAAATTCGATCGAAAATACTTTATGCTCAGTGACTTATACAGGTAATAATCCTGATAATCATTACAATAAACTATTTAGTGTCATCTCCGACAGCTTTTCAAAGAATTTCAAACAGAAAAAACTTAAACGTAGTAATAAATTAAAATTCAATGAATGGGCTACTACAGGTATTTACAAGAGTAGACAAAAATTGTTTGACCTGTATGCCCAAAAACAATACACGTTTGATAGTAGTTTTGTTAATCATGTCAAAAATTATTCAAAAACATTCAAAGAAGTGTGTAAGGTGGCTAAAGCCAATTATATTAGGGAAAAGATAAATAACGCTCCTAACAAAATGAAAGAGACTTGGAGGGTTATTAGCAAAGAAACTGGTAAATGTAAAAATAAAGAAAATATACAAGAAATTAAATTTCAGGATAGTATAATTTCTTCCCCTAAAGAAATAGCCAATTCTTTTGAAAATTATTTTTCGAATATTCCACTAGAATTAACTTCAAATATAAATTCAAGCCCTCAGACTGCTGAAACACTACTTAAAACAAATGTCACCCCTTGTGAGTCCAACTTTAAATTTTCGCATATTGATCCCAGTGATATTATTAAAACATTTAAACAGCTTAACCTGAAAAAATCTGAAGATCACTGGGGTATGTCTGTTAGTGTAATTTATCACATCATTGGTATTGTTGCTCCTGACTTGGCTTATATATTCAATGAATGTATTGATCAAGGCATCTTCCCAAATTTAATGAAGTATAGTAAATTAATCCCATTATTTAAAAAAGGAGAGAAGTTGGAGCCTGGCAATTATAGACCTATCTCTATATTGCCCGTATTGAGTAAAATATTCGAAAAGATTATGCTCAATCAAATGCTGCGGCACTTTAAGGTCTATGATATTTTTCATAGGCAACAGTTTGGTTTTACTGCCGGCAAATCAACAACCGATGCGGGAGTGGCTCTCATCACTCATATTTACACCGCCTGGGAGGAGTCTCAGGATGCTATTGGAGTGTTCTGTGACCTTTCCAAGGCATTCGACTGTGTTGATCATGAGACACTTCTGCTCAAGCTTGCACATTATGGTTTTGACGCTAAAGCAATAAAGTTATTGAATTCATATTTAAATGATAGGCGTCAGACTGTTGACATAAATAAAGTTAAGTCAGGCGGTTCAACGGTGGGGTGCAGGGCAGAGAACCTCCTCGAGTGCCCGGTCCTTTGAAAGCTTTGCATTCTCACTTGATCCCAAGGATCCGGTGAGAGGGCGGGCTGACAAGGGACTCGGGACGGTGCACCCTGGGCGACAGTTAATAACTCCCTGGTAGTCGGGGTCTTATTGGCTGTCGGCCAATTTCTGCCAACGGACCACTCCATCGCCGTCTATCATTAGACGGTGAATGGACGTGTGCCACGGGGACGGAAGTGGTCCATTCATGGACTGCTGTCTGTTTGGGGTGGGCTGCTGCTGGCGGTAACGCAGTCAGTAGTGGCAACCGGCGGGCCTGGGCAACTCCTAGGCTGACGGGAACGTTAGCGCGTTCACGTCTCCGTCGTACTCGTAATCCCAGAGGAATTTTTCCCTGGGACCGAGGGGCTTGGCTTAATCGCCTGGCCCGCGAGGAAGAAAACTTCTATAAAAAATTACCCTGAATCTCAAGTGATTGGAGGTGCCGCGAGGGGATGCATGGCTGATAGGAAGTTCAGTCTCTAGCACTTCCCCCACCAGGGTACCGGCCGACACCCTTGGTGGGTTACACCCTAGGCTTACCCGGGCAAGGAGGCTCTGCCCGGGCGGACGCTATATTTCCTGCCATACTCGTGGGAATCGTATGGATAATCAAAATATTAAAAATCGTTTCACACTTCTGGAGGATGAGGTGGGCCGTGAAGGCCAAACAAATAGTGGCGTGGGCAACCCGGTATTGGTAGAAGGGAGCCAAAACTGCCATCCGGACATTAGTCCGGTAAATGTACTACTGGAGAGAAACCAAGCCTTAGACACCTTGAGCATGAGGTCGGTGTCTCCACTTGCACGGGACCGAAGTAGGCAACGTCTGAAACGGGGAACGGAAGAGACACTGAGCATGACTCTGCCGGATAGTGAGCTATCGGATGGTGCACTCAGCGGTGTGTCGGTAACGTCGGCTAGGTCGAGCGCAAAGCGAGGGCGCAGCCGTGATCCTATGACGGCTAGAGAAAGGGCCGCGCGAGCTCAGGCACGCAGGGTGGAAGCTGAGCGGAATATTGTCGAAATGGCTAAGTCCGCAGTAGCTAAAAAAGTGACAAGGTCGTCCGTCAGAGCTGCCGCTGCGGATGTCGAAAATCAACCGGCTGCGGCCATCAAAGAGCAGGCTGTGGTTAATCTACAGGTGATTCGGGAGATAGCAACAAAGTCCGGAAATTTGAAAGGGACCTTTGTTAAAACCCTAAAGGACGCTACTGTGTCTATTGAGGAGGCGGTGGTTGCTCTTCACATGAGGTCAACCAACGAAGAAACGCAAAAGCTACAAGCCGTAAATGAGCGTTTGGAAGCGAAGGTAGCTGAGCTTCAGCGTGAGATGGCGGAATTGCGGCTTGCAGTAGAGAAATAGCAAAATACACAGACGGTACCTGCACCGAGTCAGCAGATGGATGTGGAAGCCCAGGCGCGCTTCATTATGCAGACGGTCGGACCCATGCTGGATGCCCGTTTCGAAGGGATCCAAGAACGACTTCTGCCAAAGAAGAACATGCGGCCGCCCCTGGCAGCGGACAGGCGTCGTGAGGCTCTATCGCAGAAGGCACATGAGCTCACGTCAGAGTCAGAGTCTGAACTGGACGAAGTTCAACCACGCGTGCAAGTTAGCAAAGTGGCGCAGTGGTTGAAGAAACCGTCGACGCCGTTACAGCCTAGTGCCGAATCCCAAAAGGTGAAAGGGAAGAATAAAAACCGGAAAGGGAAAAAGGGGAAGAAAGCGAAAGAGCAGACGCAGAAACAGGAACTGGAACCGATGCCGTCGACCTCGGCGGCTCCGGTGCCAACAGTTCGTCAGAGGGTTGCTTCAGAAGCTGGTCTGGGGGCAACAGCTCAAAAGGCTGGGTCGCGCCTCTTGCCGCTTGCACCTAAGGACGCATCCTGGGTCACGGTGGCCAAAAAGGGCAAAAAGACGAACGCAGCTACTGCCGCAGTGGAGACTGTAGTTTCGACCCCGGCGCGACCGCAAGGTCAGCGGTTGCAAAAACAGCCTAAACTGCGACCCCCGCGCTCGGCTGCGGTGCTTTTAAAGCTGAAGCCAGGGATGGAGGAGCAGGGCTACACGTACGGACGGTTGCTAACTGAGGCTCGAGAAAGAGTGGATATCCAAAGCCTTGGTATAGCAGCCATGAAACTGAAGAGAGCGGCGACCGGCGCACGTGTCCTCGAAATTACGGGGTCTGAAAGGGATGCTCAAGCGGATTCACTGGCCACTAAATTAAAAGAGGCTATGGATCCCCAGGTTGTAGAGGTCTCCAGGCCTCAAAAATGTCAGGAGTTGAGGGTGCTGGGTCTTTGTGATTCGGCGACACAAGATACGGTCAAAACGGCCATCTCGCAGGCGGGACAGTGTTCAGAAGCGGACGTAAGGGTTGGTGAAATCCGTGAGGACCCTCGAGGTGGAAGGACAGTCTGGGTGCGATGCCCCGTAGTGGCCGCCAAGAGACTGACCGCCAGCGGAACTCGCCTTCTGGTCGGTTGGGTGTCGGCACAGATTTTATTACTGCCGACTAAACCCATGCAATGTTTCCGTTGCCTTGAGGTTGGACACGTCAGAGTGAAGTGTACAGCGGAAACTGACAGGAGCGAGCTCTGCTATCGCTGTGGAAAGCCTGGCCACAAGGCCAAGGAGTGTGGGGAAGCCGCAAATTGCGTACTCTGCGCGGAGGCTGGCAAACCGGCGGCACATCGGGCTTTTGGTAAGGCTTGCGCCAGTAAAAAGCTAAAACGGGGAGGAAAGCGTGTTGTGACTGTGGCTACGGCCCAGTCACAATCTGCTGAGGGAGCGCAAGCCCCAGAGGAGATGGAGCTGGGGCTATCACAATAATATGGCTCTTAAGATACTCCAGGCGAATATTAACCACTGTGCCAGAGCACAGGATCTGCTCTTTCAAAGTATGGCGCAGTGGTTGATCGATGTGGCAGTGGTCGCAGAGCCATATTATGTCCCGCAAGGTGCTGAGAATTGGATTGGTGACCTTGATGGTGTAGTGTCGATAGTGTGTTCGGCTAGCTCTTCGCCTGCACTGAATGTTACAAGGAGCCATGGAATTGCCTCTGCTCGGCTGGGCGGTGTGGTTGTAATCGGCGTATATTTCTCGCCGAACAGGCCGCTCAGAGAGTTTGAGGCGTTCCTGGCCCAGGTCGAGTCGCTGGTGCACAGAAGCAACCCTCATCCTGTGATGGTTGTTGGGGATCTCAATGCCAAGTCCATGGCATGGGGATCTCCAGCAACATGTCCACGGGGTGCAGTAACGGAGGACTGGCTCGTCACCTTGGGGCTGGCGGTACTCAATAGGGGAACGGTGGCTACGTGCGTGCGTCATCAGGGCTCGTCGATAGTGGACGTATCGTTCGCTAGCCCTGTGATAGCCCGTCGTGTTCAGGACTGGAGTGTTTTAGAGGACGTGGAGACATTATCGGATCACCGTTACATTCGGTTTGATCTCTCCGCGTCCTCGGTTGCTCCGAGCAGCCCAAGCTGGGCCCCGGGTGTGGCCGGCCCTAGGTGGCAACTGAAGCGACTCGACCAGGAACTGCTGCAGGAGGCGGCCATTGTTCAGAGCTGGTCCCAAGCGCCAAACACCGTAGTGGTTGAGGACGAAACTTAATGGTTCCGGGGTGTTTTGACTGCTATCAGTGATGCATCGATGCCCCGGTCCAGTGTTCGTCCTCCCAGAAGATGGGTGTACTGGTGGTCACCAGAACTCTCGCAACTACGCGAAGCCTGTGTGCAAGCGAGACGCCAGTACGCCCGCTACCGGCGGAGACGGCGCAGGGAAGAAGCTGAGGAGGCCGCCTTATGTGCGACTTTAGTGGAGGCGAAGGGCAGACTGCAGGTTGCGATTGCGGCGGCAAAGGAAGCCGCCAGAGCAGAACTGTTGGGGACTCTGGATCGAGATCCGTGGGGACGGCCATACCGATTGATCCGGAAAAAGATCCGTCCGTGTGCCGTCCCGCTGACACAGAGTCTCCAGCCAAGGCTCTTGGAGGATACACTCACCGCACTATTTCCGCAGATGGCTGAATTTCAGCCCCCCAGTATGGCTCCTCCGTTGCTGGGCGAGGAAGATCAGGTAATACCCGAAATTACCCGGGATGAGCTCGGTGCGGCCGTGCTTCGGTTGAAAGCGAAGAATACCGCCCCGGGTCCCGACGGTATACCTGGTCGAGTGCTGGTCCTCGCTCTGGATTTTGCCGATTTAGAGAGTCGACTGAGGGGGCTGTTTAACACTTGTTTTGAGCAGGGAAGGTTCCCCCGGGCGTGGAAGTCGGGACGCTTAGTCCTGCTTAGAAAGGAGGGACGTCCGGCGGACTCACTGTCGGGCTTTCGGCCGATCGTTGTGCTTGACGAGGCTGGTAAATTGTTGGAAAGGGTTGTTGCCGACCGCCTCGTTGAGCACCTGGAACAGGTTGGCCCTAACCTTTCGGATTGTCAATATGGATTCCGCCGGAAGCGGTCGACTATCCACGCCATCCTCAAGGTCAGATCCTTGGCGCAGGAAGCGGTTTGTCAGGGTGAGGTGGTACAGGTGGTGTCATTGGACATCTCCAATGCCTTTAACTCCCTACCCTGGCCTTGCATCATGGAGGCACTCCGGTTTCATGGAGTGCCAACATACCTGCGCCAATTGGTTGAGGACTATCTATCTGATAGAACGGTTGTCTTCCCTGTTCAAAATGGGTGGGGTGAGAAGCAGGTGTCGTGCGGTGTTCCACAGGGATCGGTCCTTGGGCCGCTCCTGTGGAACATCGGTTATGACTGGGTGCTACGGACGGTTGGTATTCCGGGGGTCAAGCTAGTGTGTTACGCGGATGATACCCTCGTGACCGCTCGTGGCACAACCCTGGAGGAGGCCTCTGAGCGTGCGACTGTGGGTGTTGCAGAGGTGGTGCGCCGGATACGCTATCTTGGTCTGGAGGTGGCACTCCAAAAATCTGAGGCGCTATGCTTTCATTGACCTCGGAGAGCTCCGCCTCCAGACGCAGGCCTAATGGTGGGTGGGGTAAGAATTGCCGTCAAGGACTCGATGCGTTACCTAGGTGTCGTCCTTGATGGCCGTTGGAACTTTGCTCCCCACTTTGCTCGGATGGTGCCGAGAGTTATGGCGGCGGCTGGCGCGTTGACGCAACTTTTGCCCAACCTGGGAGGGCCGGAGGCGTCCTGTAGACGTCTATATATTGGGGTCGTGCGATCCATAGCCCTATATGGTGCCCCTGTGTGGGCTGAGGCCCTAAATCGCCACAATGTGGCCCAATTGCGGAAACCTCAGAGGCTCATGGCGATACGGGCCGCAAGAGGATATCGCACGACCTCATATGAGGCAGCCTGTCTTTTGGCTGGTACGTTGCCCTGGGACTTGGAAGCCGAAGTCCTCGCTTCCCTATTTGACTGGCGCGAGGAGGCACAGGCCCGGGGTCACCGGCTGGCACCGAGAGAGTTAGCGGGACGCCGCGAAGAGTTGAGTCAACGCGCCAACACGGAATGGGCTCGGAGGCTGGAGCGGCCCACTGCTGGGCGTCGGACCGTCGAAGCGGTCCGTCCGGTTTTGAGCCAGTGGTTGACAAGGCAGCATGGCTTGCTGACATTCCGTTTGACACAGATACTCTCCGGACATGGTTGCTTCGGAGGGTACCTGTGTCGTATAGCGGGTCGGGAGCCGTCTGCTATATGTCACCACTGCGACGGATGCCAGGACGAGGACGCCCCGCATACACTGGAAGACTGCCCAGCATGGGAGACCGATCGTGCGGATATGCGCGCGGTAGTGGGGGACGACCTCTCTCTGCCGACCGTCGTGAAAGCCATGGTCGACAGTGAGACGTCGTGGAATGCGGTGCAGGCCTTTGCGGAGTGCGTCATGCTCCGCAAAGAAGCGGCGGAAAGGGAAAGGGAGGAAAATACCGACCATCCCATCCGCCGCAGACGCACAGGGCGCAGACGGCGGGCTTATGGCCTGCAACTGCAGCCCCCACAATAAGGCCGGTCGGCGATGGAACTAGCGGGATTCCACTGCCCGACCTGAACGGCCTTGGGTTGAAAGGCGCGCCCGTGTCAAGCGCGCCTTTACCTTCGCGGGTAGTGAAGGGCAGCGGGCCCACCCGCAGGCCGCTCCGAGGTGAGCGGCTGAGCCGAGGCCGCCGTGGTAGCGGCCGCCGTGCTGGGGCTGTGGAGCATCAGGAAGCACATAGTCCCAGAAACAAGCGGTAGGCGTTTGACACCGTGTGGTTTTTAGTGGGTTCGAGTCCCACATAACCACCCAGCTTCCCGTTACTGGCTGGGTGGTAGGCGAGGGCCTTTTCCACACGCAAAAAAAAAAAAAAAAAAGGCGGTTCAACGGTAAAGATAGGCGTACCCCAAGGCTCGATACTGGGACCCTTACTCTTTTTGATTTACGTCAATGACTTGCCTTACGCGGTTGAAAAAAAGGCTGGCATAGTTTTGTTTGCAGACGATACGTCTTTGATTTTCAAAATGGATCGCCATAGCGGAAATGTCGACCATGTGAATGATGCTCTGTCTACAATATCAAATTGGTTCTCTGCCAACAACTTAATGCTGAATGCTAATAAGACCCAATGCATTAAATTTTCTTTACCAAATGTGAGACAGACGCAAGTGGACGTAATGTTAAATGGAGGAAAGTTAGTTCTTGTAGATGATACCACCTTTCTAGGAATCAAAATTGATTCAAAATTGCAATGGGGTTCACGCGTTTCAGCTCTCTCCAAAAAACTTAGCTCTGCGGCATATGCTGTCAGAAAAATTAGACAAATAACAGACGTGGCAACTGCTAAGCTAGTCTACTTTAGTTACTTTCATAGCTTAATGTCTTATGGATTACTGCTTTGGGGAAGGGCAAGTGACATACAGACAATATTTATCTTACAAAAGCGAGCAGTTCGGGCCATCTATGGTTTAGCCCCAAGGGAATCTCTTAGGGAGTTGTTTAAAGAAATAAATATCTTAACAGTAGCTTCTCAATATATATTTGAAGTTATCATGTATACGAGGAAAAATATTACTACTTTTAGAAAGAACTCGGATATAACTGATAGACCCTTGCGCAATAAAGATAAGTTATTTTTACCTTCTTATAGACTGTGTAGGGTTAAAGACTCTTTTGTGGGGAACTGTATACGTTTCTACAATAAGCTTCCTGAATAGATCACTAGTTTGCCTAATGGACAATTTAAAGCCCATGTTAAAGATCTACTTTGTAAAAAGGCTTATTATAGTACTGGTGATTTTCTTTATGACAGGAATGTTGAACTTAAGCTTGGTGCAGAGTCCTCGGCAAATTGACATATCATTATATGTTCTGACATTTCTGTTCTTTTGACCTTTTTTTTCAATTATTATTTAATTTTTTATTCAATTTTTATTTAATTTAAATAATCTGAAATAACCATTGTGCTAAATGTTGACAAACATGTGAATTCGTTCATATAACTAGGTAATTAAGGAAAGTTTTTTCTTATTTGTAAATTGACGTTTTGAAGAAAATGCTGCAGTGGAGTTTGTGGCGCCGCTTCTTCTCCACTTGCGCTTTGGAAGTGGTGGTAAACTTAATATAAGTAAATTGACGTCAATAAGTGATTTTTATATCCTATTGAAAATAAACAATTTCATTTCATAGGACGAGATGTGTTAGTGGCCTACACTGTCAGAATTTTTCAGGCTGCCCAAAGACATCTGACACAGCCTCAGGACTGCTATCTATCGATAACAACCGAAACCAACGGCTTAACGTGCCTTCCGAAGCACGGAGGAGCTCAAGATAGAAAATGCCGCTAAATGGCGGCCAATCCAATAGTGGTCGGGTCACGCCATCGCTTGACACGCGCATTCGCTACGGATACGCGCGCTGGTGTGTAATTCTTATATTTGAAATTTCCTTAAACCATAAACGATATGTTGTTACCTGCAAAGCCCCCGACCGCTCAGTCATGGCCCCCCTACAGAAGGTGGTCACCAGTTGCGTAAGAGGATCGGGTTTCCCCTCCTCCTCTACCACGTCACTCTTCTTTAGTTCAGCATCTTCGAACGATTGCTGAAAACACATTTATTTTTCAATATTCTATAGTTTCATACTTAGGTAGGACATTTTGTAAGGAGTAGTCCGTCTGGGGAAGTACCTACACCCTACAGAAGACCGCAGCCAAATAACACTGTGATGCAGTGTTGTGTTCCTGCTGGTGAGTAGGGTCGCCAGGCTCCAGAGGGGTCGCTGTGCTGACAACGGACAGGTCGACAACGCGGTCGTGACATCTCCGCTGGTGCAGGCGTTCATAGGCTACGGTAATCACTTACCATCAGGTGGGCCGTACGCCTGTTTGCCTACTTAGTTGTATTAAAAAAATATATTAATACGGTTTTTATAGCGTTTATTACTTACCACACCTAACGATTCAAATACTTCTAGCGTACATGGCCGCAGGTAGACCAAGTTAACATTTGTCTGTGTGATGTTATGAGATTACAAAACTACTGCCTATAATTTTATTGGCAACTATCCCGATTTACGGAGTCTTGCAGACTTGTGTTGAGTTTGAGATTTTATTGAATTTGTAAAAATTGAAAACAAATTTTACGCCGAACTATCTTTCTGTTTCTCTCAATGGTTGACTGGTCTTTTAACTCCGCCAATTGTTTTAAAGAATCTTTTTACTTGTTGAAAAACAAAGTTTTTATAAATAAATATTTCCGTTCGGACACTAGAATTTTGTGATGTGAAAGTGTCAAAAAAATGTGTTGTTTTTTTTTTATGTCATTGAAAATTAAAGGTTAAGAAAAATATTTCATTGTGGCCTAACCTCTTTTAGAGCAACGCGATTTGAAATTCAAATTAGTTAGATCATTCACTAATTTCAAAAAGGATTACATAGACATTCGACCCTGTAGACCTTAGTGTCACAATTTTTCTGAACCGTCTATCTAAATACCTAATACATATTATTCAGTGCAAATACAGGGGTGCGATTCTCCTTTGGGGAAAAAGTCGAATTCAAAATGTGTCGAAATAAAATGGCATAGGGTTTTCTGTATTCAGCTACATTCACCCTGAGTAACATAGGTTATATACCGCAGGTGAAGCTGCGGGAAACAGCTAGTTAAGAATATATTTATAGAAGTGTCATTATCAGGTCAGTTAACTTTGGCACACGCTACGGCACTTCTACCAATTCTTATTTCTGCGGGCGTCCCGCCAGTCGCGCGGGATTAGCGTCAGTTTAAATGGACCTTAAAACTATGCTTACCGTCAAATCCTCTATCATGACTTCTTGACCAATATTTTCTTCCTCAAGCCACAACTCGTAGTACGTCCTCGTAAATATGTTGCACGCTCGATGTCTGTTACGAAATAAATTCAAAAAGTTAATGACATCAAAATATAACATTTCGTAGATAGAAAAACTTTTAAGGGACTTGAGTAACAACTGTTGGCAGTCCTAATCCTATCCTATAAAAGCGAAAGTATGCTTGTTTGTTACCTCTTCACGATTTGTCTACTGAACCAATCATCCAGAAATTTCGCATATACATAAGTAGGAGTACTAAAAAGTATATAGGGTACCTTTCACGTATGACCCACGCGAAATTTGCGAGTAGAATATTTTTCTACATCGGCTTATAACTTCTGAAGTCCCATTTTTGAAATATGTGATTTACAGTCGATAATCGTTCGATTTCGAACTAAAAACATTCGATATCGAACGATTTTTATTCGACATAGTTTTACATATTTACCTGCTCATCTT
Source organism: Euzophera pinguis (assembly GCA_947363495.1). Lineage (NCBI taxonomy): Eukaryota > Metazoa > Arthropoda > Insecta > Lepidoptera > Pyralidae > Euzophera > Euzophera pinguis. The sequence goes on from OX376180.1 coordinate 3,911,652, forward strand.
ATACAGATGCACAGATCTGAGACAAGCGATGGCCGCCCTCTTGCGAGCGGCACATAACACTCGTTTCCAGTTGTTAGAGCGCTGTTTAGGTTTCGTCGCCTTTCAGTCCAAAGCGGCATGCGCATATAATAAGTAGTATTGATACAATTACTTGTTTTAGAAATAGTTATTGTTGACATGCTAGGGTTATGTCAAATTGTGTGTACTCGTATTTAAATTTTTATGTTTTGTAATACTTCACTATATCTTTTACACACACAAGTTTTATTAAGTGTAATGCAAGTTTTATGTCGAATATATATTTTGCTATTTTTTTTCATTTTCAAATTATGTAAAACTTATATGAATGTTTTCCTGATGGAACAGGCATGATTTATTAGTAGTTAGTAGCATACACGATAATCAATGTATCCTTATTGTGTCCCAATACAATATCGTTAGGACCTCGATAGGTCTAAATCAAGTCAAGACGATTCGCATGATTTTGTAGTTAGTCGCATACAATAATCGACTGTATTCTAAAGCCACACAACTCAAAATAGTCAAAACTTCAGCACATCTCAAGTAATGACGGTTCGTATAATTAGTCGCAGACACGATAATCGACTGTATTAAAAAGGCAAAGAACACAAAATCGTATAGACCTTTGCAGGCTTCAAACAAGTCATAACATTCGTGTAGTTAGTTGCGCACACGGTAATCAACTGTATTCTAAAGGGACACAGCACAAAATTGTCTAAACCTAGTTAACGAATGTAGAAACCATATCATAAAGGAGTTGTGGCGACACTGTAGCACAGCAAGTAATTACTACACGACTTAACAGATGGCACTAAAAGCAAATAATCTCAAGTCGCATACAAGAACCCGAATTACTATGGAAGACTAAATTGCGCTATCGTAGTTTTTACGGATTGGAACATAAATACAACATCCGACAGAACATCGTCGGAGTTGCGGTTCCCCAGGCAAAACACTACGCCTGGCGGGAAGTAATTCCCTTTGCGGCGGTCGAGCATAACACCATCGCTCCCGCCGTACTCTAGAGTCATCTCTTTCTATATTTAAGAGCACGGATATATATCAATTACTCGCACACACGATAATCTACCTTTTTCCCCCCCTTAACTTTTTTGCGCCAAACTATCTTTCCGTTTCTCCCAATGGTTGACTGGTAGAGAAAGCTCTTAGCATTAAGTCCGCCAATTGTTATAAGTATATGTACTTTGTGGAACAATAAAGTTTTAATAAATAAATAAATAAATAATCTACTGTATTCTAAATGGAGCATAGAGAAGTTTTCATAAAGTAAGCAATACCGGCTCGCGAATTTAGTAGTTAGTAGCACACACGGTAATCGGCTGTATTCTAAAGGCACACAACACAAACTCGTCTGAACCTTGGCAGTGAATGTAGGGACGTTTGTCTAAAACAAGCTATCACAGCTCTCTTCCTCTGAATGGAGACCACTGATTGGTATACGTTTTTGCTCATTTGTTGAGGGTGGTCGATCTGATTGAATAGAATGATAAAAAAATATGTCAAATGGGAGTTGTTCACTGATACCAACAATTATCCATAATACAATCTTTCATATTTAAATGTAAACTTTAGGTAATCATGTTTTAGTCACAGATTATTCTATATTTAAAAAAAAAATGAAACTTAGAGATTTTTGAAAGTAGTGAAACAAATTTGAAATTTATCAAGTGATTCTTAACTATTTTTATCTGTTTAAAATTAAAACTATAACTCCTCCCCCCTCTTTCAAAAACTCACCATATGTAATCCAAACAGTACTTTGCTCATAGCCACGATCCTCTCGACCGTATCATCTATCAGCTTAGCTTTGTTCTCGCCGGTTTCCACCGTGATATTAGTCTTGCTCTTCGAACCTAGAAATAAAAAAAAATGTACAAAGAAACATTTACCCCCATAATCCTAAAATTTAAAGAACGTTCGTTAAGCCTAGTTTAACTAAAAAATGTTTAGTCCCTTACTGTCTAATCATACAGACAGAACATAAGTTTATAACGAACTTCGTGTGACTTACGCAAAATTAGCGAGACGAATGATTTTTGTTCGAGACATACATATCAAAAATAGGGCTCCTGCATAGGTTCATAACCTAATGGAAAATAGTTACCATAACCGACATGTTACAAAAACCCTTGTTGTTATTTATCTTTGTGGAATCATGACGGAATTTCATATTTTTAATATTTTGTTTTACTCAATCTCTTCCAGCCAATCATAAGGCAGAAAGACTAATCAAACAGCGGTGGTGATTATGACTTACCTAATTTACTGTACAAGTAATGCTGCCATGACATCTCGTCCGCGGGATCGATTTTGTCAGGTAAAGTGAGTTGCGTCTTCGCGAATTCTGCCACGTCTTGTTCAGACATTTTCTGGAAAGAATAACTTTCATGAACAGCTAGAAACTGGGGGAATCTCTTCAGTATCTAGATATTAAAGAGGCAGGCCACTTTAAAGTGTCTTTGGATAAAATGACGTTATGCGGGACTCCTGCCAAAACTCGTTCTCAACAATATAATAATATTAAAAAATAAATAATACAAAGAGATTATATATCCATCTCGGCAAGAGAAGGTACGACTACTACCGAATGATAATAATAGTTTTCATAACTGCCTTAAGGAATCTGTCCTTGCAATATTGCACCAACTCTTGTTCGCTATAAACAAATCCTGGGCTTTGAGAGGCTTGCGCGAGCACACATAGAAACAAAGCAAAGACGACGCTTCAGCCGCCCGGCCGCTGCAACCACTATGACGCAGATACGATAAAAAACCAAGCTTACGAGTAACACACATTGACGCGTGTGCGTACGCGACCGAATAGTAGCAGTAGTAATAGGTATTGCGCTGGCCGCTGTTGTATGGAGTGACCGGAGTGTGTTACTCATGTTATTAGAGTTTTCATCATTACCTTGAGAAGTCTGTCCTTGCAATATTGAACCAATTCTTGTTCGCAACTAACCTAACCTTTGGAGAGTTGACGTAATGTGGTGTTCCTGCCAAAACTTGTATATCCATCTCGTCAAGGCGAGGAATAGTTCCTCCAATAGTCGCTTGAAGTAGACTATTGAGAGGCTTGCGGGTGTCTCACTTGAAATAGTTACGTTATGTGGTGCTCTTGCCAAAACTCGTTTTCGGCTATATCAATGGATGAGTTATATAACCAAGAGGAGGAACTAAAGAGTGAAAATATCCATCTCGGCAAGAAGACGAACTAATACTAAGGAATGAAAAGAATAGTTGTTCTTGAAGGATCTAGTCCTGTCCGGCTAACAAATCAAGTCAAGTATAATATATTGCTTCAGCTAAAGCTTAAAGGTTATAAGTATATTGTGCTTCAGCTAAAACATGATCATGGCTACATCACAGATGATATACTGATGAACTGGAAAGAATATATAGCTTTTTTCAGTACCTTGAGGAATCTGTCCTTGCAATGCTGTACTAACTCCTGCTCTCGTCCGGCAAACAAGTTAAGTCCGACGGGCAGTAGACGCTTGAGACAGGCCACCATCAGCGAAGCTTGCACCTCCTTGTCCTTGTCGCGTTTCTTGTCGCGGTGCTTCTTCTTTTTCTGTTTTATTAAAAGAAAACACATTGGAAATTTTCATTTAAAATAATTATGATCAAAATTTCATGGAAAATGATTTAAGAAATGATTTGGAATATATAAATACTCTAGACATATTCTACCAATATTGGTGTGCAGAAAGTACTGTGGGTTACAATTATTATCCTTCTATATCGTTAAAAAAGTCTTTCAAGAAATTATTTCGACTTAACGAATAATTCAGTTCCATGCTAAAACTATAGGTATTCAAAGATTTGTATCGGTTTGGTAATTAGTTATATATTTTAATACATATATTTAATCGTTAATGCATCCTTTTTAATTAGGATGACGACAATGTTAAAAAATTGAAAAAGAAATTATATTTCATGATAGCTTACATGTATTTAAATTCGTTAATAAAATTAAATATATATAATAATTTTAAAATAGTCGGGAAAGTTCATTTTGAAAATATAAAATTACTATAAAATTATATTATAACTGATGAAGACATAAAAAAATTAAGAAACTTTCATTTAGGAACTATTTACATAAACGCAATATTTAAGGTAGTTGTCTCACACTTGTAAATTACCTAGGCGTGACGTCACCGCTAGGTATCCATTAGTATGGAGCGTTTGGTATCGTCCAAAATGCACGTGAGATTAACTTGGTCATATCTCAGTTAGGTTAAGTTTTATCGACGTGTTTTTTTATCAATATGCCTATTAAAGTGGGGTCTTTCATTTAAACATGAAACTGAAAATTATTCGTCATGCCTATTTAAATATTGTAACGACATTTGCATACTATCACTCTATTCAGGTTAATGGATAACCAGCAATAGAAGCAACCGGAAAACCAGATAAGTCGAGAGAGAAATATTTTCAAGTTCTTCTTAATAACGTATCTTTCGTACAGTAGTCTCATTCATTCATTCACATCGAGTGTGTTACAATCGATCCTGTATATCCTGGTGCCAGAGATATTCGGCCTTATGTCAGCTTATGTCGTAGATTGTTTACTTAAAGACACAAAAATACATGGGTCGTTTCTAATGTGAAATTTTACCATTTTCTGAATTCAGTGTCAAAAAAGCAACCTTTTAACATTAAATTGGTGTACAATCCATAAAAATCTCACTTTTCGAGCCAATTCACAAACATTTCACAAAAAAGAATACAATATTTCTCCACGTACCTTTCCACCACCTTGAGGCGCTCCATCAACGACCGTAGTCACTCTTCTAGTGGCCGTCGGCATTATCAACACCTACAATAAGAGATAATTAGATGACCATTCAATCAATAAACTGCCTTTGGGCTGATAAATATTTAGCTTAAAGCCAACCCAATCAATTTGTTTCATTTTACATTGAACAAAACAGTTCCATCTACATACAGTCTTAATTAGCATTAAATGAGTGTTGCAATTCTAAAACCACTCGAAGTATACAATACCATCATCTAAATAAATCAATATGACGCGATAAAGAAACAAAAAGAAAAAAGATTTAAAATGCTATGAGGAAAGATTAAGTTAGTGGGTTGGGAATTAAAAAATAAGTACTAATAAAGCCCTAGATATTTAGGTTTCGGGTTAAACATATGTATATTTTCATTCTCAGAATAAAACTTGTTACATTTTTACAGATCTATAAAGAAATGAGTTTTGTCTATAATTCGTACTAGCTGGCATAAGTATGAATATGTACTTACCATGTTATCGATCTCGTTGGCCGATATGAAATTTTGTTCCTCCTTGAGGAAGTACTGGCTCTTGGACCAGATGTTGAAGATTTCAGCCACGTGGTTGTATAGCTCTTCCGCCTCTGTCAATTAAAAACATGACTTTAAAACAAGAATCAGGTGCCCTATTTTTGAAATAAGTATATGACTATTATTTTTGATTAAAATCACTCGACACACGAACAAAAATCAGTCGACTCGCCGATTTTGCGTGAGTTACGCTTTTTGAACATAACACTTCAGATCTATCAAATCGAATGGGCAATCAATCCTGTGCACCCTAGTGTTAGAGTTTCGGAAATCGGCCTTTGACCTTCATTTAACAACCGCCAAATAGCAGTCGAGACCAACGTGCCTTCTGAAGCTCGGAATCCTTATTATCAGACAATCAGGTGAGCTCTGAAGTGTAAGCTGAGGTTCCAACTGGGAAACCTTCGACGGAGAAGAATAACAATAAACAAATAAAGCAGATAAAGCGGTCACCTGGCACGTTGTTCCTCAGCCAATGGTTCCTCTGAAGGTCCACGTATTTGATGAGTAGAGGATAGAAGGAGTAGATGTCTCGTACTAACAGCTGCCAGTCTTCCTGGATCTGCGACTCCACTTGTGACGTGTCGTCTGTTGATGACTGCCCGGAATATATATTTTATTAATGTGATTTTGTTTTTATGTTAAAATGTCCACGATCCCGCCTAATGTTGAGTGCAGATGTAGTCTATGATGGAGCTCGCTGGCTCATTCATAGCCTATTCAATCTAACTTTGAAGAGACCCAGGTTGTGAGAGCCCGAGAATACGTCGGCTGAAAGAGAGTTCCAATGCTTTGTCGTACGCATTATAAATGACGATGCGAATCGCTCTGTGCGAACCTTTCGTATTTCGACAACATATGGATGTAATCCCTGACCGCGTCTGATTCGTCGTCATGTCATAATTTTCCCAGTTGCATCCTATGGGTTGGTTAATTACGCGAAAAATGTAAATAAATGTATTAAATTGTATAATTCGATGAAAAACAGTAAAAAAACCGACAAGAATAAAGAACGGCCAATTTACACGCTTCTAGCGATATGCAGTTTTATATACTCTTTATTGTACCATTCACAAAAATTTACATCTTGATAATAATTTAAACAATGTGACGTCAGTACTATTAACAATTCTGTGATAAATCCTCTCAAACTCTCCTCTCTCTATGGAACATGGTATCGGTTCGTTTTCTCACTCTCTCGGCCAAGAATCTCTCAACAATTCCTCTAAACTATTGATAATGATCTGCTGCGTGTAAGTCATCCATGACGATATGTCATTTGTCAAAATACTTATGTAGTTTCAAATACACCTAATTTATATTACACCACACTCCATACAATAGCAGCGAGCACGATACCTATTACGACTACTACGATTCTGTTGCGTACGCACGCGCGTCAATGTGTGTTATTCGTAGGGTTGGTTATTTACCGTATGACGCAGAGTCGTCGCAGCGGCCGGGTAACCGATACGACATCTTGGCATTGTTTTACTCTCGATTTTTACCCTAAATCTGCGCGGTGAGGTGCGGTATATGTTTCGAGAGGGTGTGAGTGTCCGTTCTATTGTATGTCAGTACTTTTAACAATTCTGTGATTATACTGTCAATAAAAGATCTATTATTACCTTGATGAATCCTCTCAAACTCTCTTCCTTATGGAACATGGTATCTGTCCGTTTTCTCACTCTCTCAGCTAAAGGCAAAAAGGAATCTCTCAACAGTTCCTCTGAACTATTGATAATGATCTGCTGCGTGTATGTCGCGATGCGCGTCATCCATGGCGCGCTCTCATTGCCGATGTTCTTCTTGATCAGCTTGAGAACGTTCTTTAGTAGCTGATTCATGTGTTCGGCCATTACCATTGTTACGTGGTTGCTGTGAAAGGAAATAACATATATTTTAATGCTCCACAAGTACAAATACTTATAACAATTGGCAGTGTGGCGACACTACTATCGCACAGAAAATAGTTACAACACAACGCAACAGATGGCGCTAAATAGAAAAAATCCGAAATTCCCATCCAAGGAATCTAATTAGTATTGTATTCTTATGACATCACAGAAAAATGTTGACTTAGTCTACTTGCGACCATGGACGCTGTAAAGTGTTTGAAACGTTAGGTGTTAATAGATAATAAACGCGATAAAAACTGTATAAGAAAATTTTAATTTATGGCGACATTGCTATCGCGAAGAAAAATAGTTACAAAACAACGCAACAGATAGCGCTAAAGAGACAAGAAGCCTAATAAGTATGGAGGACTGAAACGCGCTATCAGAGTTTCTAGGAATTTGACGGATTTGTCTCTTTAGCGCTATCTGTTGCGTTGTGTTGTAACTATTTTTCCGCGCGATAGCAATGTCGCCATAATTGAATGTTCAAAACGCCTTACCCAGCTGTAGGAGTAACGTTGTCGGGCCCCTGCGCCCACCAGAAAGGCAAGTACGCGCACAACAACGGCAGGACCACGTCGATTATATGAGGCGCTTCGTTGTAGGTCTTGTCCGATTCAACGAATTGATCGACTTCGCCCAGTATCGTCTCCAGGGTGGGCATGAATTGCTCCATTTTAGCCATTATGTCTGTTGGAATAGAGCTCATTATTCGTTGTTTTTTGAAAACTGTACACATTAAAAATCTATGAAGACATTTAGTGGCTATTGTCAGATTTTTTCGAGCTATCTGGACTGCTGATAGGCATTTGACCATCTGACTTAATAAGTAATAAACAAGAGGCAACGATTATTGCCAAGTAATAGTAACCAAAGAAAGTAAAAGCTTCCCTGGGCGTGGCGCTAGTGTCTGCGGGAACAAGTATTTCCTGTCTACGAGTATCTCGAAGTATGAATTGCGGTGCTTAACATTTATTAACGTTACAGAAGCATAATATCAAGCAAATTTTATTGTCTCCCCTCACCCTTTGAACTTCGTACCTGTGTTATACAAAAAAATATATTTGTATAGTTTATGCGATACCTTGCGCCTCCAGCGAGTGGTCGGCGATCCTGTTGAGCAGCGAGAACTGGTTGTGTTTGTTGAGGTGCGGCTCCAGGAACGCCACCGGGAACGTGGAACTGAAGGCACCCAGGCACGATCCCTGGATATAGGAAGGCAGGTTATAGACGAACAGTAAATTCGTTAGGCAACACGCATAATCGCCCAATCTGGCTAAGGTTATCAATCTCCAATAGGAAAAATTACCACCCAATAAATTATAAAAACGTAAATACTAAGAAATTACTCACATTTAATTACTTAGTATTTACGTCTCTATGGGCGTATGCCTCTGTTACATCGAATGATGGCGATTGGCAGACATCAAATTTTAAAAACTACCATGATCGTTCACAACCTTCGATCCAAACAAATACTAAGTAAAGAACTATACTAGTATTAGTATTTGTTTGGATTATTATTATTTATATATATATATATTTACAACCTATACATATTATATATATTATTTACAACCTTGCTTTTCCTAATACAAATAAACAAACTCACCAATGCAGGTTTGTTTCTCCCAATCTCCGTTTTGAGATATTTCCTGTCGTGTGTGAGCGTCGCATCTGTTCCGAACACGTACAAGGAGCCCAGCATCTTATATGACGTCACTCGGATCTCAACCACTAAGTAGAGAACTACTAGAATCTTCTTTAGAACACATAAAGAAACAACACTTACTAAAGCAGGTTTGTTCCTCTCAATCTCCGTCTTGAGAGATTTCCTGTCATGCGTTAGAGTCGCGTCTGTTCTAGCGCGTACAAGGAACCCAGCATCTTGTATGACGTCACTTGGAACTCAACCACTGAGTAGAGAACTACTAGAATCTTCTTTAGAACACATAAAGAAACAACACTTACTAAAGCAGGTTTGTTCCTCTCAATCTCCGTCTTGAGAGATTTCCTGTCATGCGTTAGAGTCGCGTCTGTTCTAGCGCGTACAAGGAACCCAGCATCTTGTATGACGTCACTTGGAACTCAACCACTGAGTAGAGAACTACTAGAATCTTCTTTAGAACACATAAAGAAACAACACTTACTAAAGCAGGTTTGTTCCTCTCAAACTCCGTCTTGAGAGATTTCCTGTCATGCGTTAGAGTCGCGTCTGTTCTAGCGCGTATAAGGAACCCAGCATCTTGTATGACGTCACTTGGAACTCAACCACTGAGTAGAGGACTACTAGAACCTTCTTTAAAACACACAAACAAACAACACTCACCAAAGCAGGTTTGTTCCTCTCAATCTCAGTCTTGAGATATTTCCTGTCGTGCGTGAGAGTCGCGTCTGTGCCAAGCGCGTACAAGGAGCCCAGCATCTTGTATGACGCCACTTGGATCTCGTCCACTGGAAAATGAAGACGAATTAATGGAAATTATAACTAGCAAAGATTTTAATTAAGAAAGGCTTAAAGTAAGAACATTTATAAAATAACAGTACAAGAGCAATTATATTGTGTTTCAGTTCTTTGTGAAAAAAAGATAAAGAGAAAATAAGTTCATTTTTAAGAATTTAAAAAGCACAACAAGCATATACTTGTATTTGTACTTTGTATTGTATACAAAGATACAAGACCAAATTGAACATTTCCCATAGAGAATATGCTAGAGGTCTAACGTTTGTATTGCAGGTTTTCCGTTAAAAACTTCTACAGACAGAGTGACTTCACCCTATTACCAGTAATCTTGCCACCAATTTAACTAAAGGGAATTTCCTTCCCAATACAGTTATAAGTAAACCACTAGAAACTCTCGTGCCCAGTAGACTAAGTAATAAAAAAGTCCTAATAGTCCTATTCTTATGCAAGTAGACTTGGTAATTGAAATCATTTGTTCGCTTTATTTTTATTTCGGAAATTCATAAAAAGACAAGTCTTTAATCTACGAAATTCACCACTATAATGAATTCTAGGGAAAACTAGTAATTGTACTAGTTAACACAATGATAGAAATCTTAATAAGTTCCATTATGAGAGGTTGCGCAACTCCGCAATTTTACCTACTTATTATATTTATTTTTATTACTCACAATGTTTGTTTGGTTCGTAGGTAATATCGCTCACACAATCAATCGGGAATGTTATTTTTATTGAGCGGTTTTTGCGAAAGAGTCGTAAAAGTAGAGTCATAAAAAGAACAATATAATTTACAATTAATTGTAGCTGATCTTGATTTAGGATTCCTATTGTTAATCCACTAAATGTTTTTCCATGCGATTTTGGTTCATGCGTTTTTCATATTAATTCCCGTCAAGTCTTTGGTAAATTATATAATAAAGCAAGCTAAGTTGTTAATCTCACTTTCTCTATACATTTTAATTTATTTTCTACTTACAGCTACAAGTACAAACAAAAAATGATAGATCCTTTACGATCCCTAACATACACGAGGCGGACATACCGTGGCCGAATGAGACTGTCATTGGTGTTATAAAAAATATATCAAAGGTAAATGAAGCACTTCAAGAATTGATAAAAAACTATGAACATCTTCAAAAAATATACAAGACAGAGAGTATTGAGACGGGTGATGATTATTCATCGGATGCTGAAATCGACGAGCGTTATAAAGATAGAAAACAAAAAAAGAAAAGCAGGTCAAAAATGGAGATAGTATCGTACGCCCCTAGATTTCCAGCGACACAACTTGCTTTTGAAGATTCTATTGAGAAAAGTAAATTAGATGAAACGAATGAAGATGAAGAATCTGCGTCAGAATCTAAAGATGAGAAAAACACAAATCGGCTGCCGAATATAGAACACCTTGTAGCGCCAAAACATCCAAATGGTAACGAAATCGAAGACAACAAAAGCGATTCGGATACTTCTGATGACCGATTTACAAGCAAAAATGTTGCAGTAGGGAAAGAGACCACGCATAAAATGCCCGAAATTATTTTTATACATCAGAAATCTTCACAAGTACCGTATGTAATGACTACTCAACCGAAAACACGTTATAAGAAAATAGCCCACAGAGGCGACCTGAGAGCTGGCGTTGATAATGATTTTGTAATGTCAATTAATGTAAATAGTCAGCTAAAGAACAATAACAGTAGCAAAAATGTTCAGAATTTGTATGACCTGGCAAGAATTTTTCAGAATACAAGCACTCTACTAAAAGATGATCCTCATTTTAGAAGCAAAGATGAGAAGACTAATGGTACAGTTAAAAATGAAAGAAGTAAAATTTATAAGAATGACACAAGGACAAAATCGGAAACATTTGCAAAAGCCGGTTTGAAATCAAGCCTCAGAAATGGAGGCACGGATCAAAAGCAAAAGGTATTATTTAATCTAATTAATGATTCAATGAATCATGTAGATAATATTTACCTTGATTTATATATGATTTTAGAAATCCGATTCGGGATCCGATGAAGAGGAGAGAGAAATTAATAAAGACATGTTTAAGACCCAAATACTTCGCAAGGCATACGGGGACGCCTGCTCCAAAGTAGTTGTGAAAAAGTGTCACAAGGTAACATAATATTCCTATTGTCAAGCCCTAACTAATGTACCTTTTAATTTTTTATGTTAAGCCGTTGGTCCCGACAGCCATTTGGGATGCCGAGAGGCAATTCCGAAACATTTTGACACCAGAATGTACAGTATAAATTGATCATGATAACCCACTCGATATATGAGTGAATTAAAAGTCGGTTGTAAACGCAAATCAAATTTTGGTATCCACTCAAGTTGACCCGATCCTACTTCCCCCGCTGTTGTCCGATAACATTTAGCGATGAATGGCGCATTTTTTGGACAAAGGAATCCTAAGCACTACGTTTCATAAGACTCTAATAAAATAAATAAAATCTTTATTGGGAACAAAAAAGTGTTTACCGTAAACTACGGTTATCGGCTAATAAGAGATGTTGATTTTGCGCCTGTTAGAGTGCCCACTTTGTCATGCCGCGTGTAGTTGACGCGAACTTGTGGGGGCAACAACAGGTGCGGCCGAGGAACGTATTGAGCTCAAAAGAATTCGAGAGTCGCCGACTCGACAAAGAAGAAGATAAAGATTAAGGGTCGGAAACTTGGTCGTGACATTCCTGGTGTTTAAGGAGTCCATAGGGTAACCACTTCCCGTAGGCCTGTTGTGCCTACTCGTACTCATTCGTTAAAAAAGACTCTAGATGATCAAAGAATATAATAACTCACAGGCTTGTAAAAAGGCATCGAAACTTGCATGTTCCACGACCGGTTGCAAGTCTAGCTTCAAAGAATCCTTCAACAGTAAAGCTAAGGCCGGCTGCGTAAAGGAGTTTGTTAAAGACTCCGCAAAACCAGCACAAAGAAGTAAGCTTTTCTATTTTATGTTGTTATGTTTAGTATGGACATTGCGAACTTGTACCACCCGATTGTCTCACAATAATGATGATTCCGTGATTTGAATGTTGATTGCTGTAAACATGGTCTTTATCTGTTATGTATCACGTTACGTTATTCACGTCAATATGTGTCAGTAACTGAATACTTCAAAATTGGGCCCAAACTAGAAGCTAACGAGAAATTTTTGTTGTGTTGTTTGTTTTAATGATGTCACGATAATACCGACACAAATTGGTTTTCCTAAGTTAAATTCACTTTTAATTTACGAAGACCACCCATACTAACGTACGCGAAAAAACAATAGTTACGCGTTATTGTTTTTGGGTTCTACATCTACCATATGGTGCGACCTTACTTATCGATATTTGGCTAAATATTAGCCATTGCATGTTTTTTTAAATAACTCTCATTACGTACGAATTCGTGTCTATTTTGGCAAAACATGCAATAGCTAATATTTGGGCAAATAGGCCATGTGTGGTCGCACCATTTACTTTTGAAACTTTAATTATTTATTTTTTGCGGGTTTAATAATTTTAACATAAATTAAATTATCTTATATTTAAAATGGGCTTTCCCATAGATTTTCTAATTTCGAAGTGAAAATTTGCACATTATGCTATCACATATTTTTTCACTACATTTGGACTTTGGCTTCCTATGGGAGTACCGCTACTCCTCCGGTGTCTAACAAAAAAAAAGGTTCTCTCTAAAATAATAAAATATTTTTCAGTCGGCCAGATCGCAATTAATAAGGACGATTTTTTCGCTGCGGCATGTTGGCCACTAATGAGGAGAAGTGAACAGGTAACTTTTACAATGTTATTTAATTTGTTTGTTTCGAATACATAATTGGATGGACTTGCCATTATAAGAATTTGTCATTTTAGGGATTTGCCATTCTTAGCCTGAGGGGATTAATAGTACCAAACACGCGCGTAGTTAGGGCATAATATACAATGTGCAAAATTTTAATCACCTGATTGTCTGACGATAAAGATGCTTTCGTGCTTCATAAGGCACGTTAAGCCGTTGATACCGGCTGCCATCTGGTAGTTTTTATAGGAACTACATCAGATGCCGAGAGGCGGTTCCGAAAAACTTTGACAATAGGGTGCACAAGGTCGATTGGCCATGTTACCCACTCGATATGAATGAACGATTCATTAATTAAATATGGCCACTAACTTCTATGTGCAAAATAGTCGATAATCTTCCAAGAATGTTATTCTTACAAAATGTTAATTTGTACGCTTATATGCTTTCGTACTCGTATTGTAACTAAAATTGTTATTATTTGCAGCTAAATCTACCGAAACTCACAAATATGTCCACGCTAAGAACAGATGTACAGTTGAACATACTACGCGATCGCTACGAGAAGGCGTGCGCGGCGGCGTCGGCGAAAAAATGCGAATCCGCTTGCCTGTACGCTTTCGGCGAAACTTGTAAGAAGACCGAGTGCCAGAAGAAACTAAAGAAGACGTTTAAAAAACGTTGTAAGACCGAATGTCGTAACGCTTATAGGACAAGTAAGCGAGCGTCCGGCGGTTCGTCTACAAGTGACAGCAGTAGTGATAGCGATTCGAGTTAATAGTGAAATAAAAAATACAGGTTGAGTGGTATTTTTTATTGAGCTATTTCGTCCCACTCCTTGGTAAAGGTCACACTCATCTTCCTACAAATATCTCTGTCCATGGTAAACTCTAACCACCGCTGATGGAAGCCCTTCAGCTCGTCGCTTCAGAGATCCGTGGCCTCGTTTTCTGCGACCATCTTCTGGCATCCAAGCGGTTGCAGCAATTGCCCATCTTTCAGGGTGTATGCGACAAACATGACCCGCCCAATCCTACTCCAAGTTGGCAGCTTTACACTGATAAATGGAAGAACTTCAAGCTACAAATTTCCATGATAAAACATGTGAAATAATAATAAAAAAAAAACTTTAAATACACTGGTTATCCCTGGACCGGGCGAAGTGGAGGAGAAAGAGTAGGAAAGCGGACCTTGGGCTCCGAGGTGAGACGCAACCTGCACGAACCCGTTATCTGTACATTATTTAATTTGATGTATAACGACTACATATATTTTGCAATAATGATGACAGTTAAATAAACTTACACAGTAGATCCGCCCCGTACTCGCAGTTGGCCAGATGGTCGAACATGGCGGTCAGTATGGGCAGCAGCACGCCGTTGATGTAGGCGAGCGATGTCGATGTCTTGAGGTGCGTGCCTCGTAAGTGGGCGTATTTACCCTGAATACAATTCATTTATTAGTCAAATTTTAAAGTACGTTTAAGCAAAATAAAGTCCCTAATATATTTCGAAATTTCACATCTAAAACACTTTGAATTATTTATGTTACATTATTGTGATTGATTTAAACACACCTCTTAATTTTGTTACCACAGTCGATAGATTTTAGGGATTAGGAAAACACAATTTGGCGTTCAAAATCAGCCATTTTGTTTTTTTTTTTTCATTTGTTCTTGTGTATCTCGTACAATCAAACGAATCTATGGAGAAAAAGTTTGTTGTCGGGGTACTTTAAATTTAAGATTCCAGTTTAATTTAAAGATTTCCATTTCTTCCAGCCTGAAGGTAGAAAGAAATAATTATACTAATGAAACAGCGATACAGAAAAAAAAATACAAATAACATAGTTACCTACTTAAATTAGATATAGGTCAAATATCTTCCCAATAATTATTTCAAATACCAGGAGCCCCATTTTTTAAATGTATAATAAAATTATTCGACTCGCCAATTTTACGTGAGTCACGCTTTACAAAAATAGCATCCAAGTAAATTCGCATCAATGTCTCACCTCTTGCAAATTAAGTATAGTGTGTCCAAGATCATCAGCGACATTGTTGAAGAACGTCAGCATGGACGTCCTGATGAACTCGGGGCAGTTCTTCACGAGGGACTTGGCGTCGATGCCCTTCACTAGTACTTGCAGGCAGCGCACCGTGATGCGCACGTCGGGGCCAAACGCTGCGAGTCTGATGAGTTAAATATATTCATTCATTTAGAATTGTTAGTGACGTGACCGCCACAGAATTATTATTAATACTAACGTACAGAACAGACACTCAAACCTTCCCACCGGAAACAAACGTACCTACTACCGCACCTCACCGCGCAGATTTAGGGTACAAATCGAGAGCAAAATAATGAAAGGATGACGCTTTGGTCGCTCGGCCGCTGCGACGACTGTGATGCAGATACAGTAACCATGTTGTTGTGTGTAGTGTCCGGGTTATGTTACCACCGCTTCATTAAATAGGTAACGTGTTTTATGTAGACTTGTCTCGCTTACACAACTTTGGCTTAATGGTGTTAATTTATGAGTAGATACTTAAAAATTGCTAATAAGTCAATTCAATACTATTTATTAAACTATCACCACGACAAATGTGCAGCGTTGAGTCAAACCACTGCATGGTTTTAATCAGGTGATTTTGCTAAATGAAATCAAATTATTTAATTTCGTAAATAAAAAATGATGCTCCTTTAAATAGTCCCAGAAATCATAGTTTTTATATTCCTAGTTGCGTCGTCAGCTTGTTTACGCTTCAGAACCTAGGGGTACACTGTATGTAAGATTTAGCGGAACTGGTTATTACTACTTTTTAGAGGGAAACCAGACCAACAGGAACATGACCCGAGGTGTGTTAGTGGCCAACACTGACAGAAATTTTCAAGCTGCCTTAAGACATCTGACACAGCCTCACGACTGCTATCAAACCGGGACCAACGGCTTTACGTGCTTTCCGAAGCACGAAGGAGCTTAAGATAGAAAATGCCACTAAATGGCGCCCAATCCAATAGTGGTGGCGCCACGCTACGGATACGAGGGTCGCGCTCGACTAACGAGCTCCTCGAGAAATCAGAAACTCACTTCTAAGGACCAATAAAACTATCTTCACTTCATTTCCTGCCTACATACCTGGACCTCAGCAAGCTGGCCAGCTTACAGAACAACGCGGCCACCATCTCCTTCTCCTTCAAGCTGGCCGCTCCCACGTTGTTGGTGGCCGTCGCCACCGCTATGAAGTAGTTCCGGTGGGTAGAGAAGTATTTCTCCATTAGGGGTAACACCACCTATGATAGAAAACTGTGTTCATACTTGGACAAGACTTTTTAAATGCAAAAAAATATACGCTAAAAAGAAGCAGATTCTAAAAATAACAACAAAATTGGTGGATGTCTTAGCGTGATTTCCTAGTTGCGTCAAATTCAAACTAACGTTGGTTACCTCGGCCCTTAGTATATTATCTGGATGACTGAAGCAGTGATTGTGTAATGAAAAAAGTTAAAAGTAAAACAAGGTTCGAAGTACGAAAATAATGGAAATCTTAACTCAAGCAATTTAATAGTCATATGTTGGTGGAAATTTTGTCGTTTCAACTTTGATGCTGTACCTAATGTACAGTCAGCTGCAAAAGTGCACGCATAACTTGAACAAAATGTATAATAGACTATGCATGCTCTTTTGCAGCTGACCGTACCTAATCGGATATCAAAAATACTTAGCGTAGCTTTTCTGTTTAATTTTAACTGACAACGGCCCTAATCAGATTCAGGATAATTTATTTGCATAAATTGCTTGTCAGATATTTTTGATTAGTAATTTTATTCGTACTTAGTGATTTTAAATGAAATTGAATAATATTATGACAGATGAATGATGTCTTACGGTACTAGTATATATTTGTACCTTCTTAAAATACTTTATTTCCGACTTGCTTTGCTTGAAATTCAACAAAATAAGAACAATAATAATACATGTTATTGAATAAGTACAGTATAGATACAGAGGGAAATACAGGGGAAAGTAACAAATAAATTCAATAGTACGATATTTCATATTGATAAAGAAAAAGTAAGTACATAAGTTTATTCAAATCATCATCATCAAGCCAAGCTTTTTCCCATTTCAATTTAAGTCGGTTAAATTTATTAATTTTAATTTACCTGACTTAATTTAAATATTTAAGCCAAATTACTGTAGTCAAGAGAAAAAAAAGGCCTGAGTTAGATCGTATAAAAATGACGGATACCGCATGGTACCGAAGTATTTACGTTTTCATATAATAATTTAAAAGATTTACAATTAGTTTAAGTCTCTTTGTAACATATGCAGCAACTTTAGATATAAAGGAGCTACTAATTTACGTCACAAAACATGCATTTGAGACCCAATGGTCTTAATATCATCAAAAGCAATAATACAGATGGGTATTCTAGTTTTTATACCAAAATAAAATAGTTTTTTTTTCAATCATACCTTAGAGAAGAACTTAATATCCCTCGTACTAGTCTTGAAGCTACTCCTTCTGCTAAACGTAGTCGACGGCTTCAAAAGCTTCATATTAATAGTAGCTCTATCGATATACTGAATCAATTTCTCGAGCAGCGAGTACGCGAATCTCAACTCTATTGCGACTCCCGTAGTGGTTTGTTCCGTGTCACTCTGGCTCGCTTTGCTTGGTCTGTGGAGCTTGTAGCCCTGGTATTGGAGGTATTTGAGGAACTCCTGAGAACGTTCTCGGTCTTTCTTCTTTTCTTTGTCGGTTAGGAGGTCGTAGGGCACTAGTTGGGGATGGATGCCACCTATGAAGTCAAATGACAAATCGGTCAGAATGTATAATGTTTCTCAAACTTGTTAAACAATATATGCACTTAATTAAAAAGTTAGTATTCTTCATGGCTAGGATTATTTCACATTTGAACAGAAAGAGTATAAGTGTTTCAAATGACGAATAAATTCTAAGTTTACATCAAAATTATATTTTGCTGTTATTATTAAGCGAATGTGCAAAAAATTTAACGTGTAAAATATAAAAAAAAGTAATAAATAAAGTTTCAACGTTCTTTTCCACAGAATACTTCCAAGTACAATAAGTTATGTTACTGTCTTAACATATTCAATACAGCTTACTAAGATACAGCGAAAAAAAAAAATTCATTTACATCGCGACAAGGTGCCTGAAAGACTGGCAACATTTATTTATTAAAACTTTATTGTTCCACAAAGTACACATATACTTATAACAATTGGCGGACTTAATGCTAAGAGCATTCTCTACCAGTCAACCATTGGGAGAAATGGAAAGATAGTTTGGCGCAAAAAAGTTAAGGGGGAAAAATGTATTACTTATAGAGCAAATTTTATCAAAAGCTTAATTAATTAATTGCCATGTTTCGATTTGGCTTTCCGATCCTCTGTGCGAAAAAACATCCAGCCCTTTGGTTACAGGATATTTCGAATAGTCTTTTTCAGATGAACTGAAAAACCTCATGTGCTGACCCATGGACCCAAAGTTTCTACCCAAAAAGGCTCAAACATGTAGTTACTTCCAATATCTATACATTTACGTCTAAACTTATTTAAATGAATGATGATAATTTTGATTATTTGGTACACTTTGACATACTATTATAATATAAATTTGCATCATTCCCACCTCCATTAGTAACAAGTTCCTCTTTCTTCTTCTTCGCCCAGATGTCGTGCGCGTTCTCGGCGAGTCTCTCCGCCATGTTCTGCATCTCACGCGACAGCGTCAGGTTGGTCATGTCCACCGGGTGCGGGTTGTAGTTGAACGGGGTTGCCGAGTCCGTCTGCAAATGTAACAAGATATCGGTAATTTCAAAAAAACCCGAAAAAATCTGCCTTTACCTTTTCATTTTTATTTTGATATTCCCAGTGTAATAGTGTCTCATAATAAATTACAAATCTATCGACACCCATCTAATTAAAATCCATCGAGCCGTAGAAGCTGCAGAGCGTCCCGAACATTTATATATACATACATACTCGCGAAAAACATAACCCTCCTTCTGGCGCAGTCGGGTAAAAACAACACAATACTTTGACTCCATTCAGCCGTTCGGCCGTGAAAGGTTAACAGACAGACAGATAAACAGACAGACTTTCGCCTTTATGATATTAGTATGGAAGTATGGATCCCTCTGATTCATATAAATTAACGAATGTTCGTTAGACCTACAATAACTAAAATATGTTTAATCCCTTTCTGTCTGATCTACGAGTACATTAAAATTTGATGTGAAAGAACAAGAAAAAAAATATTTAAGTTAAATTTGTCTTATTGAATGTTAGTTAATTTTAACTAAGAATAGAATAGCTAGTGCTAGCTAAGCGGACTTTTTTTTTTTTTTTATTTATTATCATATAAAAGGTCTTACAAAACATTGAGTAGGTATTAACTTAGCATAGCGAAACCACTAAGGTTTGAAATTATACTAAGAATTAATTAAGTTTACGTCAATCAACATACAAGTTTTACACAAATTATATTATTATAGACAATAAACCGTCTTGTTGGTAATTTACTCACAACACATAAAAAGAAAAGGAAAGAATCGGACAAATACATTTGGTTTGTTATCAATTATCGTTAAAACTAACATACATTTTGAAGAGAACTAAGGAAATGCTCTTTAAGTTTATATTTAATATTTTTTGTCGTCAATTTATCCCGTAATTCCATGGGTAGTTCATTAATAAGTCGAGTGACAATATAATCAGATGTTCGCCTACCGTATTCATTGTTTACGCAAACCGGTCTACTTTTTTTTTTTTTTTTTTTTTGAATGACCTACAATTTTAGCTCCTGTGAGCTTTAAAATTTACAGCGGGACAGTTTGAGGCGAGGGCTGTTAACCCTCAGCCTTTTCGGCAAACCAGCCTTTTCGGCAAAACCGGTCTACTACTCATATACTACTTATATACTCGTATTGTTGTTTATTAATTACACAAGAGACTTAAGTTGTTTGTGTGACTTTAAATCACTAACTTTGCCCCGAGATTTTAGATATACTCGTAGTTAGACCGCAACGGCTATACCACGCGTGGGGTGTGCGCGGGGAGGTGGGGAGTGGGAAAGAAAGAGCATGCGATTCGTAGTTCATTACGATATCGAATTAAAAAAATATGAAGCTGCATATTTATGAATATAATTATATCCAATCCCTGTTTTTGTTGATGATGTGAAACTTTACGACCCATCTTTAGATATTTTTATCTCATCATACCTCAGGCGCGGTACAGCGGTTGTGGTCAAGCTATAGCAATCACTGGCTACAGCGAGAAAAGTTTTAAATCTATATTCGCAACAAAAACTAGAAGCTTTTTATTACGAGAAAGAGTACCAGTGTTTCGAACTTCGAATAAAATGGAAAGGAAATAAGCTCACAACAAAAACAGATTTTACGCAAAACTAAACTCGTCTGGTTATTCCAGAGTTATTGCGTCTAAACAAACCAACACTTTAGCTTTGCTTCATTAGTAGAGATCATTTTATACCTTGATTATTAATTATTGATTAAAAAAAATCAAACTATCTTAATAAACAATGTTAGGAATATAAATTTAAAGTCTGTTGAAATAAAACGTAAAAATCGTTAGAAAGACACTACTTTGCTCGATAGTCAACTATCGATAGGTTATCGATAATCGGGCAAAAACAATAAAATCGTTCGATAAGCCTATGGATAGTATGAATAATTTTCGAGGTCGACTATCGATAGTTAATAAACTGTCAAAACTACGTTAGAGTAAGGAAAGCACTTTATCGGTTCGGTGCTAATGTAAGAGAGAAAAGTAAGCATCAAGCACTTTAAATTTAGCAAAAAGCGTTATCTACACTACACACTAACTTACCACTATATCTGGGGAGCGCTGTCGGGGGAGGCGGGGTGTGGGGATATGAAAACAACGAATTTGTTAATACGTGACATTTAAGATGCAATGCTTCATAATTTGTACATTTAGTTTTGGCATGTAGGAAAACAATCAATCCAGAACGGAGGTAGGATACAAATGTTTAAATTAAACGGTTAGGTATCGTGATTATATGGGATTTAGCGATATTACATTTGGCTAACAAATACTTATTGATGAACTAGGATAGATAACCTGTAGATATCTGAGAGCAGCTCACAGGATTTACACAAACTTAATTTATATTTAATTGGAAGACAAAACAAAATAATAAACAAATTGTATCTATTAAATGTTTTTTGAATGTTGAAAGGATGCCCCTACCTTGAACTTAATTACATATTCAACAAATGAATACTATAAATCATTATGAAATATTGCAGAGTACTCAATAGGTAAATATGGTGACATTAATATAGATCTTACAATCATGCGAGGAACGTTTAAAATACTCGTATCAGGATAAATAATTAATAATATACATTATATAACAACATATGAAGCAGTACCGCTTTCTTTTCGGCTTCCTCCTAAATGCATGTAATACGATAAACAATGTGAAAAAGATAGGTGGGTATAATGTGTTTATAAGTAGGAAAATGTTTTTCATCGGCCACAAAAAGTCGAGTATTGGGCATGATCATAGAAGTAAAACATACCTACTTGTAATAAGGTTGCGCGTACCATTATTGGTGTCTAAAGCAAGTTTAAATACAAGCCCTATGTGAACTTTAGTATGTATTCTGTTTTTGCCTCCTCTAATTCTATAAAAAACCTGAATAAAAAAAATGTTTTGTAGCTAGTTATGAAACATAGGGTCGTGTATTCAAAAAAAATGTTTTGTAGCTAGTTATGAAACATAGGGTCGTGTATTCAAAAAAAATGTTTTGTAGCTAGTTATGAAACATAGGGTCGTGTATTCAAAAAAAATGTTTTGTAGCTAGTTATGAAACACAGGGTCGTGTATTCAAAAAAAATGTTTTGTAGCTAGTTATGAAACATAGGGTCGTGTATTCAAAAAAAATGTTTTGTAGCTAGTTATGAAACACAGGGTCGTGTATTCAAAAAAAATGTTTTGTAGCTAGTTATGAAACATAGGGTCGTGTATTCAAAAAAAGAAAAATATCAGTATATTTTTGACTTCTGAGTGAAGAAAATGACGTAGATTTGTGTATCCGGCATATATAAATAATCTTGCTGTAAAGTCTACCAAAGAAAAACTATTGTCTGATAGGTTTCTTGTTAGGTAGACAAATTAATATTTGGAATATCAACTTTTAAAAAAAATACAAATAAACATCCATGACAGAGTTTGACAATGACGACAGGCATCTTTAGCCGTAACATATACAATACTAGCTGTTTCCCGCAGCTCCGCCTGCGCCAAAAAAGTAGCCTATGTTTGACCCCGGGTCTTCAACTATATTCATACCAAATTCGTTCAGCGGTTCGGCCGTGAAAGAGTAACAGACAGAAACAGACAGACAGACTTTCGCATTTATAATATTAGTGTGGATGTAAACATGATGTCATTACGAGGTTTTATGAATAGAATAGAATAGAATATATCTTTATTGAGAAAGCAATCACGTAAGTACAGCAAAGGTCCTTAACTTATGCTACATGTTTATAATGTACGTGACAGACATTTCAATAGGTGGTGGCTCAGTGATACGCTAGACATACGCTAGGCAGGCATGACTAGGCATGTATCTGCTTTTGTTTCTATTTTCTTGTATTATTTATAAGGTTGTGTAAATAAACAGATTGTTATTTTATTTCTAGTACTCACGCCTCCCGACTTGGACTGTCGTCGCATGGAGCTGCGGTTGGTGGTGGGGATGTCCACTTCAGAATGCTCCACCGACCAGCCGATCGCAAGCAATGCCTTCAGGGACTCCCGCACTGGCTCTTTGTAGCGCTCCTTCTCCTGTAAATATACGGAAATATACATGATGACTTTTTAAATACCAGGCAAATTTATTATACGTGAAATACCCCTTTTTTTTGTTTTTTTTTCTTGATTTACACTATAATGCATGTTTGTAGATATCAAATTTTGTATTGTGCACTTAGAGATCTGTACATTCTATTGTAACCTGTGTATGACAAATTAATGATTATGATTCAGTAAAAAAATATGTGAAAACCAAGAAATGGAAGTATAAGCGGAAAAAATGTTACAAAAGAAATGGCTAGTGATAGACTCCACGTAAAAAAGTGGTATAAGGTCTTTACTTTAAGAGAGATGCATAAAATAAAATAACGATTCAAGTTCTCGTGACTGTCAACTCGAAAAAGAAACTAAAATTTATGCTGTCAACGTACTTTCACTAGTGGTATTGTAAATAAATAAAGTAAGGAGAGGCTTTTGCCCAGAAGTGGGACATAAAATAGTTATTGAAAAAATAGCACAACTACTTACATAATCATTGAGCATGTTGTAAGGCTTGAGCCTGGGATGAGACTTCTGACTGTCAGACCACGACTCGGCGTACACCCAGCCGAATTCGATTTTCCTACAAAAATATTCATTCATAACCTGAGGGCTACAAAAGCCCATAGCATGGTTTCTATATCGGCCACCAGAGGGCATTTAAATCGTCTACAACGGTTTATCGTATTGATGTAGTAAAATATCATAGTTCAAATTCAAACATGGCTTTTTAAAGATGAAAGAAAAGATATTTTTGAAGATCAATCAATCCTGAATTCATCACCATATTTGAAATAGTAAAGTATTAACATTATTTTAATTAATCTAGATTTCTTGGCTCCATCCAAACTCAAGTGAAATTAGGAGAGACCCACGTCCAGCGATGGACAGATTGAAAAAAAAAAGGTTTGTATTCTTATGACATCACAGACAAATGTTAACTTAGTCTACTAGCGACCATGAATGCTGCAAAGTATTTAAAACTTTAGGTGTAATATTAATTTATATACTTGTATAAAAGAAAGTCTTGTTAGTTACACTATTTATAACCCAAGAAGATTTGGCTGAAAATTGGTGGGGAGGTAGGTAGATAGATATATACTTTTTATCCCGTTCCCGCGGGGCGTGACATAAAATCAACATTGACATTTATTGCCTCTAAGGCGGAACAAAGTTCTCGGGGTCAGCTAGTAATGAATAAAAGCGGTAAAAACCGTATTGAAATAGTTTAATTTAAAAAAAATAATGTCACCTGGAAGCCCAAGCATCGTGGTAGTGCTCTGAGAACTTCTGCACGATGGTGTTGAGGTCGTTGTTCAACATCACCGACGACGTGTTGATGGGCTGCGGGTCGTACTGTGGGTTGTCGGGACCGCCTATAATAATCATAATCATTTATTTTTTGTATACAGTAAGGTATTATGCTATAGTCAAATTCGTGCAGTATTTGATCATCGTGCATACGACCGAATAAGGTGGCCACACTTTATTTATCGTCATCATTGCCTATGGAATTCGAATTAGCAGGGAATTCGAATTTAAACAATATACGGAGAACTTACGTTTTTTAAAAAGTCCTTAAATTTTATACATTTTTACAATGTTTGCTCGTGGCACAATTTAATTATATTTTATTTATTTATAAATCTTTATTGCACCACACGTTTACAATTGGCGGACTTAATGCTAAAAGCATTCTCTCCCAGTCAACCATTAGGAAAAACAGATAAGTGCGGCGCGAATTGTTTTAAAAATACAATGAGAGAAAAAAAACACTTAACTGCTAAATAAACATACATAGATTTACATACAATATTCATAACTATACATATATAAACATACATAAAAGAAGAGATGAAAACGGAAAAAGATGACGATATATTTTGTTCTCAAAAGTATATTATCCTAGGAAGGACAATATATAATTTTTAAAATAAGTAGGTACTAAGTTATTCAATTAAAAAATTAATACTAAAAATTAAAATAATTATAATTTTAAACTATACAGTTCCGCCAAGATGTCAACCTGCGGTAGAGTGCCCAGAAGGGTGGCAGTATAGCCAAATTGAATGGAAATTATTATCTTAATTACCTGATGATTGAGATTCTTTGCCGTAGAACTCGTCATCATAGTTCTTCGACAGGGAATAGTCTGGCGGCAGCGCACATCCTGAAATAATAGTATTTTGTTGTAGAAAATGGTGGCATAAAGAAACAATTATTTTGTTGCAGATCGTCTGCTACATGCACGTGGAAAAGCACGTTGGGTGTGTGGGTCACGATTATATTTATCAGTTCACAATTTGTTTTAAATTATTTCATATGAATTGAATTTGTTCGAGTTTAAAAAAATATGGGGAATCATACAATAAATATAATGATATATGAAAAATATAATTATACATGTAATAAGATTTACCAATAGCAATGAGACAAGGCAATGCCTTCCCAAACAGCTCAGGTTCATAGTCCATCTTGCTCAAGGAGTCGAAGATGTTTGAAAACAGCATCATGGTCAATCGCTTCTCTTCATCGGACGAGGCTCCGTAGATGCCCTGGCCTGATGTGCTGCCGTAGTACTTAGCACAACGCTCGTAGTGGAGAGTTAGAAGCTGGAGAACATTTATTGAGCTCATTCATAAAACATTAAAAAAAATCTTTCTAATAAAAAAAAAATCTATAAAAGAGTGGGTTACGTGGTCAATTGACTCTGTACAGTCACTAGCATTAACATATATACAATTGAATTCAATTTTAGACCTTAAGAACCAATGAGTACATGTTGATGTTCTTGACTGTACACCCTGGTGTCAGAGTTTTTCGGGCCTCTAATATGTTTTCTTTAACGACCACCTAATGGCAAACGGAACTAATAGCTTATGCCTTCCGAAGCACGGAATCTTTATTAACAGACAATCAGGCGTTTCAAGTCTGCAATGTTCTAACCACAACAACTAAACAAAGTATGCTTCCCGTGGGAATCCAACCCACCACCTCCAGCTCTATGGCAACCGCCTTAACCACTGGACCACAGAGGCAGTAGAACCACGGAAACCATAACTTAACTGGTGTAATTATGGTTTTATGCTACAAGTTGTTTAAAACCATCATTAGAGGCCTAAATACAATGAAATAAAAGTCACTTTCTACTTTCTAGTCAATGTGTTAATTTTTTTTTCGTTCTTACTCTCAAAGCAACGGTAGTATACTCAGACAGCCTGGACACGTCTACGGTCAGTTTTCTCAGCAACTTGAGCAACATAGACGGCTGCATCGCCGAGGTGAGCGCTACGAGGAAATCAGAAACTGCTTCACGTTGCCCTTTGGTTAGCATGCGGTTCTTGGATAGTCTGAAACCAATGATTGTATATAAGGATGGGCCTCTTGAAACATGTTCCGTAAGTGTATACTTATTTATGGTACATTTTCCAAAAATAACAATTCACATAAATGTATTTCACAAAACCACTGAGTTTATTTAGAAATATTATTAATCTTTCGTGTTTATATTTTTATACAAAGTCAAGCTGTAAAGAAATTCTAAATGAGTATTGACAAATTAGGCACAATCATATTAATACTGGTAATCGAATTGTAATATGCAAATGTTAAGAATAAATTTAATTATACACAAAGTCATTAAAGGCACGAATCGAATTGAACGAGTGAAAGCGCTCCCTCTCACTCGCACAATAAGCACAATTATGTTGTGCGAGTGGGAGGGAAAGACTTCCATGACTACAATTGAATTCGTTTCTTTTTTGACACAGCTTACATTAAATTTAAATGTGACAAGTATTCATTGACTAATTAATACTTAAAATACAATATATAATTTTAGTACCCACATGAATGGGGGCCAAACAAATAATCATACAATTGGGTACTTTTATTTCTAGAAACAGAATTATGAAAGAATTTTTGTAATCTGTTCAAAAATAAATAAGTTACAAGCCTTTAAAATTTGGTGGAAGGGGAAGTTGTCAAAAACAAGAAAAGGATACACTGTGTGAGCTGTGACGCCACTGCCACTTGGTTTAGTGCGTACAAAGAGATAGCAAGACGTCCCCGCCACGCTCCGACTTTACTTTTAGAGAAAACTTAAAATCGAATTACTGCCTTAATTAACAACCAATTTTGTTGTTGTTTTCAAAATCGGTTACTTTTTAGTGTATATTTTGTTTAGTATAACAATATTAACCAAGTATGAATACAGTCAAGTAGCCTATTACAAAAGCTTAAACATATGGAGCAAAGGCGAACTTATTGCCAGTCAATTTCTTTCAGTCAACCGTAACGTGGTGATAGAGAAACAGTCAAGTTAGAGTGGTCATTTACAATGATAAATAAAGGAAATAATAGACATGTATAATTGAAAAATTTTAAAATCATAATCAATATTTACCTGTAAACAGTATGCAGGGTGGCGTCAAGCAGACTGGCGTAGTTCTCGGCCTCGTTGTAGAAGTTCGCGTGCTTGATCAGAAGTGGGAGGATCGAGTTGCCGATGTACCGGTTCATCGAGAGCGCCATGTCGGACTCGCAGCCGTCGTTCTAGTAAAAAAAACAAGTATTTATTTTTATTTTCATTCATATGGATTGGGTTACTAGATTTATTCACCCTGTACACCATGGTATGGTTCGTTTTATGGCTATCCACACTTCTATACTAAAACTGTAAGTGCGAAAGTATGTCTGTCTGTTACGCTTTTACGACCAAACCGTTGAAATTGTTAATTAGCTACTTTTTGACGCAGGTGGAGCTGCGAAAACAGCTAGTTTCTGATATTTTTCTAAATCTATACTCATTAATATAGATTTACGCAACTCCTCAGTTTATATGCAATAACTCTCCCTTATTATGAAGATTTTTTTTTACTTCTACTAATACTACTCCGCTGGCTGAGCGACCCGAACTAAATGTTGGCCTTCGAAACGAGATATCGCCAGAGTATTCTATTCTGTGCTATGGCATGCATTTTTTAGTCTGAAGTATTTATGTTAAGTAATGATGAACATCTCTTTTTGCAATTTATTTTAACAAATATTGCAATAGGTTATACTGACAATAAAATATCACCAAATTACGTCATCTACTTATTTCATTATTAGAGTAAACTTCTCCACTCCCCTAAGAAATTAAATAATAAGTATCTCAGTTTTCCAATTTTTATCGAACTCCTCAAGTCATCGGTGCATTTTGTTTTTCTATACCCATCAGTTGGCATGTAGTTAGTCAATATTTTTGCCCTTCTTTCCGAATGCATGAGATATGTTAAAGGAAAGAGGGGAGACTTTTGCCCAACAATGTCATATAAATATACAAAAAAAAAAATATACAAAAAAAAAAATTCAATTTAATGGTGCGCTCACTGCTGTTACAAAATGTTTACTAACGTTAGTAAACATTTGTTTATAAAAATCTGATGTACATTATAATTAATGTTTGTAAATGTTTTAGTGTTTAAACATTTTATAAAGACAATGCGGGAGCACCATAACATAGATATTATCTGGATGAGGCTGTAACAAATAATTTCTCACCCTATCCAACATAGTAGCGGCCCTCAAATCTGGCAAGAAGGCCTCTTCTAGAAGCCTGTAGAACAACTCCTGTGTCTCGATGCCGTACACCCTTTCTAAGAACAATCCCACGCTTTGTTTGTGGCCGGGGATGAGGCCGGATGGCATGTCTGAAATGAATTTGAATAAATATATCTATCATCGTAGTCGTAGCTGAGAATTGCGACACATAGATGGCGCTGTACAGATTAGTATATAGCAAGTGAAAACTAAGAAAAGTTTCTACGTTCCGTTCAAAATCTTGTCAGCTGATCTTAATATTTGTATAATCTTACCACTTACTTAAGTGTTTTAGTTTTACGTTACGTACACACTGTAAAAATTTGCCTGGTGATTTAAAAGTCACATTGTATAAAATACAATCAAAAAACTGCCACTACTATAAACTTTTAATAACGTAGACGATAGTGTGTCAAGTTTCGTAAGGATCCCTTTAGGTAAAACGCTGCAAATTATCCCGCTTTTTGCTCTCATTTTTCATCCACTTAACAAAACATTTCAATTAAATTAAGGGAGACATGAGCCAAGTTTCATCCGGATCCCTTCAAAAAGCGACTTCTAATATACATTTTTAAAATTACCTGACTTGGGCCTCTCCTCGCCCGCGGCCGGGTTGTTCAGAGTGAACCTCAAGCTGAGTACTCCTTGCAAGTCTTCCAGAGGCACTAGGGACCGCAAGATGGCGCGCGCGCGGAGAGATTCGTTCTTGCCCTGCTTGGCGACAAAAACTAAATTAATCATAAAATTTCATGTGCTGATTAAATTAACATGTTTCTCGTCGCTGGACTTTCCATTCCGGTCGCTTTAAGTTTTAATATATTAAAACAGAAAGTAAATTATAAATATGAAAAGGAACATAATATAAATTCATCTAGATCAAAATTAAAACTTTCAATCTAGCATATTAGATATTATTGAAAAAATAGAGTACGCAGATAACAACGTGCGTGCTAAATTGTATAATATTAGAACTCTACTTATGTACTATTTGTCTGTTAGTGGTTGACCTACGGGATAAAAAGATCCATTTATTGATGATTAAACGAACTTACCTGTAAGTGAAGTTCTATCACAATTATGTGAGTACGTTTCATTCGAAGATATAATTTAAAACACCTGTAGTCCTCTTATTGCAGTGGCAACCCTATCGCACATATTTATAGCATGTAGGTAGATGGCAAGTTTGAAAAACACTTCTACCCCACAACTCCCTTGTAAGTTGCGTTCGACCCGGGCGTTGGCTCATCTTCATTTTTTTTAGAGATTAACAAAATTTTCTGCTTATCAGGGACCTGGGATGAGAGGGTTATTATATCTTCGAATGAAACGTACTCACATAATTGTGATAGAACTTCACTTACAGGTAAGTTCGTTTAATCATCAATTATGTTTCATACGTTTCATTCTTTGATATAATTTAAAACACCTGTAGATGTTCAGAGATGAAAATTTTGTTATTTATGTTATTTAAAATAGAATAAATATGAATTATTTTTTTATATTTTATTTTATAATAATTACAACAAAAAGAAAATTTTTACTTAACAGATATAAACAAAAAATATATTTCTTCATTTGGAAAAAAGACAGATCTAGCAAAGCAACCATCGTCGCTCATTGGACGATTATAGAATTTAGCGAATGTTTCCGATTGTTGCGACCAACCGGCTGTCCTCCTGATGACATCCAAGGAAACACCCTGGGCGCGAGCCGTGGTGGTGGCGGAGTGGCGCGTGCTATGTGCGCTCCACATTGACACGTCGATGCCGCTCTCTGCCAACATCTGTTTGACCCATCGACTGATGGTTTGTGAGCTGGCTGCTTTAAAGGGTCGCTTAAATGTGATCAGGAGGTTTTCTAGTGAATTCTTACGTAAATTTTTAGTAGCCAGTAAATAATATTTTAAAGTAGTAGATGGACAAATATTCACGTTATTAGAAAAGTAAGGCAAAAACAAAATTGGTTGATCACGTCCTGCAGCTGATGTTTTGATTATCTCAGTAATTACAATTTTTATACCGTTAGGGCATACATGTATATTTTTTGTCTTGATAGATGATAAAGTTTGAGCTCTGTGAGCAGTACATAAAGCTACAAGAATAACAAGTTTCTTAGTAATTTGCTGCAATGATAGTTCATTATTAGGGCCCAGTTGACTGATATAATTTAGAACTATTTGTGGGTCCCATGTCGATATATACTTAGGTATATTGGGTCTTAGCTTATACACTCCTTTTAATAGTCTTTTTATTTGTTCATGAGACCCCATGTCATTGCCAAAAAGTAAACTTAAGGCAGAGCGGTGGCTATTTAGTGTTCCATAGGAAGCACCATTATGAAATTGCCTTGTAAGAAAAGATAAAACCGAAGGTATACATGGATTATATGGGTCTAAATTATTTGTACCGCAATACTGCCACCAACACTTATATGTAACGCTGTACTGTTGCAAGGTGCTCTTGGATAAGGACGCCAATATGAGATCCAGCGATGATGTTGGAGCTCCTCTTTTTAAGAATGCGCTCCTGAGAGCCTGGCTGCACCCAGAGTAAGTCCTTTGAGTTGTCGATTCCTACAAGAAGGCCCAAGGTCATTATCTGAATTTAAAAATATAATGTCTGATACCAATATTCTCTGTAACAAAGGAAACCACGACTGAGAGGGCCAATAAGGAAATATAAATATACCTTAGGCCTTATCGGATATTATTTTTTCTAAACATTTTAATATCAATGGAAATGGAGGAAATGCATAAAACAAAACACTATCCCATGGAATTGTGAACGCTTCTATTGCAATTGCATCTGGGTCTGATTTCCATGACACATATGTTGGGCATTTGGCATTAGTGCGAGAAGCGAATAAGTCAATGTCAGGTGCTCCTAACTTTGTTGCAAGTCTATTGAATGTCTTCTTATCTATAGTTAATTTAATATCATCATTAATTTTTCGCGATTCTATGTCCGCTTCCTTGTTGTCTTCACCTCTAATATATGAAGCAGTAAGCCAAATACGTCGCTCCTCACACCATTGCCAAATCTCCCGTGTTAACTCATTTAAATGGGGAAATTTCACTCCGCCCATGCGGTTAATGTAACACACAGCGGTAGTATTGTCGATGCGCAGCAATATAGAACAATCGAAAACATTTCGTGCAAAACATTTGAGCCCAAAAAATACAGCCGTTAGCTCCAAATAATTGATATGAAAGTCTTTCTCATCCACTCTCCATTCACCGTTTGCTCTTTGATCATTACAAAAGGCGCCCCACCCAGATCTAGAAGCATCTGTAAAAATTTCTAACTTAAATTTTTCTTGTCTTAAAGGCCTGTTTGCTTGGAAGATGTTACGCGACCACCAATCTAGGTCGGGTAATATTGAGGGTGATAAAGGAAATTTTGCATTATATGAATTATGTGTTTGTAACGCTAAAAACTTTTGCCTCTCGAAACGTTTCGTATAAATCCAGCCGTATCTAACAGCTGGACATGCTGCTGTTAGAATTCCTATTAAACGAGCAAACTCTTTGATAGTACAACGTGACATTGATTTAAAATTTTTAGTTAAATCTGATATTTGTACTCGTTTATCATTAGGAAGTGACAAGGTCATATCAATAGTATCATAAATAAATCCTAAATATTTGACTCTCTGAGAGGGTTCTAGAGAGCTTTTTTTTTCAAAATTTATTACAAAGCCAAGATGTTGAAGTAATTTTACTGTTTCTCTAACATTATATAAACATTCTGTGTATGTTTGTTCTACGCATAAAATATCATCTAGATAAATAACAGATAAGAATCCGCGATATCTGAGGTAAGTTATAACTTCCCTCATTATTTTAGTAAAGGTTCTAGGCGCTGATGATAGGCCATAAGGCATGGCATTAAACTCATAGATAAAATTTTCTCCACTTTCGTTTTGAAACTGAAATCTTAGATACTTACGTTGTGATTTTTTAATCGGTACCAACAGATAAGATTCTTTTAAGTCTATAGTCGCCATATAGCCATTTTGAGGTATTATTTTACTAGCTGACCTATAATCCTCCATTTTAAAATGACTTGGAATAACGAACATATTTATTTGTATTAAATTTAAAATGACCCAAGCAGCAAAGTAATCCTGGAATGCGATTTTATAATGCTATATGGACTTATAAAGCTCCGATGATAGTTTTGGTATTTCCTACTGCGCTTTTAACAGCATAAATGAATGCCGTTTTTACTTATGTACGTTTGATCCTATAATTTGGACTTATATCGGTATATAGGATTATATTTCGTGGCTATTACTGGATTAAGACGTCTATAAAAGAAAGGAACAAGACCAATTGCACTTAGGAGTAATTACTCCGGTAACTAATACTTATATGCACCTATAAGATAACATCTTAGGAGCATTGAAATCTTAAAACACCTTTAGGAGCTTCTACTAGGAATGTATACACTGAAGAGCAATCACTCTTGTTATTTATACTTATAACCTCATTTAAGCTAATATTTTACAGCCAATATAAGTAAATTCAAGATAAACTACTGAAAAGCATTTTTATATTTTGTCTGGTTTTAGATAAGCTTAGAAGTGTATATCATACCGCGTTTCTAAAATAATAAATCACTAATATTATAACAGCACTCAGTAATATAAAATG
Organism: Euzophera pinguis; assembly: GCA_947363495.1. Taxonomy (NCBI): domain Eukaryota; kingdom Metazoa; phylum Arthropoda; class Insecta; order Lepidoptera; family Pyralidae; genus Euzophera; species Euzophera pinguis. The sequence continues at coordinate 3,945,292 of OX376180.1, forward strand.
TTCTCTTTATAGATTTATCGCATGCCGTTATAAGTCTAGATATACAGAGTGTTATTGTCTAAGTAATTTAAAACAATCCTGGTTGAAACTCTATAAAGGCCATTTTTGCTTAAAACGACCAGTATAGGCGAAAGTACGCTTCATATAGTTTCGCAAATCCTATTATAGGATTTGACATCAGTCATTAAGATTGCAGCTATTTTTGTGTATTATATTAAAAATGGATTTAAATAAGTGGAAGCGGTTTTTAAAAAAGAATAGTAAAAAAAAACTATCAAGATATGTTAACCGCAGTAAGCACTGATTTTTTTAATTTAACTGCTAAAGACCGCATCGTAAATTGTAGTGAGGGTTCCGGACAAGATAACTGTAGTACTATTTTAGATGAAAGGAGATTGGACTACGGAAGTAATAATGAAAAATCATTAAAACGACAGTGAAAGCGATAATGAGGAAGATCTTTCAAATTATAACAAAAATTTTGATTTTGTTATTCTATTTATTAAAGAACTAGGTAATAATAAATATTGTGGCAGGTAGGTGGGTACATATGCACTTAGGTACTAGTTACAAACTTCACACTCGTCTTCTGGAAAGTGATCATAAACTGCATAGATAGCACAATTATTACACCAAAACCAATCTTGTTACAGCAATGATTTGACGTCGTCTTGATTCTTAGTAAAATGAAAATCTCTTGTGCTATTAGAAACCATGATTTGACAACCGTGACATCTCTCCGATAACAAGAAATGTGTAACACTCCAAGGCCATTTTAAGTTCTTTAGAGATCGGAAATATTTTTTTGTTAAAAATCGATGGATATCCAGGAACATCACCATACTTCTTTCGGCCGTTGGTAACCTGAATATAATAATTATAACTTGCATTAAATCAAATAAAAACAATGTTTAACCTACCACGCATAACAAACCCTAATAATATTCCTATAACTTGCTAAAATTGCTAATCTATAAATTATATTAATCGATTTTGTTTTTATCTGGGCAATGTAGAACCCTAATTGGTAACAATATGGCGAATCTTCTTCGGTTTTAACACTCGCCAATATAGAACCAATAATACTTACAATGGCACTATGTCACACTCAGAAATGCTCATTGAAAAAATGGATACCCTTCATGATATTTTCTTGATAAATTATTAAATACTTAAATGAAAATCAGTCAATTTCAGGAGGCGCTTTAAAATTTTAGTTAAAACCATGATAGGTTTCACAGAAAATTCACATTCCTCTACGAATATGCAACTAAGACTAAACCAATAAGATTTTTATTTTCTACTATGGTTGTCATTTATATAATTTGATTAACATAAAAATATATATTACTTGCCCCTTATTCTCAAGTTGTTTAATAAACAAAATCTGGACACTTCGACTTTTCATAAAATATGAGCTTATAGAAGCATTGCGAGGCGCGTTGATATTCTCACTTTTTATTATAATTTACTTATATTGAGATATGCAGGACTAATTGCGATAACGTAATTCTATTATAGGAGTAATATAGGCGTATAAATGGCATTTCAGCGGTCTATTATAAACACGTATTAAGTAAAAGTAAACTTATAAAGTGGGCCCTTTTCCGGACTTATATGCGGATATAAGTCTCATGTAGTCCTAAGGCAAAGGTCTCCTGGAGATAGTTTTAGAACCACATTTTGCTGGTTGGGGAATCTCTTACTACCGTTAGCTTTCGTTATAAGAAAAATTTTAGATATAAACTGATCTTTCTGTGGCTTACATTCTGAAATGGCCCCTAAATGTAATAAATTTTGAATAGCTAATGACATATCACGAGTTTCGTTGCTACTAAAAGTGTTAGAGGGAACAACGTCCTGAAAAATATCATCTGAGAACTGTATCTCGTAACCATCTCGAATCCAGTTCAAAATAGTCGTATTCGTAGTGACCTCCTTCCAGCGATTATAAAAATGTTGTAAGCGTCCCGCATGTACCTGATCAGCTACCGGCGTGTGTGGGCTCGCTGGCTGCCGTGGCTGGAGCGGCTCCGCGCAGACGCCGTTACTGTGGCCGGACGACGGGTGGAGCCCGCCGTCGTCGTCTCTGTCCGAGAACTCGCTCCTCGCCCCCCCCTGTTTCCCGAGTAGTAACGAAGGGGCCGCGACTCGTTTCCCTGAAACCGAGTCCATGTCCCCGCCCAGCAGAAGTATGGTGATCGCTTTATTGATTGCCGTTATTCCTAATCCCAGTTGATCCTGTTTAACCATGATATTTTTATCACGATTAAGAGTGTTTTCCGGAACCGCCGCTTTAATCTCCGGGTTTAAAGTAGGCGCCTTAAGTAAGGGGCAATTTGTAGGTACCTGGTATTTTTTTAATAAATTTTCTATTTCATCCTTACTCAAACCCTTTTTTAAGATTGGCATCCATCTGTGAGCTAGGCTGTGGTGAATATTTTCACCGTAGACCGGCTGTTCGTCCATGGGGTCTCCTAGAGCCATTAATATTTCCGGATCTATTCAACAGGCAATTCATGTCGCGTAGTTCCTCCTGGAACGAGTACATATTCGTTGTTAAAATATGCAGTGTTAAGCGATTTTTAATACCCTCGTGTTAACCCTCCGTTAACCTCCAGGTTGTTTATACGAATACGCATCATGCTAAACCTTCGTGTTAACCCTCCGTTAACCTCCAGGTTGTATATACGCATCATGCTAAACCTTCGTGTTAACCCTCCGTTAACCTCCAGGTTGTATATACGCATCATGCTAAACCTTCGTGTTAACCCTCCGTTAACCTCCAGGTTGTATATACGCATCATGCTAAACCTTCGTGTTAACCCTCCGTTAACCTCCAGGTTTGCTTAGAGATGCTTATGTAATCTATCTACAAAATTGGGGTAGAAGCAATTCTTAAGTTTGAAATTAAACAGTGAAAAAATAAAATAAACTCACCATAATTTTCTTCGGAATCAGACGACGAAGAATAAACTATTAAACGCTTGCGTTTTTTGTTTGAATGTTCTTTTAATTTTCGTATTTTATTTTCATAATATTCTACACTGCGCTTAGGCATGATGAGAGTTTTTTTTTTTAAACAAAATAGTTAATAACAAAGTGCTCGTTGCCGCGCACAATAAAAGAATGAAGATGAGCCAACGCCCGGGTCGAACGCAACTTACAAGGGAGTTGTGGCGTAGAAGTGTTTTTCAAACTTGCCATCTACCTACATGCTATAAATATGTGCGATAGGGTTGCCACTGCAATAAGAGGACTACAGGTGTTTTAAATTATATCAAAGAATGAAACGTATGAAACATAATGTATGTTATTTTTGTTTATATTTGTTACGTATTGGTATATTTCTCAGTTTATTATTATTTATTCTGACGATCTCCGTGACGTCATAACTAACACACCCATCCGCTCGTCTGGAAGTTCTAGGTTCGATCCCAGTCAAGTTACAGTTAGGACAATAAAAAAAATATATAAAAGTTAAATATAGTATCCTTGAGTAATAATCCCATAACATAACTCACGAACTTACTTTGTAATTTGTCCGTATATATTTATTTATAGTACTAACCAAGGCCATTGCCCTGGTCAGCGGTCATTGCCCCCGCGTCCGGGGCACATCTTCCCAGCAGGTCGACGAGCGTGCAGTAGAAGTTGAGGATCTATATGTAGTGTCTGTCTGGCTGTCAATGTCAAAATATATTCCCTTCAACCTTAGGGTTGACTGAAAGAAATTGCTTCAGGTGTCTTTGTTCAAATTTTAAAGGTTTTTTTGATGCAATAAAGAGTATTTGTATTGTAGATACTGACAAAACCTTGGCCCACGTAAAAATTAACCACAACCTACAAAAATAGAGGCAGGGATTCACCATGGTGACGCACCCAACCAGACTCTATCCCAGGTGGTAAGCGAATGCCCACTTCGCATGACGAAATTGCAGAATTTCACAGCTGTCGTCGCAAGTGGCCTGAAAAATCTAGATGTAGATGTATGGTCTGCACGGGATGAATGTAATACGCAATGATGATGGTAACACTGACCAGTGCAATGACCCCCGCGTCCGGGGCACATCTTCCAAGCAGGTCGACGAGAGTGCAGTAGAAGTTGAGAATCGCAGCGCCCGTGTCGATGTAGTCTTCATCATCGTCTGATTCCGGTAAAGGATGGCTGAACTGCAGGAGAAATACATATACATTTCACTAATCTCATAATAAAATATCAAGATTAAACAAGTTAACGGTAATTTATAAAACTAAAAAACTCGACTGGGTTTCTGTGTAATTTGGCAATGAAATTTCGCCAGGTTGATTTTTATTTTATTTTCATATACCCAATATTACTTTCACCGCAAATACAAATCTAACGATATTTTTCAAACTAAAATACATCGAGCCGTTCAGGCTGCAGAGCGTGGCAAACAATTACATACATACTCTTGAAAAACATAACTCTCCTTCTGGCGCAGCCGGGTAAAAATTAAAACAGAAATTGAATGTCAGTCAATAAATACCTACATGCCATCGAAATAAACTAACCTTTTTTGTATTACAATATAGTTAGACCACAGATAAATAATATAGTGTCGTTGCTGGACAGGAGGTTGCAATGCAGTTTCCCTACATAATCTGTGGACGCGGCGCGATCAGGATCATCAAATGAATTCCATTACCTTTGTTTCTGGTCTAAAAAATTTTGGAAAACGTAGCGATGCTAAAGAAAATTTTACATAATTTTTCATTTTTTATCAAATTTTATGAGATTATATAAAGTAGTGTATGAAACTGCATGTAATTTGATCATCGGCACCCTATGCACAAATGTGTCGGTTATTCAGAGACTGAAGACAGTACAGCATCATCAAAGAGATTCGACATCTGATTGGCGAAGTATCCCAGTCAAGGATTGGTATCTGGAGAGATACACGACGGCATCACACGAACCTACCGCCTGGCATATCCAGGTTGACGTGGAAGTCTCTGAACAGACTCCGAATCCAGGTCGGCTGATTTAAAAAAAAACCTGTTCAGGTGGGGGCTATAGTTCAGAGGTGTTCTGCCGTTGTGGTGCCCCTCCCCAGACTAGTGATGTGTCGAATTTGTAAATTTACGGGAATTTTCTCAATGTAAATTTGCAGGATTATTCTGAATTTTTCGTAAATTTACCAAAATTTCCGTAAATTTCCGGGAACGGCACACCACTACCCCAGACTATGGCACATTTTTTGTCTTGAGTGGTTGGCGTCCACGATGCCTGCAGCAGCCCTCAAACAGCTAGTCAATGAATCGAGTCTGCCCAGCTACGATATGTGTGTTTGTGGCGCAGTACAAACGATGGACCACCTGCTATCGTGCCCCAGCTGTCCTGCGGGATGTACGCAGGCCGATTTGACGGTGGCCTCTGACTCGGTCGTGGACGTTGCGTCTTAATGGGCCAAATTAGTGTAGTTTTTGTACCACTGACACGAAAGAAATAGTACTTTATGAAACTGTTGCATAATTATTGTAAGACCTAGTTATGTGCAGTTTCATAAACTACTTTATTTAATCTCATATAATTAGATAAAAATGGTGAAAAATTTTCTTCAATATCGCTACGTTATCAGACATTTTTTTAAAAACAAATTTGAAAATGTAATAGTTGATCCAGATCGCGCACGCTTGTTGGCCGCGTCCACAGATTATAAAGGACCAAAGAGGTTACGATGTAGATAAACTGCATTGCAAACTCCAGGTCAACCTGTACTTTAATGGAAAAAAAAGTTATATAATGATTCAGTTGTCCATACAAGAGCTCCATCATAATTTAATTTCATTTCGATGGCATGTGTGGCTGATATTTAAGATCTACTTTACATTTTTAAATCTCTACATTTTAGTATGGGATTATTTAAAAGAATGAATGTTGTCTCACGTTGGCGTCGGCCTCCTGCTCCAGCTTGCGGCGGTCTGCAATGCGTTCGCTCATGCGGTTGGCGTCGACGATGGCCTTCAGCAGCCCCTCCCCCTCACCCCGCAATGCTGGCCCCAGGCACTCGGGCCGACGGATCAGCAATCGGATCACCAGGTTCGCGTTCTCTTCCACGCTTTCGCCATTCACCTGCATAACACAACATCATCATCTGTCAAATACATCACAGTATGAAAGTCTATCTGTCTGTCTGTTACGCTTTCACGGCCAAACCGCTGAATGGAATTGAATGAAATTTGGTATGAATATAATTTAATACGTGGGGTCAAACATAGGCTACTTTTAATGCAAAAAATTTAAAACTTAAAGCAAAACCTGTTTAATGTCATTTACCAAATATAACAAGAAGCTCGAGAACAGAGCGCAACGCGCTCTTGTCAGCTAGCCACAACATTTGTATGACGTAGAAATTTATTTCTTCATATTCACATATTGTTAGTGGACTACTTCATCGTAAAAATTTATATCTTGCATATATTTATACAAATGTATGACAAATAAAGTTAAACATACAATAAACAAAAGTTATATAAATTAAAAAAATTAAAAATATTCAGTTGCAACTCACCCAAACACAGAACCTCAGGAAGTCCAAGTATCGCTCTCCTTCCACTGGATCCCAACCGAGGTCGGGGTAACCCTTTTCCACCAGCTCGGAATTGCTTTGCAGACCGCAACGAGAGAGATAGACCGCTATCTTTTCCAGGTAGTGCTCTCTGTTGGGAAATAAATTTTCAAAATCAATTATAGATAAATACCACTGGGGTGGTTTGCTTTGATATAAAAAACTGGCCAAGTGCGAGTCGGCCTCGCGTATGAATTCCATACAATTACCTATAAAAACTGCAACGAAATCACGTCTGTTGTATGAAAGCTGTTGTTCTGCTTCTTTGCGTGTCGATGGCATTACACTCTTCCAATCCAGTAAGAAGCCACCTGAACGGCTCTGTCGGGGCCAAGTACATTAATGATGCAGGTGTTTGGGCATTTATGTTCTTATCTTTTGATCACTATTACCTAGAATTTTGCATAAAAGCCAAAAGATACCGCAGCTTTTAGTATGCGTATTGCGTGAATTTTAACTTTACGCAGTTCCGAGAAAATTTTCTTAATAGACGGACAGACAAACAATCGAGTAATTCTATAATCGAGGGTTCCTTTTTACTATTTTTGGTACGGAACTCTAAAAAACCAGATACAGTAGGCAGTCAAACTTTACCAGAAAGATTTTCGAAATTTTTCTTATCAACGAAAACTAACCTCAAAACCATAGCCGTCGATCCTCTCAAGGAAGGCCGGGACAGCAGAACTTTAATTTTTTTTTTTTATCACAAGTCGAACCACTCAAAAATTCACCATGTAATTCAATAAAGAGCACATTTATCAATCAATAGAAACTAACCTCAAAGCCAAAGCCAGCTCAGTATTTTCCATGAGACTAGAATAAGCGACATCTAGCGGCGTAGAGCCTCTCAAAGAAGGGCGGGACAGCAATATGTTGGAGTTTTCGAGCAGGAAGTCGAAGTGGTCGAACATAGCCTTTTGGTTCTGTCTTCCTGTGCGACAGAAGTAACAGAGGAAACGGCAGCAGGCCACTACCATTTCGTGGGATGTGTCCTGGGAAGAAAATACTGTATTTAATAAAAGGGAGCCCCTCTCCTTCAATCTATTATAATATATTTTTTAAAATTGACCTAAGAGTTCGGTAAAATTAGAGAGAGAAAGAGAGTTATTGTTTAATCTTCGCCTTGTCTTAAAGTATGTTTTTCCGTTTAGTGTTTCTCGAAAATAAAATACTTATTTTGAAATAGTTAACGTATATTTTTTCAAAACATTTCAAGCTCATAAAGTGTCTTTTATTTCATTGTAATTAGGATTTTGAGTCTCACACCAATTCATTGTTTTTACAAAATAAATATAAACTATTTTAGCTTCCAAATGAAAATCAATTCATATTTACATTTATGTTACTGAACATAAGCCGTATTGGACTTCAAATATTAATTATTGTTAAAAAATTAAGAAGAGCTATAGGACTTGTATCCATGGCCGTAAAACTCATTGCTAAAAAATGACTATCAGGGTCTACTCTGCCTATATCAGTGGCGCCGATGATTTTTGATGTCATAATGATGAAAATAATGTCCTAACGACATTATTTAATTTAATATCCATAAAATTACCCAATATATAAAAAAAATTAAGTAACTCCGAATTAGCTTCTCAATAAGAAAACGTCATCCAGATAGTCAATACATCCTACCTTAGTCTTATCTTCTGGCGTGGGCGGGTTAGTGGGCGTGGCGTCGGACTGCGCCTGCGCACGTCGCCCCAACGTGTTCATCATCACGGCCATCACGTTCTCGTGGACACGCAGTACTCTAAAAACAGGAAAATTTTATTTAAAAATCACAATTTGAAAAAACGAATTTCGAAAATAAAAATCTCAACTGATTACAAACCATCAGTTAAGATGGCGAAACTACTGAATATGATTTAAACTATTTATAACGCAAAATGTAAAAATGTGAATATAAAAAAGATTGGCATGAAATCTTACCGAATTAAATCAGGATGCTGGAAGAATGTGTGGTTGTTGACGAGTTTCCTGAAAAAACAAATTCTTTGAGTAAACCTCAATTTTATATCTTGGCTTTCAAAGAATTTCATTATTTATGTCGCAAATCTTCATAATTGTGTAGGGCATTCATCTTCCGCGGATCATACATCGACATCCATATTTCTCAACTAGCTTGCGACGGAAAAAGCTTCCTATGAAACCTTGGTTCCTATGATGAGTATTGCTAGATGCCTACACTCAGAATTGGATGACAACAGGCTGAAAAAGGACGATAACTCTACAACAAACTCACCAAAGCCGCTTTCTCATGAGTTCCTCTTCCTCCTGGCTCATCTGCACGGGCAGCAATGCCCTGATCTGGCTGAGTCCCACCCACATCTCCGCCACGTCTAGTTTGGTCTTGGCGTTGATGACGTACGTCTTCTCCAGAGCGCGGATTAGTTCGCCTACTGCGTCGTATTGGCGGACTAGGAGACTGCAATTATTGTTGGTCATTTACATCGCTATTTAGTTAAATCTTAACCCTTTAAGAATATTTTTTTCATCCCTACTATTCGAAAAGGACGACTTGGTTCTCCTTTAAGTGCACCCAAAGGTGGTATTTTCTATATTAAACTTATAGCGGTCAGTAATGAGTTTTTAATCCTCTAAGTGCGCCACAATTATCTTTGCCGCGCACTTTTTCAATTTGGAACAGATTAGTGTTCAGCGCCAAAGAAATCGAACGCATATATTGTTTGAATAAAGACTGGCTGGTACGGCGGCCCATAGTCGGCATCTCTATTCCTAATAAAACTGTAGCAATAAATTTTTATAATTGCGAAAATGTCTCAAATGTAAATATAAGTTTTTAGTTGTTTATGTATCTCCGCTTGGGATTCACGGGTTGCCCCGGTCCTTTGAGAGGCTTGCGCGGGGATATGGATCCAACGCGTAGAGGCCCTTTGGAGAAGTTGATGTCATGTGGTGCTCCTGCCAAAACCAGTTCTCGGCTATATCAATAGGTGACATTTCCATGAACAGGTCTGGGCAGGAGGAGGAACTATTGCTAATGAGTGAAAAGAATAAAATGGGTTATGGTTATGATGTTTGGATGGGTTTAAACTGGGCTATTGCAATATTGTATAGAAATCTGACACCTGCCATAATCATGATTACTGACAGTTTGTGGCAGGCGGTGACTCGCCACTCAGAGAATGGGCCCCCCAAATAGTCGCCGCGTTTGGCAACAGAGAGGCAACATTGGAATGAGCGGCTAAGGGTGCCGAGAGGTGAGGCTCCGGTTTTGCCATCGCGAGTTGCCACGTGAGCGGGTTTCCCCGTTGTTTCGCCATTACGTTAGTTGTTTTATTATTAGATACTATTTAATTTCAATTTAGTTGTTTTCTCTATGTTTTATAAAATAATAATATTACAATAAAATATGAGGCGCCTTTTATTTTCTCATAGAATGTGATGAAAAGTAGAGTGTATAAGTATTATATGTATAAGTATTTTTGGCTCGGGCGACGTACTTTGAATCCCTCGCTGCGTGCAGGATTCTACTCTAGAATTCACTTCGCTCTGGATTCAAAAAAGCGCCCTCGCCGTAAAAATATTACATTGCTCCTTTATGATTCAGTCGACTATTAAAGCCCATGTTAACTTAAATGTGTAGCGTCTCGTTCTCTCACGCTAATTATCGAACAGGCGAGAAATGGACGGAACATATTTTAATATAACTATATCCACCAAATTTTATCAGAATCGATTCAGCGGTTTAGCATTGAGAGAGTAACAAAAAACAATTACCTGAACATCTCGCGCACGAGTTTGGGCGTCTCGATCTGCGATTCTTCGGCCCACTTCACGATGGTCTGGATCAGCACTTTGCGGAACTTTTCTTCTGGAGTTTTCTTTGTGGGCTCTTCTATGGTCTGAGGAATAACTCGCATTAATTAATTCATGACATTTTCCTGGTAGTTGACTTTAAAAATGGCTCTTTAAGTGGGTTAGATGGTTTTCCCTCTCTTCTTGAAAAACCTCATGTGAAAAAAAAACCTTCTGACAAATTTTAACCAGACTAATAAATTTGATGTTAGTTTGACATGCAAGTTTGTCAAAAAAGATGACGGCATTCGCCCCATCGTGATAGTTTGAATTATTAGATTCACTATGTCCTATGACATGGTTGGCTTCCAAAATGGTATGAAAAAATTTTGATCAATGGTCAAGTCAAGATAGAAAGAGATATTTTTCTGATTGGCCTAGGTCTTGGATATTTACATGTATTTGTTATAAATTATAGTATAGTTGAGTAAGTATCCCAAAACACAAGTCCCAAACTTACTATCTGTATCCCTATATATTTATTTAACGTTTATTGCAATTGGTAGTCCCACTTAATATCAGGTGGGCCGTACGCCTGTTTGCCTACTTAAGTGTATATGAAAAAAGATTTTTATCTAACACGTGTTTTTCTTGAATAACTTTTTGTAGAACTTGGTCTAAATATCAAACGTCACTTACTTTGGCCTCCTCCTCCAACTCTTTGACAGTATTGATGATGTTATACAACTTGCCGATAGCACCCGGCTTCGTTTCGGGCTCAGCGGATTCCTGTAAAAACCGAAATCATTTAAGCCATCGTCATCATATTCATTATAATTTAAGAGCTGGGCTCTTGCCGGTGACGTTCCTTACATTCCTGTCGATTGTAAGCAGGGGGTCCTTTAGATTTTGATACCACACGACGCTTACTTTCTCCTTTATTTATTTTAATTTAGGCATAATAAAAAAATGCTACTCATATCTTAACAAGAGTAATATTACAAGAATTTGATTCTTTTATTCTCATTTTCATTTCCTTCTTTTACTCACTTAATTTTTACTCTTAAACGACAAAACCACGGAAAACTCTATGATGAGACAATTACGCTACAATTGCTAAAAATACCCGTCTTGTTTAGTTTATTTATTGTGAAAAAATAAGCTTTATTTTTTTACTACACTCAAATTGACTATTAAATTTATACTATTAAGTTTAGTATTTACGTGAAACTAAGCCGCTGTCGAAAAAAATTGGTTGCCTGTAAAGTCGGTTTACGGACGGTAGTTCGACGTGACAACGTCAAACATTACAGTAGTATAATACACATGATCATGCCTCTCTCTCGTTCGTGCCGCGCTCTCGCTTGCGGAACGCGACAATGAGCGCAACGGGACAAAGATGTCATCTTTTTCGTGCATGCAGCCCGTAGTATCGAGTTATTAGACGTTGTCACGTCAAAAACCAGTGAAAACCTCCGATACAAATCTAGTTAGTGGTCAGTTGACAGGATTATTGTGCATGGGACGTCAAATCAAATAAAAAATCACGGTTTTCACATATTTATTATTATCGAAAGAGGGTTAGTTCTACGTACGAAAAACGCTGTAGAAAAAAAATTGATGAAGTTCAAGAAATCAATCTGTACAGAATTATTAATAGTACACTCATACCCTCTGTCCCACCTGAAACAGATACCGCACCTCACCGCGCAGATTTAGGGTAAAAATCGAGAGTTAAACAATGCAAGGATGACGCTACGGCCGCCCGGCCGCTGCGACGATGGTAAATAACCAATCCTATGAGTAACACTCACATTGACGCGTGTGCATACGCGACCGAATCGTAGTAGTCGCAAGAGGTATCGCGTTCACCGCTAGGGGTGTGCCAGTAAATGTATGAATATTAATACATACCGGGCCATCAGGCTCCTGCAACGCATTCAAGGACACATGTATCATGAGTCTCTCGTGGAACTCGTTCATTCTAGCGATGAGGTCCTCTCCGCAAGGACAGTTTTCCTTGTCTTCCTCCTCCATGTGCTTGAAGCCTGGGACACAATTGCAAATACATTAATCAATCAATCAACTTTATTGCGTATTATGGGTGTACAATGATGTTTTATATAGCAATTACAAGATCTTAGACCACAAACAGCGGTACGGCTTGCAACATGTTTGTCCTATTAGACAGCATTTTGGAATTTGTCAGTAAGGAACTCTTTTACACTGTAGTCACGTGTCATTGTTGAAATCACGAGCTATTTCAAAATTTAGGAATACGACTGACGACATTAAACTACTTCATAATAAGCTTACAATCTCCTAACAAAACTGCAAATAAAAAAACGAGGTTTTGTTTCTCTTACGCTAGAGTAAACATATTTACCGTCTGTTAGTACTTTTGAAATACTGTAGAAGCTCGATAACCGAACGCTCGGCGCGTATCAGTAGCGAATGCGCGTGTTAAGCGACGGCGAGACGCGACCCGTATTGGATTGGGTCGATCTCGAGCTCCTCCGTTCTTTGGAAGGCACATAAAACCGTTGGTCCAGGTTGTTATCGATAGATGGCAGTCATAAGTTTGTGTCATTACGCAACCTGAGAACATTTGACAATTTTGACCGCTAACACACGGTCGGGTCATATTCCTGTTGGTCTGGTTTTCCTGTGAAAAGGATTGAAGAGGTCAGACAGCATTCGCTCCATTTTAATAACCAGTGCTGTCTAATCAAGGACCTTGACTTAAAGCGTACCCTAAGTTCCGAAGCATAAGTTGACGTAACTGAGAACCACGCCTGATCTAAAAAGAAGTAGGTAGATACTTTTCATACTAATATGATATGTTTTCGAGATTGTTGTATATGAAATTAAACTAAATCCATACTAATATTATAAATGTGAAAGTCTGTCTGTCTGTTCGCTTTCTCTCGGCTCACGGCCAATCCACTGAACGGATTTTGATAAAACTAGGTATGAATGTAGTTGAAAACCTGGGGTCAAACATAGGCTACTTTTTGACGCAGGCGGAGCTGCGGGAAACGGCTAGTAAGTAATAAACGCGATAAAAACCGTATTAAAATAGTTTTTTATGTTTTCGCTAAATAAATATTTATGTACATTTCAATACTTACTCAATATAGCATTCATCTGTTCTCTGGGCGGACAGCGGTATTCCCTCGTCTTCTTAGCGGCGACCGCGCTCGGCAAGTCTGACTGTTTGATTTCTATGTAACGTCTGAAAAGGATTAGAAAAATGAGTGTTTAAATAAATATATATATGGCTCAGGCCCCGACTTATGCTGAGCGGAGACCTTTTTGGTACTACCCATGTTTTATATTACTGTACTTTTAAAATTTTAAGTATTTATGTTTAGTAGTACCAAATAAACATTTTTTCTTTCTTTCTTTCAAATACTAAGGAGTTGTTGCTGTCAATGTATATTAATTCAAAGGGTATAAAAAATTATCATGCAAGGATGTCGCTTCGGCCGCCCGGCCGCTGCGACTACTGTGACACAGATACGGTAGGAGTAACACACACATTGACACGCGTGCGTTCGCGACCAAATATAAATAGGCATCGAGGTCGCCGCTGTTGTATGGAACGAACTTATTTAAATACTAACCTTAACTGATCAGTCTGTAAGTCGCCAACAAAATCATGGGCAAATGCTATGATCGCTTCGACCCTGTGCCTCAATTGTATATCGTTGAGATGCTGTAGAAGGTAGCACATTTGAAGCTTAGCTCCTTCCGCCATCTTCATGTGGAGCAAGCCTTTGCGGTGTTCATCTTTACCCTCTGAAAATATAAAAAAAAATTAAAAACCTTAGGTAATAAGGTGTTATTTTTATAATGAGTTTTATAAATAAAATCAAATAATTTATATCTATGTATACAAGTCCTTTACGGCATTTATTTAGTTTTCTCTCTACTTAAGCCCTATAGTGGGATCTCGCCTATAACCGAGAAGAATAAAAGAAGCTCTTAAATTTATGATGATGACTCCTCTCAGCTTCCCGTCAATAGTGTAAATACCTTTGTCGAAGGTGGGGTCCCATGTTTCCGGATTGATCATGATGAGCAGCTTCTCCACGTCCTCGTCTCTCATCATGCCCACCAGCAACAATCGGTCCACCAGCTTGATCAGCGGTCTGGAAGAACAGATATTTCAAAATAGAATAGAAACTTTATGTTTCACAAATAAAGTTTGTATTCTATCCAAAATCGTGTGCACCCTGAGTTTTACGGAACCGCTTTTTAGCCGTGGTTCCTTTATCGACCACCTAATGGTAGCCCAGACCAACGGCTTAGCGTGCATTCCGAAGCACTGTGTTTTTCATATCCGCATATATACAAGTTTCATCCAGTAGTAATAACAAGTGCGAAGAAAAAATGATACCACGACTTCGGCGACATCGTGTGCGATAAGTGAAGTTAAGTGACGTTGGCGACCATCCCGCGTAAATAAACATCTTTTAGAGGTCATCAGGTGTTTTTCACGAAATGACGAACCCCCAGCTCGTAATAGCGTATGTTTTTGAAAAATATAGTAAATATCGTTAGCGTTTATGTGAAATCTAGTTCGGCAATTAAAGCATGTCTACTTATCGTTGTTTTAGTATATAATGATATTTAAATTTTTCAATCTCCGTAATCCTCTACGAGTGCCGCCCACTACTCTAGATACAGACGCCTCTACAAAGCCTAGTTCAATGGTGGGTCGCTTTAGGGCATATGTCTGATATTTTTTGTAAAATGGTATTTTTGTGTGTATATGTTAAAAGTCAATAAAAACTTTTTATTTTCATTTATTTTTAAATATTCAGTACGGTAGTACGACGGCACGACCTGGATGAAGACTCGAGTCCGCCTGAGAACTCGCGCGTCTGTCTACACGAGACTACGCAAACAAGTTCACCGGGCCCACCTTCGTAGTTTATTTCTCGATGCGATTTCACGTAGCGTGTAAATTGATAGTTTGGGATATTGTAATTATTATACCAAACATATTACTTTTTCATCGTCCATGATGTACCTACAAAGAATATGGGAATCTCCAAAGCGCAGACGGCGAAAGGTGACTTGCTCGCGGAATCGCGCATCCTCGAGCACACGCGAGCCGACGGTCGATATTCAAACAATATTCAGCTTTAAGGTAATACGGTACTATTTTTAATGAAGCTAGTAAATTTCACAAGGATTTTTCCGTTCGTTAAAGTGAATACTCTACCTGACGGCTCACGGCTCTGAAATGCTCTACCCGATGACATCAAAGAGACCATTACTAAATTCGCTTTCAAAAGAAATGTTAAAATTCGCCTCACTAGCATAATATCACCCTAAATCGTCATCTTTTTCCGTTTTCATCTCTTCTTTTATGTATGTTTATGTATAGTTATGAATACTGTATGTAAATATATGTATGTTTAATTAGGAGTTAAGTGTTTTTTTTTCTCTCATTGTATTTTTAAAATAATTCGCGCCGCACATAACTTTTCTGGTTTTCCTAATGGTTGACTGGGAGAGAATGCTTTTGGCATTAAGTCCGCCAATTGTAAACTTGTGGTACAATAAAGATTTATAAATAAATACTGTAATGTTTACACTAATGATGTACTTACAAAAAGAGGTTCTCATTACTGCCTCCCACGGGATCCCTGTTGTGCACCTGGTTGGTATCGACGGCTTCAGCTAACGCTTGCATCACGAACTCACGGACCACTTCCAGCGGGAAGTACGGCGAGTAGAGATTACTGATCTCTGTTATACTTTCACTGAAATATAAATAAAAAATAAATATTTATTTGACATATATTTTCAACAATCATTATCATGGAGCCTCGCTGGTTTCCGAGATAGCTTGCGCTGTGTTTCGAAAACCAGCGTCTTCTACCATTTAAGTAACTAACTAATTATGCCAATATTACGAAATAAAAACAAGATTTATTTTAACTAGCTGTTGCTCGCACTTAAGGTGCATTTAATATACTATCACATTTCATTACCTTGAGAGTTAAATTAAAAAAAAAAAAAAAAAACTTAACGTAACTGGTCTAAAACTATTATTTAAATTTGAACTTTGATAGATTAAAAATAATTATAAAAATTATTAGTCATAACATAGAACACACATAAATATTGGAAGGACCAGAAGTCGATGGTAGCAATCTTTAAAAAAATCATTAAAATCGGTATATCTGTTTGATGGTAAAAAACTAAGAGACAGACGGACAAACTTTCGCATTTATAAATAAAATGGAATGAAATAGTTTATTTTCAATATAGGATATAAATATCATTTATTGACGTCAATTTACTACTTATAAGTTTACCAACTCTTCCATGGCGCAAGTGGAGAAGAAGCGGCGCCATAAACTTCACTGCAGCATTTTCTTCAAAACGTCAATTGCTACTACTAATTAATTACAAATAAGAAAAAACTTTCTTATGGATTCTTTAACTTGATCAGAAATAGTTAATTTTTTTTATACAATTAAGTAGGCAAAACCTAATGGTAAGTGGTTACCGTAGCCTATGAACGCCTGCAACACCGGAGATGTCACGAGCGCGTTGCCGACCCTGAAGGAATTTTTTAACGCCCTTTTTGAAGACTCCCGTGTTATTAAGTCATTGTTTTATCAAATATATTGAATCTAGTAATCAAGCAAATACTTCGCATTTGGCGACCATCGATTTGTCGATAAAAAACTAGAAACACAATCGCTTTTTTAGAATTCTCATCCTTACTGTGAAAGTAGAACTGTTGCCATTTGGGACGGCAATCACAATGTATGTGTGTGTAATTACCTGCCACATTCCCCTTCGGACACTTATACAGTGGCGTTTTTTCGTGACTGTGTATCTAGTTGTTATCATATATCGATGTTGGCGATATAGTACCTACTTACGCATCTTCAGGCCCATGTTGGAATCTTCATACAAAGAGGTTTATTTTTTTTTTATTTTTTTTTTTTTATTTTGTTTATTCAGGAACAACAAACAGTTACATAAAAGAAAGTTACAAATACAAATTGTACATAACAAATATGATATTTATGCAACCCACGACGTTGTTCACATATAGAATGAGTACATTATAATAAAAAAATTATATTGCTGCTAGAGTTAATTACTGTTGATTACGGCTAATTGTTATGCATTCCAACATACAAATTTGGAAGAGTATATAAAAAGGAGTGGCATGTGAAATATAGCTATTAATTAAAAGAACAAAAGAAAAACACACTCACACGTGTTCACTACACTAACGGTTAGACATAAAGTAAGTTACACAGATTTTATATCATGCACAAGTAATAAGGAATGAATTAATCTTTTGAATTTAAAAACAGAACAATTAAATAAGTCTATGCTCTCAGAAAACAATTTATTATATGTTTCAACCATACGCCGTATTGGTGAACGATAGCCAGAGTTATTGTGACAAGTATTCACTGCAAAGACAGGGCGAGAGCGCACACCACGTCTGGTAGCCTTTCTAGGGACAATGTACTGCAATTTGTGGACCAAATCTATTGAGTCAATATTATTATGTATAATATTAAAGAGTGTGATAGCTTCCAAATACTTACGTCTTGAATCAAGGGTTAAAAGACTATATTTAGTGAGTAACTGCTGAAAACTTAACTTTATTTAATATAATATTTTTGCAAGATAATGATAGTACTCACACGATATCAGTCATCTTCATCTGTGGCCCATGTCGGGGGCCTCATACAAAGAGTTATACATTTTACTATTTATCATTATATTTTTGATAACGACAGTACTCACGCGATATCAGTCATCTTCATTTGCGGCCTCACGCTCTTAGTTTGCAGTGATCGCAGACTGTGGCCCATGTCGGGATCTTCATACAATGATTTGAGTTCTGGACCGAGCGGTATGACGAACTCGTTTTTGCACGTTTCCCTGGAAATAAGCGAAAATGTAAAGACGATGGAAGGACGAATACACAATTCAGAAATTAATCACGTTGTTGTTCTTAAATAAATAATTTATTAATAAGAAAATAATGTGGAAAGTTACAAAACGGAAATATTTTTTATATTCTTTTTATTTGTTTCTCAAACGGGTTTTTACAATTTTTTAGGCTACTAGCTGTTCTGTGCCTATGCCACTCTCCAGGTCTCCAAGTATCTCCACACAAAAAATCACATCAATCCGTTGCTCCGTTTTAAAGTGAAAGAAGGACAAACAAACAAATAAACACACTTTCACATTTATAATATTAGTATGGAAGTATGGATTAAGAATATACAATGTGAATTGATTTATTTACTGACATGGTGGTGGCGTGCGACTCCAAATGCAGAGCAATCAGTAGATCGTAGAAGCCCTGCCGCAGCGGGCCGGACATGTACTGAGACTGGATCGCGTACAGTAACTGTTTCTGGTCCACGTGTTGGCAAAGAGCGTGCGCCGCTCTGGAAATTACACAAATACATGCATACGAATAAAAATAAATATATGCAAGATTTATAGATGCTATTATCAAATAAATATGGTTGAAATCCGTTAAATAATATTACACCAAACTTTTCTCCTTTTTGCCGTCATTTTCCCTCAACCAAAAAAAAGCTCTTAACATAAAATTTTAAATAATACAAGGACACACGTGGTGTCGTTTCGTTAGGATCTGTTTCGAAATGCTACCTTTAATATCTATATCATGCGCCCGGAACAAATATTTTTCCGTACAAAAGCAAAATTGGCCAGTCTCGAAATGGAGACTTCGCTTGCGCTCAGTCAATTTGACCACACTTACCGATAGTTGCTCTGATAACATAACGCAGCATACAAAGTGAGCGTGTGCGAGTGGAAACTGAGCAGCTTGTCCATTTCGATCAGCTCCAATATGTCTATGCAGCGGTCCTCCTCTGCCAGTATAAAAAAAACTAATATTATGATCATCATCATCATCATTAATTGAAGAGTTGGAGTGCTATTTTTGAAAAGTTCGATTATTCGTGAGTCACGCAAAATCAGCGAGTCTAATAATTCTATATCGAATGAGTTTTGTTCGACATATAAATCATAAATTTCAAAAATAGGGCTTCTTCCATCAACATCATCAAAGGATTTTATTTTTTCAAATCAATTGATGACTCAATATTTTTATTTATTTTAAATTTTCTATAAAAAATCTTTTTAAATATCTTTCTATCACCGATTTTTTCAACCACTCTATCAGTGTACAAGCGGTTCGTCTATGGAACTCGCTGCCTGTCACGATTCGATGCGCCCAAACCTTACAATCTTTCAAATCACAGGTAAAATCGCATTTTCTCTCCCCTTAACTTCGTTGTCCTCTCCCCTCTGTAAAACTAACACTATTTTCTCTGGCTATGTACGATATAATATGTATATGTAGGATATAATATGTATGTGTATTATTCTGGTATATGTATATCATAATCTTGTGTCTATGCATTTTTATGTAAGTATATTTTATTAGGTTATAATAATACGTAATTGGGCTACCTTGCACTATCATCTAGCTATATCATTTGTGAAAATTCTCAAGGTTGCCTGGAAGAAATTGCTTTTAGCGATTTTAAAATCGATGCAATAAAGGGTTTTGTATTGTATTGTATTGTACTTTTTTCTGGCAAGAATAGTACTTTACGTCCTTTTTAGCAATCCTAACTACATTTCGCGAAGATTGGTTCAATAAATAAGGTCTTTAATTAATAACCAATTTTGTTGTTGTTTTCGGAATGTGTAACTTTTTAATGCACGCATTGTTTCGTATGCAAATATTGCCCAAGTATGAATACAGTCAAGTAGTCTATTTTAGTCGATAGAAGATAGGAATCAACTTGCCTGGTATATGAAGAGCCAGCATGGAAACCGCGTCTTCGCATAACATTGACCAACCTCTGATGTCGGACAATTTCAGTGCGTGAACTTGTAAGGATTGGTTGGGCACCTGTGAAGGAATATCAAATTTTAACAGTGTCACTTACTAGTACTTAATAAAAGTTGTAAAATGAAAATGCATAAATTTTATATAGCTACTGCACATTTACATATCCGGTCATGCATTCAAGGAACATGCATTCTTGGAACCTTCGCCTCGTCTACATCTACACTATCTACATCTACACTAATATTATAAAGAGGAAAGATTTGTATTTTTGTGTGTATGTTTGTAATGAATAAACTCAAAAACTACTGTGCCGATTTCAAAAATTCTTTCACCATTGGAAAGCTACATTCACCCTGAGTAAAATAGGATATATACCGCAGGTGGAGCTGAGGAAAACAGCTAGTCCATACTTCCATACCAATATTATAAATGCGAAAGTCTGTCTGTCTTTCTGTCTGTCTGTTATGCTTTCACGGCCAAACCACTGAACGGATTTTGATGAAATTTGGTATGAATATAGTTGAAGACCCGGGGTCAAACATAGGCTAATTTTTGACGCAGGCGGAGCTGCGGGAAACAACTAGTATCTAATAAGGGGACATAAATATTCTCTATTATTTTCTGAAACATAGAAAATCAGGGAACCGAGATGAAATTCGACGACAAGCGACATTGGGTCTTAAGTTAATATTCATTAGACATCGCAGTAATTTGAATTCATTGTTTTAGCTACCTAATAAGTGCACTACTCTGCTTATGTATTAAGGGTTGCCCATCGACTATTGCCAAAAAAATCGGGCGAAATGAAAAAAAAAAAAAAACAGTAAAGCTGACTTTGAGTTCTGAAGCAACCAGCCGAGAATTAGCTAAATTAAGATTAGTTGTGTGAGAGGCGATAGTGACTAACCACCGCACTCCGTAATGACTACTTAACCAAATTTTTAAACTCATTAAAAATTCTCACTAAGAGATTATTTTTTAAATTTATACCGACGAGTATAAATTTTTAAATTCCCTCTCTAACGGAGAATGATTTATTTGAGTTTTGTTGTGCGGCTGTAAGAGACGGTTTCATAAAATTGACACCAGGGTGTAAGGTCTATAGATCATGTGACCCACTCGTAATGAATGAACTTACTCTAGCCCATTGATGTGGTTTCAAACACTGCACTTTGAGCCTCGGAGGAAACTGCGGTATGACGTGTTTGTCGCTAGTTGGCAGCACTGCGGCACTCAGTGGCAGACTCGTGCTTGACCGGCCCAGTTCTATTTGAAGGATTTCTTTCGATGTAGCTTCAACGAATATTGCTGGGAAGAGTTTTGTTTCTGGCTCCATCTGGAATGTTAATATTATATCAGCCCATTTGTAATTTCTTTAAAAATTTACAATAAAATACCTGCTGAGATAAAGTCGGAAGAAAAATACAAGATTTTTGTAAATAAATTAAAGGAATATCTGCTTGTCAAATGTTATTATAACCTAGAAGATTTTTTTTAAGAAAACTGAGCGATAAAAATTAATTTTTGACATTTTATTTATTTTATAGATTGTTCAACGTATGACTTTATAATAATGCTTTGAGCCTATTAGCCAGTGTGCCTATACTTTTGACAATTCAAAATGTGAAAATGATAAATTAAATACTGACATGAATTGTAATTGATGTTTCAAATATTGACATTTGTAATTTCGCAGTGTCGCACTTGTCGCAGTGTGCAGTGTCGCTGATAAGTCTGAATATGGTCTTACAACCCAGTCCTATAAAAGTTACTTAGTACATAGACCATTGTAGCACAACTGACGTTAACTTTCCCCTACCAAGTAAATACGACAGTGCATGTCGACGGAGCATCCCGCGAACATTCTCTGAGAAGCTCCTTTCAATTCAATATTAAACTACAAATGTCACGTCACCGAGGTCAGTCGCAAAGTCACTGCCACGCTACGTTCTCTCTATAGGTTTAAAAATTTTCTCCCTCGCACCAATAAAATTTCGTTAGCTCAATCCCTAATCATCCCAATCATAGATGCTGATGTCTGTTACTGCGATTTGAACCAAGGCCTCGTCAACAAACTTAATAAGCTGGCAAATAATTGCATTCGTTTTATCTTTAACTTACGTAAATATGACCACATATCTTCATATCGTGCTCAGCTGACATGGTTGCCAATGCCTGAACGTCGGAATGCTAGAATTCTCCTTATGCTCTACTCTATACTCACCAATCCTCACTCTCCTAACTATCTTAAATCTAAATTCTGTTTTCTCAGCTCTAACCATTCTCGATCTCTCCGGTCTTCCAACAGCCTGGTTTTGGCCAACCCTCTTCACCGCTCGGTCTTCATGGAAAAATCATTTTTACTCCAGGCCACAAAGTTATGGAATGCTCTCCCTGAGACAATCAGGAGAGCCCCAAGCCGTTCTGCCTTCAAGCGCGCAGTTCATAGACTGTTTCTGCAGCAAGTCGCGGAGTCATAGTCATCCAATCTATATCCAATGTATTGTATGTATATATTTTATATACTTATTTTATGTATTTATGTATAATATGTAATCTTATGTGTTATTACTTTTCTTTTGTATATATTTTATCTTTCTTGTGTGTTCGTGATTTCGTCTTTATCGCCAACTTTTCTTTCTCTGTTTGGTCCCATGGTTGACTGGTAGAGAATGCCACTTGGCATTAAGTCCACCATTTGTACAAATTTTTGTATTGTGCAATAAAGTTTAAATAAATAAATTAAATGTTACTAGGTATTTTGTCAAATGTCACCTTGAATTTAAAGCTGGTGTCTTTCCCCTCGCAAGTGAATGCGACAGTGCCAGTAGAAGTATCGACGGAGCATCCCACGAACATTCCTTGAGAAGCTCCTTTCCCAGTCGCTTCGGCCATTACTTCGTTGTAGAGTTCGTCAGCTCGCACCATATAGCACGACTGCCGGTTTACGCTAGGAAGAATAATAACGGTGGATTTTAGATATAATTTAGAAGTTATTAAAGAAAATATCCGGTTATGTGCGATCTATGAAAATCGCAAAAAAAAACACGTTTGTTGTTCGGGAACCCCCCCGTTTTACCCTTTGGGTACGGAACGAAATAGTTCTTGTTCAGAATGTGAAAGACAAAACAATAATAAAAACGTTCATTAAGGGGAAGTGGGAGTAATATATTTTGAGTATCTTTTTTTTTTATTAGATGCCTTCTTTAATAAACAATCAACAAGGTGGTCTGAAAATAGTAGGGGTAATGCCCTTTTGAACAGCCTGCAATTGTACTATTTGCGCAGATTTCTCTGACAAGAAATTTCAATTGACGTAAAAAAACCTTCTTGCTTGCACTTGGTCGCTTCGTTTGGAAGTCTCAAAAATTAAATCTTTAAAAAGATGGTGTTAACATTCCTTTAGAGTCGGCAACGCGCTCGTGACACCCTTGATATTGCAGACGTCCATAGGCTACGGTAACAACTTTACCGTGTGGTGGGCCGTATGTCTAATTGCCTGCTAAGTAAGTAGGTACTATATAAACAAGTTTAAATATACATACCTTTCGACAACCCTGTCGTAATCATCAGTGATGATGACGGATGACTTCATCACCTTGTTCTGGTTGAAGTCTTTGGAATGCAAGTGGTATTGAGTGGTCACCCATCCGATGTACACGTGTGTTGGGTCTTGACCGGGGAAGATTCTGGAATCAATGTTTTAGTATAAGGAAACTGAAGGTAGTCGAAATATTACCAAACTGAGGTAGGAAAAAAAGATTCAAAAAGTACGATCGCGCTGATGTTTAAGATTAATTATTTTTACTTTGCGGTTGAAAGTTTCGATTGTTTGATATTAATTTAAATTTGTTACCCTAATGTTGCCTAAGAAAAATATTCTTGACAGACAGGCGGACAAAAATATCCTTTAATACAAATATCCCTCGTGGAAACCTGGATGTAGATGTTTGATTGAAGGGTTGGTTATTTACCGTATTTGCGTCATAGTTATCGCAGCGGCCGGGCAGCCGAAGCGACATCTTTGCATTATTTTGCTCTCAATTTTTACCCTGAATCTGCGCGGCTCTGTGCGGTTTCTGTTTCGGGGAGGGTGTGAGTGTCCGTTCTGTACGTTAGTACTAAATGTAAATCAATACAAACCTAACTCCGTAGAAGTATTCGTTGATGAGTTTCAAGCACTCTGCATCGAATATCTCGTTGCCCACAGTTTCCGTGGTGGCGGCTGCTAGGGCACTCGTGGTCATTTGCTTGCGGTCTTGAGTGGGCGTCTGCATTGTCAGGTTTGTCTGGAAAATTATGACTTCAGTAGTATCGGTATTATAATCATAAAACCTCTTTATTTCACGAATGATGTCTGATGAATTTTATCTGAAATGAATCCAACATTCATTATTTTTTCAACTTGAGTGTTGTACAAAACGTGTGTTAAGGCAGATGAGTTAGCTTGACGATTGAAATCTAATACGCCGCTTAGATTATTAAGCCGTTTAGATTATTATATTGAAATATAATAATCTAAACGGGTTACACTAGTATTCTTAAATATAACCATATGAACGTCCTTTACTCAAACTCATTGGAGGAAGTCCTCGAACTTTCCTTGAAAATGACATTCTTAATTGGTTGTTTGAGTAAACTTAAATGAGGAAAGACACAGGTTATAATAACAATTCGAAGCACAATAATTGAAAAAAAAAACAAAAAGATAGCGTAAAAAATAAACCAATTATTTGGTTAACTAGGCAAAAAGTGACTCTCGACCAACCTTATATTTTGATAGTTTGATACTCACCTCCAATGAGAAATCTCCTTAAATCAAGGAAGCTAGTGACGACTAATCATACCAATGAGTTGGAGTAAGGTTGAGTTGAGTTTGAGGAAACGTTTGAGAATATGGGGTTAATATGTGTCTTCCAAAGCACGGAAGCGTATTCAAAGTCAAAGGAAGTCACACCACCGTTGAAGTGAAACAAAAAATATGTTTTGACAATATAGCAGGTAACAATCAAGTCATACATTCATTAAACATGGCAATACCAACAACCACAAAGTATAAAGAGGTAATAAGCGTCTAAAAAGAAAGGCTACCAAGCCGTTTGTTTTTAAGTTTTAAACAATGAAATTATTTAACTACTTAAACACAAGATGAAAAGTCAACAATACAAGAAATAGTTAATTTTACTTATAATATTTTAGTTTTTACTTTTAAAATGTTACGTTTAGAGTTATGGTACCAACTTACAAGTATTTAATATTTCAGTTTAGCGATTGTTAGTAACACACATAGTATCTTCCCCACTCAGACAATTACTTACGTTCAAGCCAGTCTGACTTCCATACTCGTACAAATTGGGCTTGCTTACTCTTGGTTGCATGTCGTTATATCTTTGATTGGCCTTGACACAAAAACACAAACATAAAAACAAAATCGGAAATATAAATTATGCAAGTTTTAGTCCAACCTTAGTGTGTGTCAACCAGTTAGTGACAGTTGATTTGATATGTAAGTGAAAGGTTGATCAAACTTAAAACAATCAATATTATATTATGAATGGTTTAACATTCAAAGAGAAAAATTCAGGTAAATGGCAGGAATCATTCACACGGGTCAAAAAAAATTAAAATTTAACAAAATATAATCAAAAATATTGAGTTTATTTGTACAGATACGAAAAAAGCGTTTGATATTATGTTACCTGTGAAACCCTAATTTGCGGGTTGGGCCTCCGCATGCCGCGGTCGGGAGACACGTCTGCGTCGCTTAAGGGGTCGGGAGTCTTGGATTTGCGGGACTTCGCCCTGTCGCTGCTCTCGCCGCGTTTACTTTTGAAGAATCTGCTATTTCGAATACTTAGTAATTTGTCGATTTTGAAGTCTTTACACCTATACTGTCTTACTACATAAACAAATTATACACGTGATTATCTAAACACAGTCTAAACTCTTACCCCTGTATTAAAATAGTTCGTTAAACCACATGTTAGCTAAAATATGTTTCGTCCCTTTTTCTCCTATTCGATATTTAGCATGAAAGAACGAGACGCGACACATACAACAAAGCTTGAAACCATGTCTATACCCTGTTTAACTTTAGACTATAGATAAAATTAGATTTTTGACAGCACTTTTTTATACACATGTTGAACAGATGTCTAGCTTTTTTTGTAGTAAGACGGAAGTATGTTTTTTTTTATTAAACTTATAAACTTAGGGTGAAAACTGTTCCCTAATGGCGACCACTTAGAGGCAAACAGGGATAGTGCAGTGGGACATCTACCTACTAGATGGTCCGATGACCTTATGAAGTACGCAGGGAGACACTAGAATTAGGTCGCTTTGAATCTAATAGGAAATTGCGGTTGGCCGAAAAGAAATGTGTGCACTAAAAATTTGATATAGCTAATATTGAATATCCTGATGCTATGAGAGATAGTAAACTCCTCTTGAATACATTTGGAATATATAGAGTCAAGAGTCAAAAATAGAACTGCCACGGTGATGGATGTGTACTTACTTGAATGGCGATTTTCCTCTCTTGTCTTTCTTATCGTCTGGCAAACTTTGAACTCCTAGTTCGTATTTGGACATCTCCGCTTCGCTGGTAGAACGGTGCATACCATTGACTTGACCTAAACATATATAAAACCATAGATAGACTTTTTGTGCCTACTGAAGTAGTACATTGTTCGTCGATGGAGTAAAGTGGTAGATTACCACTAAGAGATCTCTTTGACACAGTATTAGTAAACTCATAAACCAACGTCTCAAAAGAATATTGCTACATTTTTTTTTAGAAAACTCATAGGAATTCAGTTTTTCGGAAGAATTTCAAGTCTTTTCTCTTAGTACACCCGGTTGCGTCAATTGCTAATTAACAAAATCCGGAATCCGATAAAGGTCCCTACATGGTACTTCAAACTTTTACACTTCTTCCAATATTCAATAAAGGGCCAAATCGTATCACAACTTTAACATACAGATGCCACAATACTCAATTGCATCCAATTATAATCCATTAATAGTTCTTTTACAATTCACCTTCTGACAGTCGCTTCTGTCACAAGGTCTGTAGCTGGCTCACTTCGCATATTTCCTTAGTTATATTTTGTAAATAAAATATAGTATGCCTTTTGATTGATATATTTAGTAAATAGTATACTTTTTGAAAATTATATTTTTTGCCAAGTATACTTCCCAAGTTTTATAACATGTGATATTTAGTGTACGTAAACATTATATAAAATGGAGTTATGCTTTTGAAATTGTAAACATTATAAATATTATGCTATGCTATAATAAATGGAGTTATGCTTTTAAAAATATAACCAGTAATGATTATGCCAATTCCAGATTATATCATTTGAATTGTATTGAAATGAAAATATATATTTTGTTATTCTATCAATCAATACACACCCCAATTTAAAAAAAAAAGATAAAAATGAGGATTTAGCACAGTTCAAGATGATTTTGACAAATATACATGCATTAATTGCATTGACGAAGAGTCTTTGTTAATAGATAACTATCACAGCACACTGATAGATGTGACGACAGAAGAAGAATAGCAGATTAGAACATGTCATAATTCATGGACGAAAGTAAGAAATCGGTACGAAGATAAAAAGTAATACGTAAATAAGAAAGTTTATTTATTATAAAAGAATTCACTTTTGAAACAGCTAAAATTTAGGACAAGCAGTAAACACCATTTTATTTAAATAAAGTCAATCAGAATACTAGATATGATACTTATTTATTAATTAATTTTATTTAATTTATTCATGTACACAATAAAATGTAAAGGATTATACATAAGAGGAAAAGAAAGTACAAGGGAGCTGCTTATTTCTAAAGAAATTTATTCCAGCAGACCCTTATGTATCTTTTAAATATATATGTACAAGAAAAAATATTTTTAAGATGACATGTAGTCTGTAGCTAGTATGGACTAACTGTTATCGTGAATTTATTCCCGAAGGGGATGAAAAAATTTGTTTATCCTACCCAGGTGGGGTTATTAAATTCCACATTTTTGTGTCCTGAAATCACCTGCTAGCAAATAATTTGTATGGCAGCTGTCATATCCTAAGATTTTAGAACCATATTCATATTTGTCAAATTTCATTCCATTATTCATGTCAATACGAGTAGATGGTGACAATATATGAAACGAAAAGCGGATAGATAAATCTCCCCGGCTTTACCAATGGCATATTTAGACCGCACTTGCGGTCAAAAATGAACAGACTGCGATAGGGTTAGTATAACAAAATGTCCATGATATCTGACACCGATGGCATACGAAAAGGCTGAAAACGATGAAGATGAAGGAAAAGCTAAACACAAAATCAACCTGGCTGCAAATTGTAATTCTGAATCGTGACGCCCCGGGTCATTGAACCCTTCCTCGGAGGCCTGGAAGGCTGTCTCTTCATCTTAGAGCTGGGTATCTCTTCGTTCTCGTCGTAGTGGAGACCTTGGGTTTGCAGGAAAACTTATATAAGCGGGGGTCGTGCGTGTTAGGGACAGCAAATAAATCATAAAAGGTATATTGGTTGGGTAGTACATTTTTGATAATTTTGAACTTTCTTCACATTTAACTAATATTCAAGTACATTTATAAATATTTTCCATTATTTGGAGCAATTTCAATGAAATCAGTTCAGTAGTTTTCTAGTTAAAAGTATAAGCATTCTCTTTACAATGGTACAGATTTTTTAAATATGTGCCTATGGCAACGCTGACAAATTGTCGTACACTATAGTAACAGTAAAAACATTTTAATTTGAAAAAAATAATCGAATACAATTCCTTAGCATTCTCATAGGAATGAATGTCTAAGCATTAAAAATCGGTTATTTGATAATATGCGCTAGCTATTTACACAGCTAAATCAGTAGGAAAATTTCATTGGTATTGTTTTAAATATAAATAAGTATGTCGAAAAATCAACCGGCCAATTCGCAAAAAAACACAAATGTCATAGGGGGTGAAATTAATTTAGAGGGGATGAAAATTTGTAGGCAAAGGGTAAATATAGTACAAATTTAACCGTACTGACCTTTAATATCATTCATAGTGAATCCGCTCCTCATAATTTGATCGATATGTGCTGGCATTTGGGCTTCAGTAGCCTCTTTCATGAGGATCTGCTGACGTTCTTTGATCTCCACCCAACGACGAGCTTTTTCTTGTTCACTGTTTGAAAGAGGAAATGAAATTCATTTAGGATTTGAAATATTGAACTGATGTGTGAAGCTGGTTAAGGTAGGTTAACTTTAAAGCCTAGTTTATTGGAAGCTGTAAAACATTTTTTGAAGAATTATTTATTCATTGGATTTATGACTTTCCGGAAAACTGAAAACAAGTAAGTATGCAGTCCATAATACTAAACCTCAACTATCTTCTACTGCAAGAAACCAACTTTTAATTAGCCAACCCGTTTTTTTTTACAAATATCGGTCCTCACGTAATTAAGGCATCACGGTGTTTAGATTGCTTATAATTAAAATTTAAACTTACTCAATAAATTGTTGATGACAGATGACTGGCAAGGATAAACGAAGAAATTCCCAGTTGGCTTTCTCCATAGTCTCAAATGTATTATGAGATATCTTCATACATGGTGGCGTATCTGAGAATATTAATTAGGTACGTGATTAAAATAAGTTAACAGTAGAGGTTCTGAAATTATGATAAAGACAGGTAGATACTCTTTAGTGTAGGTACCATTGACAAACTAATACATTTTGATAAAAAAACTTACGGCGGACTTATCGCTACTCCAATTTCAGATTAGAAACAAAAATAGTAGGGGGTACAGTAACAAAAAATAAATAAAATGGTAATATTGGGATGACCATAAAGACCGTATGCCAAAAACATATTATTGACTTTTCTGACACGGTTGGTATTGTACGTACAGTAATACGGCCTTCCGTTGAAGAAAAAATTCGGCCATTGAAAAAAAGCTAATATTGTGACATAAAGTCAATTTTACCTGAACCAGCAGGAATCCTAGTGACGTCGATCCTGGTGTCCGCCATTTCATCAGTATTTTCAAAGATCGGCTGGTCTTTTGTATACCAATGGGTGACGTCTCGCTTCATGTTGCTAAAATAAAGAAATTTTCGTTAACAATTTGGTATTATTCTTCAGCCATTTTCTCTAATAGCCGAGGGTAAAGTGCGACTACAGTTATTATGGCATAAAAATAAAGAAACACGAAAAATACATTTTCGTAAAAAAAAAAAGTTAGGTTATTTATAAAACTGCGGACAAGTAGTGAATATAAAGACCTTGGTATACATTTCTTGAAAGTAGTTTTGGCTGATGGTCGTGACCATGGAGTAATTATAAAGGGGAGATGCCGTTTGAAATGGCGCAGTGACGTACTCATTGGCGCCTCGCCGACACTGCAGTGGGCGGAGCTTGTCGTTGCTCGTGCTCTATGATTGGAGCCACGGCCAAACCAAGCACCCCGCACGTCTGCCTTCCGCCCCGTGTAGCCTCACAAACGCTTTCTTACAAAACGCTTATTAAGGCATCTCCTCTTTATAATTACTCCATGGTCGTGACCACCACAAAAAATTTTTTTTTTTTATTTGGTATATTCCAGGTATATCTATTCTGGGAATAGTGTATGGCCTCTTGGATGTAATCTTAGTTATTTTTGTTAAGACTATAAAATTGTAGGTAATTGAGAAATATAAATAAAGAATATAAATACGTACACACAGAAAGGCTCATAGCCTTCTTGTAAACCGCATGTCGTGAAGTATTTCAAGGTGTTGACGTCTTGACCATAAGTCAACCTGAAAACGTAATTATGGAAAATTATCTCAGAAGAGACAAAAATACAGTCTGATTTTCAATACAATGGTTGACGAAGGGTACATTAACCCTTCGAATCAGGGTACATATTAGCAAAACATACCTAGCTTTTTGTCCCACGCCGAGAGTGCAAGCGGGGACAAAGTTGTCCCCTTGTACTTCTGCGAAAGTCGTCTCACCACCCAGTGCGTCCATCAGCAGCTCACCATTTAGTGAGAAACCTATGGAGATAACCAAATAATTTAAAATATTATACAAATTAATTATAGATCCAAAAAGAAGTTTCAAGTTTTGTTTCAAAATAATTGTGCAACACTAGTGCCACCCAACGCTCTTGTCTAGTAATTTTGACAAACTCACTTGCTTAGTAATCACTAGACCACATTGAGAGAGGAACATGACGTTTTCCTTTTTCAATGACATTATCCATCCAAATTCCAGGATCCATATTTTTGACTCACATGTGGAATGAAAATAGTTCGACTTACGGATTATGACGAATAAAAATCATTCAATATCGAACGAAAATAATTCCTCCCGTCGATTTTACATGAGTTCTGACCTAGAAGACGATAGACGCCTCCGTAATTTATTTTGCGGATATTGTGCGGTCAAGGCAAGTTCTAAGCAAGTGTTCAGTCTGCATAAATAGTCAATTTAAAAAAAAATAAAAAATTTAAAGTTATTATTATTATATTTAGGATAGTTAAAAATATCATTATAAAAAAAAAACAATTTCATTAAATTGTTAGAAAACAAATTAAATGTTATTCACACAAAAACAGGTATTACTTTTAGGTGTTAGTAAAAAATGGCGGTCAGGAACGAGCGATACTAATTTAAACTAGAACTGATAGTAAAACGAATAATTAATATTAATATAATTTTCCATGTTTTAAATTGGGACTACAATTCTAGATTTTCTAAAAAGATGCAACATACTTAATTACAATTTCGATTTAATAACTAATATACACTGGATTTGCTAATTCAGCTACATAAAAACTTGGATTTTGGCATGTTTAAATAAAATATTTTTCTATCAGCTAAAAGATCTATATACTTATTTAAATTAAAACAAAGGTAGCGTTTTGTCCATAGTCCTGTTTAAGACTTATCTGTAAATAAAAATTAATATTTTCTTACTGTCGTGCGGATTTAGCGCCTAAAATTGCATTTTGAGAACTCTATTACAATTTGCGAAATTTGCTCTCGCTCGTACAATTGAGAAAAATAGAATTAAAAAGGAGTTTTTATTTATTTATTACCCAAAAAACCGTTAAAGCGATGCGGTGAAGTGCAGGTTGATCAGAATGAATTGGGAGCTGTCAAATGGCAACCATCGCGCAAAAAGTATTCTGGCGCTCACTCGTTTCAAAGGCCAAGATCTTAGTAAGATTTTATGTCGGTAGAGGTATACTTGTTTAAAAAAAATGAGTTCATAAGATCATCTACAAGCAACTGTCAACTTGTTCCTCAATTGAGAAAACAAAAACTAGCTCAGATTTCTACAATATGCACGAGCGAGCTTTTAGTAAAATATAACTACTAAATATGCAGGATTCTCTGATTTTTACAACCACACATTGTTTTTGTAATGATTCAAATTTTGAGATGGACTGTCCTTTAAAGGATGATGACAGAAAAAGTGCCCAAAACCGAGAAACCAAGCGAAGCACTGGCTGTAATTAGGTTGGAAGCGAATGTTGATGAATGCGAGCTTTCAAATTTTGCATTTAAGCTTTCAACGATATGGCAGGAACATTTTTATATAGAGTTACAAATTTTATAGATCAATAGACATACACTTTAAAAAACCACGATTAGTGAAGAAATGAAAGCGGAAAAAATACAAAATAAAAAAGTAAAAATGTCATGTGTTAAAATAGCGCAATAAATATCGAAGCAAAATTAAGAGGGTATGTGCAGCAAATATATTGAAAATATTCCTGCCAAAAATGCTACGGACAAGCTTCAGGCCAATTTGGTTTCTTACTTATCGTCTTATCAATAAGATCGAGGAACACTCCCACCACGTCACCAACAGCCCATTGCTTGCCGAATGATTCCGTACTACCGCTGTACACCTTTTCCTCCTTAAAAAGTCCAGAAAGTTCTCTTGAAGACCTCGTTGTGTTCAAGTACCGTCTATGTCTAATAGTCCCGTGT
Source organism: Euzophera pinguis (assembly GCA_947363495.1). Taxonomy (NCBI): domain Eukaryota; kingdom Metazoa; phylum Arthropoda; class Insecta; order Lepidoptera; family Pyralidae; genus Euzophera; species Euzophera pinguis. The sequence continues at coordinate 3,978,553 of OX376180.1, forward strand.
TAAAGTTTAATGTAGGTAGTTTTTCAAGATTATCAATACTTTTGAATTAACTTTTTTTACGGAAATATAAGATCCAACTTATTTTTGACGTTATTTAGACGAAGTATTTACTTGGAAATTTACACATAATAAACGTCATATATTAGAGTTATATGGCAATCCTTTGTGCCTATTACCATTTTCATACGACAGTTTGACAGCACGTATATTCTAAACATGATGAAATGAAATTATGACCACGACTAACTCTGTCAAGAGTGATACTGACAAGGAAGAAGATATTATAAACATAAAATTTCTAATCTAAACAGTATTGAAGAGGAAAATTAGCAATCCAAATACAATATCAATATTAAGGGACAAAGTACACAAGGGCCACATCATTATTTGTTACCACGAGTTAACCACAAATTAATACATTTATAAAATCCGTGGGAATACTGTCTTGAGGAACGCCATAAGTGACGTCAACACTTTCTTTTTAGGTATTTGATGGCATTTTAAAACGTAACATTAATGATTATATCTTTTTTTTAGAGTTTTCCGAGAGTAATTGCTCTACATTTTACGCCCCCTGTAGCCCAAACTGATTCCAGCAAGAGAATTTTCTTTAACGTTCAAGTGAAACTGGGTATAATAAAACGCAGTCTATATTTTTTCATTGTTCTATTGACTCGTCCCTCCAAAAAAGCCAATTTGCTTGTTTTTACGATTTTTTTAATGAATTTAACTACTGATAAATTTTTTTAAAAAAAATAATCCATAAATTTTAGATCAGTCATAAAAAGAAGCTCTCCAAACTTTTTCGCTCAGTTCTTCAAAGGCGCAATTAGAATAATTACTTAAAAATCTCTAAAACTTTTAGGCCAATGAGGAAAAAACCGCAATACTCTCTAAAAATAATCGGCCAATCAGAGAACAGCTCAAGACAGCATTCCCCTGCCCCCGTGGCCACTCACTAATGGTCATGTCGCAAACGTCAAGGAAGCATCCCACAATGTCGCCCACTTTGAACTGCTGCCCGAAGGAGTCGTTACCGCCGCCGTGTACTTTGATACACTGTACCAGTAATGTTTATTCATCATCATCGTCATTCGGCCGCTGTTAGCTCACAGCTGGATATAAGCCTCTTCTAATGATTTTCAAAATGATGGTTGGAAGCGGTTTGCGTCTATACCTTTTTCAGGTCGTCTGACCATCTGGTCGGTGGATGTCCAACGCTGCGCTTGTCAGTTCGTGGCTGCCATACGATTGGCTTAGGACAAGTTTATTGACTTAAAGCAATTATGCCTTATGATAGATAGACTCTTTTTATTGTACCACTCACAAAAGTTGTATTGATACTAATTTTAACAATGTGTACAAAGGCGGACGTTAACCTCATGTTCCAGAAGATTTTTTTCAAAAGAATTAAGTTAAATTCACTTAATCGGAAATGCATAAGAACTACAATAATATTTCAATAAAATATAGCTTAAGTAGCTTGAGATTATAAACACTGAGATGACGTCCGACCGATTTCTGTCATGACGAACTCATCAGAAAAAGCACCTTGTAAGCACCTAAAGTTCACTTATACTTTATTGGTGGGCGACTTGCCACATTATATTAAAGGTACCACATCATCATATACGAGTACGTATGTTTATTTATTGACCTATCGTCAGCAACAAAGACTGAACAGTCATACACGGGGCATTGGTAAATCACTTTATTTACATGTTAGGTTAACTGGGAGATCTATATAGTACTAAGTTATTTTAACTGCAGAGAATGCAGTGCACTCGTAACTACAGGTAGTCCCTTTGTAAAATTTTGAAAACATTCGTATATTTTTTTGGCGCAGACATGTTTGCTATTAAACAAATTATGAAATCAGCAAATGACTGGTAAGAATGGAAGAAGAACTCCACCGGCTAGACCCTATCTTAAATTTATAATGATAATGTTTGCCATATGCCTGAAAGGACCATAGCGTCGGCCGTCATAGCATTGAGTGTTTGCAACCACAAGCGAGTTTGCATTGGTCAAAGGCAAATCCCACGGTCGAGGTTCGTCCCAACTGGGAGCCCGTTGTGCTTTTGCTGAAAAAGCTAAGTGGGGAAAGCCTGGAGTGAAAGTCCTGAACTTTCCTGAAATGTTCTTTAAGTACAATTAATAAAATATTTGGTTCCTAAATTGTTTCAATTAATGTCAGAGTATTACTGAATTTTCATTGAAATGGCCAGGTATGGCACTTGTGCAAATGGCTTCTACGGATTAGTACGTACAAAGCCGTAGGTACCATTCCTGGCAAAGATTTGAAACCTAAACGATTTGATCTCTTCTCCTTCTCTATCATAACTAATTTAAGCAATAGGGATATACTTACATTATAACCATCAAACGCCCAGGAATTCTCGTCTTGACCGAGCATCATACCAGGCGCCATGTCGGCATGCGCCCAACCAACCTGTGTCAAATTTTCTTGATTTAAGTAAATTCAATTTATATAAAGTTGATTACGTGTTTCCCGCATAAACGCTTGCGTCAAAAAGTAGCCTATGTTTGACCCCGGGTCATCAACGACATTCGTACTCAAATATCATCAAAATCCGTTCAGCGTGAAAGCGTAACAGACAGATATACATACACTTATAATGTTATAACTTTATTATATGTATACTATATTATATATATACTTTATTATATTAATATTATAACTGACTTTTGCACTTATAATATTATAAGTATGTATAGAAGAATATATACACCGTGAAATTTTAGTCGTTTTGGACCCATCGTTCAGTGACTCCATTCATGCAACTAAACAACTTTCCCCAAGATACATGGGTCGAAATATGGAGGAAATTTTTGGACCTCCCATACAAAATGTCTCATCACGTGACCTAACTTACTATGGGAAGTCCAAATTTGTTTTTCATGTTTCGAGCTATGTTCCTTGGGGAAATTTGTTCGGTTGCATGAATGGAGTCACTGGACGATGGGTCCAAAACGACTAAAATATCACGGTGTATATTACTATATATTAATTTCATTAGGTACAACAGGGGAGCTCGAAAGAAGTACACGACGCGCGTATCTGTAGCGAATGTCGTATTGGATACCAATCCAATAGCCACCAGGCTGTTTGTGGTATATGCTATCTCGAACTCATCCGTGCTGAGCCTGTCCCATCTGCCATCTGGCGGCGGTTAAAGGAACCACTTCAGAGACCGAAAGGCGGTTCCAAAAAGACGAATCCAAAAAGTCGATTGACCTGTTCAATACAAATGAACTAATCGACCTATTTAGTATATTCATAGACAAACTCACCCTCATGGGTCCAGCAGTGAGAATCTCGAACTCAAAGTACCACTTGCCGGAGCTAACTGCATAGTTTTTCTCCGCTCGGTAAGTCCTGAAGTCCGCCTGTTTTTGCTTCGACGCTTCAGCCAGTAATGCTATAAAAATAATTTACAATACAATACAAAATATCATTATTGCCCACCTATGGAAACAAATAGTTTTACAATTACAAAAACTAAAACATAATCAAAAAAATTGATTTGTAACAATCGCGAAAACATAAGATACAATTTGTTAATTTACAAATTCTAAGAAAATCTTGTAAAACATTTGTGCCTATATTGGCGGACATTTGAATAATTTGAAACTCATCATCTTAGACCTCAACTCCCGCTGTCCTCCCAAAGTCCTCTGACATCATTTAGGATTAAAAAACTCGATTTGCCTTCTTATTGTTATTGTAACGGCCTCCGTGGTCCAGAGGTTAAGGCGTTTTCCTTAAACTCGGAGGTCTTGATTCGATTCCCACGATAAGCATAATTTGTTTAGTTAGTTCTAGCTAGAACATAGCTGGCTTTAATTGTCTGATAATGATGATTCAGTATTACAGAAGGCATGTAAGCCTATGTAAGATCTCGGCTGCCATTTGCTGGTCGTTAAAGGAACACGTCAGAGGCCGAAAAGTGGTCCCCAAAAAACATTGGCGCGATGGTCTACAGGGTAGATTGACTATGTAACTCAGTCGATATGATGACGATGTTTACGTTGCTCTTTCGATTATTATTTGAAATCTCAACTATTAAGAAGCTAGTAAATATAACTAGATACCCAAACTGTACTTGTAATTATTAGATAATGCCGCCCTTTGTATCCATACTATCCATACTAATATTATAAATGCGAAAGTCTGTCTGCCCGTCTGTCTGTCTGTAACGCTTTCACGGCCAAACCGCTGAACGGTTTTGATGAAATTTGGTATGAATATAGTTGAAGACTCAGACTCAAAACATATGCTACTTTTTGACACAGGCGAGTTGCGGGAAACCGCTAGTATGTAATAAATTAATATTTTTATTTATTTATCTATGTTTGTTTTAAGCTATATTCAAACTGGATTCCTACGCGACCTGCGGGACGTCCACAGAAATAAAAATACGTAGAAGTGCCATAAGCAGGCCAGTACTTTGGCACACGCTACGGCACTTCTACCGTATCTAAATTCTGTGGGCGTCCCGCAATTCGCGCGGGATTCGCCTCAGTTTGAATAGAGCTTCATTATACTGTGTGCAAAAGTGTTAAATAAATAAAATAAGAAACACGTACCTTCATGCTGCTCTCCAGTAGGAGGATCCAAGTTATATCCATATACGAGTAAAGTTCGCACAGTTTCAGACGCAGTGTCTCGGTTAGCCTTTTTGATAGCCTCGTCTACTTTAGGATACGGGACCAGGTGAGGAGATCTGTGCATGTCAGGGTCCTGTAAAATTATAATCATTTGATACCGGAATTTATTAGTAATTTGGAATTTCATCAAAATGTTGTTGAATAAATAAATATATAGAGACAAATCACACAGATTAAGTTAGCCCCAAAGTAAGTTCGAGACTTGTGAATGGTCAGTTAGTTGTATTTTATTTCTCTTTACTACTATTAATTATGTAGTCTGTTGCATGTGAGCTACTGACTAAACATGTGGTGCTAAAATGGTGGTCTACAAATAATTTTTGTTCATTGCTGTTTAGTAATCCATATTACCATCAAATGGTATCATAGCTATTTCGACTCGACAAGAAGAAGTACCAAGCAAAAAACAAATAATGGATTATTTTCCAGTGTGCCAGTGGCTAATACTGGTGTCAGATATTTAAAGCTCCCTAAAGGCAGGCTTTTAATTATTTCCGAAACAAAAAGCTAATGAGAACACGCCAAGACGACAAAGCAGTGCTTTGCTTTCCGTTTTATATAATGTATAACAAACGACTGTGAAACAGCATTCCGTTGTAAACAGGAACATTTAAAAATCTTAAACTGAATTTGCCTACATTTATCGCTGTAGTGCGCTTACTTCACCCTCCTAATTTATCTACTTGATGAAAATACAATATTACAACTACCAAGTATAAAAACCTGAAATTCAACTACACATTTAAATAAATAAGAAGCTAGCATAAATATAATAGAGACAATAAAAAAATACTTATATAAAAGCGTCCAAAGTACAGCAAACAGTTGATACAACGATCGCGCCTAGCTGTGACCCTCACACCTAGCAAACAAACTATACTAAATGTGAGAGTCACAGCTGACGAAACCGTTATTTTATATCCTTCTTTGAAGCAAGCTGATATATATGAAGCTAGAAATAAAGACAATGAGTACACGGACAGATACAATACATATATTTATATATACATGAACATATATAGAGCAGAGGTATTTACCTCTTATCTACTACAAGCATAACAGAAAACTATTACAACAAATATAACAAACAAAATAATATATGTAACGAAAGGTTACAAATCAAAATAAATACAATCTCTACACTACATTTTCAAATTCACAAAAATCTAAATTCTAAGTGTTTTTTTTTAATAACATGAAAGTAGATGATACTAATTTATCTACAGTAAATATTAATAAGTAATATTTTGTCAATAAATACAAAGGAATTACCTCATTCAATCCGTAAGTCCATCCCTGTTGAATACGCTCCCTTGCCCACAAGTTGTGTGTATTTTCAGCTAATTGATCAACTAATTCGTCCATTTTCGGTGTTAGGGTAACAGCACTCAAGTCTAATGGTGCTGGTTTGTAACCGTTTGACTGAAAAAAATAATTACAGGATGGATCTCGCTAAAGACTTCCATCAAAATAATCTGATAATGAAATTATCACATTATTTAAAATTAAGTTCCAAAATTTGGCAACTCAATGTAAAATAACACATAGTTGCTTTCGAAAATTATAATTGCTGAACAAAATGTTACATTTGAAAACTACTAATATCACTTTCAAATTTGAAACGACGATGTTATACTTACTTGCATGAAAGGCTCATTGGGCAGGCGGACGTTACGAATACGCGCAGGTGGCTTGTCTAAACTGATATAGTATCCAAGTGCCAAAATAGTCCTTAAAAACAATAATAATATAAATTAATAATATTCCCTGATTAAAATTAAAATATTACCTCGAACAGAACATGATATGTATGACACATATGTGTAATGAAAATCGTACGACTCACCGATTTTGATTGAGTCACGCTTTTCAAAAATAGCACATAAGTATAGTAATCAGGTGACAGAATTTTGTATGGGAGGTCAAAAAATACAAATAAAGATGCCGGAAAATAAGTTGACTTAAGTGTGAGCGAGACTAAACTATTATTTTCCTTATTACGACTTTTGTCTCGCCCACACAAAGGTTTTATTATGTGCCGGGTATTACTGTTTTTTACTCACTTAAGTGTTTGTACAGCCAACTGTATATCATATCGTTTCTCTGCAGGCGGCAAACGTTCAAACGGCACAAGGCAAGGGTGTATCTTGTGCAGATCTTCACGCTGGTCACCGTACATCCATCCTGCTTCAATCTAATAAAATATTTTATAAAATAAGTGGAACTTTAGGTTTCTAAAAAATTGAAAAATAGAAAACGTTACCAAAGAATATTCTAGCTAGTTTTGCAAAATTTAAAAAAAACAATGAGTAATTTCTCTAATACACAAAATGTATTGGAGTGATATTTTAAGGCTACTATTTAGCTATTATCACAAAAAAGAATGTACTTACTTTATTCATCGCCCACATCTCGTGAATATTTTCAGCCAATTTGTCTCGGATTTGTTCAACGTAAGTTGGCAGGGTGATCTGAAAATAAGCAACTCTCAATTAATTTTTGCATTCTATATTTCTAGCTATTTACATTATAATATAACGCAAAACTAAGACACGATGGTGTTTGATGAATTTGTAGCGTATCACAATGTGTCTATAGACAAAGATTTTAGACATATTAAGTTACACATACAACTAAACAATTTAATATGGTTTTCTTTTTCTTCTTCTTCAACCACTATCCATTCACTGCTGAGTGTAGGTCTTCTCATGCCTTTACCATTCTCTACGGTCTTGAGTTTTTCTAAGCCAGGTCTTGCCCAGCACTTAAGCTATGTCTTCAGACCATCTCGCTGGTCTTCACCTCTGCGGCCCTGTCTTGGTCTCCACTCGATCACTTTTCGACTCCATCTCCTATCCTTTCTCCTACCAATATGGCCCGCCCATTTCCACTTCCGTTGGGCAAAGGTCACTGCTATGTCCGTAAGTTTCGTATGTCTGCAGATGTCTGTATTTCTTACTCTGCCCAGCAATTCCGAGCATAGCGCGCTCCCTTTTCCTCTGAGCCACTTGTAGTTTGTGGATGAGGTTTTTAGTGAGAGTCCACGTTTCAGTTCCATATATCATCACAAATATTAAAAGCTCGTCGTTTGAGGGATATTGGAATGTCAGTCTAGAATACTTCAGAGAGGTTGCTGAAAGCGGCCCATCCTAGTCTACGACGGTTTATCTCTTTTTCTTGATCATCCCCTTTCAGAGTCAGTAGTTGACCTAGATTACGTACTCATTCACCCTCTCTATGTTTTTGCCCTCAACGGTGATATGGCTAACTAGAGGATATCTACACATAAATTTGGTCTTAGCAATATTCATATTGTCTCGAGATCCTCCATATTTTCTGCAAAGATGAGAACATCGTCCGCGACAAGAGTTTGTCCTCTAAGCAAGATGTAAGGAGCTTAGGTGAGATAGATCTCAGATGGTGTCTCCTTGTCTGACTCCTCTTTTTACTAGAATAGGTATTGAGAGGTCGTGGAGTTTAATTGGAGATTAGCCTTGTCGTATATCTCTTTAAGGATTTCTATGTACCTCGTGTCGACAAGGTTTCTTTTGAGAGAATGAAAAACTGCCCAATGTTCAACTGTGTCGAAAGCTTTTTCATAGTCGACAAATGCAATAACGAGTAGCATATTATATTCATTACATTTCTTTAGAATATGGTTTTATAGCGAATATCAATACTATGTGTAATAATAGCGAAAACATAAGACTCAAACCATTATATTGTTACGTTGATATACAGTTGTAAAGTTTTGGTCATAAATTTTAATTATTTTACCTCAAAGTTAAAATTAATTCTCCTATAATTTTAGAGCTACAAATTAGATTTAATCGCGGGGAGTAGCTAATCTCTAAATAAAATTATTAGTAATAACTCACAGAAATAGTATCCACAGGAGTCGGAACAAAAGCAGTATCATCTTGCACCAACGGAGGTCCAGCCAGAGCCCGTTTCGACAGATTTCCGAAATAGAAACAGGGTTCCAAATTGAGTACTTGTTGTGGTAACAGGGATTCTACGAGCGGAGAGTATCCTTCGGGAGCTGCGTATCGAAGACGACCGTGTTCGCCTCCGAGAAGGAAGCGGCAACTGCAATAAATGATGATAGATGGCGCTGCTTTAAATTTGAAACTCGTTAGAGAAAGTTTTATAACATTTTAATTTATTTATTATTTATTTATTTACACTTTCTTGCACACAGGAATACATATACAGGATAATTAATCTCTATTGTAGATTTTTTATATCTATATAAATATCGTTACAGCCAACATACTTAGTAACTTTCTTTGGTGCAAAAGTATTTTACACCTAATCAAAACAAGACAAGACAATCTTTTAAAACCGCAAAAAATACCTAACCGCAAAACATACCTCAATTTACTAGAACAGCTGATGACCGGGAAGAACATGCCTTCCAAGTTGAAGTTTGTAAAGGAGCCGGTGACCCGCACCCCGTTGAACATGAAGTTGATGATCGGTACTGTCAGATCTAGCGCGCAACCTATCACGTCACCTGTAGGAGTATATAATATTTTTACATATTTTATTTATTCATAATACACAAAACAGTAAGTTACGTGGCTCAAAAAGAAAAGTGGTGGGGACGTCTTGCTTTCTCTTTTGTACGCACGAAACCAAGTGGTACTGACATCACTGCACACGCAGTGCATCCTTTCCTTGTTTTTCGACAGTTTCCCCTTCCACCGAATTTAAAAGCCTTATAACTTATTTATTTAAGAACGGATTTTAAAAAATATCTCTGTTTTCAGTTTCTGGTGGTGAAATGTTTGATATGAATGATAAAAATAGAGTAGAATACCAAATTTTTATACGGGGTCCATCCAGTATGGAAAAAACTCCACCAACGATAGCCCAGCTCTTAAATTTATGAATAAAATGAACTTGATAAACATACCTAGTGGGTACGATTTAGCGTATTATTAGAATACGCGGAAATTATGGCCTGAATCAATTAAATATGGTAAGATTCTTTTATTATTTTAATATCACTATAGTAAATGGGTGGTTTTGTGAAACCATTACGCCTTTTCAAAGTGTCAAATATTATAAACACTTTCTTTAACTTTCTAACCTAAAGAAGTACTAAAATTTTATTAAAAGAGAAACTTTAGGTAAATTGAATTAGTAAGTCTTCTTATAAATGTGCCACTTCATAACTGAAGGTTGGCAGTCAACTCCTTAAATTTCGTTTTGGCAAAGGCGAGTCTGGACAGATACACTGTTCTAATTCCAGCTCAATTGCGGATGTTTCTAAGCCATGACATTCTGCATCTCCCCACTTTCACTCTATTTAAGTAGAAGAAAAGAAATTTTTCGATAAATTATGTCCTTTGTCATCTTTTATGATCATAAGAATAAAACAAAATCGTATCTATGACCAAAAATAAATTCATTCTTAGTGTATAGAAACCAAAGTTGTCGTTCAGTATAAGCAAGCCTTCTTTTTTATATCTTCTTTATTAAGATCTTTCCAGATCATATTAATAATCATGGTATGGTACACAAGAAGTGATGTTTGTTTTAACTTTGCGCGTGATTGTGATCAATGTCTCAATAAAAGCTATTCTATATTTTCCTGATCCTTGAGCCATCTTATTTTTAATCTCCCTCTGTTTCTAGCTTCCTCAATAAGTATGCGGGTTGTAAAAAAGTAAAGCAAAATGAACGTTACTTTTCCGTATATACGGTTCGTCAGTATGCAGCGCGCCGGCCGCCTGCACGGGCGTCTTGCTGCCGCCCGCCCACAAGTACGCTCCGTCGAAACCGAAGGAGTATAAATCATCCCCAACGCCGTTCCCACCCCATTTCTCGCCGCCACCGGGGTATGGGACATAACTGCAACCAACATTACAAACATGTAAAAACAGGCCCGTTAGATTTAAAAATACCTCGGGATCTTAGGGATTTTTTTTAATTTGAAAAAAAATATCTCGTCAAAGAGTTGAACTAACAAGATCTTGTATCTCTAACAATGTGAATGAATTCCTGATTTCTACGGCTCTGAGAGAGAGATGAAATATATTTTGTTGTTCCATCTGTTTCTATCCTATTCGATATTAAGCGTAAAAAAATCGAGACAAAAGCTTACATGGCGTTAGGATATAAAAAGTACAAGTATATACACTATTAATGATCTCACCCAGTAGTGTTGGCCCATCCTATGCGAAGATGCGGCATCATATGCGTGGTTTTCTCGATGTGGTCCATGGTGACCTCAAAGTACCACTTCTGGTACACCGCAGAGCCTTCCACGCGACCCACGAATATGTTAGGCCGGACACTGTAATAAAAATACAATAATTACAATTTTGGACATAAATAATATACATAATTGGAATATGGTGGCTACACAACATACAAAAGTGATAAAATCTAATTGCAAAGTTTCTATAGATTGAAGACATATTAAATGCAACCACTGCCAGGTACGATCAGCAGCAAAAGAGCATGCATAATCTATTTCATTTTATACTAAAAGTTGTGCATACACTATTGCAACTGACTGTACATCCGGCCTGGTGAGAAGACCTTCCCTTTGTGGTGCGAGAGCATATCTATTGTTTATGTTGCTCTTTAGGTAATTTAATACAAAAGGAAAAAATTGATAAGTTCTGTTTGCAGTAGTTAATTCTTCTGTAGCAGCGTAGTCTAAATTATGCAAAAGACACCATCCGCTGTTCATAAAATTCATGTCCAAAAATGAAAAATATCAGCCAGAGAAAAGTGGGTTATTCTGATAGATGTTGTCCACGTAATCATTTCTTATTATGTCACCAATGCTGCGCCTTAGTTTTTTTTAAATAAAGCTGCATTTTCACTGGGTATATGATTCACGGCGCCAACCAAATCATGCAAAGTTCAACCTTACTGCTTTAAAAATAAAGTCGAATCTTACCTAGAAACGTGATCCACAAGTTGCGTTTGCAGCAGTAAGTTCTTCCCGGGCAGCAAGTAATCGCAGATGTTGTTCTGGGAGGATCTCACTGCCACCCCGTTACCGACGCACAACGAACACAGGACGTCTAGAACCTTCGGGTCTCGCCCGTGTTTTTCCAGGAGCGAGATGATTACTTTTATGTGTTCGTCCTGGGAAGGGTTAGGGTTTTAATTAGACTAATGTTTTGGTTGGGAAACAAGCTTTTACAAAGTATTAATGTAGAATAAGTCTATTTGTGAGAACTTGATAAAAATATACAACGCCAAGTTAAACATTTTCCCAAAAGAAGAGGGATCTAACTCAGCATATGCTGGATATATTAATGAATATCCAGAGCTTTTCAACTTTTTATAAACATACGAGCAACTTTTCTTTATCAATGGTAACATTTTATTTCATATTGAAAGTATAGAAAAATGAAGAAGATTATTAACTTTTAAATTAACGCAGTATTAAATATGCAGTATATTTAATATTTGCCAACGTCGGAAGGATGAAGGTATTTTACGCGCTTAATCCTGTAATGATATGTTTTAAATGAAGAAGATGTTCGATGTGCGAATATTTCGATTCGGGTAGATTGGAAATTTAATAATTTATTCGAATGGTAATTAACGGATAATGTTTCCTTCAAATATAATTGGATGAAATCTGGTTATTTATAATACTACAGCAAACTTTACCTTTTCCACCCAAACAAAAAAACTTTCGAAAAATAAAAATTATAAATCAAGGAACACGTAGTTTCGTAAGTATCCATTCGGAAATGTGACCTTTAGCCCGGAACAAACACATTCAGTGGCACACACAAACAAACAGAAAAAAACTGTCCAGTCTTAAAATTAATCTCTCGTTCGCTTCACTCATGCTAATTGGCTAGCATAGCTATTAACAAAGTAAAATTTTTATTTATATGAAACGTTATTACTCGTAGTTGTAACTTTTCCAAATATGTTATCCATAACAAGTACTTAATCGTATTTTTTTGTTTTTATTGCAACTGTTGTATTATATTAGCCTGTAAAAATAGTAGTAAGTTGTTTTTTTTTTTTGTTTTTGTTTTTATCGCAACTATTGTAATATATATTAGCCTGTAAAAATAGTTGTAAGTTGGAAATAAATAAAAAAAAATATAAATAAAATTAAAAAGAAACTCACCCTCATCATGTTCAAGGCCTCGGGCGAGTCAATGAGCACGCAATGCAGCACGTCGAGCATGCCAGTGCCCTCGCCCGAGGCCTGCGAGCCGAGCCGCGAGAACAGCCAGTTGAGCCGGTTCGAGTTCGCGAACTGAGCGCAGTTCGTGTGGTTGCCTTTGATTATTGCCGCTAGAAATAATGGAGGCTACGTGAGACACTGTAATTTCGCGGTTTGTAGAGAATTTGCTAGAAAAGTAGGGTTATTAAAGACAGAACAAAATGAGACGAGTAACTTATGTTTTAGGTATGGTTTCGTTTGACAACTATTAGGAAAGGGAGGGGACTAACTAAGCAACCAATCGACTTGATTTTCGGCACAGTTAGTTGAATGGATGTAGAGTAACATATGCTACTTTTGGTCCTGGCAAAACATCATGTTCCCAAAGGAGGTTTACACGCGGGCGAAGCCGCGGGCTCAGCTAGTTTTAAATAAAAAAAGCAAATACATGAAAAATTATCGTTTTTTTATTTTATTTTAAATATATGTAAAATTATTAAAGAACTCCGCACCAAGACTTGCCATTTAAAAAAATCATTAATACTATCATAGACAATCACACTGACTTACCTAGCAGTTGGTACAGGTATCCAGAAATCATTTCCCAGCTCTGTCCAGACTCATCTCCCGCCAAAAACCCGGCTAAGAAGCCCTGTGACGTAATCACGTTGATCTTGTCTATGGCTTCAAGGATCAGGTTGAGAATGCCTTCTTCCTGGAAGAGATCTTGCCGATTGCGAAGGGCTCGGAATTTGTTCTGTTTTTCTTCGTGTTCTGAAAGGTAATTAAAATTAAATTTGCCATCATCATCTCATAGAGTGGGTTACATGGTCAATCGACCCTGTCAGCCCTGGTGTCAGAGTTTTTTGAAATCGCCTTTCGATCTCTGACGTGGTTCCTTTAACAAACACCAACAAATGGCAACCTAAACCAACGGCTTAACGTGCCTTTCGAAGCACGCAATCAGGTGATCCAAGCCTGTAATGTTCTAATCAAACTGGAAACAACTAAACAAAGTCTGCATTCCGTGGGAATCGAACCCACACCTTCCAGGTCTAAGGCCGAAAGGCCTAACCATTATACTTGGTTATTCTTAGGTATAAAATCAAAGTTTTTTTATTTTTTAAATAATACTAGTTATTTGCCAAACGTGAGGCTGACCATATACACCCTGGTGTCAGAGTTTACGGAACCGCTTTTCGGTCTCTGAAGTAGTTCTTTGAACGACCACCATATGTCAGTAATAATCGTAATAAAACTAACCCATATCTTCGTCAGGTTGTGCAAAGTAGTTGATCAGATCTTCCAGGCACATGACCATCTCGCCTAGGTTGACGGATGCGAAGAACATCGAGTGGCGGCGGTTTTCTTGCAGTGTTTCGAGGCCACTGTTGATAGGTTTTAAAATTATTTATTTTCATCTTTTAACTTACATTAGGTTGGTATTGACATCTCTATATAAAACTGTAACTTAAAAATTATCCTTATTGCCTTCATGTGTTATACGATCCGGCTCGAAGGTCTAACTTCAAAACAACTTACTTTTCTGTATAACTTGTACGATCGCAGCCTAAAATCTCGGGATGTTGTCCGAAAAGTATTAAAAGGGGACTTCGATTAAGAAACTACTCAATATATATTTTTAAAGCTTAACTAAATTATTTAATATAAATTTAGTTATCAATAACATGAATTACAAGTCAACAAAGTCATAATTATAATAAATAATATTGAGCATTAAATGTACGTTATACATTTCTACAACCCGCCCCTTAGCGTCTCCGGTGCAAAGGTGCTCAAAACACTTGCAGCGTTTCCACGCTGAATATCGATGACCACCCTTTGCACCAGAAACGAGCCATAGAGCTGGAGTCACCATTTTTCTGTGCTATACGTTGCCCTAACTCCTCGATAAAATTGGTAAAAAATAAATGACTTAGTAAATAGTTATAAGTACTTTTTAATGACTGACAGTCCCTTAGTAAATAAAGGCAGATATCTTTAAAAAAAAAAAAACAACCTATTTGATGAACTAAAGTCTAATCAAATGTCGAGACGAACAAAAACGATCAGAGGACGAGTAACTTACTTGATAAACTTGGTGAAAAGTGAGGAACATTTCCTAATGACGCGGGCAGTTCTGGATTCCTCCTCCTGCGACCTCGAGAAGTCGAGTCCATCGTCCATTTTGCCTTCCTCGTGTAGTATGGCTTGTTTTTCTTCCACTTTGCCCACACCTTTCTTTTTGGTTTCGTACGACTAAGGGAAAACAGTATTTTTATACAATACATCTTTGCCCACATGCAGAAACAAATGATTGTATAATTACAAAAGCTCAAACACATGGAGCAAAGGGAAAATAAAAATTTATAAAGGTCAGTATTAGTACTGTAGGGAAAATGTGCGGAACTCTTATGCAAATAGAACAATTCGAGTCGGCTATGCTCCTGTGGAGAAATACAGACTATGAGACATCTCACTGCTTTGAAAAAAGGGGGCCCTGTTTCCATCGAGGGAGGTTTGTTTAATACCCACAAAGCTTACGAAAAAGTGACCGAGTGGATTAACGCCTTTAATAAACCATCTAAATTCTGGTGCAGCGAATACGCAACTAATAATGGTGATGTCTTGTGTTTTTGCGACTATTAAACATCATACTATTTTAATACGGTTTGTTTGCGTTTATTACTAATTTATTTTACACCTAACCTTTCAAATACTTAACGGCGTTAATAGTCGCAGGTGTACTAAAGTTAACATTTGTCTGTGATGTCATAAGAATACAAAAGTAGGCGAAACGAATCGATACGCAGAATATAACGCGATAAGAATCGCTTTAAAATAGTTTAATTTAAAGGTAGGTATTATTAAAAAATAGGCCTGATGAAAAGTGGTTACCGGCATTTTATTTTATAGAGAAGTTGAAAAAACATAATATACCTTGTAAGACAGCCACAGGCCGGTCTCAGAATGCTGCACGATGACGGTGGAGTCGCCATACTTGATGATAGGAGCGCCGATGACCTCCAGGTCCTTGTCCTCCAGCACCACCTTCTGGTCGTCTTTCTCTTGGCGGAGACAGAAAGCGCATGACGCTGTTGTTGCTTTCTCTCTGGAAGTTACAATTAAGTGTACCATTTCATCATTTTTTTTTTTATTACTTTTAATATTAGATAAGTTCCCCGTAGCTCCACCGCCCTCAAAAATTAGCCTATGAATGACCCCGGGTGTTCAAGCGTCAGCGATTTGACTTATATAATATTAATATGGATTAGTATGGATAATATAGTAAAGTATGAAAGTATGGATTTGATTGACTCGCTGGCATGATCAAGACTTATTTAGAGGTTGGTGCAACAGGAGGTTCTAGGATGGCTGAGTGTTGTGATTTCTTACACTATTCTCAATCGTAAAGGATTTTTTTATTTGTTATAGATGGCAAGACTTGTTTATCGAACAATGATTTTAATGGCAACGTTGTAAAATAGGAACATCACTTATAATGGCAACACCGGTAACCTCAAGCGGCGGCAAAGCTGCCTGCAAACGCGTGTGTCTGCTGTCTTTTTCAGTTCATCAGACCATCTTGCTCGTGGGTTCGTTATCCATTTATGAACCATTCTGTTCCATCGGCCATCGGTTCTTCACGCTATGTGCCCCGCCCACTGCTACTTCAAAGAACTAATCGGCTTGTCGGTGACGTTTGTTCTCCTACAAATCTCTTCATTTCTGATTCGATCTCGTAGGGAACACACCGAGCATCGCCCACTCCATAGTTTTTTGGGCGACCTGAGCTTTCTTATGAGGCCAGCTAACCGATGGTGATATGTCTGATCCTCATGAAGTGGTACCAGTTGATAAAATCACCCGCCCATTTTATATAAGCCAATTTTAGTCTCTATAGAAACTGAAGTCGCATTATCATAGTTATAACCTTACCTGCTAACCAAATAGAGTTCATTTTGGTCATTAACCCCCAGATAACGGCCGGTGGTGATATGTCTAATCCTCATGGGATGATACCAGTTGATAAAACCTCCCGCCCATTTAGTTCTCGCAAGTTCTAGACGCCATAGAGATCGAGCTTGTGACATCACTGAACCGCCTTCGTAAACCACGATACTGCAAAAAATATAACATATTTAGTTCAACCTTTTAGCAACAGGACATATGCATATATTTCGGTTAGTGACAAACAGAATAACAGTAATTTAAAAAACGAATAAGGTTTTTTGAATCACTTTGAAAAGAAACAGTTTAAAAAAATGCGCCATTTTGTTTATTTTTATTTTGATATACTCAGCGGTGACACTGGTGGTAAAAGTGATCTTACAGTGAATACGAATCTAACGACACCTCTCAAGCTAAAATCCATCGAGCCGTTCAGGCTGCAGAGCGTGCCAAATAATTATATTTATTTATTTAACCTTCATTGTACAAATTACAATTTGTAAAGCACAATAGGCGGACTTAACGCTAAAAACATTATCTAACAGTCAACCTTTGGGTATAGCAAAGAGCTTAAATGTGGGTGTACTGAAAATACCACGGGAACGGCTTGTAAATCTATACTTATACGAATAAACCTACACAACCATACATTTTATACATACATACTCTCGAAAAACATAACCCTCCTTCTGTCGCAGTCGGGTAAAAACAGACTTCCTTTCCTGAGGCCAACTTAAAGATTCACTGAAGTCGAGCGGCTGATAAAAAAGCTCAAGTGGCTCAAAATTTTGCTATAGAAATCATGTAATACTCACTTTTGCCCCCCTTCTTTGGCCCAAGTGCTCGGTATAGTGAGACACTCATCACCCCCGTGGAAAAACCGTAGTACGTCGCCTCCGAAGACGTAGCCCACGTACTTCATACGTGATATACCCGTCCCGTACGGCTGGACGGACCAGTGGGTGACGTGGAAAGACGCGTTTACTATCGATACTTCGTTTTCTTTTGTCGTGTGCTAGAAATTTGTTAAAACGTCAGTAAATGGATCAAATCAAATCACACTTTGTTAAGAAAGTAAGATATAAACTAATTAAAAACTAATTTAAATTCTAGCAGCGTGAACAGATCAAATCAAATCGTATAATTGCATAAAATAAGTTAAGTCTACAATGCATAGTTTAGGTGATGATGAGAATGCTACATATATTTATAAAGAAGATACACAAATATAAGTAGCATTCGTATTTAGCCATTTTGAACAGTATGCAAAGTTTTCGTAATTATTAAATCATTTTTTATTTTTATTTTGTATTGTTTTGATCGAAGTGGAGATCCTTAATATCGGAGGCCGAGACTCACTTTGGGTCGCTGCGCCATCTTACGAGTAGCATTAAGCATGTATTGTTTTGACAAAACGTATTGTGGATATTTTTATGTTCTTTGACGAAGCTTGTGCTGATGGTCGTATTTTTTTTCTCTTTTATTTAAATATATGATTAAAATTTATAAATATTTAAAACAAATAATTAAAATAAGTCATTCATATTTGCTCACATACATTACTCAAATAAATTTAAGGACACAACAGACCATCTAAACTTTAACCTTGATAATAGTTAGAACTGCCAGATAGTGCGTACTATGGCACTAATTTTATCAATTGTTACTCCATCATCCTAGCGTGTTTTCCTAGTTGCGTCGTCAGCTTACGCTTCGGAGCCTAGGGTACGCTGTAAGTCATGGTCCTAGATTTAGCAGTATTGGTTATTACAATGGAGTGGCTGCCGCCTGACCTCCGTAACCCTTTTTACAGGGAAACCAGACCAACAGGAACATGACCCAAGGTGTGTTAGTGGCCAACACTGTCAGAATTTTTCAGGCTGCCCTAAGGCATCTGACACCGCCTTACGACTCCTATCTATCGATAACAACCGGGAGCAACGGCTTAACGTGCCTTCCGAAGTGCGGAGGAGCTCAAGATAGAAAATGCCACTAAATGGCGACCAATCCAATAGTGGTCACGTCACGCCGTCGTTTGACACGGGCATTCGCTACGGATACGCGGGTCACGCTCGACTAACGAGCTCATCAATTTTATCAATTGTTACTTAGGTATATAATACAATTGTAATTCTAATAACAAATTTCAATATCTTACCAAATATCTCTCAGTCGCGACAGACACCAGAATCAAGTCGTCACCAACTCGGACCTTCTCACCCTCCGATCTGAAAATAAAGTATTTTCGTGTCAGTTTTACCAGTAACACAAACGAAAATATATAAGAGTTGAAGATTCTTGATGTACTAATGTTCTGTTCTATGTTGTATCGTCTTCGATTTACTATGTACATGAATTTGGTAAATAAATATTAAATGTTTTAACTAACGTCACTTAACATAAAACGGGAAATGCATTATAGAATTCAACTGGAAAACACGAACAGCCGAAGAGAAGAAACAAAAGAATTTATGGCCAAGTCGTGAAGTGACTTAAAAAGTAATTAAAGGACTTTAACTGCTGCTTTGGATGACTTTAAAGTACTTTTCTTACTGGGAAACAATGTACACATTTTGATTTTATTTAACTTATTTTTAGCAATTTAATTAAATCTAAAACAAAATTAAAAAAAACTATTTATGTTAATTAAAGAATAAAAATGAAATAAATCTTAACTAAAACTAAAACCTAATTATTAAAAATAACCTAAAAATAAAAACGAATTAAAATCTAAAATTTGTCCTTGCGGCATGGTGCCATGAATTCCGACAGGATTTCCGCGCTGGATAGCGACCGCTATTCTCTAAACGACGAACTAGACCGATTATTCAAAAAAATATTTGTTATTAATACATTATACTTAATAGACATTATATTACATAATACAAATTAAAATAATTATAATAAGAAACTATACAGCTCCGCCAAGGTGTCAACCTGCGGTAGAGTGCCCAGAAGGCTGGCAGCATTGCCAAATTGAATGACAATGCTAATCTTCTGTGCGAGGTAATTTCCAGCCTAATTAATAAGCCTAAGTATTTTCCGGTCACGATATACGTCAATCAATCAACATCTGTCAACAAGTTCAACATCTGTCGAAAAAGCTGATGAGCCGATGGTCCCCACGGCACCAGAGTTTCTACCCCAAAAGGCTCAAATAGTTGTTGCTACTTATCGATACATATTTTCGCCTTTTGACGTTCTCTGCATTTGCTTTAGACTTTTTAATATAGTACATTCAATATTTTACAGGAAACACTAAAGTTTATATTGAAATTGCAAACACTAAGGTATATATTGGAAGCAAATCTCCTCGGACAACGTCTAAAATCATACATCCTCGTTTTTAGATTTTATTTTATTTTTTATTTATTTATTTACTTTATTCATGTACACAATAAAATGTAAATGTAATGTTTATTCATGGCAACAAACAGTCGTGTATATTTTATATTGAAACACATACATGATACTCAAACTATAAAAGACCTTGATAGTACCAGTAATTTGTTAAACATAACAATTACTATAAATATGAGAAATAGTAGTAGAACGTTAGATTAGGAACAATACTCAATGCTCATAAAGATAAACATTTATAGATACAGTAAATTCAACCCTTTCAAACAAGTAATAAAGGTTACCTTTGCTTCCTAGTAGGATACATGGTACACCAACAAGCTTCTTGTGAATATTCTTCTGGACCCATTATTTTTGGCTAAATTCAATCTTATGTCTCAAATTGTAAGGATCACTACATCCCTCCGAATATTGATACTTAAAAACCAAGTTTATGGAACAAGTGCCTACCTGATAAAGGTTACTTTTAGCGGGATGCAGGGTCCAACAACATGTGATGATATTGATTGACAATAAGTCAACACTCATTATGTGCATTGTAGGTAGATTGTGGAAGTGTGGAATAAAATCAGTACTGAGCTAACCCTCTTGTTTTAATAACGTGTCCTTTAATAATACTTTACATGGCGCAGTCGGTAGGATACGAACCTACACTTCGAAAGGGAATTTTCGACTAGACTTAAGTTTAGCTAGCATCATTTCCGCTAAACCTAGGTGAAGCCGCCCCCTATGGCTAAACTTAAGTGTAGCGTGTGTGTAAGGGTTGAATTTAACCCTTTGGAACGAGTAATAAAGGTACCTTAGCTTGCTAGCGGGATGCAGGGTCCAACAACAAGCTTTTCTTTGCAAATGCTCTTGTAAATCCAAGACCAATTGTTTATTGACTAAATTAAATCTGATATCTCAAATAATAATGATTATTACATACCCCTGATATTAATACTTCAAATTCAACCATTGTGAACAAGTAATAAAGGTTACCTTTGCTTGCTAGCAGGATGCAGGGTCCACCAACAAGCTTCTCCTTGCGAATGCTCCTGTAGACCAACATCGAAGGCTAATTTGTCCTGAGATGACGACGTGGAAAGGCACGCCAAGTACTGTAGGAAGGAAAAACATGTTTTTATATAACACATATTAATTTAAGCGTTGGACATCCACCGACCACATGGTCAGGTGACCTGAAAAAGGTCGCAAGCAAACGCTGGATGCAAGCCGCTTCCAGCCGTTCGTAAAGGAAATCATAAGGAGAGGAGTATGCTCAGCAGTGGACTGACTGCGGTTGTAATGATTATGAAGGTTTTAAATATAATGTTTTAAAAAATATATATAAAAATTAAGTGTAAATCTAATTTCCTAGTTTGTTTTGTTCGGGCAATAATTTATTTTTGTTATCCCGCAAAGTTGTTTAAGGTATTCTGCAGTCCCGGATATTTTCGGGGCTACCAAATACCTTTTGCTCAAAAGCCCCCTTTAGAACACCCAAACCTAATCACAAGTTCCATTCAAACTACCATATCACACGAAATGTCGTCAATTATACAAAATAATTAAAAAACAGCAAGGCATTTAAAAAAAATGGTTTTTTTTTTTACTGTACAACAGTACATTACATATGTGTTATTATTTTTTATATATAAATTCTTATACGGAGCATTTCAAACAGTTTATAGATAAGTCGACGACAGGCATGGTTATTGTACGTTCGCCGTCCAAGTGATCTATGCGATCTCAGAACTATTGTGTTTTAATTTTAAATAGTAGAAATCTTACCATATCACTGTTAAGATGACGTAACAGGATAGCATTGCCGTAAAGCAACGTCCTGTGACCAGAGCCCGTGCCTTTTCCCTGAAATAAAAAAGAAAACATTACAGTGGACACTAAACATAGAGGATAAAGGTAGATTGAATATAGTAAGATAATGTATGGAAGGAATACTGTTATTAAGTTTCGGAACAGATAATTTATTTTTCAGATATGATGTTTATTTTATAAAAAGAAATACAGAGTTTGATAAATCGGTAGCGAAAGACAAATATTAGGTTGGGGAAAAGGTCTTTTCGCATATAGTATGTATGAACTTGTAATAAAATCTCTTTGGCTATATATACTATTTGAATCTGGCTGGTTTTGGTATCATTAATAAAAGTTTAAATTTTAAAGAAGATAATTCCAAATTCAAAATTAGGATTTGTTTTCTTACTGTCAAGATGATTAGATTCACGATATTGAAGAAATTCGATACATTTTAAAATTATACTACAAAAAAGGTAAAAATGCAACGCAAGCCGCGAAAAAAAATTGCTGTTTATGGACCTAGTGCAGTGTCTGTGAAAGTAGCACAAATTTGGTTTATCCGTTTTCAATCCGGAAATTTTGATGTCAAAGATGCACGTCGCACTGTTAAAATAGATGCCATTTTTGAAACGTTAAAATAGATGCCATTTTTGAAAAAGTGGAGCAAGATCGGCATATCAGTAGTTACGACATAGCTGATAAGAACTGGGAATTGACCACAAACAGTTTTGGCGCATTCGAAAAGTTCGATATTTGGATGTACTTATTTGTGATTTATTTTTTGAAGAAGCTGATAACTGGTGATGAAAAGTGGATCACGGACGACAAGAACGTGCGAAAAAGGTCGTGGTCAAAGACCGGTCAGGCTTCACAGACGTGAACGTGAACGTGAACGTGATCAATCAATCAATCATTTATTTAATTGTGGATCATATGTTGTACAAGGTGGAAATAGTAAATATATAAGATCGATATGTCCTACCGCTAGGGTTTACAATGATAAAAGGTCAAAAGTTACATTTCATTACATGCATTCATTACAAAATATAATTAGTCAAATTCAGGAATTATTTCAAATAGACGCATCACAAACTTAAGCTACGATTGAGCTTGATAATAAATCAGACTTTCCAAATCATCACTAAAGTAGTCTTTTAAGCTTTAGTAGCATTTATCAATAAGCAAATTATAAAGAGCTATCTTGAATAGCTTTATATCATCCAGTGATGCTGTGTGTGTAGTGGGATTGGAAGGGCATTATTCATTATGAGCTGTTACCACCAGGTAGGACCATCGAATCTGAACTCTACTGCGAACAACTTTGACGATGAGATTAAAGCAAGAAGTTGAAAGAAAGCGGCCGGAATTAATCAACAGAAAGGGTGTGGTTTTTCATCATGATAACGCACACATCTTTAGCCACTTTGCAAAAATTAAGAGAGTTCGGCTGGGAGGTGTTAATGCATCCGCCGTATAGTCCTAACCTTGCACCTTCAGATTTCCACCTGTTTCGGTCTCTGCGAAATTCTTTAGGCAGTGTCAGATTAACATCACGAGAGGACTGCCAAAACCACATGCCGCGGTATATTGATCAGAAACCGCAAAATTTCTATAGCAATGGGATCATGTCCCTACCTACAAGATGGCAAAAAGTAATCGAACAAAATGGCACCTACATACTTTAGTTAAATCTAAATAAACTATATTAAATAATGTTTTGAATTTTCCTAAAAAATGCGAAGAAACTTTTTCCTCAACCTATTATATTTTTGAAAATGAGAACTTTATAAAGAAAATAAACGATAAATCGAATTAACTTCCTATTCATCGCAAACTTTACTTTACATTTAAGATATAATAATAATAATAAAAAAACAAACATAATATAGATTCAACATTTTCAATTAATAGGTAGAAAAAAACGGCAAAATCTCAAAAGAGTAATTAAAACATTTTTAATATGATGAGAATAACGTTTAATATTCGCAGTCGATGTGAACAATCCTTAATGAAACTAAAATGTATCGTTAGGTAATTAAATAAAGTGTTTTATAGAATTTTTATCTTCATTTTATAGAGTGACTTGAGTAATACAAGCAATTTAAATGCTAATAGAAATAATATAGACAAAGCGAAATAACAGTCTCAAAAGTCGTTTTTGTTCGCCATTTCTTTTTTTTTTACTTTTTAGTAGGCAAACAGGCGTACGGCCCAGCTGATGGGAAGCGGTTACCGCAGCCTAAGGACGCCAAGAGAAAAAATCGTGAAATTGAAACTAAACATTGAAAGTAGATGTAATAGTGCACAGACCTTACCAACTTTAATAACCATCAATTCACTCCATAAAATAGACATTTGAATTTTAAGGTAAGTACTAACAACATACATTAAAACAACCATTCTGTTAACAGATTAACTTTCATAAAAAAATATTAAGTAAGTCATACCTTCATCAAATGGTCAGTTAGAGAATGATTTATTATCGAGAATCCATCAAAGAATAAACGCATTGCATAATAAATGCTGAATAGAATGAAGATTAATAGAAATGGAATCAATTTTCGTTTCGGATAAGTGTAGGCATAGTGTGTAATACTCGTAAATGCGTGATTAGACAAAGAATCAAAGAGAAGTTTGGTAAGTCTAAAGTTTCCAGTGGATTTACTGGCAAGTCTATTGAGAAGAAAATTCCCAGTATTTCAGTTGAATTATTAAGGTCTTGGCATTAATATTGCTATTCTACTATTTTTTTTTTTAATCCGTTCAATATTAAATAAGTTATAAGCCTTTAAAATCCTGTGGAAGGGGAAACTGGCAAGATACAAGAAAAAGGACGCACTTAATGGTGAAGTGACACTGCCATTTGATTTCATGCGTACAAAAGAGATAGCAAGACGTTCCCATCATGCTCCTACTTTTCTTCGTTAGAAAACTTTAAATGCTTATTACACGCTTTATTTTATTAAATGCTTTTTAGTGTATGTATTGTTCCGTATAAACATCTTATCAAAATTTGAACGCAGTCAGATTTTTTTGATCAACGTCTAAGATGTTTTTGTAATCTTCATCTCAAGCGGAGAAATACACGTCGATTTTTAAGGCGTAAACTAATGTTGGAAAATATAAAAGAGTTTCTTTTTCTCGTCCTCTATCTCTGTCAAAGGAACGAAATAAGGATTTATCATTTAATGAGTATTAAGCCAATTAATATTGTACAAGTTGACTGACACGCATTTTACATACAAAAAATTTTGCCCTGAACTGATTTTGATATTAAAATGTATAAAATGTTTACCTACGATACACATGCCTGTAATAAATAACAAAATCGCGATTCGTTAGCCACAACGCGAATTCTCTGCAATGGATTCTTGTGAAGAAAAGTGGTGTCAAATTTGGTAATTTCGTAAAATACCGATGCGAGTGACCAATCGAAAAAGCATGCATATTACCGGACATTCGGCTTATACTCACTAAATTTTCTTTGCCCTGGAAAAATTTAAACACCACGACGATACTTATATAGATAATATTATTCACAATAGGAAAGTGTTAACACGATAATTGTAATCAGATTTGATGTTTAAAATCTTTTTAATTAAAATTTTACTAGTGTTTAGTTGTACAGGTGAGAAAATAGGCAATTAAATTGAATGTTGTTTTTTTTTTTTATATATATATCAAAATAACCATGCTTTATTTGTATTATACATAAACAAATGCTAACTTTGCTGTTGTAGGCGAAATGACGAAAGTTCACAAATTTACATCTACCGCCGCAAACTAATTGAAAAACTTGAACAAAGAATTCATCATATATATTCGATCTACTCAAGACTATGTAATTGGAAACGATGATGATTGTATACATTTTTCAGATTTTCCTCGGAAAATTACTATTCAAATAAAACTTTTAACACTTGTCTTCTCACCTGTACAGAAAATATTATTTGTGAACAAGATATACATAATTGAGGAAGGTATTCGACTGTTAATTTAACAGATAACATTTAATTTCAATATACATTTATTGGAGATGATTTATTTGTTATACTTACAGTCTCTGAACCTGCTGCCGTCACCAGTTCTTGGAGAGCTCTTACTGACAGCGCCTATTAGTAAAAAAAAGAACAAATCATTATATAAAGAAGTGTCAATAACAATTATTCTATAGGTAGATCTTTTCAAATCAAAATAAATAAAGAACCAAGGACTAACTCAGGCCTACTTCATAGTCATAGTGGCAATGCTTCGACGGCTCAACCACGTGGAAAGTATAAGAGAGAAACGAGTAGTCAAGAGTATGTCTTTTGACACAGGATTATGTCGAAAGCCACCACTGTATGGTCAGGCTATCTTTACACCTGCCAACTTGGGTTCCCAAATAATGTTAGTCATATAAAAGAATTACCCACCTGTTCAATAACAAAGACGCACTGCGACAGGTCTGGCGGTATGTTCTTGTCGGCGATGTTCTCCAGGAAACAGTGGCGGTTGCCGAAACCTTCCGCCGCCAAGCAGACACGCTCGCCGGTCGCCGTGCAAGACAGGCAGACCATGTCTTCCTGCAAATGAGAATTAATTATTTACTTTCGCTGCTGTTATTGAGATAGACTCACAAAAGTACACACCCGGACACTTCATACAACAGCGAGCCCGATACCTATTTCTACTACTTTTATTCGGTCGGTAATATGTTAGTCGTGCGGTTGGTTATTTACCGTATCAGCGTCATAGTTGACGCAGGGGCCGCGCGCCCGATGCGATTTTCTTGCATCTCTGGAACAAGCTACCTTTGGAGATAAAAGAGCTGTCTTCTCACTCTTTCAAATCTCGGGTTAGGGAATACTACGAACGATCGGACTTGAGCTGAGCTTAGTGTTTTTATGTGTAATTGAATTTGTATGTTAGATGTAAGTCTATGCACCTAAGATTTCTTTGCGTGTTGTGCCCTCTTCTGTGCCCATATGTCTATGTCCTATGTTAGTTTGGTTGACTGGAAGAGTTCCCTATTTGGGATAAGTCCGCCTTTTGTTGTAACCTGTATTCTGATACTATGTTCTTTGTGTACAATAAAGATTTTTACATACATACATACATACATACAATGCAAGGTAGTCGCGCCGGGGGTCGGGCTTGTTCTCGATTTTTACACTAAATCTGCGCAGTGAAAGGTATCTGTTGAGAGGGTGTGAGTGTCCGGCCTGTACGTTAGTACTAATAATTATTATTTGACCGTGATGTAGACTTGTCTCCGCTGTTAATCCCTCAGAAGTTCGAAGTTCTAAAATGAAAATGGACACCATGAGCGATTATAATTTATATATTTTCTTACCTTTTGAGCTAGGGAACCCTAAAACACTAATATTATTTATTTATTATATTTAGTGTAACTATCGGTAATCTTAGGTACACCACATCAATATAACTGTCGGTAATAGGTGTGCTCAGTAGTTACACCAGTATAAACCGTGGTATGACCACAGTCAGAAGCCAAATTTTAAAACATTTCACAATAAATTACGGTTTATACCTATAATATCGTTAAACTGTATGACAAAACACGAGTGCAATTTGCAATGCTCGGTTTCGGCGACGGAAAATGCACTATTGTGGAATATTTCCGAGTATAGAAAATTGTCCTGGGAATTACTACGAACGACCGAGATAACCTTCACCAGTAACGGCATTTAAATTTTTCATAGCTCAAGTTGACTAGTGTAGGTTAATCTACAAACACATACTTTACTTACATTAGTACTATTATTAATTCTTTATATTAGTGCTGTTTGGACTATTCTCAAGGTTTTCCACTCAATAAAATTTCATGACCTTCAATTTTATTTTTTGATTTAGATGCAGTTGAAATTTGAAGTTTAGCAATGAAAGAGCTAATAATTTTGAAGAAGATGGTGCAGGGACATAGTCCTAAAGTTCGGCAATAACATTGGGCAAATATAGTAGTTAGGCTATGTCAGATGCATTAAGGCAGCTTGAAAAATCTGATAGTGTTGGCCACTAACCAACGAACTACTAACACATTTTTGTTCCTATTGGTTTGATTTACCTATAAAAAGGGCCTTAAAGTGGCGACATTGTCATAAAAATAGTATCGCCAAATCTAGGATTAAAACGTGCCCTTGACTATGAAGTGTAAGCTACGGACGCAACTGCGAAACACTCTTAAACGAAGAAAATTAAGTTTCTGTCGAACTGGCAGGAATATTGAAATAATTGGTCTCGCGCGCGCTCGACTAGATACCGCGCTATGAAGAAAAATCAGTTTCCAGAATGCGGCAACTTTATTTTGTAGTGTGTGTAAGACGTGTGACGAAACGAGAAAGAGTTATTTCTTGTACTATTTTTCTTACATAGTTTGAATACGCAAACTGGCATTTTGCTTCTGTTTTTAAACTAAAAATTTAAATTAAACTATTTTAATACGGTTTTATCGCGTTTATTACTTATTTATTTACACCTGACGTTTCAAACACTTTACAGCGATATGTCATAAGATTACAAACCATACAAGGTTTGTAATCTTATGACATCAAAGACAAATGTTAACTTAGTCTGCCTGCGACCATGAACGCTGTAAAGTGTTTGAAACGTCGCCGAATTCGCTTAGTTTTAGTTGCCGCATTTGTCTAGTACGCCGACGGTATCTAGTCGAGCGCGCGCGAGACCAATCATTAATCTATGATCGAAATAAATACCAGGCTATAAAGCTCAACAGCCTCACGTCAAAGAAAATGAAGAACGATTTGGCACTGTGGGCGAATGGGTTTTCTCCAAATTGGTGAGCGATTGCTACAATATACAAAGCGCTTGAATATCTTTCCAAACGGGATTTGGGTGATAGGGTTGTCATTTTGCGTATGTAGCTTATGCGAGTGACAGTCTGATTTTGCGGTTTCAGGAATTGTAATAAGAAAAATATAAAAACAAACATTGCTTTAGTGTTGGCATCTAGTGAAAAGGAATTGGGAATACAGGCGTAGACAATGAATTAATTATTAAGTATCACTACAATTTAGTGAAAATTTAGTTTTCATTACATTCTAATTATAGTATTTAATAATCGACTACGTCAAGATTATGATTTTTATTTTACCCATCGTAATGACATAATACTTTTACGTCTTTATCTTTCACATGGTAGACAGAATCTAATGTAAGAATGAAGAATCTTCATATTCAGTGATTTAATCCAAAGTACAAAACAGAAAATTGAGAAATAGTGACAGTCTTTCATTCTTTCAAACTGCTCAAGGGTACGTTTCGTGGGGAAATGGGCTGCTTTGCAATTTGATCCCTCGATACACAGTGGCCATTTGGCTTTTCATTTCAAGTTCTTGTATACTAGGGTTGTCATCTTTAAAAAAAATGAAAATTGCGTTTTCCGCTTTAGTCCCTGCGTCAGTAAAGAACTCACGACAGAGACTGAGAGGCGGTTGCCAAAAACTATGATACCAAAATATGCAGGTTCAACTGATATTAGCAACCTACATGAATAATGATAAATTTATTTTTTATTCAACTAGCCATTTAGTATCCGGGCTCTCCCTCTAATATCACGTTCCCGCAACTCATTCCTACAACACGTCAGAGGCCGAAAGCGGTATCGAAAACCACTGATACCAGGGCGTACAGAGTCGATTGTCCATGAAGCCCTCTCGATATTAATGAACTTATTCTTTGTCCCTCTTTACTTCAAGTAAATAGTATCTGATTAGCAAAACCAGACATAAATATTTTGTTATTAAATCACATCCTTTATTTTGCTACAGTTGGAATTTTATTTTTTTCTTGAGAGGAGCAACCCTAGCACCCAACAAGTGGGTTTCCGTCCGTCCAATTACCGGCCTTTTCATGCGAAAGCTTTCCATTAATAATAGTTTTTATGAAAACTCACTAATCTACACAGCTCACGTGAATACTGCCTTTTTTCCTTAATTTACTTCTGATCGTCTCTCTGTCTATACTTACTATAAAAACGAGAACGTTTTATAAGAATAAATATAATACAATGTCTGAATTTCACAGTGGGGAAGCTCCCGGCAAAAATGAATTGATGAAAAGCTTGCACGTAAATAGAGCCTGCATACAGCGCTTGCCTGTGTATGATTGGTGGATGTCCAACGCAATGCTTGCCGGTTTCTTCCATTGAGTACATAGGCCTTTAGTTCTCCGCGCAATGTGCCCCGCCTATTGCCACATTAAAGATTCGAGCTTATCCGCTGGGCTATGTCGGTGAATTTTTTCTCCTATGGATCTCATCATTTCTGATTCGATCTCGTGGGGTAACAGAGCATAGCCCTCATTATTCGTTGGGTGACCTAGAGCTTTCTTAATAGGCCATTAGTTAGGGACCACGTTTCGGATCCATATGTCGTCGCGTCACAGTATTTGTTACACTTGTAGTCTTCCGAATTAAAACTTGCAAGTGTAACGCAGGGCATTACCAGGGTCAATAAAATACGAGTTGTGATCAAAAAATCATCAAAATAAACATGCATACTACAAGTTATGTCTATTAATATCCCGTTTGAGCCCGGGCCATGTGTCAGGTACATAAATAACCCCAAATTAGTCATAACTCGAGCAGACAGTGCCAAAATAGTCACATATGTTGTCGCGATGGCTACATATTCGATCACCATTATTTGATTATAGGTATTGCAATTATCCATCTAGCAAAGATCATTTCGAACTTTTAATGAATTGTCATTATTGCCCTGTACTTTTCGTTTGTGCGTAGCATTTTGGAATATAACTCCATAGTGTGGGATCCTCACGAGGAGAAATACAGGCAAATGCTGGAGCGAGTGCAGAAGAGATTCGCCCGTTCTTTATATAAAAAAAAATGTATGGATATTATCCCTTTCTATATCCGTCGCTGTATGTATCAGGTATGGTAGGCTTAGATACATTGGAGCTTAGACGAAATGCAGCATACTCCTTCATTACTACTTGCTACTAAATGGAAAAATCGACAATCCACCGGCTCTGGCTAGGTGCAGCTTTTATACCCCAGTGGTCTATATAGACCGGCCACTACTCGTGGCTGCGACGTCGGCCACGGAAACCGCGCGGTACGCGCTTACTAACCAGGCCATGGTACTCTTTGGCGCCTTGATTGCTCATTTGCCAAACGTAGATATATTTTATGATAAGCTGAAATCCTTTGTTCATTCGTGTATAATGTATGAGTCTCATAAACCTGTGTAATTTGCCCTGTCCTAACTCACAGCACGCATTGGGAAACTGTAAGTGCTGTCAGTGTTTGTATAAAATAAATAAATGAACAACTATTTTGCTTCAGATTTGTTACAAGAAAAAGTTAAGTGTGCCGAAGGAGTGCCGTACTTTTGATTCTGGTTGAGCGGATAGACTCGCTACACCTGTAATAAGTACCACTTGTATCAATGTACTGGCCATCTGTTTGGATGCCAATAAAAACTTTGTTTAATTTCCGAATTAAAGAATGATGGCCGTCTTGCTGTTCTTTTTGACACTTTAGGCTTCTTGGCTTGTTGTTAAGGAGACAGCGAATCTGGGGCTGGCTGAAGTTTCCCGTCAGCTCCATTCATTCCTTCTGAATCATTTTACCCATAAGCTGTTCTTTTCGCTGCTGCTCCGTATTCCCAATAACTAAACTTAATTGGTTGTGTGAAATAGTGATTTAGCGGCCGCTACTAGGAAACAGTAAAGTGTGGACTCCTGTTGTCACCTGCACCCTCGCAGCGAAGACATTTCCTCGCCGGTCTCGGAGTAAGCTGTTCTCTGGAAGGCAGGTCAGTTTGTCTTTTGTTGTAGACTGAACAGTGTAGTTTAAAACGCCAGCAGGATTTATTTCGGAATTTGGTCCGTCCGCCCACACGGGGTAACTAGGAGCTATGCTCGCCTAGGATGGGCTATTCTACACGCGCATCCAGATTCTATCTATATATCTCCCAAGTGGCTGACCGAATTTAGGTACGATTTTCATAGTACGAAAGTAGGTTGAACCGACTTGGTTCTTGGCTATATTTGAATGAACAGATTTCTTTCAACAGTCAGTAGGTCTACGGCTATTTATTGCTTTTGCTACTCACTCATGACTTCATCAGGAAAAGTCTCACGCAAAACTAGTGAGTTTCGTTCAATATCGAATGATTTTCACTCGACATAATAGTTGAGTTAACGTGTCTAAAACTTGAACAAAAAATAAATTTTGAGCTAATCAAAATCTTGAAAAATTCTTGGCATTAAAAAAAATAGCTAAACGTCGTGTTTATACCCAAATAAATTAGGATGAAGTTTTTAAGATTTTGCAGGCACGGATTCAGGCCATTATTTTCAATATTGAAATATTACTTAATAGGGTTTTCGCTTAGAACATGAAAGAAACATGAGATTGCAATTTCCTTTCACAGATGGTTACGAGTTAGCGTGTTCCTGGGATCGGGTAATAAAATACTATTTGTGAAGACACTCTCCTCATTACGCATCACTTATTTACATTACGATAGATATTAGATGTTTTTATACGCTTTACGCTTAAATGAAGTAATTTCAATTATCAATATCTACATTCATTAAAGCGAAAAGTCACTCACTCGTTCATATATCTAATACGAAATCCTAAAATCCACTGGATCTAATTAATTATGATTTGCTTTATTTGTAGCAGATGTCACCCCCATGAGTGAATTTTGCCAAATCTTTTTTATTATTTAGAAAAAACACTGACACAACCCTGACAAAGGCATACAACTTTTTTTTATTTTCGCAGGTTGGTAATATTGCGCCTCCTACAATAAAACCAGACAAACTGTAACCAAACTCATCCGCGCAGTACCTTGCGGTCTAAGATCTTTCGCCTTAGTATCTGGTCATTTAACTAACTCTATTCGTTTGATACAACCGGTGAGTCGGACGATTTTTATTACAGTAAATGTTTTTTGGTGAGTCATGGATTTCAAAAATATCAGAACTCGAACTTCGACGATGATATACACTTACCGTACGCAAGAATGAAACATCATCCTGCTCACTCGCTCCTCCCTCAGCTTCCGCCATTTTGTCTGTCTTCTATCAAGTTCTGCAGCTCTCTATCACATCACTCGTCTTCAAATGCATAACTGTAACAACATATAATAATCCAGTTAGAGTAATAAGAGTAACAGCAGTAGAACAAGTGAATAAAGAAGTGATATATCGGTAAAATATTTCTGATAATGGGAGTCTCTTATTAAGTGGTGCTACTAATATATGTGAATATTAATTCGCTAACATTTATCATTAAAATTCCAATAAAAATTTAGTTAAGGCATATTGTCTCCAGTTGATGGTGCATCAGAAAGATAGATGATAAAGAGTCCTTGGCCCAGCAGTGGGATACAAACTATAGGTTAGATGAAAAACAAAACGCATAGACCATTAATGTCCTAGATATAAAGCGACTTAACCATATATCTTTGAGTGTATACCCAATATACATACATACAAGGTTCCGTGAATATCGTATAGCCAACAGGCCGCGGCTTGATTTATGGCTCCACCTTGCATATCAGGTAGAACTGTCGGCTCTTGTATAATGAATGGAAATTATACTGCATGTATTCAAGGGATCTGGCGTGAACTAAACGATATTATGTTTACTGCCGTCGTAACAAAAAAGGGCACATCTTACAATGAAAAAAATATATAAATTGTGCCCTTTTTTGTTGCTTACCAACCATCAACCAGCGTGTTGATGCGAACCTACCGAAACTAGTTAGTTTTAGTCTCTTTGAGAAATTAACTTTTAAACTAACGCACTGCGTATTTAAAACCATTTTTATTAATACACCGCTCCACCAGCGTATACAATAAAGAATGTACGAATTTAGATATTAAAAAATCTAATTACAACGAAACTGTCCAATTCAAATAATTCATAACTTCTAGCTCCTAACTGTGTATCATAGATTTCAGAGAATGGTGACTCCTGCCGTGAATGGAATCTTTAATTTTATATAAGTTGTATAAAACCATACAGTACTATTTGGTTTCTTAATTTTGTATTATCATTTCATATAGTACTTTTAAGTATAAATGACTCATTACTATGTATGAAACCGTCGCTTTTTGTAGTTTCGAATTTGGTCGGATAACCAGCCGTTGTTTATTTACATCGTTTTTGTTTATGTCTACATAAGTACAAAATATTCCAAGCTATAATTTGGCACAATGTTTTTTGAGTAATCCCTCTAATTTCTGATTCATACCTGTAAATCTTAGGTTCAGCAGGTTTTATTTTGAAGTTAATATCAATGATAAGGAACAAGTTTTTTGAGTTTTTGTATAATTATTCATTAACCGTTAAACTTATCTTTTTTAAACTTTTTATGATGATTATAAGCATTAGGATGGATGAAATACAGTTTTCAGTGAACTTGTAATTTTGGTCATTCGGACGCTGTGATATTTTTTAATTTTCTTTTTTAATATTCGCATATTTTCTTAAATCTCATTAGGTCACAAATAAGCACATGTCGAGACCTTGTGTATATTTCTTCTGCGGACGCACAAGTAATGGTTTTCGAGGTATACAATTTTGCAAAACGCTACCCTAGCAGGAAACGTGAAAAGCCTGAAGACGTACAAAAAATATATTCGGCGCACATTTTACACGAGGATTCTTGCTGGAGCAACTTTACCGCAGCCGGAATGGTTTTTCTATTTCTTTCTAAAACTATAAATAGGCACTTATTTTTTATTTAGGGCACATACACAGCATATAGGGCTTTAATTATGTGTTGTACTCATATCACTCTGGCATAAAGTTTCTGGGTAGGGTAACTCATGAGAAAGTAACGTTTATTTTCGATGTTATTTGGTTGCAATAGACAGTGTACAATTTAGTTTTAAATTCATTCATAGCAGGTGGGATATATGGTACACCGAATCCTTGCACCCTGGTTAGAGTTTTTCGGAACCGTGTCACGGATCGGTTTAACAAATATGCTGTTAAATAAACATTTTTGATTACATACTACGAGTATATTACATTAGATTATATTGATATCCATACTAATATCTATAAATGCGAAAATCTGTCTGTCTGTCTGTTACACTTTCACGGCCAAACCGCTGAACGGATTTAGATGAAATTTGGTATGAATATAGTTGAAGGACCGGGGTCAAATATAGGCTACTTTTTGACGCAGGCGGAGCCGCGGGAAACAGCTAGTACCAAATAACTAAATGGTAAACTTGAGAGGTGGATTATAGCATGAGTAAATCAGATAAATTCAGTAGGTTTTTTTTTGCAAAAACTTGTCAGCTAAAATTTTGCTATTGGACCAAAAATAAAGCATGTTGACATGAGAGCAGCCAAATTGAAACAGGATTGGGCGGAACACGTAAATCAGATGTATTCTGAGAGATATGTGGGCACATATTGCTACATACTGGACTCCAGACGGACGAAGTAATATGGACAGACCTAAGAAGAGATGGACAGACAAATTTGATACAGAGTGGAGAATAATATCAACGCATAGTTGTTCGTTGGATCATGAAAACTCTGTAATCGATGCAAGGCAATATAAGAATGTGCCAATTTTCGTATCGAGTTGCGAAATATTGACGATATAGGTTTTATGACACACCGAAGCCACCCCTGGTAATAAAACGGGGTAAAGAGATCATAATGTTCTTTTTACTAACGACGTGCACATATTCTTTTTCGTGGTAGGCAAAATCGACTGTTTTAACTAAAATTATATTTTACTGGTTAAGATAAAAAAGAAAGATAAAGATATTATCTATTAACGATGTTTAAAGTAAAAATACGAGACAAAACAAAATTCAATCAATCAATCAACTTTATTGCATATTATGGATGTACAATGTTATATTAGCAATCACAAGATCTTAGACCACAAACAGCCGTACGGCATGCAACATGTTTGTCCTATTGGACAGCAATTTAGAACTTGTCAGTAAGGAACTCTTTTACACTTTAGTATGCTTTTTCAACCAACCATTTAAATAATTTTTCTTTCAAGCTATTTATATCCTCGTCATGTTATTTATAATTTAGCAAACGTTTGTTATTACTTGTAGTTTTAGTAGAAATATTTAACAAATACCTAGATAATGACTATTCTGTAGTTGTACCCCGGGCCCTAAGACCTGCCCACTCCACTTCCACTTCCACTCTCAAAATTCTATTGTTCTAGCCGAATTACACTCCGTGGGTCTTTCGGGCCCGGGGAACAACTGTGAAATACTCAGATAATGATTTTAAATGTCAACAGACCCCGTACAGGGCCCAAATTGGGATACTTACAATAAATATTATATAAATTGGTTTATTTTGGTTCCACGAAGAGTATAAATAAAATCCCTTACAAATATTCCGTGCACGACAAAGGCGAAGGAATTGTCATTCGTATAGTTATGGGAGAATTTCTCACAATGCCAGGAATTTCGAACACGAAAATGCGTGGAATTTTTCATAAATATTTTTTTCTAATGTTTTGATGAAAATGGAGGAGTCGATAACTCTCGCGTCGAGAGATGAAGTTCACTTTGGGTTTAAGGAGAGCCGTTTGTGAGATGTAGGAGGATGATGTGGGTTTCAAGCGATTTTCATTCGAAAACGAACAATGATTACTTGGACTCTGTCAATCCTGTCTGAGTAATCTCAACAACCATGTAATACTTTCGAATTGATTTCAAGAGATCTACGAATTTGCTTCATCCCTATGTCGGATTAACAGGATAATACCCCCATAACTATTAGAAACCGCTCCCCCTCTTTATATTGTAGGACTAATAAGAGGACGACGCACTGTCCTTCTTTTTTTGGTTACACATTCGATTGGAAAATTTGACTTATTTACTAAAGGTTTTTAGATGAAAAGACTGCTGATTGCAGTGCCCTGCGATTTCACACAAAAAACCATATTGGAATTTATCATACTTTTTTACAAAGGTTAAATGAGTAGGAGACTGGAGAACTCTATATACCTTTAGGACATAATTTATATTATTATGCTCTACCCGTCAACCACAAAGTTTTTTGTTCTTGATTTTCTATGAAAAAATAGTAAAGACCTTTAGTTACGTAGTCTCCGTTGCCTTGAATCGTACTGAAGTATGCATGTTTAAATGCAGTTAAAATGTGATTCTAGGCGTGGAACAGGTCATGAGACACTGTATCGCACTACAAATAACACAAACAAGATTTGTTTGCGATATCATGAAGAAGTTGTCTCGGTCAATTGACCCTGTAAGAACTGGAGTTATTGTTTCAATATCCCTTCCCTTCAAGGTGCATTTGATGTCCGTTTCTCTTGGTTCATTCAATTCATGTCATATAAGCTGATCATTCTGGTGTCAAAGGGTCAATCGACCCTGTATGCCTTGGTATCACTGTTTCAGCATTGCCTCACTGTCAATCTATTTATATATATATAAAATTCAAAGTCCTGACTGATTGATATTATTGATAGATTGTATAGCAACGCACAGCCCAAACCGCTGGGTTGTTTGGTTCCAAAATTGGCACGTGGGTTCCTTTTATTGTCTAGGTGAGCACTAAGAAAGGATTTTTCACAATTCATCCCCTGAGGCGATTAAAAGGGAGTGTAAACGTTGTAGGGAGCAACAAGATTAGTTACACCAATTTTGTTGAAACTCTAATGAGCATTAATTATGATAAATTAGTAAATACCTATTTTAGGATTTTCCAAAAATCAAACAGTCGCAATATTTTACATAGCGACATCCTGAACATTTTAAATATTAATCACATCAAAGATTTTGTGTAAAACTCTGCTATGGCGGATAATTAGTAAGAAAAGTAGATAAAATCGAACGTTACATACATAAATAAATTGTCGAACTCCATATAAATTTATGATTTTCCGTTACAGATAGATACTCGTACTGCCTTTTAGCAAATGATGTATCGTAACTTTTACGACACATTTCATATACCGTGATTTATGTTACTGCCTAGTATCTCGGTCGAAAGCGAAATCAGTTTGATTGGAAATATATAAGCCTATTTCAGTGTCCAATAGTGGACTTTTTGGGGCTGAAAAGTTACGGTGAGCATAGTTATTATTTATGCTAAAATTTGACTACTACGCTAACAAGGTAAGATTTAATTTATCTTCTTTTTATAATTTTAAGTTTCTTGAGAAACCCTTAAAGGAAATTTGATTATTTTCGAGAAAAACAATAGCATAGTGAGGGTTTATTGGCCAGATTAAAAAAAAAATACGTTGCCAACATTTAATACCTTCTTTAAGGCAACTTTCTTAGTTCCTGTGTACGATTTTGTTTAAATTATGACAAAAGGTTCAACACAAAGAGACTGTGTATCGATTCAATTTCGGTGCAACTTTCACTACCCGGCTGACCCACTTCCTAGTCGGGACTACTACATGTAAAAGAGTGGTGTTATATTTCCACACGAGAGTTTCGTACCCAGAAGTGTCAACGTGACTAAATTACTGAGTATCAGCTGTTAGTTTTTCGATCTGAGAGCATTCTTAAAATACGCAATATAATTCTACGTCCAAAGTTACAATGGTGACCCGGGCCGCGACTAGTGGTTCTATAGAGGAAATGTTTGTAATTTTGTATTTTTTTTGAAAGGGATCTTCAGAGCTTTAAAACCGATTCCTGAAATTATTACTTCATACTATAGCCTGCAGGTAAAATCGCTAGGAACAACTAGTAACTAAAAATATAATCTCGTTCCTAGTAATCCTTTTAATATCATCTCATAGCGAGTCGCGACCTTACAAAAGGTATTGTCTAAAACTATTCCGCATTTCACTACAAAGGCCTTGGGAATCCTTTTTCCGGCGACAGGCAAGGTCGTGAAAGACAAGGACTCAAGGACACGCCATGCAGTATGCTTTGGCGGTGAAACGTGTTTTTGCGGTGGATGAGTGATGATTAGACACAAGCTGAACAGTTTACTGTTTTGTTTTCATTTATTTAATAAACGTATTCGCCAGGGAAGGGTTTCACTATATATATATTATTTTTGTTAAAGTAAACAAAACTTAATTGGTTTCAGTAAGTACTATTGAAAAAGAGGGTAATATTATTTATTGGAATAGACAATAGTAATTAAAACAAAATCTTACTTAATAAATCTAAACTAATATATATCTAAAACAAAAAGAAAACTTAAAATCTCGATATAACCAAGGGCTGCCAGGGGGCAGGGTTCCCATCAAGCAGGCAGCATTCCAGCGCTGAATAGCGATGGCTATCTGCTATGCGAGAAAGCTGCCTGCTGGGTCGCCTGTTAGGTATCTCTTTTAGGCGTTTGCTGAGCTCCTTATGAACTCCTGTGCGCCTTTGCCCCATGAACCCAGTGTCTCGACACCAAAAGCTACAAATTCGTAGTGTTTGCCGAGACAACTGTATTTGTTTATATTTAAACGTTCCCGGGCGTCCACCACCGCACCAGGATGTCTGCTAGTACTCTGAAGATATGAATTCGCGAGCGTGTCGAAAGAGGTGGCGTCCCAAACAAGCGCGCAATCCATCCTCTAGGGAATCAACGACATCAGGAGAATTGTCATTGCTAAAACTGAATAAACGATTTATTTATTTAATTCAAAAATGTCTTACTTTTTGAGTTATAATAATGACCCAACTACGAATAATAAATCACTTGTAAAGAAGAATGTTGCGCCTATAACGATGACAAAATCCATTCCTTTTCCTTGTAAGTGACAAGAACTGTAAGGGTCAAAGTGGCGCGATTTTCTCGTAAAAACGAAAATGGATTCAAAGGTAGGTCGTTTTATAAAGCGAAAGAGCTATTACTTTAAGAGATTTTCATTTTATAAACTGATTTCTTCAAATACCGGTATAGTTTTCCTGGGAAATTAGCTATCTTTTAAATTGTATGCTTGTAGCATACAATTCAGAAGATAAATTATTCGAAATGGACACTCAAATCCATATTTATATTTTTATTTATTTACCCCCTTGTTCATAAAAATAAACAAACGTTCAATAAGACCAAATTAACTGATTTATGTTTCGTCTCGTTCTTTCACATCAAAAATAGATAAGGCTGAAAGGGACTAAACATAAATTAGTTAATTTGGTCTTACTGAACATTTGTTTATTTTTATGAATAAGGGGGTAAAACTTTATTGTTCCACTAGTAAAAAAATATATAATAATTAACAATTGGGTAGAGCATTCTCTACTAATCAACCATTAATATGATAATGTAAAGATGTTGTCCATTTTCAAGTTCAGTTGGGAGGAGAGACCGCTATCTTTTAAGTGTGCAAAGCCACGGGTAACAGTAGTCTATGTAATTCGTAAGCAACTTTCGTAAAAAACTATAAATTAAATTTTATAAATCTGGAGTAAAAATCAAAACAAATTTTCGCAAAAAGAGCTGAATAGATGAACACAATAAAGATGAAAAGCAAAGCGTTTTCGTACTTTCATTAAGCAGATTTCGGTTTACGCGCCATGATTACGCAATGAGGCAGAACTGGGATTTAGTTAAAAATGTATGAAAGCTTACGTTAACGTACTGTGGGACCAGACGTGATAAATACTCTAGCTCTTTGTTTTGAATATCACAGAAGTGATCGTAGTAAGTGGAAATTCTCTCTCCGTTATTTTTGTATGTATGTTAAAACTTTTTTATTTAGTTATTTCTTAAATCGGAATAACAAACAGCCACATTATAGGTATCAATACAAATAACAGATTGTTACATGTTAGATAATTTATGAAGAACAAGATTCTTAAATATAGGTACACTGCACGCAAAAATGTCAACATTCAAAAAGTTACTGTTCTAAGTTTCCGTCATACGACGGAGAGGGACTGAGGGACTCTTAGCCGGCTTGTTTGTGCGAAATGA
Source organism: Euzophera pinguis (assembly GCA_947363495.1). Classification (NCBI taxonomy): domain Eukaryota; kingdom Metazoa; phylum Arthropoda; class Insecta; order Lepidoptera; family Pyralidae; genus Euzophera; species Euzophera pinguis. The sequence continues at coordinate 4,019,415 of OX376180.1, forward strand.
GTACTTGCAAACAAGGGACGAGAACGGACTTCTCTTACTAGAGTTTTCCTTGGTACAACATAGCACAAGTTATTTACAATTTCAATACAGTCGTAAAAAATATTGACTAGTTTAAATATGCAATGTAGTTACTTCCAGATATTTGCGTCTGTCACTAAGTGTATTATGTGTGTCTAAGTGCATGTTGTATTTATCAAGTAACATAATATATAAGTAGCGTTTACAATACCTATAATGCATGGCCTTAAAGATTGTTTCTGCAGTTTTTTAATGGCATCAATGTATTTATTATAATATATGGAACCCATATTGGCACAGCGTAGTCTAATTGCGAGCGGACAAGTGCTTTATACAAATATAGATATGTGGAGGTTCGTTTGAAATCTGTCGACGAACGTAGGACGAAGCCGTACATTTTGAAGGCAATCCAAAATCAATTTACACTGTCTAGATCCCTCACAGTTGCCACTTTCGTTAGTTTTGTGTTATTTAATTTATAATTGAAGTATATTAAATTTAAGTTTTTTGAAAAAGTTAAAAATGTTTCAATGTTTTTGTACAGAAAGAACATTGTTACAACAAAATAGAACACAACAGAGATGGACTTACCCCGATAGGGATCTCTTACAGTCAACCTGTACTTTTAATTATTTCCCCTCTGTAAACTCTAGCGAACAGGCATACTGACATGTATAATTATATATGTATGAAATACCACAGAATACATAATATAAACGTATGTATGTATTTATTTATTTATAAATCTTTATTGTACCACAAGTTTACAATTGGCGGACTCAATGCTAAAAGCATTCTCTCCCAGTCAACCATTAGGAAAAACAGAAAAGTTATGTGCGGCGCGAATTATTTTAGAATACAATGAGAAAAAAAAACACTTAACTGCTAAATAAACATACATAGATTTACATACAATATTCATAACTATACATATACATACATAAAAGAAGAGATGAAAACGGAAAAAGATGACGATTTAGGGTGACATAGTATCAGAATACAGGTTACAACAAAACGTGTGATTAAAAGGCTCCCAGTACCCCCGAAATTTTCAAAAACCAGGCAAATTTTTACAGTTTTATGTTTGTTAGCACGTTAAACTAAAGCACTTTCAATTAAAACAATAGAGTAGGGTATTTCGTCTAAAAAGACGATGACATGAAAAAAATAAAGCTTTTCCCCCCTATTTTACTGCTCGTACTACATGGGATGGGATTCCGTGGATACGCAAGGAGTATGGATGGAAAAAGACGTTTTTTAATTTTTCAGGCCTTTAAATTTCACTTTGTTCTAGCTATTTAACCATTTTTTTCATCAGGGGTTTACAGCAGTGACCTTTGGCATTCAATGCGACTGCATTACTGCGCCGCCTCAGGTGTGGCTATTTGTATGCAAAAGACGGTATTTGCAGTCTCGAATTGTGGTTAGTTTGAGAAGTCAAATATTGTTCGTTTGTTTCGTTTCGTTTCTACAGTGTTTAATGCCCTTCCAATACAATACATTAAAATATCAAAAACCTTTGTTATTTATTTATTTAAACTATTGCAAACAATTAATATAGAATAAGTATGTTATTTACTTGTGTTTTGTTATTTAAACAATGGAGTAAGTCAATCTGAACTTAAATATTCATAACAGGCTTGAATAGATTTTCTGATAATAAAGACGACGAATCCAGCAGGCAGCTTATAGGCTACTTAACTATATTCACACTTGGGCAATATTTGCATACGAAACAATATGTACACTAAAAAGTAACAGATTCTGAAAACATCAACAAAATTGGTTGTTAATTAAAGCAGTAATTGGATTTTAAAGTTTTTTTTTTTAAAAGAAAATTGGTAGCTTGCTGGGCACGTCTTGCTATCTCTTTTGTAAACCAAGAAACCAAGTGGCCGTGACGTCACGGCACACACAGTGCATCCTTTTCTTGACAGTATCCCCTTCCGCCGAATTTCAAAAGCTAGTTATAAGCTTTTTTAACAACGGATTTAAAAAAATCTTTCTGTTTTCAGTTTCTGGTATTGAAATGTTTCATATGAATGATAAAAATAAATTGAGTAGATTACCCAATTGTGCTGGTATGCTGTCGGTTCCGCTTCCAGCAGTCATTTGGAGGTCGTTAAGGAACCAGAGACAGAGAGAGAGAGAGCACGCAGAGCTACGTTTTTTTATAAACTCAATTTTTCAAAAAGTTGATAATAGCACTTACCAAATTATTTTGCGTGCTTTCGCCACCAGTTTGTAGATAATAGTTTGCATGAACTAACTGGTGGCGGAAGCACGCAAAATAATTTGGTAAGTGCTTTTAACTTTAACTTCCGAAAAGTTACGCCTGAAGCAATTAAATAATTGAAAATGAGGTATGAAAACGTAATTCATTAAAAAAATGTTTTTTCATACATCAATTATATACAAAACTTAGCTACAAATATATTCGACTAATCTTCATTAGTTGGTAACTGTGTAATGATTCAAATAATTGTTTTTATTATACCTTTACTTTTGAAAATTGATTTTTTGCTAGTATCGGCAGCATTGTGAGGCGGTTCATAAAAATGACACATGGGTGTACAAGGTCAATTGACAATGTAACTCGTTACCAATAAATGATTTAAATATGTTTTATAAATATATATTTTTAATCTAAATATACGAGGGTGGTCATAGCTAAAGCTCAGCTCAACCCGACTAAAGTTTTGTGTCGTCATTTCAATAATAAGATTAATGAGATTAAAATAGACTTAAAACTTTCATAGACTATGAATTTCTATTGCCGCTACAATTTAAACACTAGGCATTAATGTAAATCATGTTTTTCATACAAAAATGTATAATAGGCTAGTTTCCAGGGTCAAAAGACTAACATTAAAAATAGTCCGTCATACAGGGAATCAAAATATATTAGTGACGTATTTTTTATTTTGTCAATTGAGCGATACATTATTATATAGATATAACGCATCAAAGTTTAGGAGTGGGGGCTCGTGACGTCACATATTGTGATAAATATACATATCCATACTAATCCATACTTCCATACTAATATTATAAATGCGAAAGTCTTTTTTTGATGAAATTTGGTATGAATATAGTTGACGACTCGGGGTCAAACATAGGCTACTTTTTGACGCAGGCGGAGCTGCGGGAAACAGCTAGTTGACTATAAAAGTGTAGCACACTGTGACGTCACACGGAACTTTAACGCGCCATATCTTTGCCATTCTTTGTTTAATTTTCAAAAGAAAAAATAGTCTCCAATAATTTTTGATTATCTAACTGACGGACTAATTATATTGTTTTAAACTACTGTGGAAAACTGGAAACTATCTATATTATCCTTGGAGTGCAAATCTGACTTGCGCTTATCAAAATTTTTCTGAACACCTAAAATTGTTCGTACACTCGTAAGCGTAAATTCCCTCGCACTCGAGGATAAAGTAAATTAACTGCTACGCCAGTGCTTATTACCAGTTAGAAATAAATCTCAATGTAGCGGAATTAAACTTCCTACTGTCTTGAAATGTAAGTAAGAGTGGATAGCCGTACAGTATACAGAATTGGGGTCTTACGAAAGGCCGTTTTCCACAGCATTTCAATTTGATGCGATGCTCTGTTCCACAGAGTATTTTATATTATGTATTATCCAACATATTTTATTTTGGCGGATACTTCTTTTGTTCGATAAAATAAAATCAGTAGCCTAGCTACCAGTAGTAGCTCTACGTTGCTTTATTGTAATAAACGACAAACATTATATCTTGAAAATTATAAAATCAAAAATGTTCAATGTACATCAAAATTTACAAGTACCGAAACATGTAAAGATTTAAGTTAAATATGGTGAAAATATAGTAATAGCTTTGTGTATAAATAGTCGTTAAATACCAGCTTTATGAAAAATTAATTCAAATTCACAGACTTAAAAGACCTACAGACAAGATAGTATTCAAACTCTGGACGTTTCGCCCATGATATAGGGGTTCACTCTCACAAATACACCAATCTTCACCTCCGCCAATCGCAATCACAGCGATACACATCCATAGGACTATTTTCGAGCTTCACAGTCAATTCAAGGACGATCCGTCTGTATTTTTTTTAAGTCTGTGTTCAAATTTGTTTTCGACATCGCGGTTTGCCCAACCCCTGACACAATTTAGTTTGCGTGTGTAAACCCTAATTGGGTTTTGGACTTCCGTGGAATCAAGTCTGATTCTGATAGTAATGTGATTTAACAATTTCATTACGGGGGAATTAAAATCAATCACTTACTTCCTTCTGAATTTGAATTTTTTTTTAGAGTCAACAAAATGATTTGAAGATTTTTGGGATAAAAAAATATACGTGACTCAGGGTAGGGGAGATATGGCGTAGAACCTCACCAAATATCACTAGGAGAGGGGGCACCTAAATAGTTGTATCTTAAAAACAGCATGTGTATGATCTTTTAAATCATAGTGATTATTATACTCTTTTGAGGCTACGATGTCACACACAGACACGTGAAACTTATATTCATAACACCTCTCTTTTTTCAGCGGGATTTAAAAAGATTATACAGGATCTGCAATACACACGTGTCTTTCCTGTTATTGCAGACAATCATTTGTAACATAATTATTTTTTTGTAACCACTTTCTACAAATGTGGGTTTGTTCAGCATCTTAACTTAAACAAAGCTGAAAAGTTTGCATCTTTGAACAAGTTAATCTCTGAAAACACGAGTCAGATGTGAAAAATTCCTTTTGTTTCCGATAGCCTAATCCTTAAACAAGGTACATGCACATCAAGGGCACAAGATTTAGCGGGGCACAGCTAGTTTACTACAAAATAAAAACTATTTGCAAACGTTAAGAAGTAATGAAACCAACCTCAAAAAAAATCCAAAAGAGACGACATAAAAATCACAGACACAAATGCGCACGGCCACATACACATCACTTCACATTAACACTTAAAAGACGTGGTCTTTTTACACAATTTTTTGTTTCAAACATCCAAAATTCATCCCACTCACGTCCGTCCGCGGCAAATTGCCGCAGAATACTGCTGGAAAATGCTGAAACTGAAAGCTGCAAAGTAATAAAGCCCAGTGTTGCCAGTCGTTGTTATTCATGAATTATGCATTTATTGCGTGATACTACAAGGTTCGAAATTGTTGGTAATCGTTTCGAGTAGTACGGAATTTTTATTTTATTTGAATTTGGAAGAATATTGGGCTGGAAACTAAGAAATGTGCAACGTGCCAGTTTCTGTATAAATTGATTAAGGGAATAATAAGGTAAGATATTCCCTTCTACATAAGTTTTGCTGGAATGGCATCGGAGATTCCTAATCCCGCAGTCAGCTGGGCAAACATTCAACTATTGAGGTGTCGTGACGAAAATAGAACAAGTATTTGACACTTATGCTTGATTCATATTCTAGTACTTGCTCGTATTTTGTCCCAAAACACAAAAATACTTCAATTTCTTGACTGAGACCATATTTAAGAAATTCCGTACGAAAAGGTCAATAAAAAAATAAATTTGATGACAAATATTCCATAAACGTATAAGTTGTATATTTTTGTAAATGAAATCGAAAAAAAATACTCAATAGGACCAAGAGAAAAAGCTTTTTGGTAGATGCACTTTTGGATAAGAAATCCGCCATTTTGATTTTTTGTTTCCCAGTGTCAAACTCAGCGCAAGCTTCAGGCCCAGTTTTCTATTCACTGCCCAGGGTACGCATTAATCATGGTCTAGATATGGCGATAGCGGTGATGGTAGCAGTAAAAGCTGGGCCAAAAAAGTGCACATCAAAGCATTGTGTGCACTTGACCTACAAAATCTTCAAATGTGTCAGAAGGCGGCATGCCAACTTTATGAAATAATAACATAACTGTAACGTTACGTTAGAAGTGGGTAACGTGTCGACTTTTAGTCTCCTTTTTATTAAAATTTAAACAACTTTTCTACTCTGGGCTCCCAAACAATCAGGTTAGGACTTCAAGCGGCTTATCCTCCCTCGTACACCGAGATTATGGAATGAACGCCCTGCCATAGTTTCCCAAGCGATTACAACATAGGAGCCTTCAAAAAGGACGTAAAAAATTCCTTCAGTGTCGGAAATGCCCTATCGTGACACTCTTAGTGTCATAGGCTACGGTAAGCACTTACTATCAAGTGGGCCTTACGTTTGTTTGCCTATTTAAATGTTCAAAAAAACAGTATTAATATAAGGGAGAGATAAACAAAATAATCATCACGCCATGTTTTTCCGAGAATTCTAGAATTTGACTTATCTTTATACAGATTTATATAGATTTATCATATTAAATGGATGAATTATAGAACTGCCCTGTCTGTGTGCAAAACAGAAACACTACTCTTCAAGTAGAAAAAGACAGAGAAGCTCGTCGGATATTTTTTACACTACGTCTTATCCGAACAGGTTTCTGCGATTTAGATGAAAAAACCTTTTAGTCGCTTGGTTACCGGCTTTAATACTTCTCTCTCTCATCCCGTGGAAGTTATAAAAGGACTTTGATTTATGAGACTGCTGGTGGTTTCCAACAAAATTTCCAAAAAGATTAGGTTGCTATATCTGCATCAGACACACGGGAAAAATTTACCACAAAAGGTCTACTTAAATTCAAAATTCAAAAGGAGGATATAACCGGAAAAACTAAAGTAAGCATCATTCTTCTTTTCCCTGAGGGTGTAGGCAGACCACCAGTCACATGGGTAAAATCAAAAAATCATGGAAGGAGATCCAGAGGTAAAGGTTAGACAAGCAGGCAACCCGGAGTAGAGACCTCCGGTGCAAGTGTACGAGGAGCCCCGATACCAGGTAAACTGGGATAAAGGGTGGACAAAAAGATCATTAAAATAGATAATCCTATAGATCCGATCATGTCAAATCATTGATCACTGTCTGAATACTTACCAATTAATGACAATAAATTAGTATTCATGACCTAATCCATAACAGGCATAAAGCCAAACATATTAATTTGATTACCTTGGTAACAGAAGGTACCAATCAATTATGTAATAATAATAAGAAATGTAACATAGGACCATAATTTCTCAAATGAAGCTTGTAATGTGGTACTGTGAGTTGATATAAAATTTTGAAAAAAGTATAGAGAATGGTGAAAAATAAATGTACTTACCACATGCGCTTAGAACGCATGAAAAATCCGTACAAAATTTAGCGCTGCACGCACTGCTCACACATTTTCACAAAACACAACGGAATCACCAATATCCTCCAGATTCCGCACACGAGACACAATTTTACCTTTTTTTTCTAAATCATCTAATTTATCTGTGGCCTTTCCAGTCGGAATCGGGGGTTCGGAATTTAAATCCGAGATTTTCGAATCAGTCCGGGCAGCGCGGGCGCCGGACTTGAATTTAGAATAGGGTACGATCGCGCATGCGCGTGCCGGCCTTTCGCTATAAATACTTTCGCTGGGCGAGAACAACTGACCAACGTATTCAGACCTCCCGTATGGCGATGCCAGGAATAAAAACGCCACAGCGTTAACTCTAGAATGAGTTCATGTTAAATTGGTCGCTTTATATTTTGACTGCGAAACAAATATAAGAACTCGGCCATCTTTTCCTAATCATTGTTCTTCCTTGAACGAGTCATCGCACTGTTATTATTTCTTATTAGTTTCTAATGTTTTATGTTTTGCGACAAATTTGAAAATACTTTATTTCCTATGACATGGATGTCTATTTTATAAAAATAGTTAACCGTTAAAAGATCGGCTCCTGCGACAGCTGAGTGTTCTAAATGAGCGTAATCTAAATCCAGAAATAGCTTTTTAATTACCAATGTTGAAACATTTTTGTGAACTATCTAGGTAGATCGAGAACAGAATGAGACATTATGAGAACACGAGTGAGCGTTAACTCTGGATTTTAATTCAAATTGCCTATTAATTTAACCGCAAATCGTTCGAAAATCATCGTTTTTGAATGATTTTTTTTATACAACTAAGTAAGCAAACAGGCGTACGGCCGACCTGATGGTAAGTGGTTACCGTAGCCTATGAACGCCTGCAATACCGGAGATATCACGAGCGCGTTGCCGACCTGTCCGCTGACAGCACAGGAACACAATACTGCATCACAGTGTTATTTGGCTGCGGTATTCTGTAGGGTAGAGGTACTTCCCCAGACGGACTACTCCTTACAAAATGCACTCAAGGCTCATAAATAAAATATCAAAGATCATTAAATTATATTTTATTGTGTTGATATATTAACAACGGGTGGATGATTACTAAAATGATCAAACAACTATGTATTTCACAATATTTATAAATACTAGTAACCAACGGTCATTTTATTTACAATATTAAATGTATCTGGTTTACCATCTAATCAATAATATATAAAAGTGGTCTCAAGTTACGTCCCTGGGAGACCCATAGGTTAATTTATCAAAAACTATTTTCAAAGGTTGATCAACGACCGTATCTACTATATTTCGTTGATATATTGAAATCTAGCGATTATTATAGCGATGAGTACAATGATTTAATTTGGAATCTTACATTATGCGAAGAAATATTACTTATAATTATTGTCAAAGGCTTTAGTTAAAGCAGCGATCATTCTATCAACCTTTAAACCTTTTCATTAAATTAAACTATTTAATACGGTTTTTATAGCGCAAAGGAAAACAGATTTATTCCAAGGATGTTACGTGAAGCTATTGAAATAAAAAAAAAACATCCTAATTTCAATAGAGTGTTCGGATGGCATGTACCACCAGCTTGGGACCCAGTCATTAACTTAATAAAATCGCAAACTCGGAAGCAGCAGCAACCCTTAGATACTGTGAGCCAATACTGCGTGAATCGGAATAGTTCCCAATAAAAATTTCAGGTGGTAGTTTGTAATATTATGACATCAAAGACAAATGTTAACTTAGTCTGCCTGCGACCATGAACGCTGTAGTGTTTGAAACGTCAGGTGTAAATAAATAAGTAATAAACGCGATAAAAACCGTATTAAAATAGTTTAATTTAATGAAAACATAAGAAATCTTTAAACCTTTTACTATAAAATCTAATTCAATCACAGATAAAACAATGTTCACGAATACAAGCTAGTATTTTATATGTACAAATGAGTTTGGGAAATTAATAAATTACAGAGCTTTCAATTACAATAATTCACATGCAGTCAGTTTTTGCAAACTTTTTGACGAAGATATTGATGTGCATAAAAAGCTTAAATTTATTTCAGTTAGAACGATAATTTATAACAAAATTTATTTGATTTAACTACTAAAACTTGTATGCATTCAAATTATAATGTGTGGTCGATGTCTCGATAACATTTACAAGAGAACAAAAACAATGCTTTTTAGATACATCTATAGTGCATAATGAAGATGCGCACATAACATAATAGATATTGAGTAAAATAAGTAATATAATAAATACAACTTAATTAAATTCTTAAATGTAACCAAATTAGGTAATTAAATAATTTATACCACAGACGATGAACAGATGATTAAACTCAATACAGAAATAATATTAAACAGTATTCTTATAAAAACTGAATAGGCATAAAAAAAAATGTTTTCTATTCCACACAAATGAAAGAAATTCATCAAGAAGTATTCCGGGATATCCCAAGCTTTTGTATGATATTCGTTGACAATTGGAGATCAAATATTACAAATTAATACAGCTTAGGTGTTGATTACATCATTTGAGTTGAGAATTAGTTCCTTTGCTACAGCTAATATAGGAATATATGGCGGTTTGTATTTTTTTTATCAGGATGACTTTTATTTGACATTCTGTTGGAGAACGTATGAGGCACTTGAAACCCGTAAATAGGCTAAGGCTAAGAATAACCTAATAAATTAATCACATTTTGAAAAAAAAGTACATTTAATAATAATAGTAAAATGGCAATTACTAGAACATCCCAAGACTGCCAGTCTTGGGATGTCAGATGTGTATCAGCATACATTTTGAAAACATCGGTTGCACTTAACATTTTTTTTGTCTTGAAGAAAACGTCTATTAGGAATCTATTGATGTATCCCAAATGCGACGAAACGCATTTCGACTCAACAAGAAGAAATAGAAAGTTACATTAATCTATAATGAAAACGTAATAGAAAACTTGGTAAAAATTGAAAATAAACTCTCTTTAAAACTCTGGGAAAGGTCTAACGATAATTATGCACGGGTAAAATATTTCTTACTGCAAAATTCAGCTGCGTTTGTGCCCGAATAAATTCAAATGACTGGAGCCATCGAGTTATGCCAAGCTCCTTTAAGAAATGTTCTATTTCACCACAAACAAAACACTCAAGAACTATTTACGCCACCATCACCACTTTCTTTCGCACTTTCTTGTCCAGTATCGATACTAGCTTCAGCGCTAGGTATCACAATAACTTCAGTCACAGTTTTGGCACACGCTAGTTCACACAATTCCTTTTCTGGACATATTTCGCAGTCCCCTAAATCAGTCTTATCCGTATTCTGAGCTTTATCATCATTCATCGCTTCCATATGTTTCACTACATCGAAACCTTCATGTATTTCCTTATATTTATCATCGTCGGCTGTCGAACAAAATGCTTTAATTTCTGAACATATCTTTTTCACGTTTTCATCTAAACATTCGTCTTCATTGTTTGTAGAAATTCGGACTAAAGTTTGCGAATTCAATGTAGCTAATGTAGTGTCGTCTCCTAGAGTGAATATGACTTTGTTGTTTTCTCCTTCGAGTATTCTTTGTATTTCGGAATCTGAACTGTGGGTTTTGAGATCTGAGATGCTCGCGTCAGCTAGTTTCATGTTGTAGATGTTTGATTCGCTGCCCATTAAGGACGTCGTTGAAGCATCTAGCGATGGCAATTCCTGCAAATTCCAAATAAGAGAGTACTTTTTGAAAGATGAAAATGGTTGCTCTGTTGTCTTAAAAAGTGCAATAGGAGCAGAAAATTAAGAGATGTTATAAAAAATGTACTCTGTTCGTGCTATATCTGAAGTGCTGCTGGTCTCAAGTCTAGACCAGGGTTCATCGATGGGATGGATGAATCACCACCTAAATGGTAAAAACCCCAAAATGTTGCGAAGTCTTTGACTTGAAATTCTAGTAAAAAGACCACGACCTAGAAAGGGTTCAAGCGTCGCCTATTGTTGTTTTCCTATTTGAAGTATTAGTGAAATTGCTAGTGACAGTGCCTTGTCAGTGGCGGAATATTAGTCGGCAAAAATATAATTTAGCAAAGAGTCGACTCGCTAAATAGAAAATCTAATTGCTTTGGCGAAAGCCTAGGCTTCAAGTTGACAGCTTCTAATAGACTACGTATCATCAAGTTTGGACGGCAAGAACACAACTCGCACTTGGCTCTTATAACTTGCTTTTATGGGGACTCTTTGAAAATGCATAGAACTCTTAGGCTGCTAGAAACATTATAATAATAAAAAAAATTAAACAAATCCGGTTGGTGCAAACTTGAAGGGTTAAAACTATTCATTATGTAGCTACGTTATCTCACCCTTATATTTGTGTCCAAAATCAATCTGCTTATTACCTGATCATCCTGATAACTACCAACACTGCGCGAATGGCGATGCCTCTTCAAGTTCATAGCAGACTGGGGCGATTGTCCGTCCACTGCATCCTGTTGACCAAATCATTCAAGCATACAATCATGTTTTGAAGAAGTAGTTCGATTTTACGCTAGTTAACTTTGTTGTTTACGCAAGTTTGAAGATGCCGACCTACGCGCCAAAAACTAGCTATTAAACTAGTAACCTTTATTCTGAATTTTATTAAAATTATCGGAATGAGTCCATGACAAGGGTAGGCAAGTTCAAGCAGCAGGTATCTTTCACCCGGAAATTAAATACTCATCATCGTGTAATACAAAAACACGTGACTCACTGAAAAAAAATCGTTCCGACTCACTGATTATGTCGAACGAAAATCTTTCTATATCGAATGAAAATCACTGAGGTATACTTTTTTTAAATAGGGCTCCTGAGCCCACCTACTACAATATTTAAGCAAACTGAAAGTAAATGTAACTTTGAAACATTGTAACTTAAGACCTTTCAGAACTGCTCAAAGTTTGGATAAACGTATATGCCAACTCTTCAAAAAATGTGTACAGTACGCGCCAAATTTCTTTGCATCTCTGAAGTTAGCCAACAGACACGCTCGCGCGGGTACAGATAAGAAAGATAATTTCCCCCGACTCGCGCCCGCAATCTGTTGACACCTAAAAAAGTTTACTGCGTCGCTACTCGCAGACAACTTCAGAGACGCAAAGTTTATTGGCGCGTATTGTACAAGTAACTTTTCTCTTCACATATTAAGAGTTTCCATTTCTACGATGAAGTTGACAACATGCATAACATGCAACATATGATGCATAAAAATACAAATAAATAAATAAAAATATATAGTAAAAATTACTTTTGCAAACTACTAAGCGAAAATGAATGAGCTATAACAAAAAGGTGTACTTAGTGCCAATCCATGTTATGGTGTTAGGTGTAAGATGAAATGAACAGTTCGACAAACTCGCAGACTTTCTGTCATCGCATCTCTAGTGATCGAAAAATGTAATTCTCACTCTTTTCGGTAACTCGGAGGTCCTTCGTATAATGATCTCGTTATGCATTTACCGATGAAAAATCAATTAAAAATCTTGATCGAATTTAACGGGGGGGAAAAGGGGGTCTCAATTTCAGGGGGGAGGACGAGTTGAATTCTCATGTTGTTAAAAATGTTTGTGTTGTACGTGTTTGTAATACCAATGTCTAAGTCCACATTTACTAACAGTGCCCTCTGGTGAACAGAGTTGAACAATTAGGACCCATTTTTTTCAGAACTCAAGCGTTTGTCAACTTCTTTAAAACAGTTTTCACTCGTTAAATAGGATTTAAAAGAAAGATAATATGGTTGAAGATATATTCATCTAGAAGATAATTCCTGACAAATCTACGAGTATTACATCAGTTGAGCCGAATTTGATTTGATACTCTAGGAGATATAAAAAAAACTTAATATTATGATGTATCTACACTACTATTATAAATGTGAAAGTCTGTCTGTTACGCTTTCACGGCCAAACCGCTGATCGGATTTTGATGAAATTTTGGTATGAATATAGTTGAAGCCACGAGGTCAAACATAGGTTACTTTTGGCTACATAAATAAAAAATGAGTACATGCACGATATGTTTGTTAGTGGCGACATTTCAAGATAATTTTTATTATTCATTTCTTTGTTAGCTAAGATACATAAAACAGTAACATATATTTCATGCTTGTCCAAAACCGAAAAAAAATTCCAAAACTCAAATCGCAAGATTGGATATTCCATAGAAAAAAATTGTTCTAAGAGCTTTTAGGATCACATGCGGTAAATAAAAAAAATATTTATTTATTTGATAAAAGGTTTCGTTTACTAAATGGCTTCGTTTTGCTGTTAAATTGACAGTTTTAGTGGTCAGATAAACGCCGAAATGAAAAAAAATATATAACAATATTCAAATTTCGAACTATACTAAAAGCCGTTCACATTAGTCAGCGAAATAAACAAAATCCGCATGTTAAAATAAAACAAGAGCATGTTAAAAAAGGAACATTCAAACATTCGACATGCAAAATCTCCCTATTCTTACCTTAAAACGGTTGAACTGTCTAAATTTCCCCCTCTCGGTCGCAACCAGACTCCTCAACGATTGTGTCCTTGGGCATTGATTTTCGGCAAGCCATTTGTAAGTTCCGAACAATTTTGAAGTGTCCGCCCTATGAAATAGGATTCATTTTACCTTGACATTTATTTACACACATTTCTTTTGGGTTCCAGTATCGAACAATTCAATGGTTCGTAAAAATCTGACATTTTGAAGTAGAATAATTTTGATATAATGACGCTTTTTAAAGTAGAAGTAGAAGTTCTTTAAAAAAAATTACGTAGGTAGTCCTGTCATATATTAAGGACACTCAGTCTAATGTGTCTATGGTATCACGAGACTATGGTAATTGAGAGGCTTGAGCGGCGATGTGAAATGAATAATTTATAAGTGATTTAGAAGGGTAACTGAGTATATACACACACATTCAATTCAACAATTACAAAATCTTCAACCTTTTTTCGGAAGAAATTATAAAGAGCGACTAAAATACTTTTAAATTTTATAAATCACGACCTGAAAGGTGAATGATACGATAATACAGCATAGCAATGATTATACTACTTATATGGTGCAATTAAGAGCATATATATTCATGTATTAGCTAAATGTGGAAATATTGTAGACGCTCAGTTGTTTATTTCAAACTTAATGACATTGAGCTACAATAGGTAAACTTAATGATATGAAAATTAACTGCCCGTGAAACTTCATGTAATACAAATATATGAGTACTTTATGTACTTATTGAACCAAACTGTTTCTTTTTTACTACCTAAAGGTTGACTGAAATATACTGCTTAGCAATAAATCCGGCTTTAAGCTGGCAGGTGTCTCTGCAATATTTTATTTTCATTGTATTGTAATATACAAGTGTGTAGGTGTATTCAGAATGTTATCCCCATTATTGGCAAGCTCTTTCATTTCTTGATGACAACACAGTAAATGAGAATTAACGCAACGATACATTATGCCATTTACCCAATTTTATACTAGTAGTGAATTTTGGGATACAGATACATAATTACGTACATAAGCAACAACTTACCGTTTAAACATTTAATGATTTACATTTATACAATTTATATTATAATTTAAGGTATGTAGCCTATTTGATCCTTATAATATGCATAAGTCTTAACTTACAGCACGCATTGAAAAACTGGAATTGTTATTAGTTTTTGTATTTTTTTTTTCATTTATTTTAATTACCAGAACGCTACAACAAATGAAAGGGTTAATTAGGCTATTTACGACGGTATCCCAAATTATGGTTAAAGCAGATGCACTCGACTCCCCGCGTCATACGACTATCCACAACCAAGAGTCTACCTGGATCTCTCCCATGCTAACATATTAGGAGACAACTCATCAAGAGTCAGAGTGAAACAAGGATAGTGCATTAAAGTGCACCTCACTAAATCAGAGCCATGACTGGCCAAGATTGACGATTCAGTTTTTTTTTTAAACCGGACCTACAATTTTTGCTCCTGTGAGCTTACAGCGGGACAGTTTGAGGCGAGGGCTATTAATCACTCAGCCTTTTCGGCAAATGCACATGGGGCTCCCAGTTGGGACGAACCTCGGCCATGGGCTTTGTCTTTCATCAAGCGAGCAATGCAAACTCGGGAGCCGACACTATTGTGCCTGAAGGCCTACTGAGAACCTATCGGTGACGTGAAGCGCCCTGGTACATTGCGGTTATATGTTCCTATTGAAAAGCCCGAACTCCGGTGAGTCGAGGGGTTTTCGAAGGGAAGGTTCACCACCGTTTTGGGATCGTCAGAATCAAAGAGAACATTCCTCGGGCGTCTGTCACGCAGAGGGTCACTTTTTGCCGGGTTGTAGTTGGCGAGCTGCACAACTAACGAATAGAGCCAACTCCACGTGCGGGTTGCGGGGTACATCGTTGGTGTACAACGATTATAGGGTCGGGGAGAGCACGGAGCCTTGCGGGACTCCGGCTCTTAGGGTTCTGGGACTAGAGCGTACCCGCTTTCATAGCCAAACCGCTGAACGGATTATGATGAAATTTGGTATGAATATAGTGAAGACTCGGGGTCAAACATAGGCTACTTTTTGACGCAGGCGGAGCTGCGGAAAAAAAGCTAGTAAGGTATATTTACGGCTCTAAAAGTAATACCTAATATTTAAAACGTTCATAATTTATGAAATATCGCAATGTTTTTAAGATTGGAATTTCGACGTACTAGTGACATATATTGACAAGTACTTGACAATTTGTAAATATCATAGTACTGCTACTTTTCGTAAGACGGATATCATTATGGTTGGAGCCACGGCCGAAACCAAGCACCCGCACGTCTGCCTTCCGCCCCGCGTAGCCTCACAAATACTTTCTTACAAAACGCTTATTACGGCATCTCCTCTTTGTAATTGCTCCGTGATCATAGTAATGGAAGTCGTCTTTAGGTGACAACATATAGTCATATCGACAACAAAATTGACAATGTCCTTTAATGAATGAAATCAAGCCTTCGTTTTAATACGCGTCAAATATGATAACATCTCTTAAATCACTTTTCTCTCATTACTTATTATTTTTACTAAGTATTATGATAAATAAATCGTAAGACATAGTCACAAAATACCAACGTCCACATCTGATACTTTTTGGCAGATGACGTTGAGATGACGGAATGTAACATGAATGCGTAATTGCAAGTAAAAGGAATTAGTTCCAATGTTTTTCCGCAACGCAAAGGTTGTTGGTCGGGCTATACAACTTCTATATATATATATATATATATATATATATATGTTATTGTAATTCATTTAATCTGTATATGTTATTCTTATCTAAGTAGGTATATTCTATTAATATTACTATAAGAAAGTAAAGAAAGTAATTTAATTTAAGTAGTTAGTGTTTGTTTTTTTATGGCATCACTCTTTATTTCCTTCTCTTTTTGGTGCTAAAGTTTGAATGCCTTAAAACATTAAGTCCAATTTTTATATTATGCTTTATAGTGCAATAATGATTAAATAAATAAATATATACTCACACATTGCTTGGCGTAGTCAACAGCCTCTGGAGGTTGGCCAGAGTCGGTCTCATGTCCGGGATGGGTATCCCTCGGCCCCACAACAACTGAGCTATACATTTGTTGAGGAGAAACATCGCGTAGTGAAATAGCGTTGTGTCACCGCTTCGGGCAAATAGTGGGATGCTGGAAAAATTAAATATACCTACAATCAATTTATTTTAATCAGGAGGCATTTTTATTTGGTCTGTTTACGGAATCACAGTTGCTTATCACTGTATCAGTTAAGGTATTGGGGCATTATCAACCTAGCGTGTATTCCTAGTTGCGTTGTCAGCTTACGCTTCGGAGCCTAGGGTACGCTGTAAGTCATGGTCTTGGATTTGGCGAAACTGGTTATTACAATGGAACGACTGCCGTCTGACCTCCGTAACCCTTTTTACATGGAAACCAGACCAACAGGAACATGAACCGTGTGTTAGTGGCCAACACTGTCAGAATTTTTCAGGCTGCCCCAAGGCATCTGATACAGCCTAACGACTGCTATCTATCGACAACAACCGGGACCGGGACCAACGGCTTAACGTGCTTTCCGAAGGACGATCCTTCGAGCTCCTGCTCAAGATAGAAAATGCCACTAAATGGCGACCAATCCAATAGTGGTCGCGTCACGCCGTCGCTTGACACGCGGATTCGCTACGAATACGCGGGTTGCGCTCGACTAACAAGCTTCTCAGTTAACATATTGGTTAATCGGATATGAATACTGCCTCGTTAGTGAATACTGTACTTAACTGAGGACATACCAGAAATACCTATCTAATTATTCTTTTAATTTGTTTTTTCCTGTAATTGCTTGTATCTAACAATGTATCCTTGTTGTGCAATAAAGAGTTTTGTATTGTATTGTATCTATGAATACATAGAATTGCATTTTATTGTTGGCAAAAACAACTCATCCATATTAATATTATAAATACGAAAGTCTGTCTGTTTGTCTGTCTGTTACGCTTTCACGGCCAAAGTGCTGAACGGATTTTGATGAAATTTGGTATGAATATAGTTGAAGACCCGGGGTCAAACATTGGCTACTAACTTTAAGTAAGTAAAGTAAGTAAAGGAGAATGGGCACTTTAGTATGGGCCCCGTCCCCAGGCTGTATCAGGTTGGACTTGTGTTACTTTAAAGGTCATGTATATTATTGTATGGCACCAACACTCTACAGATGTGCAGGGAAATGTTTTTTTTTAATGGGCACATTAATTAGTATGGGCCTTAAAGTGCTATTTTTGGAAAGTGTGACATATTTGTCAAATGAAAATCGTTCGTTATACAAATAAAAAAGAATTCGTTCAAAATGTATTCGAATTGATATATTTAGTTGACCACGCAACAACTGATCAGATATCTATCAAGCTGTAATCAATCAAGACGTTAAAACCTATAACGCTCAAATTGCCGCATAAGTTTATAGCTATAAAATATGCTACATGCTACGAAAAAAAAAATCTACTCACTTAGGGTCGGGCAAATCGGGTGTGACATCCAAAATCTTGCTCGCTGAGCCCAACAGAGTGATCCTGTATCTCAGCGGTTGGTTTAACAATGTCGCTGCCAACACAGTCGCTTGTGCGGCCAAACCAGCCGCAACTGAGTCGCTTATAGTCGACGTTCGTGGCGATTCGTCGCCGCAAATTGGCAGGCGAACGCCGCATATCGTCCATAGCGATGGCTCTTTCTGTTTTGAAAAAGGAAGTTATTAACAATTATTTATTTATTTTATTTATAAATCTTTATTGTACCACAAGTTTACAATTGGCGGACTTAATGCTAAAAGCATTCTCTCCCAGTCAACCATTAGGAAAAACAGAAAAGTTATGTACGGCGCGAATTATTTTAAAAATACAATGAGAGAAACAAAAAAAAAAAAAAAACACTTAACTGCTAAATAAACATACATAGATTTACATACAGTATTCATAACTATACATATACATACATAAACATACATAAAAGAAGAGATGAAAACGGAAAAAGATGACGATTTAGGGTGATATTATGCTAGTGAGATGAATTTTGACTTTTCTTTTGAAAGCGAATTTACTAATTTCAATTAAATTGTAAAAATTTAGAAAGTCTACTCCAATTATAGGCTTGGTTACGTCAGCAACTACAAAACGCCAGGTATAGCTTCTACGTAGTCCTAGATCTAAATTAAAATTATTATAACCAAAAGCAGAAATATTGGTACCATTAGCAAAAAAAATATTGAAATTACCAAAGAGAATATAGGCTATGAGAACAGTTAGGACTAAGTCGATCGTCGTCAACGCAAATTGGTAAACGAACGCCGCATATCGTCCATATTGATGTTTCTTTTTTTTAAAGTTTAAGAATCGATAAACGAACATCTGGGTAAGTTAAATTGAGGCTGGTTTAACACTGTCGCTGCCAAACCAGCCGCCAACGAGTCGCTTGTAGTCGAAGTTCGTCGCCGCAAATTGGTAGACGAACGCCGCATATCGTCAGAGATGGTGCTTTCTGCTGGAGGGTTAAGAATCAGTCAGTTTCAGATAGGAACCCGTTAGCTAAGGTTACTTGACCAAATGTTTGATTAGCTTCCATTAAAATGCGGTTATTAACGGTTAATTATCGAATTGTGACAAAGAACATGTTTTATAACAAAAATACATTTTTCGTTCAAGCTTTTATTGTAAAGGCTTATCAAGACAAATAAGCCTAAAGTCAATGGAGTTGCGTTGTTTTATTCAATAAAATGCGGTTGATG
Source organism: Euzophera pinguis (assembly GCA_947363495.1). Taxonomy (NCBI): domain Eukaryota; kingdom Metazoa; phylum Arthropoda; class Insecta; order Lepidoptera; family Pyralidae; genus Euzophera; species Euzophera pinguis. The sequence goes on from OX376180.1 coordinate 4,038,922, forward strand.
ACCTTGGTTAAAATCGTTAATAACCGGCTTCGCATCTATAGTTTCTGACTCTAACCCCCGTATTCTTAAACATAACCTTAAAAACGTCCTTCACTCAAACTCATTCGAGGGTTCCTTAAGGAAGTCCTCAAACTTTCCTTGAAAACGACATTCTTAGTTGGTTGCTTGAGCAAACTCCAATAAGGTTATAATAACAATTTTAAACACAAAAATTGAAAATTACAAAAGAATAGAGTAAATAATAAAATTAAATAGGTAAATACCTAGGCCAAAAGTGGCAAACCCCCGTTTTTTTATCTACTTTATTTTATTTCAAGGACGCCTCAAGGTACCTTTCGACCAACCTTATATTTGACAGTTCAACACTCACCTCCAATGAGAAATCATCTCAAGTCAAGAATGACGTGGAGTAAGGTTGAGTCGAGTTTGAGTGAAGGTTTTAAGAATACGGGTGTAATTAAGTATACTAGGCTAGTTTTTGACAGTGAGACTTTTGGCGGGAAGCTTTGAAGAGCAGTATCGGCGTTGTATTTTATTTTCCAAAATTTCTGATATTTTTGAGTGTTTGTGCATAATAATGATGGATTATTATTCGCAAAGTGTTCGATATCAAGCGTGATTGTTGGGAAGTGATAGTGTTTGATTTATGTGATTTTCATGCTTGTTTGCCAAAAGCTCCTAGTAATCGCTAAGTGCAGTTTTTCTACCACTTCACTTAGCCTGATTCTTCTGACTAGACTAAACCACACTGTAGGACTGAAGAAGATAGAATAATTAAGAATAGCTAAAAAGGACTTGTATCCATGGCCGTAAAATCCATTATTAAAAAAAAAGTTTTTGACGGTACTGATGATAATATACGTGGGGCGCACTATAAGTTTCCGGAATGAATATGAAAAAATACTATTAAAGGTACAAAATTAATTTATTGTTTTTCAAAATAATCTCCCTTGGCGTCTATGCACTTTTTCATTCGATGAAACCAGTTTTGAAAACTTTTGTGCCACTCCTCTGTGGTGACCTCTGAAACGTGTTTTTCATACTCCTCGACAGCCTCTTCTGGTGATGAAAATCGTTGACCGCGTAATTGGTTCTTAATTTTTGGGAACAGAAAAAAGTCACAAGGTGCCAGGTCGGGACTGTATGCAGGATGACTCATGAGTTCTACATTTTTCGCCTTCAAAAAGTCGTTTGTCTGTCTGGCCGTGTGAGAACTAGCATTGTCGTGGTGCAGGATGATACGGCGTTTACGGTTATTTTTACGGAGTTCGTCAATAACTTCCGGCAAACCAATGGTCGTGTACCAGTCACTATTCACTGTACGACGATTCTCTAAAGCAACAGTAGCCACGTGTCCAGTTTTATTAAAAAAAGAAGCAATCATCCGCTTAGATGCACTTTTCACGCTCGCCACTTTGGTTGGTTTCGGCTCATCTTGAAAGACCCATACGCTCGATTGCTGCTTTGTTTTGGGATCGTAGCAATAAATCCATGTTTCGTCACCTGTTACTATGTCCCACACCAAATTTGACGCACCTTCGTTGAATCTGGTAAGCATGGCACTGCACCAAGTGACGCGGTCCGTTTTTTGAGCCTCGGTCAAGTTGTGTGGGATCCAACGCGAGCACAGCTTTCTCACACCCAAATGTTTGTGTAGGATTAATTGTATTTGACTCATGCCTATTTCTAAGGATGCGCGAATTTCATGGTAGGTCACATGCCTGTCTGTTTCAATCATACGGCGCACAGCATTGATGTTTTTGTTGGTCACAGCGGTGGACGGCCGACCATCGCGAGATTCGTCACTGAGATTGATACGACCACGCTTGAATTCTGCAAACCAGCTATAAACAGTTGTCTTGCATGGTGCTTCATTGCCAAAAGCTGTTTCAAGCCGAGCGATGCTCTGTTGAGCTGTCAAATTACACTTAAAATCGTAGAAAATCATACTACGAAAATTTTCCCGAGTTAAATCCATGTTGATGCAGACACACAATTTTTTAAATGGCGCCACAAGGTAAAAACAAAAGACAGTCAGATGAAACAAACTGCATTCTACAGCCAAAGAGTTCTATTTTCAAATGTTGCAATACATTTTTAAATATTGTTTATTGTAAGTGGCCAGTTCCGGAAACTTACAGTGCGCCCTATGTACTATAGCAAAATTAGTTCTCCTGCTCGTTCTATACACTAATACTTAGTTCTCCTGCTGGTTCTAAACACTAATACTTAGTTCTACAGCCAGTTCTACATACTGACCTGCTCTATATAGAATATCTGGTGCAACTGGTTCAGAAGTCCCTGCCTGTGCGCCACTAGTGAGGCATGCGACCTCGCCGCTAACTCTCTCATGGCGAAGCAGGAGGTTTTAATTTCCTTTATGCTCTCGTTGCGACGGGATAGCGAGTGGTAGTTTTCCATTAGTTCTACACCTACAATAGTTTGTTTAAATTTATTATACAGTGGGGCAATATAATACGTATATAGTACTACTAAAATTCTAAAGCACATTTTAAATTATGCTACATATATCGAGTGGGTTACATGGTCAATCGATTTGTGCATTCTGGTGTCAGTCAGAGTTTTTAAAAACCGCCTTTCGGCCTCTGACGAATAAAAAATTAATATGCTATAAGAAGCATTTACTCTATACTAGCTGTTTCCCGCAGCTCCTGCGTCAAAAAGTAGCCTCTGTTTGACCCCGGGTCTTCAACTATATTCATACCAAATTTCATTAAAATGTGTTCAGCAGTTTGGCCGTGAAAGCGTAACAGACAGACTTTCGCATTTATAATATTAGTATGGATAACAGAGGAAAATTCAGTCGCTGGCAACTCAGATTACAAAAACGTACCAGAACTTAGTGAGAGAGTAAATTTTTACGTAACTCAACTATTGCAATTACTTTCTTCTTTCGTGTTTTATCTCAAGAAATACAATAAATTATGATTCAAAGCTACTATTTTTGTGATCTTTACTTACCCACGTCTTGGTTTTCTTCTAAAAGTTTAGCATGCCTCTCTTTCAGTCTCCTTATGTTCACTAGCTTGCTATCTCTTTCATCTGAGAGTATTATCCGCTTGAATCGCAATATTTCTATCTGTTTTGTTAGTCTAACATGTTCGGATCTTTGAAACGGTGAGGGTTTTGACTGAAAAAAATAGTAAGATTCAAATAAATTCATAAAGAAAAATTATAAATTAATTTTCTTTTTAATTCAATACATATTTTTATTAATGTGATTTGACCTTTAGGTACTTAGGATGCCTACAGGTCACTACAATGTTTAACAAGCTAGTATATTTGAAATTAAAAAAATAATTAATAAAAGTCATGTTTATCTCACAGTAAATAAAAAAAAACTAACTTTAAAAGATAAGAGATCATTCAATTTTAACGTCAAACGCGGGCCATTGGATACCATTGGTCTGTCCTCCTTGATTTTACCATTTTTCATACTCAAATCACTTTGTGACGATGTTTTATCTTTGGCACTATCCTCATCTTCAGATGAAAACAAATGTTTTTGCGATTTACTTTTAAACCTAGATTTAGTATTCAACTCTTCGTATCTAGGCAATTCATTCGACAATGCAGATTTAGTATAAATCCTCTCTTTTATTTCTTGCACCGCTTCCTGTTTTTTCTTTATCGAATATTGCAATAAATGTAACTTCTGTAACTTAGTCGCGTTGTAACTAGGCCTTATTTCCGATTTCAAGAAATTCAACGACATATACCTATATTTAGGCACATCAGATTCGTTCCTTAAATCATAATTTTCAGCTGTTTCGCTCAAATCTATATTGTTCTCAGCTAAGTCCTCTAGCGACGATGTTTTGGACATACCAAAACAATTGAGAGTACTCGTTGACAGTTCTTTAACATCTAAATTATCTGGTGAATGTTCGTATATATAATTTGGATCATTACTTTTATTATCATCTCTTTTATGAGCTATATTTAGACTAGTTGAAGATTTTAAAGTTGAGAAACTTTGTTTCATACTCCTTTCTACTGGACTATTACTTTTAGAATACTCCTTATCACTTCTTCTTGAGAATTTACTAGGCGATATTGATCTAGCCTCTTTAAGTTTATTATGTTGTATAAACTTAGGTTCTAGAGTTATTTTCGATAGGTTGGTACGACCTGACGAACTAGATGACAAAGATCCGTGTTCCAATTCGTTCTCAGGCGGAATTATGTCTAATTTTAGACTTTTGTACGAGCAAAAATATCCACCGTGCATTTGGAATACTAAAGTGTTGCTTTTGAAGCAGTCTGAAGTGAAATTTAAAGCTAAATTGGCCCCTATGTATCGTAGACCGCTGAAATACACTCCCCATGTCTGTATGACAGTGTCTTGGTGTTTTTCGTTCTCCTCTTGAGACACGTGTGGTGTGTGACACCATATCCTAATGACAACGTTCGTTGACGACATGCGTTGCGTTAATTCTGTAAATAAGAAAATTGTGGCATTATTTAAATTGGATACAGAGCTTCACCAATCCAGATTAGGTCATAATTAATTTGTGTTAGGTATTTTACTTTTTAGGTATTTTTGGTAGTAAATAAACCGTAAATATTTTAACCGTATTATAAGTAAACATTAAAAATCCGCAATTATAGCAAAATAGTTAAGTGCGAGAGATTATTGTCTGTAAACGATAGACCCCTGCTATCGGTAGCAAAAGCGAGCTGATGGGGGCCACGGCAGGTGCGATCCAGGTGGCAGCGTATGGGCTTCCAAAGCTTAGTTTCATCGACACAAAGAAGAGAGAACGAGAACGCCAACCCGCCTGCAAAGTAAGGCGAGTATATCAACAACCCCTCAATTTGGGGGAGGCTTAAGTCCAACAATGGAATGCAGACAATATACGCGCGCATGCGATTATGGCAATAACCGTTCATAAGTTAGATTATGGTTTCTAGAAATCATTCTACATTTTATGGATGATAGATGAATATTGATCCCTATTATGAGGTGGCCACTGGTTACAAACACATGTCATAATAATAAACACGTGTCAGATTAAAATAGTATTCCACTCTTCTATAACTAGATCGAAATATTATCAAGCTCAGTTCAAGGTTAAGATAATTATCTTAGAATGACAAACCTAAATAGATTTGTAACCTAAACTAAACACTTTTGAACGGTATGACTGTTTAAATGATTTATTTATTTATTTCACTGTAAATATACATTGGAAACTTAACATTAGGAATACTTGGTACAGGGGTTCTACTTATTTCTGAAGAAATTTCTTTCAGGGTCTGCTGAAACAGAACAGATATACAGAAGTGCCACAATAATAGGTATAGTACGAGTCGGTACTGCATTGCACATCCGACATCATTACGTTAAACGTTACGTTTCAGCCGCAATCAGTCCACTGCTGTACTTAGGCCTCCCCTAAATTGAGGGGTTGTTGCCATACTCGCCACGCTTGACAGGCGGATTGGCGAGCGCAGTTTCAACGTCTTATTTTACTTCCGACGCTGCTGCCCATCGGAAGTTTTCTTAAGCTAGGGAAGGGTGGGATGTGGTTGGGTTTGGGGAAAGGATGAGTACTAGGATGCTACTAACTCGGATGGGCATAGGTTGCCTCAGTAGCAGCTCAGGTAAGTCGGGCTCGCGTAACCGTGTGTTATGTATCCAAGCCATCGGACAGATGCTTGGAAACAAACCCCTGACTGACAATCATTACACAGACGTCTAAATAGATAGGTGCGACAGGGATATGATAACGCTCTACACTATGCAGAAAAGATTTTTTAAACGCGTCTACATTTTTAGCTACAAAGGTTTTAAAATTACAGCGAGACAGTTTAAGATGTGGGCTTCCGCCACTCAGCCATTTCGGCAAAAGCGCAAGGGGCTCGCAGTTGGGACGAACTCCGGCTGAGGTCTTTGCCTTTAAGCAATGCAAACTCGCGAGCGGTAGCAAACGGGGCCGACACTATGATGCCTGAAGGGCCTACTTGGTGGTCAGGTTTATCTGCCCCTATTGTACAATAAACATAATTTTGTATAGCTCGGATAATCATTCGCGCGTATCTGGGTGTTTGGGAAGGAAAAATACTAATTATAATTAGTGTGTAATGTATATTTAGTTATCATGGAAATTCCACGCGAACGGAACCATTTGGTAACATACGGTCGCTCTAATTTAAAATAAAACTATACACTTTATTGTTCCAAAAATTAAAAATATTTCAGACACATATAAACAAAATAACAGTTAGGCATAAAGGCTACATTATAATTTACTTTAGTCATAGGTAGGTACTAGGTACTTAATTACAGAACAAATCACACAATACCAGCTAGCCTATCAATTAACGCACAACGCATTAAAGTAAATTCGATAACATTTCCGTTAATGAACCCAAAACTGTGTCAAGCAAATTGTGATAGGGGCAAATACATAGCAGGATGTAAATGCTTTAAGTTTTGTTGTGATTTCATTACAGGTAAGGTCACAAAATAGCTGGTAGTGTAAGGTGGCACTTTTTGGTTGCGTTTCTTCTTCGACCAAGTGTGATTTCCTAGTTTCTCAGCTATACACTTCGGAGACTAAGGTACGCTGTAAGTCATGGTCCTGGATTTGGCGGCACTGGTTATGGGTATGCTGGAAGTCATGATACTAGATTTGGCGGCACTGGTTATTACAATGGAGCGGCTGTCTTTCTGTCTTGTCTGTTCTGTCCCGGCAGCCATTTGGTAGTCGTCAAAGAAACCACGTCAAAGGCCGACAGGCGATTCCGGACAACTCTGACACCAGGATGTACATGGTCGATAGACAATGTAACCTACACGAAATGATGATGAGTACACAGTTAAGTCCAAAAATTGTACCTATTTCAATTTCGTAAGATCAGTCTTGCTTTTTTGCTTCTTCTCGTGCTTTTCTGAAAAGTGTCGAATGATTTTCAATCGATATCTAATGATTTTCATTCGTCATAATCGGTCATTTATAACATAGGACTTCTTTCAGGTACTATGAATCTCATGCTCTTTCCTTCCCACTCCCCAACTCCCCCTTACATGCATAAGGCACGGTACGAGTACATCGGTTGTAGTCAAGCAATTATGAATGTTCAGTCATAACCAGACTTATCAGTGAATCATATATATCACGCGGACAAACAGTGACGTAATAGTTGATAGGTTACCGGGATACCCGCCGCCTTACTTTATACACGATCCAGTGCGGCGATCCAACGCTTTCACGGACACGCACATACAAATAATTATTTAAATGTGTGACTAAATTGTTTGCGTGTGTGGGGTGGATTTCGTGTTAGTAAAGTATTGGATCGCCGGACTGGATCGTGTGTAAACCAACCTTTATAGACCATATATTAAGTACCGTTTTACTTGATTACGACAGTGATACGACGAAGCGAAAAAGAGAGTTATGGTTTATGTCACGATTTTTTTTCTGTTTTGTAGTAAACAATACAAGCAAAACCCTACAAAAATCGTGTATCCTTATAGTTTCATCATGTTTTAAGTAGTCATACTAGGATTTATTTGATGGTAATGGCTGCCGCTAACTAATTGCATTTGTTCTCTCTGACAATGAGAATAGACAATCTCCTCCCGTGGCCTAACTTTCCTTTGTGCAAAACTGCAAGCATTTGGTCAAAAAATATTCCAAACTAGTTATTTCCCGCAGCTCTGCTTGCGGCAAAAGTAGCCTATTTTAAACCCTGGGTCTTCAACTATATTCATATACCAAATTTCATCAAAATTCGTTCAGCGGTTTGGCCGTGAAAGCGTAACAGACAGACAGAAAGACAGACAGACTTTCGCATTTATAATATTAGTATGAAATAGTATGGATAGTATGGATCTTATAAAGTCCTAAATAACCTCCTCAATTGGGCATTAGAAAGATTCTGAGTTATTGTGCTTATAGCAGACCCTGAGTTCTAAACAGTATCTTAAGAAAACTGGAGACCTTCATTTACGTTACATTTTAAAATATTAAATAATGTAAACACCTAAATGACATCATGTTTTTGCAGGAATGCATTAGGATTGTCACCCATCCGGGTTTCCCCAGATTTGTCCTAATTGAGAGGGCATTCGGGAAGTGTCCATGGCTGCCCTAGGTAAGAAGTGAGTAACATAGTGTATCAAACTGTATTACCACTTTTAATGCATATTAATAATTTGATTTAGATACTAACCTGAATCAATCTCCTTCCATTTAGGATGGGGTGAAGATATTCTTTCGCTAGTATAAAATGGGGCAGACATTGTCGTATGGTGCAGTGTCAGGTAATAACTGCATTGGGTAGTACACCACTCTGGTGGTCGGATGTTGTAACCGACAATCTGAAAAAAATTAAGATTATTTAGATATTCTGTATTTTTACATCTCCTTCAGCTTTCAATACAACACCTGTTATTGCAAAAGAAATAGTAACAAGGTAAGTTACATACAATATTAAAAGTAATACACAAAAGGCAAGCTTATCGCTAAAAGCAATTTCTTCCAAGCATCCTTGAGAAATTTTAAAAATATATAAAAGTAATAGTAAAGTATTTGCTGTTGGTATAAGACGAAGCATGCCATACTGAGTACTCAAAAAAGGGCTCCTAAGCTTTACCACAAATGGCACTTACAGATAAGTGTGAATGTGGTTATGATCTGTGTTGGTTAATAACCATGAGCAGAAGTACTACAAAAACAGAAATTATAAGGAGAATCACATGTCTTTTCATCTCAAAACATGCAACCTTTACTGAGAACCTCCTCATAATTACTGTATGTACATTATAACATATCCTATCAAACAGAAAAGAATTTTCAAAATCAGATAATTCAAAGACTACATTCCCTTCGGGTTGCTGAGCCAAAGGAGTAAGTAAAAAAAACATTTAGTTACGAACCTCTTACTTTTTGGATGGTTGAAGTCTGGTGAAAATAGAGGGTTTCCCAATAACCTGTACTAAGTACCAATGGCAGGGCGTAAATGAGTTAGTAAGTGAGATGGCCCAAAACTAAATTTAAGGTAGCATCTTGCTTACTTGTTGCCGAGTAAAACCCTACAACCTTATGGAAGCAATATTTTGAATTTAATGACTGATTTTTTAATTTAAATTATAAAAGAATCTATCATCATGATTGTAAAGGGGTTTAATTGATAATTTGGTAAGTGCTTGTAAAAGGGTGGTGACAGCAAGGGACCATTGCTAAGTAAAAATTTATATATGCCTTTAAAATATGGTGTTATAATGAAATTAGGTTTACACAACATTCCATAGGTATTTTTGTATAAAAGAGGGTAAAGTATGATCAAATAAGTCAATGACGATGATCCTATAGGTACTGTACAGCACTATCTCAAAAATAACAATGTGTAAACAAGAAACTATGGTTAAAACCTGTGTTTAATATGATTTACCTGTACGAGACTTCTCAATCGAAGTTGCTGAGTCGCAAGAGGCGTCCACTCTCTGCATCGGGGTCTTCCAAACATTTTTATTTAGGTACACCAACAGTGATCACATCAGTAACTAATGACTTTGTATTGTTTTCACAGTCATGTCGTTCACGAAAAGGAATCGAAGACAAAGTAAGAAAGCAAGTTATGTTTTAGATTACAAACAAATGCAAATTAACTCCTGCCTGCACAATTTAATGCACCACAAGCCATAAATGCATCAAATTTTTCAACAAATCTCATTATATCGTCTGTCAACTGTCAGGTAAGTGTCAAATTTGTTGCCATTCTATCTCTAGATGTCAGTGAAGTCAGCAAAGTGACAATGACAAAAGCACAGATTGTCACTGCATTTACGTACTAGGAGCACGGCAACTACTTGTAGGTAGTAGTTCTAGAATTCTATCCTAACCCACACGTCATAGATTAATAATTGGTCTCCGCGGCGCTACGCGAGACCAATTATTAATCTAAGCCCACACGTATTCTTAAACATAACCTTATGGACGCCCTTCACTCAAACTCATTGGAGGACGCCTTAAGAAAATCCTCGAACGTTCCTGCAAAACGACATTCTAGTTGGTTGCTAGAGCAAACTCCAATGAGGAACGTCCCAGGTTATACTAACAGTTCTAAACACAAAAATTGAAAATTACAAAATAATAGAGTAAAAAATTTAATAAAGTAAGTATGTAGATGAGCAATTGATGAAGTAGATACCTAGGCCAAAAGTAATAAAACCCTAAAACCCGATTTATAATAAAACAAAGTACCTAGATACTTTGTTTTATTTCAAGGACGCCTCAAGGTACCTCTCGACAAACCTTATATTATGACAGACCCACCTCCATTATGAAATCATCTAAACTCAAGGAAGCTAGTGTCGATTAATGATGAGTAGAGTTTGTGCAAACGTTTGGGAATATGGGTGTAATATGCTACTTGACTCTGTGGCTACACCGTTACCTTTGTAGATAGATAGATAGATAGATATACACTTTATTGTACCAATCACAAAATTAAAATTAAAAGTAATACATTTAGAATATTGAGTACAAAGGCGGACTTATCGCTATTGCAATTTCTTCCAGCCAACCTTAGGGTAGATAGGATAAAAAGTGAAAACAAACAAAGGCGGTACAGTATACTTACCTAATTACCTGTACAAACCAAGATACCTTACCATATCATCGCATGCAGAAAATACCTTGATAGAACAACCTTTAGAAACAGTTACAAGTACCAGCTCTAAGAAGAACTCTTTCAAGGATACCAAGAAAGAAAACACAACACACACATCATGCAAGCATTTTATTTATGGCGACGCATTGTCAAAGAAACGGCGAGTTGTCATAGAAACAAGATTGGTTGAACATGCATATGCTGTACGGAGCTTCTCACACGTCGTTGTCAAGAAACAAGAATAGCACAGCACACGACTCTTCACTTCAAGCAGCACATCACATCGGTCTTCACTCTTCATCAGTTCGTGGATGAACACTTCACATCACAACACGTGGAAACTCGCCGCTTGCTGCACGCCGCACGCGAGGCCAAGCACGTCACGCGGTATGAATACCAATAAAAAAGTTCGCCCCGCGCTCCCCGCGCGGACCATCGTCAAAATGCGCCACCAATTATGGACGTAAACAGGAACTTATGATTGGTTATCATATTCCAACAAATATGCACACTTATAATGTTTGAATGTAAATAATAAATACGTGTCAATTTTGTAAATAAACCATTCCATTCCGTCTGAACAATTGGAGTATTACTCAAGTGTCTCTCTCGCCAAAACTCAATATTTTTTATTATTCATATTTCAAATTTGAGTTTCTGAATTCGGAAACTGAAAGAATTTATAGGATCAGTTCAAAATTAAAAACTGTCAAGAAAAAGAATAGGACGCACTTAATGGTGGAGTGACGTCACTGCCACTTGATTTAAAGAGATAGCAAGACGTCCCCACCACGCTCCCACTTTTCTTCATTAGAAAACTTTAACACAGTGCTTCCTTTTCTTGCTTTTGACAGTTTCTGCTTCCACCGAATTTCAAAGGCTTATAACTTGCGTATTTAAAAACGGATTATTTTTTTTTAACGTTTTTCAGTTTCTGGCAGTGAAGTGTTTTATATATGATAAAAATAAATTGAGTGGAATACCCATAGAGCAATTACAAAGAGGAGATGCCGTAATAAGCGTTTTGTAAGAAAGTATTTGTGAGGCTACAAGGGGCGGAAGGCAGACGTGCGGAGTGGTTGATTTCGGCCGTGATTCCAACCAATGACAAGCTCCGCCCACTTTTGTGTCGGCGAGGCGCCAATGATCACATCACTGTGCCATTTCAAACGGCATCTCCTTTTTCGTAATTGCTCTATGGGAATACCCACTTTATCATAATTGAACTCCTGTTCGATTTAGTGTGTACATGAATTTCGTAAATAAATAATTAAATAGATTTAATAAATATACGTGTTTATACGCATGACGCATGATCGGTAAATAATGGCGTTCCATAAAGAATGAATGAATGTGACGTGTGCTAAGCCTCGCCATACTAAGTTAAGAGTCGAGGAGGCTTCACTGGCCTGCATTATGGCACTTCTACTTAATCTTACATATAATTCTGTGAATTTACCCCAACGACATTGTTATCGCAAGGTTCCAATTACAACTTCAATCAAAAATTTATTGCAAGTAATGACGATTCAGTAATTAAATAAGTTGACTTGTACTGTACTCACATATTTTATTATTTTACATCACATGATGAAACAGCGTTTGATACTTTTTTACGTTTGTTCTACCGTTTTCATTGCGGTGAGATATATTTTGTGTATTTATTATAATTTACAAAAGTTATTTATTACATATATAATTAATAACTATAATAATTAACGTTAATAGTACTGCCGCATTCAGAGCGCCAGAGACGTAAATATTTATTTATCAAAAAACCTCTTTGAGGGCGAATTTTCAAATGGGGTTGCATGTAAATGTAGACTAATGATAGTATTTATTTATTTAAGATCTTTTTTCAAAACACATAATCAATTTCTACAATTATACAAGTGCGCCAGATCACGAAAACCTCTTTGGGTTTATCCGGGTTATCTAATTATGTTTAGGTTAATTAGGTTTATATAAAACAACTGTCCCGTTTATCGAAAGCTTTAACAATGAGATTGGCACATCCGTTTCCCGTTGTGTTTCCTCCTTTTCTACCTATCTACAGCCGTCTCTTTCGCACCCCCTTCCTATTTATTATTATTTATTTATTATCAACTTCGCTAACGCTATGGCCCCTGGTCATCCGAATCGCGCTTCCAATCCCTTCATCACTTCTTGCGGTATCTTGGCAGTAGACAGAAGACTCTTCACTGCTTCCCTTGCTCTTCCTTGAAGAGACCTTCTCAGGCGCGCCAAATTCTGCACGTTGGTAAAGGCGTTCATGGTGTTTTCGAAAGATCGCTTGTACGCTAACCACTCTTCACTTGCACCGTTGAAGTTTGGAAGCTCTATCATATGTTTTAATAGGCTGTACTCCGACGACTTTTATGACATCTTCTTGATGACTTGAGCCAGTTCCTGCACGAAGTCTTCTTCTTCCTCAGAATCCAGTTGTAGCAGCTCCAGTTCCACCTTGAATCTGGCTTCTGCTACTTCTAGCTCCCTGCGGGCGAGTTGCATCCTGGCTTCTAATGCAGCTCGTTTTGATGAACGCACCGACTGCGTTTTTATGTTCGGCTTTCTTGGGCGCGCTCCCGTAGGCCTCATGCTTGCTCTGGATTCCATCACATCAAGAACTGCAGGCTGTCCTTGACGGCGCTTCTGGGATTCGTGTTGCTGAATCATAGCGCGCGTAGTGAGAGGCGTGGGCGGTTCACCAACGATACCGGAGCGCGGCGCGATGTACCCTCTATCGACGGGTGCGGGGGGTACGGGAGGCGCAACGGGCGCGGCGAGTCCTATCTCCGCAAACGCGACCGACGCGGCACGATCAGCAGGGGTCCAGTTTCGACGCAGGGGTACTATTTCCGATCCGACCGACGATAATTCTTGAGTACTTGAGCAGGAATCCGAGGTCCGAAATGAAAGATTTCCTTGTCCGTAGTTTGCTTCCTTTATTATCTTCCATTTCAAGTGTTCCGAGAGCCGAATTGATTCTAGTACTGCCGAGCCGAATCAATAAAATCGCTTGGACCCTTATTACTTTGCGAGTAAAAATCTACATGGCCAGTTCTATTTCGCAACCGCGCCATCTATCGACAGACGTGGAATCTTGTGTTCGGCTTTCGTTACGGTAGCGCTTCTCGATTTTCGGAATGTAATTTTACCATATTTATTTACTTTAAAAAAGGCCTTAGTTCTCGTTATGGTAACGCTCTTTGAAAATTGAACAGTGCTACTTACAATGTGTTTCACACTTACAAAATTTAAAATTATCTTTAATAAGTAGGTACCTTAATTGCTAAAATAAATGACCCTATGCTATTTACACTTATTTCTCTAGCTGAAATAATAAAAAAATCTTTATTTATTCGCCTTAAATCTACCTTTATTATTATACATTGTTTATCCTTATCAATTTACATACAATTACAAAATTAGACACGTCGCTAATAAATGTGACCATTTCACAGGAGCACTATTTTTGAAGTAATTTGACTAATTTTTGTTCGATATTGAATGATTTTCATTTGACATCGAAAGATTTTTGTTCGATACCGAACTAATATATTTTCATTCGAAATCGCTGCAATAATATGGTGAGAGCGGCCAAACGGAAATATTTCTGCGATAACCTTTCTGAATCTTCATCAGCCGATATCTGGAAATTCCTTCGCTCTCAGAATTTAGGAAAAATAAAGACACCTTCCTCTCCTACTTTCTCTGCTAATGAATTTAATGATCATTTTTCCACGACTTCTTCTCTTGACCCGGCCGTTAAATCGGTGACCATCTCTTAGGTAAGGTATCAACAATGGCGATACCTCAGATTAAGCCCTTTTTCTTTTCACCTGTCTCTGAGGATGAGATAAGCAAAATTGTTTTGGCAATCAAATCGAAAGCAGTCGGGTGCGATGAAGTGAGCAGAGAAATGATAATGAATATCTTTCCTATACTTCTTCCAGTTTTAACTCATATCATAAATTCTTCTCTAGCTACTGGTACTTTCCCTTTAGTTTGGAAGAAAGCATTTGTTATCCCTTTACCAAAAATCTCCTCTCCAATATCTCTTAATAATTTTAGACCTATCTCCATCCTATCGTTTCTTTCAAAAATACCTGAAGCAGTAGTACAGGCTCAGGTGTCTCATTTTATTTTCTCTAATTCTCTTCTTACTCCTTTCCAGTCTGGTTTTCGCCCCTGTCACAGCACTGCTACTGCTCTCCTAAAAGTCACTGAAGACATTCGCTTAGGCATGGAGAATACCTTGGTCACCATTCTGGTTCTTATCGATTTCTCTAACGCCTTCAACATGGTAGACCACGATATTCTTCTTGCTATCCTGCGTCATTTGCAATTCTCTCCTTCGGCGCTATCTTGGTTTAGTAGTTATCTTTGCGATCGACAGCAGGCTGTACGTATAGACCAGTGATTCCCAAAGTGGTCCAGGTGGACCCCCAGGGGTCCACGGGAGACTTGCTGGGGGTCTACGTAGGCGTGAACAAAAAATGGGGGTCCATAAGATGTTAATGGGGGTCCACGAAAATTTATCTGCTTTTGATAGTAAAGAGCAAAAATGTAAGCATAGTTTTTATAAGGGCCTACCTACATTGTTTTAAGTACCTATCTAAGCAGATAATATTTTAATAAGGCAAGCGACTGTTACTTGTCCAAACTTGTGTATTCGATATTACGTACAATTTCGTGTACAGACTTGCAAAGCGCTATCCGCCCGACAATGCTTAATGCTTGTTCAGACATGAACTTGATCAACACTATAAATACTTGATGCCAAAGGCAACCAAACGCATTCATTTGTTTCCGGAATTTCGAAAACAAGGCGGAATTTGGAAAAAAGTTGTGAGAAAATTTATATCTGTGTTTGCTAGTGCCGGAGAAAAGTAAGTAACCTACCTTTTTTTGTTATAGTACTTAAGTATTTTGTTTACGTGTACTAGTCGGTTGATCACAACGGCCTGTATAGATAGGTAACTTAGTAACTTACAGATATTTTAATTGTCCTCTTTCGATTTGAAGACAAACACAGCACGTTTTATTCAATTGTTTTTTCACGAGAGAAGCACTGCCTCTCTAAAAAGGCCGAATAAGCAATATTGCAGAGCAATTAATTTTGTAATTTTTCTTGCAAATAACTACTAATTTTATAAAACAGTAATTTCATAATCATGTTAAATTGATTTTGAAGTAACTATTTTATCAAAACTATTCCTTTTCGGAAAGAGCGAGCGGTGCGCGGGCGACGGGAAAAGGGCGGGGCTTGAACTTCGATGCCTGTTTGTCACGTTTTAACAATGAAGCCGCAGACAAAAAATACGCAAATACACGGAGCGCGTGAACTCATTGATTTAATAAAATGTTAGTTATCGTTTTTATGGACAATTTTGGGATTTCGACGTTTATTTTTTCCTACACAAATATGATCAGTATTCGATACTGAGTACACTAATTTTTATTTATACTATTAAAAATTAGTGGTAAATTATGTACTTTAAAATTGATACCGTTTTGTGAAAACGTTTGTATTTGTCTCAGCGGTTTATTAGTTGGTCCCTTGACAAGCCGTAATTCTATTTCCGCGTGCTGACAAAGGCTGCGGTGTGATACCTATATTCAGAAAAAAAACTTGTTTACTAAAACATTTTTTTTACAGGTAAGGTAACTGACACGAAACATGGCTACAGCAAAGAAAAAATGTCGACAATATAGTGTCGATTATTTGAAATATGGTTTTGTTCCATCAGAGGCAGACAAACAATTGCCCATGTGCCTATTATGCAACAAAGTTTTGAGCAATGACTCTATGAAACCATCAAAGCTCGAAGATCATCTAAAAAGGTGTCATACTGATAAAATAGGTAAAGATTTAAAATATTTTCAAACATTGAAAGAAAAATATGGAAAGAGACCCACCATGCACAGTATGTTCGCTTCAACATCTCAAAGTAACGATGATGGCTTGCGGGCATCTTACAATATCTCATTACTTATAGCAAAATCTGGAAAACCGCACACTATCGGAGAACAATTAATTTTACCCGCTGTTGAAGAGGTTTTAAAAACTGTTTTGCACAAATCTCCATTTGACGTACTAAAAAGAATTCCATTAAGTAACAATACTGTACAAAGACGCATTGATGAAATGAGCTCTGATATCGAAAGCTTTTTGTGCAATCATCTGCAAAAAACTCATTTTTCTATACAACTGGACGAGTCAACGTTACCCAGTAATGAAGCATTACTATTGGCATATGTCCGATTTATTGTTGAGGAAGAAATTCACGAAGAATTGCTATTTGCCAGAACTTTGGAGACTGACACTAAAGGCGAATCAATATTTAATGTCCTGAGTAATTTTTTTACGGAAAAATCGATCCCATTTACAAACATTATTTCAGTGGCAACAGACGGAGCTCCTGCAATGGTCGGGCGATATCGTGGGTTTATAAGTCATCTCAAAAGAATTATACCAGGACTTACAGCTATTCATTGCGTAATCCACCGACAACATCTTGTGGCAAAACATTTAAGTGACAGGTTGAACCAATCTCTTCATTTTGTAATAAAAGCTGTCAACAAAATCAGAAGCAATGCATTGAATACACGTTTATTTGCTCAATTGTGCGACGAAAATGATGAAGACTTCCAACGACTGCTCTTACATACTGAAGTACGCTGGTTGTCGAAAGGTGCATGCTTAACGAGATTTTACTCTGTTTTCGATTCCATATTAGAGTTCTTAGAAAGTAGAGATCCAGATTTAAAAGAAAACTTGATCAAATTCAAAGCAGACATTGCGTATTTGACAGATTTGTTTAAAAAATTTAATGATATTAACTTGCAGTTACAAGGGGACAGCCTGAATTTAATAAAAACAAAGGGGATAATTTCGGCTTTT
The DNA here is from genome assembly GCA_947363495.1 of Euzophera pinguis. Lineage (NCBI taxonomy): Eukaryota > Metazoa > Arthropoda > Insecta > Lepidoptera > Pyralidae > Euzophera > Euzophera pinguis. The sequence continues at coordinate 4,056,476 of OX376180.1, forward strand.
CTTGGGAAATTGAAATTTATTAAGCAAAACATTAGTCGGCGCGAATTCTCTCAATTTCCAAACTTGTCGCAGGTAGAATGTATTGATGAGGATATCCATACCTACAGTCAACATTTAAGTGCCCTGCATGATGACTTCAAAACCAGGTTTGAAGATATACTGACGATGGATATACCACCATGGATAATAAATCCATTTGATGAAACGGAAGTGGCCAATGTTGTATTACAAGAGGAGCTGCTCGAGCTAAGCACTAATGAGGAGCTGAAGGTGAAATTTAGAAAAGGCTACCCAACATTTTGGCTGCAAGCAGAAATACCCGAAAAATATCCTGGACTGTGGGAAATCGCAAGGAAATTTTTAATAGCTTTTCCCTCGTCATATCTTGTCGAAAGGAGTTTTAGTGCCGTTACAAACCTCTTAACAAAAAAAAGGAGCAAATTAAACATCACAGAGCGGGGGGATTTGCGGTTATTGCTCACAAAAATAAAGCCAAACATTGATCGTTTGCTGACACTCCATCAGATACATCCTTCCCATTAATTAAAATTATGACCTGAACCTATATTACCTTAATATTTTTTTCTTGTAATTCTATTCTTTTAATAAATAAAGTGATATAAAATGTACCATTTTTCGTTTTTATTTTACATATCGAAATATAGGGACAGAACTCAGAAGTGACACAATTTTTATTTTTTGGCGACTTTAAGAATGTGGTAGAAATGTAGCAGCAGGGGGTCCACCGAAACCAGTAAAATTTTGAAAGTGGTCCACGAGAAAAATAAGTTTGGGAACTACTGGTATAGACCGTCAGTTGTCTAACTGGAATCCCCTTTCAACTGGAGTGCCACAAGGAGAAATTCTATCACCTTTGCTTTTTTCCCTTTTTATTAATCTTCTTTCTTCTTCCATTGGCTGCGCTCATTATTTCTACGCTGACGATTTGCAAATCTATGCTCAGTCGTCAGTTGATGATATTGAATCGGCTATTGATAGCGTTAACACAGCGTTGACTGCGATTTTGGCGTGGTCTAATGACTATGGCATTATGGTTAATCCCTCAAAATGTCAAGCAATCATCTTGGGTAGCTCTAGGCAGGTTAGTCAGATTGACATGAGTACAATTGCGCCTATAAGGTACAACAATGACGTCATCACTATCTGTAAATGCGTGAAGAATCTTGGACTCCATATTGACGCCACTCTTAGCTGGACCACTCACATTGCTGAAATTAGTCGCTCTATTAACCTTACTCTCCAACAACTTAATCGTCTAAGAAACTTTCTCCCGATTTAATCCAAAATTTTATTAGTCCAAACGTTAGTTTTTCCAATTATTGACTATACTGATGTGTGCTATTCTGATCTCAATTAAGATCTTCTCAATAAACTGGATCGTCTCATAAATAAGTGTATTGGTTTTATTTTCTGTCTACGTAAATATGACCACATCTCTTCTTATCGATCCGAACTGAAATGGCTTCCGATCCGCCAACGTCGTCAACTTCGGTTGCTTACTTCTCTTTTTTCCATTTTTAAGGAGCCTCAGTCCCCGGAGTATCTAAGGTGTAAGTTCAAGTATCTTTCTGACGGTCAAGATAGGCAACTTAGATCTTCCAAAAAACTTACCCTTTCTACTCCCCTATTTCGATCCAGTTTTATGTCTAATTCATTTACCTTACAAGCCACACGGCTCTGAAATGCTCTATCCGATGACATCAAAGAGACCATTACTAAATTCGCTTTCAAAAGAAAAGTCAAAATTCACCTCACTAGCATAATATCACCCTAAATCGTCATCTTTTTCCGTTTTCATCTCTTCTTTTATGTATGTTTATGTATGTATATGTATAGTTATGAATACTGTATGTAAATCTATGTATATTTATTTAGCAGTTAAGTGTTTTTTTTTTGTTTCTCTCGTTGTATTTTTAAAATAATTCGCGCCGCACATAACTTTTCTGTTTTTCCTAATGGTTGACTGGGAGAGAATGCTTTTAGCATTAAGTCCGCCAATTGTAAACTTGTGGTACAATAAAGATTTATAAATAAATTATGTATATCATACATTTCAAAAATGGGACCCCGAGCCCTTAAGCTTCGTTGCTCGTAGTAATACCATAACTAGATCGATAAGTCTATGGCTCATTTCGTTAAGCTTTATGAAAATACAACCAACTTGTGATTCATCGACAAGTTTCATTCACTTTAAATGTGAATGAAGAATATGATATTAATTTTTACTGGCAACGACCTCTTGTCTTTTTCGATCAATCTACACCGAGCGTACGCCATAAATAACCCTTGTGCTACGATACATAGTTTGTAAATACAAAGTTTTAAATGGAGAACACAGTGTCAAAAAAGGAAGTAAGTATAATGATTATTTTTGCACCCGATTCTGCTGCAACAAAATTTGTTTTCGTATTTAAATTTACAGTTTAAAAACGTATTTTGTTAAACTTATCGTTTCATAGGTACACAGAGGCAAGCTAACATTATTTAGCTAAGTTAAAAAAAATAATGTTGCAAGTCACATCGGCTTACTTTTTCCACCAGGCGATAACAGATCCCACGCCTAGGGGGAAAAAGGAAGAGGGTGCGAAAGAGACAGCTGTAGATAGGTAGATAAGGAGGAAAACACAACGGGAAACGGATGTGCCTATATCATTGTTTAAGCTTTCGTTATAGGTGAGTATTTTAATAGTATGCGTTTTATTTCAGGTAAAACGCTGCTATTATTATGTTATTATTAAGTTATGAATATTAAAATTCTCCCTCTGAAGGAGGTTTTCTTTAATGATTTCTTATGTTTTCGCGATTGTTATTCATTAAATTAAACTATTTTAATACGTTCATGGTCGCAGGCAGGAAGTCTGCCTGCGACCATGAACGCTGTAAAGGGTTTGAAACGTCAGGTGTAAATAAATAAGTAATAAACGCGATAAAACCGTATTAAAATAGTTTAATTTAATGAGAGTTGCTTTTTTGTGTTTGAATAATTTGCTGTAGGTTATTATTATCGCCTCTGAGTGCGGCTATTAGTTTAAAGCGCTTACAAATCAAACAAATTAGGAATACATACAGGCTTGGTAACTAGAATCTACTCCAGGTACCTGCAAATAAATTCAAGTCTTACACGATCGCTCACTAATTAATTTTAATATAAGTACTTACTATAAATAGTAACTACATTTTGTTTTTTTTCAGGAATGTAGACTAAGAAATGGAAGTCAAGGTGAAAAGGAAGATGTTGAACCACAGGAGCCTGTAGGATATAATATTTTTTTTTAATTAACACTACACATCCAGATCGAACCCGCTTTTCAAGAGACCTATTTTTGAAATGTGGGACTCACACAAAACCAGTCAGCCAAAATCTTTTCAAAAATAGAGCTCAGATTAAAATTTGAGCTCTATTTTTGAAAAGATGTATACAAAATAAATCCCTCTTGGTAAACCGATCACTTTGCTAGTTTCCCGGTGGCACTAATTCCCACGCCTGCAGTCGCAAAAAAGCTGGATTTAGATGTTTGACTTACAAATGATGATAATTGTAAATCAAACTATTCTTACCATCCTAGACGCATCGCTAGGATCCACTGAGGTTACTAAAACTAGATAAATATAATGAGTATAGTGTGTCCAATTGTTAGTACTCCTTTCATGTGACTAAGCGAGACGTCGCCTTAGCTTTTATCGCGGCATACTCAAAAATCTCGTAATTCGTAATAATACTTTTCAGGAAATATTTGCCCAGTTTGAAGGAGAACAAGCAGCTGCAGCTGCAAGTGATATCCTGTCACCGAACCAACATTATGCCATGACAGATCTATACAATGACTTCGGCAGAAGATTTGTTCCTCAATACCCTTATTATGAGAAAGAGGTAAATAGGTTAGGTATCCATTCTACTACTATCAGGAGGCTAACCACCTTCTATTAATGGCTGGTCAATATAGATCCAGCGCTTACTTTCACGGGCACCAAAACTCACATACACAAACAATTGTTTAAATCTATACTAATATTATAAATGCGAAAGTCTGTCTTTCTGTCTGTTACGATTTCTCTGCCAAACCGCTTCACGGATTTTGATGAAATTTGGTATGTATATAGTTGAAGACCCAGGGTCAAATATAGGCTACTTTTTGATGCAGGCTGCGGGAAACAGCTAGTCTGTAAATTGTTTGATTGCGTAGGTAAATTTCGTGTACGTGAAAGTCTGCACTGGATCCGTATAAACCAGCTATAAAGCAGGACAAAAACGAGTGAGCAAGCGAGATGTCACCTTACGGCTTATATTGCACCATCATCCATTCATCTGCCATAGAAATAAGTTCTGAGAACTTAGACTTTCAGTCGACATGTATGTAATACATTAAAAAAATACAGCTCCTCTCGTGGTAGCACCACTCGTGCAGATGAATGACAAAACGGTGTGACGAATAGTCATGAAACGAAATATTGTACCGGAGATAGGTACTTATACTTCTTCCTCATCCTAGCGTTTTCCCGATAGTAACTGGCTGAGTAGCCGGTTGCTTCGGAGCCTAGGGTCAGTTTTCCTACTTCAACTTTAACTCTTTCGCACTCGTCCGCACCTATTTAGTCGTTTATGCGACGATCGCAAATATGCGATATTTTCTGCTAAGTACATGGCGTAAAAGTATTCGTTCCCTGTGAAGAAACTAGATGGCGCTATAAAAGTTCCGGTGTACTTTTGAATTATGTATCACAATAATTTCAGAAGCAAGATTTAGAGGATAAGAAAGCGGAAGACAATTTACACAAAACAATAGAGGTAAGACCTGGTTTAAGTACACAAGTTAAACTATGTTAAAACTACCTAATAATATACTGTTCTGTACACAGAATATACCAAAATTTTACTAATAGGTTGCTTCAGTCGCTTGTTCATATCCGGCTCGAAGGACCAATGACTCGTGTAGTTGCCATCAGTATTATTATTTCTACTGCTAAGTAAAAATATTCTATTCTTGTGCACGTCATTGTTCCATGTCATGTTCAATGCCATTCCGGATAGAAGGGTGTGGTTACGTAGTATCCCTATTTAGATTGCGATTGTGGTGTGACAGCATTATTAATCGACACCGCGCACCGCCAGTCTAACCCCCGTATTCTTAAACATAACCTTAGGACGTCCTTCACTCAAACTCATTGGAGGGCGCCTTAAAGAAATCCTCAAACTTTCCTTGAAAATAACATTCTTAATTGGTTGCTTGAGCAAACTCCAGTGAGGAAAGACACCGGTTATAATAACAATCCGAAGCACAAAAATTGAAAAATACAAAAGAATAGATAAAAAATAAACAAATTAAGTAGTTAATAGACAAAAAGTGGCAAAAAACTGATCTATAACCACTTTCGAGGCCGCCTCAAGGTACCTCTCGACCAACCTTATGTTTGACAGTTCGATACTCACTTCCAATGAGGAATCTCCTTAAGTCAAGGAAGCTAGTGACGCGACTAATCATACCAATGAAGTGGAGTATGGTTGAGTCGAGTTTGAGTGAAGGTTTAAGAATATGGGTGTAACTCACTTCTAACGACACTCACGTGAAGAGCTTTAGAGACTCGAAGGCTAATAAAATATTGTTAGATAGATGTTCAGTTACGCTGATTTGGGTAAATAGCTGCTGTTATATTTTAACCGACTTCAAAAAAAGAGAAGTTCAGACTGTATGTTTTTTCTAGGATTTTAAACTTAAATACGAAAATGAAGACAACAAGCTTCTCCCAGTCAAGGTAAGAATGGTATAGGTACTTTTTTAAAAATATCGTTATAGTTGTAGATAGGAAATTCTCACATTTAGAAAAAATGTATCTGTCTGTAAAATACTGATGTATATCTACTATTTCTGACGATTTAAATTTGTGTCATACAATGTTTATTACTTTTATTGAATACAAAACTGACAGCACTTTAAAGTTTCCCAATGCCTGTAATGTTGCTTTGAAAGTGGCGCCCAATTTTTGTGACTGTTTTGCCATACTTTTGATAATTATTCTCAAAGCCTGCTCTCGGTAAGACTCGCGCCTGACCAATTTAACAACTTATTCTATGATCAATGTATAGGCGGCCCCTGAGTTCGTGGTGGCAGTGGCAAAGCAGTCAAAATTGCTCGAAGACTCCCAACCTAACAACCCTACTGATGATGTGATCAAACGCGAAAGTCTAAGATCTGGAGTAAGTTATTTCTAACTTATTTCGTCTCACTGCTGGACAAATGACCCATCTTATTCCAAATATCCTTATTCAAAACCATTTCCTAACTACACTGAAGGCTTACAGGTCGTCACTTCTGGGGGCTGGATTTCTCTAAATCCCCAATGACTCTTCATTGGGGATTGCAGAAAATTTTTGTGTAGACATGTGTGACATTTTATTTCTTCATTGTTGCATATAAATCTATACGAAAGAGATAGATATATAGATCTCCCTCTGAGGGAGAATTTGTTAGCTCCCCAGAGTATACTACATACTTTTGAAAATAGAGCCCTTGATTCGAGATTTAATTACTATACTTAAGTTGACATTTTGTTTTCTTTTTGTTGCACAAGTGAATATATACTATAGAGTATAGGTACATATATACCTCTGAGGGAGAATTTTTTAGCGTAAGCTGATGATATTACTGCGAAAAAATTGCCCATAACCTACTTGGCCTATTTATTTTTAAATCTGTTTAAAATTTAAGTTTTGCTTAAGGCTTACTGGAACGATGTATGGAAAGAAGATGTGAATCCAAATAGTCTCAGAACACGCAATGAAGAACAGTTATCCAACAAGGTAGGTAAGCATTGAAAAGCAGTAGGTCGGTACTATGAGTACTAAATTGCCGCACCCCGAGACGTTAATGATTTATTTTAAAATGAGGAAGTTGTTTATAAATATATAGGTACCCCCAAAAGAGAGAATTTTTATATCAATTAGATTTGAAAATTCTCCCTTTAGGGGAGAACGAAACAAAACAATGTTATGGGAGCCAACGCCACAAGCAAAGTTACCTTTTTTTCAATATGGCTCTTACTTTGGTATTTAGTCAGTAACAAGTAAATTTTTTGAATAAGTCGTTTAGTCAAATAAGTCTAAAGTCACTTCAGTAGTTACCTAAGTCAGGTCTAAGTGAAGTGGTAGAAACATTGAACTTTGCGATTTACAGGAGCTTCTGGCAACAAGCAAGGAAATCACATAAATCGAACACTGTATCACTTCCCAATACTCACGCTTGTTCTTGAACACTTTGCGAATAATAATACACATTATTAAGCACAAACACTCAAAAAACACATCATCTTTATGCGGATGACCTTCAGATTTACTGTCATACGTCCTTGAACAATCTTCCTGGTGCTATATCTACCATAAATAATGACTTGTCTCGGATAGCGGAATGGACTTGCTCCCATGGGCTTATTGTTAACCCTATTAAAACACAATGTATTGTCTTAGGTAGTTCTCATCTCATCTCCCGAATTGATTGGCACTCTCTTCCTCCAATCCTTTTTGACAATACTAAAATACCTTTTAGCGAAAAAGTCAAGAATTTGGGAATTATGTTTGATCGTAACATGTCTTGGGCTCCACAGATAGCCGAGGTTAGCAGAAAGATATTCGCTGCTGCTGGCTCTATTAGGAGAATAAGAAATTTTTTGCCAATTGACACTAAAATCACGCTGGCACAATCATTACTCCATCCTATCCTAGACTATGCCGACTCGTGCTATCCTGATCTCACTCAGGAGCAGCTGAATAAACTTGAGCGTCTTCAAAACTTTTGTATAAGGTTCATATTTGGCTTACGTAAATATGATCACATCTCCGCTTTTCGCATGAAACTCAAGTGGCTGCCTATCAGACTACGTCGTGATTTACATATCATTTCCCTTCTATACTCAATTCTATCCTTTTACACCTATGTATCTAAAAGAATGTTTTAAATTCCTTACTGAGATCAATAATCGCAACGTGCGTAGCGCTAATTCTCTTCATCTGGCAATCCCTGACCACGCTTCTCGTTTTTATGCAAAGTCCTTCACGGTTAAGGCTATTCGTCTCTGGAATGCACTCCCGGTAGATAGGGTCCATGTACTAATAGTTGACCATGCACCAACAGATGACCAAATCACAATAAAAAATCTACCATAACGTAACTGGGCAGTATTTACTAAAAATTTTATGTTTTTGCATACTAGCAACATTATTATTGTCACGTGGTACAAGAATAAGCTCGCCATTGGTCGACCAATCCGAGTTTTTTTCTTGTGAAGATGGCGCCCAGTAAGTACACCTGTGATTTTATAATGAATGTTTTTTGTGGGTTTCTTGGTAAATCTTGCTGCATCTGGATATTTTACTGCATATATTTGAATTTAATGGCGTATGGGATAACGTTAATAGTTTATTTAAGTACTGAAAGTAATATTTCTAATGTTTTCTTATGTTTTCGCGATTGTTATTCATTAAATTAAACTATTTTAATACGGTTTTATCGCGTTTATTACTTATTTATTTACAAACGCTGCGACCATGAACGCTGTAAAGTGTTTGAAACGTCAGGTGTAAATAAATAAGTAATAAACGCGATAAAACCGTATTAAAATAGTTTAATTTAATAATATTTCTAATGTTTTATGTTGAGAAGTATTTTTTGAGGGGGTGGTTATCCATTGGTTCTAAAATTTTAATCGTGCTCCTAAAGCTGACCAAGATGGTCAAGTATTGGCTAAAACATATATTTTACAATGTTAAGTTTTTTTTTATTATCCGCACGTATTATATTGTTTTGATAAAAATTGCCTAAAACTTGATTGCTGTGCGATGTAGTTTTCCAATAGTTGACCAGTATTAAATTTTGCATCTGCTTGCTGTGGTCAGCCTTAGGAACGAGGTGTGCCAAAGTCTGCCCAGTTAAATTTAATGGTGTTGGTGTATGCATGTCTTTGTTTTCTATTGCAGCAAAGAAAAGGAAAGAAAATACGAAAATATTACGCTACCCAGATTCAGCTATGCAATCTGCAATAAAAGCAGTGCGTGAGGGTACATTTAAAATAAGAGAAGCTGCTCGACACTATGGCGTTCCACACAGTACTCTGATAAATAAATTAAAAGGAAAGGTACCCGAAAATCGGAAGATGGGGCGTGACACTTATTTAACAGAGGCGGAAGAAAATTTACTAGTTGCTTATATTATAGCAAATGCTAAAAAGGGGATACCATTAAAACGCCAAACATTAGTGGATACGGTAAAAAAAATTATTGAAGAAGATAATCGTGAAACACCTTTTAAAAATAATTGTCCAGGTAGAAAATGGGTTGATTTATTTCTGAAACGTCACCCACAGATTAAAGAAAGATGTGCCGAAGCCATATCGTCATCACGTGCCCATGTAACAGAATCTGATTTAAGAGGATGGTTCGATTCAGTTAAGGAATATTTAAGGAGTGAGAATTCCCTCGATATACTCGAGGACCCTACTAGGATTTACAATGCAGATGAGTCAGGATTTCAAACTTGTCCTGAATCTGGTAGAGTTTTAGGACCAGTTGGAATGAAAAATTTTTTTGAAGTTAAGTCAGGAAAAGAAAAGGAACAACTAACTGTGATGGCTTCTTTGAATGCAGCTGGGAAAATTGTGGAACCTATGATTGTATATCCACTCAAGCGTATATCCAGGGATATAGCTAATAACGTTCCATTAGGTTGGTCTATTGGAAAGTCTAATAAAGGATGGATGACTGGTCCTCTATATTTTGAATATATTGCAAACATATTTGACCCATGGTTAAAAAAAAATCAGATTACCAAACCTGTATTACTTCTAATAGACGGGCACCGATCACACTTGACCTTACAAGTGGCAGAATATTGCGCAAACAATCAAATTTTTGTGCACGCTCTTTTTCCTAATTCAACACACATAACCCAGCCCGCCGATGTGTCACTTTTCAAATGTTTGAAAAGTGGCTGGCAAAATATAATTTACGAATATAAAAGAAAAAGTGGCAATAGACACATAACTAGAGCTGGCTTTGCGCCACTTCTTTTTAAGGTGTTTGAAGAAAAGGTTACGCCAGAAATAGTTTGTAATGGCTTTAAACGATGTGGACTTTATCCTTTTGACCCTTCAGCAGTAGATTATACGAAATGTATGGATCATGAAGTTCGTAGAATTGCACCAACTGTAGGTACAGGTACAGGAGTGGAAATAATTCTATTACTAGAATCTTTTATGAGGAAAGGTCGAGCAGAACAATTTAGACGAGCAAATGATGAATGGAAAGGTGATGAATCGGCTAAAGAACTGTTTTACGTCTGGAAAAAAATTCGCCAATATTGTCTATCTTCCACCTGTTTTCCTATTCAAGAAGGTAGGAGCTGTACTAGAGAAGCTACGCCTGTAAACACAGAATATGAGTTACCCAACATTTCCCCATCACTATTACAGCCATCTGAAAGCGCTCAAGCAAGTAGGCGCACATCTACAGCGTTTTCAGAAATGGAAATGATTGCGATTGATCAAAGTAAGAACCCGATATCCACTTCAGAAAACCAATTAATTCCGTTTGTCCAGGCTGCATCAATTTCAACGCCCACTCCAGAAACTTGCAATAGTTCTAAAGATGCTGCACCAATGGACGTTCTAGACGATATACTTTTCAATATGCCCCCTGTACTCTTTCAAACTCCGCCTAGCGCTTCAGTTAATCGGCGTACATCTGCAGTTACTCCAGAGCCTGAAATCGCATCTAAAGAACAAGAACGCAACACAGTTTCTACTTCCAAAAATAAACTAACCCAGCTGATGACCCAAAAGCAAAAACTAATTAGCCCTGCCTTTGGTAACCATATTTTGTGGCCGTCAGACTCGCCAATAAAGAAAAAAACAAAAGAACGCTTGCCACTTGCTGTGACATCAAAATATTTCATTAATTACTTTGAAAAAAAAGAAGAAGAAAAGCAGAAGAAGTTAGAAGAAATAGAAAACCGAAAACGAAAGCGTGAAGAGAAGAAAAAGAACAAAAGTAAAGTAAAGAAACCAATGATTCGCTCTCTCTCCAGTGACTCAGATGAAATAAAGAAACGTAAAGGGCAAGACAAAAGCATAAAAAAGAAACAAAACAGAATTATACAGAGTGACAGTGAATCAGACAATGACATAATTGATACAATACAATTAAATAAAGAAAATGAAAACGAAAATATACAAATAGTAGAACCTGAATCGGATTCCGAAGACAAAAACTTAAGTATTTTATCAACGAAGAAAACAGGAATATTTAAAGGAAATTATGTTATCATAAAATATGAGGGTTCTTATTTTCCAGGAATTGTCGAAAATATAGAAGAAGATATGTATGAAATCAGCACTATGGCTTATTCTACAAATAATACATTTAAATGGCCAGAAAAAACGGACAAGATCTGGTACTGTCGAAGAGATGTGATAGAAATTACAAATAAACCCGTACTCTCCAACAAAAGAGGATTTTACATTGTGGAGGAAATGAATAAATACCTTCCATTCACAATTTAACATAACGTTATTATTTTTTCTAATAATAGCTTGCTTAAAATTTTTAAATAAATATAATTTTCTTCAAAATTTTCGTTTTTTTTTTACATGGTCACCTAATGGTTCATTCATGCTCAGGCTTTGGAATTTGTTGGTCAACTATTGGCCCACATATAGTTTTTTATTTTATGATTCAATATTATGAAAAATGCTTCAAGTAAATGTATAACATTTATATATATAAACACCTCAAAGTTCACACAATCATTTACTACACTTAAATTTGAAGTAGATAATAAACCACGACTGTTATATAGTTTTGATTAGAAAAAAGCGCTTAACTGGTCAACTATTAGCACATAAACCCTATTCGTAAAGCACAAACAATCGCCTCCTTCAAAGATTTAGTTAAGTCTCACTATCTTTCTAAGGTTCAATAAGCTTGTCTCTTTTTTTTTTATGTCACTACTGTCCTACTCGTTTTATGTATTTTATTTATTTAAGTATTTTATTTAGGTTTATATATACAAAATATTTATGTAAGTTTATTATCTGTTTTGTTGTAGTTAACATCTTGCTTTCTGCACCGCTCGCTCAAGTTTTTTTTTATTGTCTGCTCCTTTCTACCATAAGGTTGGCTGGAAGAGATTGCATTAGCGATATATCCGCCTTTGTACTCATTTCTCTTAATGTTAATTGGTTTCAATGATGTATCTTTTCTTAAATGTATGTAAATGGTGCAATAAAGTGTTCATTCATTCATTCATTCGAAACACAAATTTTGAAAAATAAAATACTGCTCTTCACAGCTTCCCGCCAACAGTCCTCCAAAGTTACCTTGTCTTCCCAGAGAGAGAGCCAACAGGGGAGACAAGTCTATGAAACGAATATTTCAAAACAACTATAGCATGTAATCTGTGGTATATTATTTTCGACTAAGACTCCGTAATTCTGAACAATACTTATCCCAAGAAAATTTTAACTTAACGAAATGTGATTTGCCATTACAGGAAAACGCTTCTCGATTACCAAAATTAGTGAGTATTATTTTGAATTTTATTCAGGAAATCTGTTATTATTTTATCTATTTCTGCAGCAGCGGTGTTGGCATAGTATCTTAGTGTTTCGGTTTGAAGGATTTATTCATATCGAGTCGGTTACACGTTCCATCGATCCTGTACAACCTAGTATCAAAGTAATAAAAAATATCTTTTAATTATCAGACAATCAGGTGATTCAAGCCTGCAACGTCCTAACCTAACAACCTTAGATTAATGATTGGTCTCTGCGACGCTCAGGAGACCCATTATTAATCTATGCTAACAACTAAATAAACTTTCCAAACTTTCCATGGGGATCGAACCCTACAGCTGTTGACTACAGAATAAATAAATTACCTATTTATTTATTATGCGCCATGACCTCCGGGTCTGCAGACAGTTTGCAGGTAGTTTGAAGGATGAGTATTTTTTTCTTGGTCTATTAAATAGGTAGAGTTGTAAAAATATTCGTACTAAAAGTATTCTTGTCATCCATCATACTTTATTTACAGGGTTCAGTGAGGACTAAGATAATGCCAGGAACTAAGCTGTATCAATTGGTGTCGGTTCTAAAAGAATTGTCCCCGAAATTTCTTTACGTTATGAATGTTAATTAAAAATTTTGAGATTTATGTCATTATTTTATTTAGACTTTATTCAACAGATAACTTATTCCATGAAGAGATCTCTTCCAGTCAACCGAAATGTTACAGAAAAAAATTACAAAATTAAACAGGAGCTAGAAGTTGTCCAACCATCTTTATTACAAAATTGGTAAAATTTAATAAAAGAAATTATTGGCAGCTATCCAAATCGTAGATAAATCTTACCTAAAGAAGGAAGTATAGAAATTCGTTGAATAAAACTTACGTTTAGAGAACTAAATATCTAAGCTAAATGCCTTTATGATCTATGGTCAATGTATTAATGTCGTGCCCTCCATAAATATTTTCAAGTTTACACAGTTTGGATGCCACATACTGAATGCAGTTTATAAGTTTATCCTTGATCTTACAAGGGTCGTCGTAATCAATGTAATCAACCATCTTCCTAAAGGCGTCTTTGACCGTTTTCGGATCTTCAACTTTATTAATGCCTTCCAAAAAAAGATCTATGCTCTTGGGATATTTTCTTATAAAAGTCACAATTTCATTTAATTTTTGCCGATGGTCTTGTCTTAACATTCGAGCAATATATTCTCTATGTTGAAATTCCTTTTTTAAAGTTGCCTCATCTTTACGGAAATGCCTGTGTCGCGCAGGTATGTAATCATATTCGCCATACAATTTTCTTCTAAATATATCATTCTCTCTTTCGTCACTGTCGAAATTCAAATAAAGAATTTCTACTAATTTATTATTATCAATTCCTTCGAAAATAACAGTTTTATCAAAAGGCAAGTTGAGTAGTTCAGGTAAATGATCGTTTGATTCGCGAAAATGTTCTCCAAATGTGTGATGCCCTATTGCGGTAATCTGAAAATAAGCAAATTTATAATGTAAATTAGAACTAAAGTTTGCCCCCTACGTCTCAGTACTGTAGGATTCATGAATAGGTCGAAATAGCTTTACAAAGTGCCTGCATAATTTGAAGTAGGTACAAAATCTACTAAAAACAGACAATGCAAATTAAAAACATTAAAAACCAAACGTAATTTTACCGATGTTTTAACTAACACCTAATTTCAAATAAGCTCCACTTTACCTACCTACATATATTTAAAAAACAAATTACAATAAATAAAAAAGCAACCACCGTCATCGCCAGCCAAAATTCGCGCGAAATATTTTATAGGTACTGAAAATGAAAGTACAACCAATTCAATTTAAAAATAATACAATTTAATAAAGAAACTGGTATATAAATGTAATATCAATTTATATTTATGGCTATTGATAACGATAAAGTGTGATGAAAAATTACGCTTTTAGTCATGGTCCTTGATTTGGCGGCACTGGTTATTAAAATAGAGCGACTGCCGTCTGACCTCCGTTACCCTTTTTACAGGGAAATTAGCCTAACAGGAATATGCTCCGAGATGCGTTAGTGGCCAACACTGTCAGATTTTTTCAGGCTACCTAAAAGCATCTGACACACCCTAACAACTGTCATCTATCAATAACAATCGAAATCAACGGTTTGACGTGCTTTCCGAAGCACGGAGGAGCTTAAGACTTTAATGGGAAATAAAGAAAAATGTTCAAATATAAAAAAAAATCTTGTAGAGGGAGAATTTTTAATGGGTTCAGATTTAAAAATTCTTTTTGAAGGAGAATATTTTTTTAGTTTGACTAATTTGTTTAAAGTAATTGACTGAGCAAGCGAAGCGTCCCCATTTGTCGAAAGTTTTTTTTTGATTGGGGGAAAGATGAGGGGAAATAGGGGTAAAGATTGCTATAGCGTTTGGAAGGCATATTAAAATTTAAAATAGTAAATGTCATTGTCGGTTTTTCAGGGGAATCAAATGTGATTATTTTATTTTTTTAAATTCCAAGTAGTTCACGACTTCATCTCTACAGCGGTACTTGGAACGACCGACTGGCCGCCTGTCTAACGTCAATCTTCATTGGGCAGTATGTTTAGATGATACCACTGGTTTTTTCTTCATCGCATTTGACGAACCTAACCTAAACTTCGTACCGCTTCGTCCGATATCTTTGGAATGGAATGTCCGATTTCATTCCTTCAAAGAGTAATTATTACAGGTATTTTAATACTAATACAGATAATTTAATAAATCATTTCATATTCAAGAAGTGTTTACCAGATTTACCATTCTTGAATATGAAATGATTCATTTGGATAAGGATCAATACCGAGAATCTAATAATATGGCTTAGTTTGTACCGGCGTTACTATTTAAAATTTAAAAATGAAAAATTAGTTGTTGTAACGTAACTACAATAGTTAGACATATGGTACCGCGGTACAATATTTTCTTCTGATCTATCTCTTAAAGTACAGCCAGCGTATGCAATGTAAGAGCAAAAAAATGTGTCAATTTACATCACATTAGAAACCTCTAAAATTATCAGTGTTCCTCTGCTATATTATGCATGTATTATACATATAAACCTTCCTCTCGAAACAACCTATTTAATTAAACAAACCCCATCAAAATCTGTTGCGTAGTTTTAAAGACTTAAGCATACATAGGGACAGACAGAGGAATGAGACTACGTTTGTAATATACTAAGAGTACTTAATGATAACAAGTGTTTTGAAAGTAAAAAGACTGAAAATCAAATGGAAATTGATTTATTGAAATTAAAGTACATCGGTCAAACATACGTGACTTATTTTGCAATGTCCTTTCCAAATTGGAAACAACTACAAAGTATGCTTTCCGTATCGAACACACGACATTCCTATTTATGGCATACGCCTACTGGAGGCCTATTTTTGAAATGTGTAACTCAAGCAAAATCGCGGAGTCGAATAATTTTTGATCAAAATCGAATGACTTTCGTTAGATATCGAAGGATTTATATTTATTTATTTAAACTTTATTATACAAAATACAATTGTATAGCACAATATGCAAACTTAATGCTAAAAGCATTATCCAACAGTCAACCTTTGGGTTATTAAAATCAGAGAATGTCAAATGGGTATTAACCACGGAGAGTCGGTATTGACAATATATAAAAAACAATTCTTTATATATTAGGTTGGGGAATAAGTCTTTTCGCATATAGAATTACTAGCTGTGCCCGCGACTTCGTCCGCGTGGAATAGTTATTTTGGGAATCATATTTATTTTTTGGTTATAAACCTACCTCCTCAGCTTTATTATAAATTACCTATAGCTGTTACCCACGACTTATTATAGACGATTTAGTTACATTCTGTGAAGCTAAACGTTGAGAACGTTCAGCGCTTGATTCCCGACCGATAATATACTGTAGCGGACATTTTTTTAGATAATTTAAAGAGGAATATTTCTTTCATATATATTTTTGGGTATCTCGAACGGTTTTCGCAGCGCACGCAACAGAAGCCTTCAAAGATGAAAAAAATTCCCCGTTTTTTCCACATTTTCGACTGTTTCTTCGCTCCTATTAGTCGCAACGTGATGTTATATAGCCTAAAGCCTTCCTCGATAAACGATCTATCCAAGACAAAAAGAATTTTTCAATTCGAACCAGTAGTTCCTGAGATTAGCGCGTTCACACAAACAAACAAACTCTTCAGCTTTATAATATTAGTAATATGTTGTTGTATCGACATATATCAAAAATATAGATAGAATGAACTTTTTTTTTTTTGAAATAGGTACCGAATATTTATTTAGTAGTAAGTATGTATGCATGTATAAATTGTTTGGCTCGCTCTGTACTGCTCGAGCAGTTCGAGATTGTGTGTAGTAGCAGACGCGATATGCATTCGCAGCATAAAGCAGTTAATTCTAACTACTTCAAGCAGTCCGTATATGGCGGCCCTAGCCGCTACCGACTACGCCAACAAAAGTAATAAACACCATAAAAACCATTTCATTTACAATGTCAAGGCACTGTTCGCGAGGTCTACTGTTCACAGTACTACTAGTAGATAACCATTAAAGACGTTCGACGACGACATCAGAGCTCGTTAGTAAGATACACCGGCTGGAGGTTGAGGGTAAAAAGTAAGTTTAAAAAATACATACTCGTAGTAAGTCTATCTAACTATACGAATCGTTCTAACAACGGCCCATTTTTCAAACTGAAACTTGTCGAAAGCCCCGAGTGTAGGGCATGTGCCGAGGCAGAGGAGTCCATAGGCCACATTTTGTGTCATTGTGAAGAGAAACGATCCTTCTGGATGCTACAAAAGGCAGAATACGACTAACTAGCAATAAATTTAGAGGACATCGATCGTACGTATCCGAGAAACAGGTGAACTGCTGCTATCCCCAAACGGTAGTCAGTAAAATCAAATCCGGCATCCAATCAACTCGCTCGGAAGAATCAATTAAGTTAGGCTTCCATGACCATGCGTATCAATTTTAGCAATAAAACCAACAAAAACACGAAATTCACATTTAATTCAAACCCAAAAGTTTTGATGAAGATGATCTATAATCAGATTATTGGTCGGGTGTTTGTACAGCCCGTCTTTAGCGACAGCACATTCACTCCTAGTCTCAGCGTATCTAAAACATTTCAGCATAGATATAATCTTCCGTTTATCCCTCACCTCGCACACATTTGGTGCGTATTGCTGTAGAATTGACAATATAGTCGGTATTTCATCGTTGTCCCTTGTTCTATTTATACTAGATACCCTCATCATTTCAGTATAAAAATAATTTGTAGTCAGTATACGATATCGTAGAAAATCTAACAGATGTAAGACATTCCTTTCGAGCGTTCTTTGTGATATTGTACTATTACCTTTTAATTGCTTTAGAGTGATACCACTGAATATTCTTCTTGTATTCGCGTGGTTTTCAATTTTAGTTACTTTTTTGTGTTTATCTACTGGACTATCGACAAACATTATTTTTAATTCCGGTTTTTTGTAATCATTATATTCTCTTTTTTTATGAAATATTGAATATAGAGGTGATTCTTCAGATTCTGTTTGTAAGTTTTGTATGTAATTGTCGTATCCTTTTGATTCCCTTAGATCGTGAAGTAAAATCAATGTGACTGTCTGTAAATAAATAAATCGCATCCAAACTGTATTAGTTAAAACTACTTTTCGAGTGTTACTAAATAAAATCAGCGTCTAACAATTTTGAAATATATTTTAACCTACTTACTCAGAGGGGTTAATAATTACTGCAGCATTAACATTAAAAAAACATACAATTCTCCCTCAGTGGGAGAAATAATATGTAGGAGATCAAATTCTCCCACTAAGGGAGGTTCTTTTTCATAGAATTTGCATAAGTAATCATTGATGTCTCTGAGTACGGCTGTTACTCATATATTCTTCATCCAAATCAGTTTTGCCAGTTACATCATCCGCATAAACTTCAGAGCTCAAATGAGACATCACAAGTCATCATAATGGAGCGACTGTCATATTGACTTATCAACGAACTTCAGAAATGGCAAACATAACGGAGTTATTACTTTTCAACGTTTTTCGATATTTATACTATTATTAATATTTCTCACACAACTCCAAATTAAGCTTTGATTCAATTTATTCATGATTTGATCATATTAAGATTTGATTTGATTTAAAAAGTCAAATTACCTACTATTTTAAAATACAGAATCATATTCCAGTATATTTTTATATTATATTTATGAATTACGAAACAAAAGAAAGTGTAAATATAAAACTAAACCTGAAAAAATATTTTACGATCGATTTATAGCTAACAATTCGATAACTATGTAGGTAGTTATTTTGAGAGTTGAAATATTATATTATTGTGAATACACCTTTATAGCTACACAAACTTTATTCAACATATAACACAAAACTAATCTAAGCATGTATAATGCTTAAAATAAAAATTTATTTTTTAATTTCATTGATAATGATAAAAGAGGTATGTTATAATAATACCACCTGTTCCTTTATTTAGGTAGATAAAGATGGCCGCATTCTAAGCAAGTTTTTTTTCTTTTGATTGCTTTTATATAAAACAAATGGTTTCATGTTTATATAACGATTTTGGTATTTTATTGTAATCAAGCTGTTTTCTGCAGCTCCGCCTGCGTCAAAAAGTAGCCAATGTTTGACCCCGGGTCTTCAACTATATTCATACCAAATTTCATCACAACCCGTTCAGCAGCGGTTAGGCCGTGAAAGCGTAACAGACAGACAGACTTAATATTATATAAAGTATGGATGGACATGGAAGTATGGATATAAATGGACAAAAATTATAAATCTAGGTAGAGTTGGCAACATTGACTACTAAGGATTTTGCACTACAAAATTAATTCATCACAAATAACATTATTATTTTTGTATTTTTTTTTTCTTGTACGCCTCTTTGCCTCTTTCTTTAGTAGTTCCTGTCGCGGGTCTGCTGGAAGAAATAAGTAGAACCCTTGTACACAGTTTTCCTAATGTTAAGTTTCCAATGTATATTTACAGCGTGTACATGAAATAAATAAATAAACATTATGGGGAATACATTTTATAAAGCTGTTGGTCCCGGTCGTGAGGCTGTGTCAGATGCCTCTAAGCAGCCAGAAAAAAACTGACAGTGTTGTCCTCTGACACACCTCAGGTCATGTTCCTGTTGTCTGGTTTCCCTGTAAAAAGGGCTACGGAGGCCAGAAGGCAGTTGCTCCATTGTATTAACCAGTGCCGCCAAATCTAGAACCATGACTTACAGCGTACTCTCGGCTACGAAGCGTAAGCTTACGACGCACCTAGGAAAATATGGTTGGGTAAACAAAGAAGATTTTATAAAACTAAAACTAGCATAAACTTAAATTTTTTTTCAGATAGAATCCCGAAAAGTTTATGTTCGGCCTGAATTCAGATTCATCCACTATCCTATAGTGGCTTATACAAGTAAACTTTATGTGCCCTATACACACACACCCAAGAAAAGATGGCCACATCATGTGTGAATTGCGTTTTTATATAAAAATACATGATTCACTTTGTAAGGTTTTTGTATAAAAATAGTAGATAGAATATTTTACCTTCAAAAGTTCCGTAAAGCTGTTTTTATGAGGATTCCGATATTAAAATAGTCTTGTTTCTCTTTCACCTTGTAAGGGTTGACTAGAAGAGATTGTCTAGCAATAAGTCCGCCTTTGCTCATATTATGTTCAAGTCTTTGTAAATCAATCAATCAATCAAATATTTATTTGCATAAAATGTACGTTTTACAATGATTTTACAATATAAATAGGTACCCAAATAAATGTTAAATTATTTGTTACTGTATGTGGGCAATAAAGATATTTTGTATTGTATTGTACTTGTGAGTATTCCAGTTGATTGAATAGTATTTGTGAAAAAGTTACAACAAAAAAAAAGCAAATCTATAGCAAGTGGATGACGAATACCTATTGGAATCTGTAGAAGGCAATTTTTGGTAAATATAAAAATAAAAAAATCATTCATTCTCTCCACTAAAAAGGCATGTGAACAAGTTATCAAAAATATTATATTAAAAATATATAATACTATAAGACCCAGCACCCAGTTCATACCAGTGGATGCGCGGCGAAGATAGTTACTGAGAATAAATCAATTTAAAATAAACTTAACTACTATGACATGCGGATGAAAATGGCACGCCAAAGGTCGATTTTAGGGAGAGGTCATCATAGTAGTAAAAAGTTTTTTTAATTGATTAATTCTCATTATGTTCGCCGCGCCTCCACTGCTGTGTGCGGGGCCCTAATGCTTGCATGGGACAATTGGTCTATGTTATAAGTATCTGGTCTCTCACTGGTTAGCCCCTACTTGTGTTTTTTGATCATTAGTATAAAATAAGATTTTACTCAATTACTGATGTCCTATGTACACTCAAAGACAGTTACACTTGGCCCCTCAGTTATTACTGTGGGTATGATAAGTGGGTCACGTATATCGGTCCTCGACTGTACTTGATAATGTAGGTACTTTAATATGTGTTATGTATGTAAAGTTTAAAGCGATACAACATTCAGGACCTCCCCTTTAGACTTTAAGAAAGACTGCTCCTGCAGAGGAGTGCCTTTACCACAACATAAGCTGTATCCCATCTGCTCATAGTCAAGAGGACTGATTGCAGTAAATGATTATAAAAAAATATATAAGTAACTCAGTCCACAGACAATAAACTTCTGATATATAGAACAATTCCCCGACCTATAAGGACTTACGGACGTAGTGCATCTCACTCCAACATCTCCATAATGCAAAGGCTACAGAACAGCATTTTAAGAAATATCGCTAACACGAATGCCAAGATTCGCAATGGGCTACAGGTGTACACCATAAAAGAGGAGATAAAGACTCATGGCTGGGCACTACAAGAGTCATCTAATCAACCACCTACCTAAATAAAAAAAGGAGATAACATACAGGAACTGGATTCCAAATTATAATGGAGGTTGCTGCCACTGGGGAACGACTCCGTCCTGCCACATTCCATTGACAAAAGACTGATTGCATATATGCTTGACCCAAACGTTGACTGTTTGATAATGCTTTTAGCATTAAGTCCACCTATTGTGCTTTACAATTGTTTTTGTACAACAAAGTTTAATGTTACTTACTTTCTCATTCTACCCCCACTCAGTTATCTTTGCATCAACGAAGTCTTCTACTTTAAATTTCTTTATACTTGGTGGCAAATCTTCTAAAGTATCAAAATTGTTATTATAAGTCCAAGGAAGAACATGGGTGATGCCATTGCTATCGTACAGGACTGTGTTATCGTTCTTCTTGGTCGGCACATTTTTGTCATCAAGCAATTTGTTGTAGAGATCTTGGAATGAAGGCTGAAGCATGTCCGCTTTTGTTCTGTTTTTTGTGGCAACTGAAATTATAAAAGGAAAGATGATGAATTATGTATCATATTAAAATGAAAGAACAACTTTTGCTTTGTAATATAAATATTGTAAACTAATGGTTTCCCGAAGCTCCATCTGCATCAAAAAATAGCCTATATTTGACCCCCCGGGTCTTCAACTATATTCAAACTAAATTTTGAGATACATAGGAAGTGAGCTCATTTTGGCTTCCTAGCTAAAAAGGTGTATGACAGTATGAATGACTTAAAGTAGAAATATAAAGTATAGTTTAAAAATTCTTTATTGCACTATAGAAAAATTCTAAAAATGGAAAGAAATATTGTGAGACAAGATCATTCCTATCGCAAATGCAATGTCTTCCAGGCTACTTCATGGTAGATACCTATATAGATATATATATATACCATAGAAATTTTACCATATTCTCTCATTTCATTTAATTCTTCTTGTGTGTAGTGGGAATATCTGCAAATTCCCCCAAATTGACACTCGCCTCGAGCAAACCGGAGGCAAGGCTTTTTCTTTTGTTCCTCTGCCAATATTGTTTCTGGATCTAGGAGAATAAATTAAATTTTTTGGATAAAAAAATAAAATAACTAAAGGAGCTTGATAGTTGAGCGCGGATGCATCCGTAAAAATCGCACGAGTCCAGCAACGGCGATATGAGACACTTATTGGATTGGTAGCCATTATAAGCACTTTGTATGCAACTCCTTCATGCTCCGGTTTTGATCGACAGATCCTATTATCCTTTTCAGTGTTCCGTACCTCGTTATTTTATAGCACCCAAAATTAAGGCTATGGTCACTTCTTAGCCTGGATATAACTAAGTTATTCAGCTTTTACTTTAGCTATTTACTTCAATAATTTGTAAAAATGTTTGATTTGTTTACTAACCTTTAAATTGTTGATAATGTTCTTGAACCAACTTCTGATGCACGATACCTTTGTTGTGAGTTTTAACTATGGCGGGTGTTGCTACCATACTTTTGTCACAGTAATTGCAGTAATATCTCTTCCCCATGTTGTATAAAATAAATTTAATTAAATAAAATCGAATCGAAAAACCGAACAACAAACAAAACATTTACTTGGTGTCAGCTGGAAATTTATGGCATTTTGTTTGGCAGTTTGACATTGACATTCATTCTCAATTCAACATTTTTTTTTATGACAATAATCTACCGTTTTAGCCTTGGATCCAAGTTGTTTAAGGCCTTGCTTCGCATGCTCATTTGCAATGCAAAGGACTTTATAAAGAAATCTAAAAATTAATAAACTTTCGACTTACTTATAATCATATATTTAGAATTTTTACTACATGTACAACCAATGTTCAGCAGCGGACTGCCCGTGGTTGTAAATATTATGATGATGATGATTCTAAGAAGTTCATCGCAGTATGATGTACGGGAGAAAGTTTGTTTTGAAGCGTTATGTATAGGTACAGTGCATAAGTTGTAGCTAAAGTATGATTACGAACTTCCTTTGGGACTGCTATTTTTGAGATCGATGTTTCATGTTACTTGGTTCAACTAGTGGGACTAGTTATACCCATTACACTATAATACCAAACAAAACCAACTTACTTAGGTATTGATTGCATTTAAACTAGAACGACACATACTTCGTTCTCAAAACAGTACTCGTGACCTAGGGATGATAGAAACTTAGATGTTTTAAACTAACATTTGTTTTAAAATTTATTTTTAAATATAGGAATATAGGTACAGCAATTGATCACTACCCCTTACGTACTTATTTTATAAGAGATGAAAAACTTTAGTGCGCAAAAAAGTTTCAAGGCTCAGCTCTTTATGAAATCTAACGTTGTCAGTTAGGTACTTACTTTAATAAAGTTCAATAAGGTTGGTAATAAAACTATCTCAGTGTCCGATACTAAATTATGCAAAATGTTGATTAGTAAAGAGCGCCTCCTTTTATCGATGTTCAAATTAATCTAGGAACATTTTTATCTTTATCTAACATGAATTAGACCCTAAATTTAAAAAGGTTGGTACGAAGATAACGGTTTTAAAGACGGTGTACTAATATACTCGTATGGATAGTTGTTTGATGGTCTATAAGAATTTGTAATCCAATTTGGAAAGATGTCCATGTGTGGATTTAACTGAGCTCGGTGATTTGGGTTGAAGCCAGCTGCATATCCAGTCGTTGGGTATTGTAAAGTTGTTGGAATTGTGTAGGGTTGACTTGTTATCTGACCTGAAATATTTACAATAAAATGTACAAAAACTCAGTTATTAACATTTTCGCGGAAGTATTCCTAGTAACTATTACATTTTCTCTGAGGTCTGGTAAAATAAAATTTAGCATTGACTTTTAGTGAAATTTACGATTTGCCTAGTCGTTGGAGTGCCTACCAAGTCCTACGTCTACCTTTACCTAGCGTCTTATCTTTTTCTTTGTAAGTGTTCTACTACATTAATAAAAATCTATTATTAGTTTTTCATGTAATGTTTATTCAAACAACTGTGAAGACATACCTCTACAACAATCCAAGTCAGCAACACGAAGTCTTTTTAATGGTAATAAATCATGTAATATTAGATGATTTGCTGGTTCAGTCTTAGGAATGATCGCGTCAGGACTCATCATTCTTCTATAAGGGTATTTAGGTTTCCTGCTGTCAGCTAAAAAGCTAGATGAAAACATAGTAGTTTCATCACCTTTAAATTCATTCTCTGCCAACCTTTGGCGATATGGTATAAAACTGAGTCCTGGTTCAGTCGTAGGACTGACATTCACATCAGAACTTTTGATTCTTCTTTCAGGGTAATTAGTACTGCTGTCATCAAAAAGACTACGATAACTGTTTGCGTCTTCTTCACTTTTCAATTCACTCTCCATCGACCTTAAAAGTAATGGAATTTCTACTATTGGGCGATATGGTGAATCGTTTAAGCCTTGATTAGTATTAGGAACGACAATATCTGAATTCATCATTCTTCTTTCAGAGTATTTAGATTTAATGCTGTCATCTCTATGAGCGTAATCAATATCTTCTTCAGGTCCCGACCTTACTACTGAATCTATTATAAGAGGCGCAAATTCATTTTCATTATTTAATGGTGTATTTCGTCCAACGTCTTCTGTATTAAGCATTTCCTCGATTAAATCTTCAGTATCCATAGCTATACTTCGAGATATAGCCAAATCATCAAAATCTTGAAGATGATCAGTACCAACTTTTTCTTCTAACTCATAGTTTTCTTCCGATCTATCGAACTTTTTGAAGCCTTCAGTAATAAATTCTTTTACGTCGTCGAATTGGTGATCATCCGGGCTTATGTTATTGAAAAACACCTAAAAATAATATAAATTAGGTACTTACGAGGAGAGTTAGTATTCAGCTAGTTATTAATTTGAATGATTTTATTTATTTTTGTAAACATGGTATTTAGTAGGTACCGCAAACAAATTACTGAACATAGACCGGTATTTTTATTAAAATTAAGTAAGGTTATCTATTCATTTTGTAAATACTTACTTCAGCTAAAACTGCGAGGCGAAAAGTTATTAAAATATAATAAGCAAAATATATTCATTTCTAAAAAATTTACACCACCACTTTACCAAAATACCTACGTGTTTCACACAATGATCTTCTTGTTTTACTGATGGATTAGTTTCTTTGTGATTGAATAAATGTGAAATCAATTTTCTATAGAGCGTGCAAATGAATGTGGAAAATGAAAATTTTATTTACCTACCTTTTGTCACGCTACTTGTAAATCATCATCATCCTAGCGTGTATTTCTAGTTGCGTCGTCAGCTTACGCTTTGGAGCTTAGGGTATAATAATAATAAGGGATGTGACGACCCCATCGCCCACTGGGTTCTCTTCCCAGTGCAGTCAGTCTCCGCAGGGCAGCTTGTGGCGAGCTGTTGGTGAGTGTCGACACCGCGGAGTCGCAAGAGGTATATTGCTCGAGAGTGGAAGTGTATTGCACGTCATGGCGTAATAACGGGGAAACCCGCTCACGAGGCAACTCGCGATGGCTAAACCGGAGCCGCACCTCTCGGCCCCCTTAGCCGCTCATCCCAATGTTGCCCCTCTGTTGCGACTACGTGGCGACTATTTGGGGGGCCCATTCACTGAGTGGCGAGTCACCGCCTGCCACTAATAGTCAGTAATCATGATTATGGCAGGTGCCTGAATTCCTATATAATTTAAACCACCCAAACTTCATCACCATAATCCATTTATTCTTTTCACTCATTAGAAATAGTTCCTCCTCCTGCCGAGACCTGTTCATGGAAATGTCAACTATTGACAAGGCCGAAAACGGGTTTTGGCAGGAGCACCACATGACATCGACTTCTTCAAAGGGCCTCTACGCGTTGGATCAATATCCACTCGCAAGCCTTTTAAAGGCCCGGGGTAACCCGTGAATTCCAAAAGGAGATACAATAATAAACACTTTATTGCACCAGAAAAAATACAGTTTTGAGACACATACATGTAGACATAATGATGTGCAAAGGCGGCCTTATCGTAATAGCAATTTCTTACAGGCAACCCTTTTTGTAGGAAAAATTTCAAGAAAAGAGATAGGCATGGTGCAGAAACATAAGCTTAATATAATAGTATAAACTTACACAAAATAAACTAAAATAAACTTACTTAAAGTTACATATCGGTACAAATATAAAATACAGAAATAAATATACTTCAAATAATGATGTAAGATCAATTTTAGGACCTAACGTAACATCTCACATCATTCACCCCCATCTAGAAAATGCTCTTTCACTTGTGCTTTAAAACTCGCAAGAGTTTGAGCACGCCGAATTACAACTGGCAGAGCGTTCCAGAGTCTCACAGCTTGCACTGTGTAGGATTGAGGAAAAAATGGGCCATTGTAATCAGGCATCACTAGACGAAGATGTAGGAGCTGTGTATGGCCCGCCCTTCAAATTCGCTGTGAAAAGTAAAAATATTTCTAAGATATTGAGGATAGGAAGGATTAAACAGAATAGAAAACAGCAGTGACAGAATGTGCCAATCACGGCGAAGTCGAATAGGAAGCTATTTTAATTGCGTACGAAATTGAGAAACATGATCATATTTACGAAGGCTAAATATGAATCTGATAAAAAGGTTTTGGAAGGCTCAAGCTTGCTTAATTGCTGTTAAGTCATGGTCCTAGTTTTGGCGGCACTAGTTTTTACAATGGAGCGACTGCCGTCTGACCTCCGTGACCGTTATTACAGGGGCTACTTGTAAGTATCTGCGGTAAATAACTAAAAAGTTTACTTGTTACGGATCATAGTATAATATTAAAGAAATCACTTAAGATCGATAAGTGAAAAAGATGTTCCGTTTTTAAAAGTTGGTGATTTTGAGTAGGCATGATGAAAGTTAAAATATTTCACAATATTTTTAGATCGACCACTATGTTAATGTGTAGCCTAAAATCTTAGCTATTGTTACGACCGGGGGGTTTTTGGAGAATCAATTTGGATAAAATACCTGGTGACTCGAAAAGCCGTTTATTTTCACAAGGATGGTCGTCGACGTCACTTAACTTCACTAATCACTCACAATGTCTCTCACAAAACTCTTGTAACTCAGCCACAGACATTTATGACGTAAACAGACTGAAGGTATGCTATTACTTAGCGTAGCAAAAACACACACATGCAAAACTATGTAGCCTGGGCTGTATCTAGTGTAGGGTAAGATGTTTACGATAATGCTCTCCATGATTTCAAGAAATGTATAAATGTTGTGTGGAGTACATGATCTGAGATTATTTATATGGTATTCTACTCTATTATTTTTAGTATTCACCGATCCAACAACGTAGCTTACAAAATGGCGTCACGGGCAAAAATTGTTAAATACCGTTAAATACCACGCTTTGTATAATATCTATGTGTGAGTGAATGTTGCTACAGGTGTCTGTGTAACTCAGCTAAACTTGAACTGGCTTCCTGTGGCACCTTCCGCAGTTTACATAGCCCGGGAACAGCGTTCGATAAGTTTCCAGAAAGTTCACAATTACTCCAGAAGAGTAAGAGAGAGAGACAGCAATACTTTCGGTCTCGTTCATTCTCGTTTCGTCGTTTCTCGAACACGTGAGAGCGAGACAAAGCAATATGCGAGAGCGAGACAAGCAATGTACTAGATCATTCGCGTAATTATTCCCGTATGGAATTTGGTATGCCTATGTAAATCCCTTACAGAATGAACTGTAAAATAAATAGTTTTTTTAGTAGGTTAGTGCTGAAAAAATCATGACAGTAGCACGTTTCCCTCATTGACCAACTGGTATGCACAACTAGTTGTACTATCCAAAATAAGTGTTCCTAATGGCACAACTACAATAAGAATTAGATACGATTAGTCCCTTTTCCCCCACTGCCCAACTGATTGCTCAACTCAGTTGCACAAGTTGAGCAGTCCGTCATTCGTTACAGGTATTTACTACTGCTCAACATAATAAATTTTAAAGATAAATTATTATTTTCGTAAAAAAGCTACAGAGTAATTTTTTATCAAAAAAAAAAAAAATCATGTAATAAGTATTATGAACGAAAATCATTCGATATCGAACATAAATTATTTGACTCACCGATTTAGCGTGACTCACACTTTTTTAGATACCTAGTACTCCAAGAAGTGTTACACTAAAGCGCATTTTAATGGTTAAAGTTAAGACAATCCATGTGGCTAGGGTTGATTGGATAATTATGAAAAACGTGAATGTGCTGTAGTGCCCAGGGTTCGCTCTAGGTCTATCTAATAAATAAAACAAAGTACTTGATTATAATAATAATAATTTATTTTTCAAATAGTATCTAATATGTATCAAAATTAAATTAAACAGGTAAGAACATAAAACAACGAAAAACTCAGAAATTTATTTCGTCTATTTATCAAAAAATACATTTCTAAATTATTACTTTTTAAGTAAGATTATTTATTAGACTCATTTTGGTACATATTATAATTGCACTAATTATTGCAATAATTAGTTGGTTACTTTGATATTTGTATAAACCTGTAAAATGGTGTGTTTTCCAGAAGCTGCCAACAAATGCTGAGGCAGTAAGGCCCATTAGCGATTGACGAGTAAAAAAAATATGAAAAAAAAAACAGAGAGATCAACATTAACTACAGGAATATGATATAAGCATGTGTCGGCCAGTTAAGCCTCACGAGTCTTATTTCTATATGGCGAGGTTTCATCATCATCATCATTTCAGCAGCGGCCTGCGAGGTATAACGGTTATTTTTTTTTAAGCATAAAATTTTTAACTATAATGAAACTTGGCATACTGATTTTTGGCATAATTACTTATTATTAAGAATAATGTTCTTATTCATAACAGTATTTTCATAATTATTTGTAGCATAATGTTTTTAAGCATAATCGTGTATAGGCAATAAATTATGAAGGCATAACATTTATTTAAAAACTGTACCTACTTCCGTACTACCCGTAAGTTAACTTTTATGCGTTTATGTAAATAGTTTATCAAATTCTTTATCTTTCTTTGTCACGTGTTATTTTTTTTTTACTAATTTTATATTTTCCAAATGGACATTACTACCGATCTTTAAATTCTCATAAAAAACTATTGTAGAAAATATCAAAGTCAGTCAGTATGCTTTCAATTTAAAATTTTAACACCTTGTCATCAACTTAATTGTTTATTTAAACATATTGGCGGCTAATGGATGGCCCAAGGGCTTCCACCACCGCACCATAACCTATTGCTACACTACAATGCACAAATACATACTTCCGTACTATCCGTACTTCTACACTTATATAACTAATTTTAATTTTGTTTCTATTATTATATTATGCGAATTAACTTTATGCCAAAACATGTTATCATAAAAGTCAATTATGCCAAAAAACATTTATGCCTAAGAACTATTATGCCGAACTCTGTATGTCTATTAAGACAAAACATAAAGCGTAAAGAAAGTATCTCGGTTTAACTTTGGCACACAGAAAATGTTGTTTGCACGAGACTAAACTTGAGTACTAAACCAATAGGCAATGCAAAAGATTATAACAACAATAAAATTACTAATATCTATATAAGATACTAAAGTGCGGGTGTAGTTGGTGTGACGGTAGTTGCGCGTTTTGTAGTAGTGGTCATATCTGGTTTGAACACACTCAAAAGTTCATTCATGTTTACAACACTGCCGCAGACGAACAAAGCTATACCAATGGCAATGAATGCGACACTTCTCCACAGGCGCCACTTGTACGGCCCGAATCCCGGTCGGTGCCAAATAACGAGCAGGTTGATGATGTTTGGCCAGATAAACGCCATATTTGACAGGCAGAATGCGCCGAGCTGTCAAAAAACGTAAATTGAATGAATGATTGAATGAATAAACACTTTATTGCACCATTTACATACAAAGAAAAAATACAGCACTAAAACCAATTGATAAGAAATGAGTACCAAGGCGGACTTATCGATAATGCAATCTCTTCCAGATCTTTGATAGAAAGGAGCAGAGAAAAAAAAACATGAGCTTAATATGTCAAACTTTAAAACGAAGATAACAAGATAACTGTAATTCAAAAAACTAAAAACCCCGACTGCCTTTCTGTGTAATTTGGAAATAAAAAAAAAAACAAAAATATCAGCATTAGGAATTGTTTATTTTTTATTTTGACATACCCAATGTCACTTTCACAGTAAATACGAATCTAATAACACTTACACCTAGATTCTTAAACCTTCACTCAAACTCGACTCAACCTTACTCCACCTCATTGGTGTGATTAGTTGTCACAAGCTTCCTTGACTTGAGATGATTTCTCATTGGAGGTGAGTATCGAACTGTCAATTATAAGGTTGGTCGAAAGGTACCTTGAGGCGTCCTTGAAATGAATTAAAGTAGATAAAAAACGGGTTTTTGCCACTTTTGGCCTAGGTATTTACTTACTTCGTTTTATTTTTTACTCTATTCTTTTGTAATTGTTATTATAACCTTATTGGGGTTTGCTCAAACAACCAACTAAAAATGTTGTTTTCAAGGGATGTTCGAGGACTTCCATAAGGCGCCCTCGAATCAGTTTGAGTGAAGGACGTTCATAAGGTTATTATGTTTGGGTTAGTTTAATAATTGGGCTCCGCGACGAGCGGCATGCTCAGGCTGCAGAGTGTGCCAAACATTTATAGATGTATACTTAACTACATCTTGAAAAGCATAATCCTCCTTCTGTCGCAGTCGGGTAAAATAATAAACATCAATACACATCTTATTTCGAGAGTGCTTCCCAGTTGCATCTTCAGCTAGCCCATCAGAGCCCAGGATATGCTTTTATCTTAGTCCTAGAGTTGGCGGTCCCTTGGGGAATTGAGAGAGGAACGAACGGTCCTAAAGGGTTATATTACAAATGAGCGACTGTCATTGGTCATCTCCGAAACCCTTTTTACAGGGAAATCAGTACTACTGATCTACACTACGACACTATACGTGCAAAATGGTTTAAGCAGTTCGCACACGGCGCTATTCCAATGAAACTTGAGATACGCTACCCGTATACTAACAGTCGCACGAAAGTACATAATTATACAAAATTAGCTATGTCCGCAGACGACGCGACTCATGCGACGCTACCTGTCATACGTCGTACACGAATCAAGTTGCATCGCATTCCCTTCGCATTCGCGTCTCACGAATTGCATAACGCCGTATGCAAATGGGCTTATCGTGATAGACGAGCGCAGGCTGCGCTGTCTAAATAGCTCTATTCAAACTGATGCGAATCCCGCGCAACTTGCGGGACGCCTACAGAAATAAGAAAATATAGAAGCGACATTATCAGGCTAAGGCCAGTTAACTTTGGCATACGCTACGACACTTCTACGGATTCTTATGTCTGTAGAAGTAAAACAACTCAACTTGAGGCTTTACACACACCTATACACAGGCTACTATGGGCTAAACCGCAGGAAATAGTTAACTAAAGTGTAAAATAAAAAATACTATAGATATTAATATGTAGGTACTTACAAAACCCATCAAGTTGTTGATGTTAGGGAAAACAATGGCGATGACCGAAACCATGATGACGAATATAGCTCGGCAGACCAACTCCGCTACATATTGTTTATTTCTTGGGACTCTTATTTTAATATAGTAAAAACACAGGTTGAATGGTACCCAAAAATTTAAAGCGTGAGTGACATATATCATCGCTGCGACTGCGCCCTTGAATATTTTGGTACCTCTGAAAGAAGAAGAATTCATTCACAAGTAGGTAGGGAAAAACATCTAGTAATTAGTACAGATTTAGTCGATAGTTGTGTTGTGAGCGGGATACATAGTAAATCGATCTTTTACACATTGTGGTCACAATTATTCGAAATCGTCTGTGAGGTGACGATGTAAAAATTAAAAATTACGATCATTCCGCTGGGAAACTATCGCACATTTGGTAGCGGTATCAATAACAAAACACAAAGTACAATACGTGCCACCCTTATATTAATCATTATTATACTTGTCAGACCACGTGGTTCAACTTGTACAGTAGACGATTTATACATCTCTTTGGCGGTGTGAGGTCTGAGGCTGGAAGGAACCCGGTGACATCGGGGCGGCGAAAAGAGCGCGGGATTCGCGGTACGTCGCTACACATGCGCGTAAGCTGCCTCTTATTCCCCTCACCCTGCGCACGCGTCGCTTAACTCCATAGATTTAGAATTTTTTTGACTACCTTCACTCCATAGCACAGTCGAGTGCATCGTGTGATCGTGTGCTTGTAAACTTCTAGTTTATTTATTGTTGTGTTGTTTGGGTACGAATTAAGTCTTCGTGATATTAATCATGCTTCGAAGGCAACATTAAGAAGACAAAGTAGGAAGATGGTTTATGACGTGCACACTTTTATGTCAAAAGAAGCAAAGGAAGAAGTACAAAATTTGAAGCAGGTACAATTGCGTACGGCGGAAGCAACTAAAGCGTCATTACAGAATTGTGAAGGAAGGAAATAGTTCAGAATTTCTTACTATTTTCCGCACTCCGGGAAAGAAAAGGTCAAGGCCTAAACTTTTTACCGACATTGATGAATTTGACAAAGGAGTAGTAAAAAGATGTGTTTAACTTTTTACCGACATTGATGAATTTGACAAAAGAGTGATAAAAAGTTGTGTTTTTAACTTCCATGTTACGAACAATGAACTGCCGACTCTTAATTAAGTTTTAGCAAAATTACGCGATGATATTTCATTTAAAAGTTCTAAAACAACTCTATGCCGCATTTTAAAAGATCTTGGTTTTCGATGGAAGAGGACCGAAAACAATAGACAAATTCTTATTGAAAAATCCGATATCAAATTAAAATTAATCGAATACCTACAATGTCGCCAAGAAGAACCCTATTGAAATGGCTTTAGTCCGGTCAATCTAAACATAAAAATGAGAGCGAAGGTACATAAATTTGCATCAAGCTGAAAATTGGTAGAATTGTTAAAAATGTGATTATAAATAAGACTTAAAAGTTCCCCATCATTCCCGTCTATGGAAAAAATTTTACTCGAGGTCAAAGGTCAAAAAAATTGAGTTTTTCGCGATTTTCAGCAAAACGGTAAGTCATCATAAAAATATATTAGACAAAAATTGTAGGTCATCATATTATCTATCAAAAATGTATCAGTGCTTTTTTTCTACGAGCCACCCTTTCTGGGATATAACGATTCAAAAAGTTGTTCAAGTTGTTATGGGCATAATATGCACACGTTTTCACGCCACCTTTGAGGTAGTATACTAAGCGCGTTTTTTTTAACGTGGTTTCCCCAGTAGGCCTACTCCACGGG
The DNA here is from genome assembly GCA_947363495.1 of Euzophera pinguis. NCBI lineage: Eukaryota > Metazoa > Arthropoda > Insecta > Lepidoptera > Pyralidae > Euzophera > Euzophera pinguis. Next base: position 4,090,320 of record OX376180.1, read on the forward strand.
TCAGTTGTGATCCTGTATATACTAAGCGGACGAAGTGCTACCGAAAGGATTGACAGACAACCTCCGATTTCACCATCTAAATTCGCTGAAAATAATAAAACTGATGGAATTGAAAAACTCTTTGTGTGTACCCTAGGGGAAAAGCAAGTCTCTATAATAATGTAAACATATCGGGCAAAACTGATGAGGGATCTTTGGTACAAGTAAAATTTTATTTGGTACAAAATTGTGACACTTATGAATAGCACGTAGAGAGAATAGAATATAGTATGTATGAACTTGTAATAAAAATCTTATTGGCTATAGGTACTATTTGTATCTGGATGGTTTTGGTATTATTAAAAAAAATTAATTTTAAAGAAGATAGTTCCAAATTCAAATTAGGAAAATGTGTGATTTTCATTTGTTTTTCTTACTACCAAGATGAGTAAATCTAATGAAGAAATTCGATAGATTTTAAACTTTTACTACAAAAATGGTAAAAATAGGAAAAAAGGGTAGTTATATCCCAGAAAGGGTGGCTCGTAGAAAAGAAAGCACTGATACATTTTTGATAGATAATATGATGACCTACAATTTTTGTCTAATATATTTTTATGATAAGACTTACCGTTTCGCTGAAAATCGCGAAAGACTCATTTTTTTGACCTTTGACCTCGAGTAAATTTTTTTCCATACACGGGAATGATGGGGAACTTTTAAGTTTTATTTATAATCACATTTTTAACAATTCTACCAATTTTCAGCTTGATGCGAATTTATGTACCTTCGAATGTCTAGAATGACCGGACTACTTGGGCTTCCATAAAAGGTAATGTGAGTAGTAAAAATGTGCAATGCCATTTGTTGTTCCATATTGTTAACGTGTGATAGAATTAGTTACAGAAAAGGTCAATGAAATGGGACCAAATGAATGGAAGGCTCTATGTGAAAAAACAATAAAATTTAAGAATTTTAAGTAAAAAGTGATCACATTATTGATAATTTGACGGACATGGATATTATTATCAGATTAGGGGATTCGTCAGACAGCAACTCTCGGGAAGTTCCTCATCTGAAGAAAATGTAAACAAGTGGTATTTCTAGCATTAATCAACCTGATTATCTAGCCGCGTGCAAGATGATGATCTTCCCGCTGGTATATTATTTATAGACAGTGACAGCGACTAGAACTATCGGCCATGTTTATATAATTTTTGATTGCATAAGCACTTAGCTTACTTCTATCTTTTTTTTCAATGTAAACAAAACTTAATAAATATTATCATCTAAAAAAAATCAATGACTGTGTTATTATTTCGTACACGACTGTACCTGCGCAAGCTCCCCACTACTGCCGCTAGTCAAGTCTCATCTTTCGTGGCACGGATTTGTAAAGACGAATACTTGGATTATCGCGATCGTCGCGGAGACCAATTAAATAATCTAAGGATGAATACTTACAGGTCGATATCAAAGTTCAGGGTTATTGGGCTTTCACAGTTGTCCAAGAAAGCGGCATAACCGAAGAACGATACCAAGAAAGTGCACACCACAATTAGGGACATACCTGTTAAGATAAGTTTTATGTCGAATTATTACTTGAATGTAGGATAAAGCTAAGCAAAGACCGACTTTTCCAATGGATTTAATGTCGGTGAATTTGAAAATTGTAACGTTTCTGCTCCGAAGCACCTGTTCATTTGTAACGTTCTGTTATCTTTCTACACAATATCCCATATTAAATTAATTTTAAATTAATTTAACGTTTTTCACAAAAAATATAAAGAAATAGAATTACATTTTTGTTACATAGTTCAATACAAATAAATTAGTACTCTTTTCATTATCTTACACTTCGTCAAAACCATAGTATACTTAAGTTTCATAGGAATAGCGCTCTGTGCGATCTGCCTTTTTCTAAGTAATATCTTCGTAGCCTGATATCCCCCTACCGCTTCCTCGTTCGCCCTGTTTCTAGTTGCATCTTCAGCTTGTGCCCAGGGTACATTTATATATATATATATATATATATTTAAAATGAAACAGTATTTGTGTATGTTTTATGTATGTTTACGTAGTGTATGAAGTTAAGCTTTTGAAAGAAGTTGACTGGCAGAGAATGCTCTTAGCATTAAGTCCGCCAATTGTTATAAGTATATGTGTACTTTGTGGAACAATAAAGTTTTAATAAATAAATAAATAAATGTTATGCGAATGGAGGTTTCTCTTGTTATTCTGCATCTTTCCTAGTGCGGCCACTTTTCCGCAGCGATGTCGATCGATTGCAATGAATTATTAGCTTTTTGCACTTGCCAGCTCAAAGACACATATTTATTATACTTAGTACAGAACGGACACTCACGTTCTCCCACTGTGTATAACATAGGGTAAAAATCAAGACCGAAGAAATGCAAGGATGACACTTCGGCCGCCCGCGCCGCCGCGCCGCCTGGCCCCGTTGCGACAACTACAACGCAGGTACGATATAATAACAACGCTACGAGTAACACACATATTGACGTGCGTGAGTACGCGATCGAATCGGTGTAGTAGAAGTAGGAATCGGGCTGTTGTATGGAGTGTCAGGGGTGTGTCAAAAGTACTTTTATATAAAATCAAAGACAAAATGACGAGTCTTACCAATAGCAAGTGCGAATTTAAATTTATGTGGCTCCTTCATATTGTTTTCAATTGGAATGACAACACCGGCGCAGGACATGCCGAAGACTACCATTCCAGTGAACTCAAACTGAGCATACAACGACGTAAACGAGTGCATACCTTTGAATGAGGAATTCTTTTGAAAAGCATAGACTATAGCCATAATGATAGCGATCACTGAAAACAAATATAAATTAAAACCAAATATCCTAATATAGAACCTATGATTTCTATGTATACTTTTTTATACAATTAACTAGGGAAACAGGTGTACGGCCCACCTGATGGTAAGTGGTTACCGTAGTCTATGAACGCCTGTAACACCGGAGATATCACGAGCGCGTTGCCGACCCTGAAGGATTTTTTTCACGCCCTTTTTGAAGGCTCCCATGTTATAGTCACTAGGGTAAACCATGGCAAGGAGTTCATTCCATAATCGCAGTGTACGAGAGGGGACATTCTGTTTGAAGCGCACTGTACGCGATAACATGGGATCCAAGATATGGGGATGAAATCCCTGACGATGGCGAGAGGTGTGATGGTAAAAAGTGGCTGTTGGCATCATGTCAAACAATTCCTCTGAACATAGACCATTATACAAGCGGTAGAACACGCATAAGGAGACGAAGTCTCTCCTGAGACTCAAAGGCTCAATACCACTTGTGATCACGGGAACTTAGATTCTGTACCTCTATCGAGAACTAATACAAACGTGCTATGGTATCACACATTTTAGAGCAACCCGCCCCTAATAAAGATAAAAAATACCTTTAACAGTCTTACTACAAAAAAAGTTATATATCTGGTCAACGTGTGTTAAAAACAATACTACCAAAAATTACGTTAAACTATTCCCATTCACGATTTATTTCACGATTTACGAGAAGTAAAGATTTTAAATGATGACGACAGGTGCATGTATGCACTACGATGCGATGCAAGGCATATCGGATGTAAAGGCCCCCGCCTCGTGCTGAATAAAGGGTTCACCATATAAACGAAAAGAAGATATGTGGTTGAAGCTACTTACATACTGTTATATTTGCGACAATGGAGCACTTCCCAATATACTTCATGTGCGTGATTAAACAGATCAGTATCATTGGTATGATCATGGCTGTCAAGTATAACTTCAGATGCCAACCACCTGGAACAGAAAACGAGAATAAGGATCTCTTGAAGTATTAAGAGCGTCAATATTTTTGCTAAAGCCATTTCATATTCATCATTGTTTTGGCAAAAGACCTCCAAGGATTTCCAGAATAACCGGCTAGGAGCAACAAAATGACCTAAAGAAAGTTGCAGGCAAGCGCAGAATTTCTTCTGGTTATCTGGCAATCTGGTCGTGGTGGTTGATGTCCAACACTACGTTTGTCATTTACGAGTTACCGCACTATCGCTAGTCATCATTATATTTTCAGTCGCAATCAGTCCATAGCTAGACATTCGCATCTTCGATGAATTTATATCATTCATCATCGTCATTTCCAAAATAAATTTTCAAGTCATCTGATCAACTGGTTAGTGGATGTCCAACGCTGCGCTTGTCGAACCTTGAGCTTTCCATGTGCCATCACTAGTAATACACACTGGTCGAAGACCTTAGTTTCAAGGGACTGTGGTAAATTGGACAAGAAGAAGATACAGAGCTTCCCGAACGCCGTCTACAAGTGTATTAGAAATGGGGATTTTAGGAGACACTGAGCGCGCTAGTGTATGAGTTCTATTTTAGATGTTTTCTATTTGAAAACCAAACATGTTATGACGTAAAAACGAAAAAAGCAGTTAAATGCAGAATTCTAGAAGATAGTAACAATTTTAAGGGGATCCCAGATTTATAAAGATTTTGTTGCTCGTTATTAATACAGCTAACCTGGTATTAAAGGCTTTTCATCAGTTTCTTTTGTATCCTCCACAAGTTGTTTTATAGTTTTTGCAATGATCAGTTGATAACAAGCGCAGGCTCCAAAAAGATCCAGACTAATCAATATATCAATGGTGTACCTTAAACAAACATTAAAAAGATTGTTCATTCTATTGAAAAAAGGGTTCGGTGCTTACTGTGGAGTATCGGTTACTTTACTATCCGCCAGATGCGTTACTACTGTTTTTCCAGTGAGTAGACTGCTTTTAGAATATCTGTCATTTATCGAGGGAAGTCTGTAAGGATCATAGCAAATAGAAATCCGTAGTCTCTGCCTACTCCTACGGGAAAAAGGCGTGATGATATGTATGTATGTATGCCAATTATCCATACTTCCATACTTAATAATATTATAAATGCGAAAGTCTGTCTTTCTGTGTGTCTGTCTGTTACACTTTCACGGCCAAACCATTGAACGGATTTTGATGAAATTTGGTATGAATATAGTTGAAGACCCGGGATTAAACATACTTTTGACGTAGGCGGAGCAGCGGGAAACAGTTAATTACAAATATTTTAACTTGCGCAACAATTATGTAAATTACGTTTGATTAAATAAATACATAGATTGTTTCTTTTAGTATTTTGGGGTAAGATCAAGACGAGATGAGCATTGGACACCTTAGATATTTTGATAAAAAGTGGAGAGTAACATCAACGAATCGAGAGATGGGAGATGAATATGTCCAGCATTGGGGCCTAAGTAGCTAGGAAAAAATATGTTGCTAATGACAGAAGTTTAAAATTTGTCATGGTTCAGCTTGAACAAGAAATGATAGATGAAAGGAGACATACGAGTGGTAGGTATATAAAAAAACAAAGGCGACAGGAAAAGTTGGTAAGGGTCGGCCTCAGAGAACATGCTGTGATCAAATCGCAGACATCTTAAAAAAAGGAGATGTTAGGGGTACCCGTAATCGACGAGCGTGTATGACGAGAGTGACGATCGTAGAGGATGCGACGGATGTCTGTAAGGATAGTAGCAAATGGAAATCCGCAGTCTCTGCCTACCCCTACGGGAATCAGGTGTGATGATATGTTTGTTTATGAGCTTGAAGAACTAACCTGAAAACTTTGGAGAATTTGTTCACAGTTTTGTTTGGGAAACACGCACACGCTGCCTCCCCAACATCAGAATAAGACATTGAAGGTATCCTCGTTCGCCTGTATAGAATCTGTGCTGATTGCACTAGAAGCTAAAACAATTAAACAGGGTTATTTCGAAACTATTGGCCAAATTTTTACAGTGTGGTTATCAGCTGATACGAATTTGCAAAAAATAGTCAAAACTTTAACTTTTAAATTAACGCATTGCATATTTAAAACGTTAAATTACGAATATGCCGGTGAAAGCCGAATCCGCTGGAAGTATGGAGCTGTAGAAATACTGAGCCAGTCGTTCCGTGACCACGGGCGTTGTTGCACGGTTGAAACGTCGGAAGTATGAAAGAATTTTACGCGCTTAATCCTGTAATTTCAGATGTAAAACTTTTTGTCGGTTTTCATTTAGTTTTTAATTTTAATTTGTTTTATTGAACGAGGTTTAGTTTCACTTACTGAACACACTGTAAAATTTAGCCAGTGGTTTCAAAATACCCCTATAAAATAGATTACATTATTATACTGTCTCTTTCATGAAACTATATTGATGAAGACGCTAGCTAGTAAACTTATCAATGATCAGTAGTATAAAAAATCCGGTCAAGTGAAAGTCGGAATTGCGCACAAACGGTTATTTACTATTTATCTATAAAAACCGCAGAAAATTAAGTTTGCTGTATAGGAGCCCTTTAAATATTCATTTTATCCTGTTTTTTAGTATTGTTAAAGCGGCGACAGAAATACATCATCTGTGAAAATTACTACTGTCTAACTATTCATCCTACCATTCATTCATCCATGTCTTAGTACGTACATTGGGTCCTGTTTTGTCTACCCTTTGGGTAAATAGTAAATAAAAAAATGGAAGTTTACTTGTGAGGCGTCTTCTAGAGGTTGAGTAGTGAAAACTTGAAAACACTTACATGTAGACACGTGGCCATGTATATCCCTAACAAAAAGTTCAAAGGTATGGCTAAGCCTATACCGCTCTTCATGTAGGCAACATGGGCCCCCAATATACCGCCTCCCAAAGCTCCTTTGACAATGTTAGCAATGGATAAAATCACTCTAAAATCAAAATTAAATAAAATTAGTTTTTACAAGTAGGTACACAGCTAGAGTTTTAAGACTTAAGCGAATCCGTGGGCGAGGAGTTCAAAAATCAGATTATCTGATGTCTGAAATTATAAGGCCTACACGATTGGAATGAATGGCTCTACACTGTTTATTTATTTAAACATTCATATTGGAATCCCATCGGGAACAAGTTTAGGTGTAATGACTTCTTCTTCGTCATCGGGTCGATCCAGAAATCCGCTACTCTTATTGGTGTTATGACTGAAAATATAATACAACATTCTTACCCAACAGGCTTGGGAACATCCCTGAACTGCTTGTAGTCAAAAGCGTCTTCTTCTGCTTGGTTTTGAGCTAGAACCTTGAAGTTACCAGGACCTCCATCAGGGGACGGTTGTAACTGTAAACACAATAGTTGTTAATTTCGTGTAGGTTACAATGTCTATCGATCATGCACACCCTGGTGTCAGAGTTGTTCGGAATCGCCTATCGGCCTCTGACGTGGTTCCTTTAACGGCAACCAATTGGCAGCCGGGACCAACGGCTTAACAGCACCGAATCATCTTTATTATCAGGGTATCAGGTGATTCAAGCCTGCAAACTAGAAACAACTAAACGAAGTATGCTTCCGGTGGGAATCGAATCCACCACCCCCGGGTCGAAGGCGAACGCCTTAACCACTGGACCACGGAGACAGTTAGACTGGTGGACTGGAACAGTGTAGGATAATCACTTAATTATACTTAAGCAGGAGCTCAATAGCCGAGCGCGACCTGCGTATCCGTAGAGAATGCGCGTGTCAAGCGACACAGCGAGACGCGACCACAATGGATTAGTAGCCATTTAGTGGCATTTTCTATTTCGAGCTCCTCCATGCTTCAGAAGGCACGTTAAGCCATTGGTCCCGGTTGTTATCGATTGATAGAAGTCGTGAGGCTGTGTCAGATGCCTTTAGAGTTTTTACTTACTTACTTTAGGCAGCCTGAATAATTCGGACAGTGTTGGCCACTAACACATCTCGGGTCATGTTCCTGTTGGTCTGGTTTCCCTGTAAATAGGGTTACGGAGGTCAGACCCCAGTCGCTCCATTGTAATAACCAGTGCTGCCAAATTTATGAACACGACTTACAGCGTACCCTAGGCTCCGATGCGCAAGCTGACGACGCAACTAGGAATACACGCTGGGATGATGATGATGAATCTTAGGAAGACTTACAACTATTATTATTAACAATGGTTGTTTCAATATATGCCAAAGAGCCAATTACCACATTAACCACAGGAAGAAAGAGTGCAAAATTACAAAAAAAAAGTTACATGTAGGTACGCATCACAAGACTGACACCCGTATTCTTAAACCTTCATTCAAACTCGACTCAACCTTACTCCACCTCATTGGTCACAAGCTTCCTTGACTGGACATGATTTCTCATTGGAGGTGAGTATCGAACTGTCAAATATAAGGTTGGGCGAGAGGTACCTTGAGGCGTCCTTGAAATTAAATAAAGTGAATAAAAAACGGGGTTTTGCCACTTTTGGCCTAGGTATCTACGTAATTTATTTTATTTTATACTCTATTCTTTTGTAATAATTTTTTTTTGTCTTTAGAATTGTTATTATAACCTGTGACGTTCCTCGTTGGAGTTTGCTTAAGCAACCAACTAAGAATGTCGTTTTCAAGGAAAGTTCGGCGACTTCCATAAGGCGCCCTCGAATGAGTTTGAGTGAAGGACGTCCTTAAGGTTATGTTTAAGAATACGGGGTGAGAGTCACATAGGTTTACAAAAAAAATTAATTCCCTTTCATAGATACTTTATATTTTTGTTGTGTGTGAAAAATTGTTCATGGCGATCAAACACCGATTGTGGCCCAGTGAAGAGTATTCCGTAGTTGTATGTACCTACTTATACCAAGGCCCGAAAGAACCGCGAGATCTACTGACGGGGTCCAATATTTTAGGATTTTTCTCCTGTGTGTAGATCCCGCTGCTAAATAAATAAAGTACAGTGAAAACAAAAATTGTTTGACTTTTAAATAATTTATTTAGCTAGCGGTGATTAATACTTTTGTATTGATAATGGGATGTTTTGTCCTAACAGGCTTGGAATATGAGATATTTAATTATATTGATAACTAAGATGACACCAATTAAGAAGAGGTTCCCAAAAAAAAAACAATGTATGGGAAGCATGTTTTTAGGTGAAAAGTTCAGCCAACCTCCTCATAATTTCTGCAATCCTAGTACGCCGGAATAGTAAAATAGTCCTAGGGGTAATGGTTTGGTTTTTGTAAAAAAAAAATTGAAAACGTACCCCACCAATCGCCATGCCCCGGTGTGCAGAACCACTAGGCGGCTGCAAAAAAAAAAAAACTATTAAGACGTTTTGACAATTATTTTCTTTTTAACCGACTTCAAAAAAGGAGGAGGTTATCGATTAATTCGACTGTATGTTTTTTTTTTGTATGTATGTTACGCGGTATCTTCGTCAACCGTGAACCGATTTTGATGATTTCTTTTTTATTTGACAGCCTTTACTACCAAGTTGGTCCCATATTAATTTGTTGAAAGCTGTGTTGTGGTCTGAATATTTTTGTTGATTGTATCTGTTACCATTCGGACAGAGATGTGACTGCAATTGTACCTAAATTGTAATTTACCAACAGTATTATTATTTCTTTTTGTATACGTCCATAATAATGACGTAATTTTGACATTTCGCATCCGTCCCCAAATTGGGCCAAATTTTTTGTCGGCCTTGAAAGGTTATTTTATTTAAGCGTTACTACGGTTCGCATTCTTATTTTAAAGGACATTGCGACATTTTGGTCCAACCCCTCACTATACTAAATGAAAGGTTATAGAATATACTTCATTTTATATTATGACGGCTATGACTAAGTCGATATCTAGCACGAACATTTTCATATGGTATGTAAAAACACCATGTTGGCACTCGACTTTGGCTTGGTGCTAGTATAATGAAATGATCTATACTTCGAATGCTTTGATTTGTTATACTTTGTATCAGTATTGATCAAAGTTGTATGTATTTGGACCAGAGTCTATACATTTTTGCCCATGGTCTTTTACTATGGAAAAAAAATCATTACATCTCTAAATATGTTTGTAAAAATAACTCATACATTCAAATGTTTCTTCATTTCGAATACTAACCTGACCTTTACCGGGTGAGCTGGGGGGAGGTGGTCCTGGGGGAGCCGGGCCACCCGGGGAAGGTGCCGGTGGTTGCTGAAGTTAAAATACATAAGTTAGTATATTTAGGGTCGATTTCAATATGACGAAATATTTTTTCCTAGCCTCTCGATGTTGTGTCCAACTGCTGGGCAAAGGCTCACCCTTTCGTCTTCATTCGTCTTTTAATAGAGCTTTTTGCATACAATTTGGCTGGAAACTATCCAAATCATCGCGCCATCTTCTCCTTGGTCTTCCACTACCTCGGCGACCGACAGATATTCAGAAGGTAGCCAATCGCCCACCTTTCTGGCCGCATAGGACAAACATGTCCTGCCCAGTTCCACTTCAGTTTAACACTTTTTGCACCTACATCCTGTATTTGCGTAAGGGAGCTCAGCTTGGTGTTTCTTGTTTCGTTAAAGACGAAATTTACTTTCGTATAATGAAGTCTACATTTGACTACAAACACCCTAGAATATACTACTGTGTTCACATTTTATGTAACATATTTAATTTGTATTTCACTGTGTGCAAAGTGTTAAATAAATAAATAAATATACTGTTAATCCACGTATATTTCTGGTTTAAGTACTCTAGAATAAAAATGTCTGCCATCAATTTTTTATGCATAGGAACGATTTTGGTGAAATCGGCCCTTAGTATCTTAACAACTTTTTTAATTATGTAAAAAAAAATATCTTCCAATAGGTCTGAAACAAGTTGATATACGAAACTCTCCATGTGGTAGACCTGAATACTTGTACATGGAGGCCGTTTATAGGAGCCCAAACATGCTACATCTGCTATAGCTAAGTTGCTGACAAACTGTCATACAGCATAAGTCTAAAAAATACTACATTTTTAGACTTATCGCTGAAGTTAACTAACTAACATGTGGTAAGTATACAAGGAAGTATGAGAAGAAAACGAAGATAAGTACGTAAGATAAGCACTGTACATCAAAAGTCTAGAACCGGTAGATAAAAAACTTTACATGTAGCGATACCCCGTATACTTTGTCATATAGCTACATGAGTCTGTGAATCATTCATTCATATCGAGTGGGCTTCATGGTCAATCGATATTGTACAACCTGGTGTCAGTGACTTCGGAACTTTAAAAATACTACTGAAGTACACAAAATTTTAATCAATTGGATTGTAAAAGGACAAACAAATCTAAAGCAGAATAGAAAATAAGCAGGAATATAAAACTCATATCGAATGAAAATCGTTCGACTCACGGATTATTCGAATGAAAATTATACCATATCGAAGGAAAATCATTTGACCCACAGATTAAAAATAGGCTACACTCCTGTTTATCTTCAAACGGTTAAATGCTAAAAATTTAAGAAGCTGCTCTATCAAGTCAGCTTCAATGGAAATCGCATCAAAATACGACGCTCCTATGCAAGAGATAGATACACGGACAAGTCAAAAAGTCATTTATCTTTATTTTCAGGGGTTGATGAATATCCAATATGGATCACTGCTTCGAAAAATGAATACTTACAAATATCTAATTTTCAACCAATAACTGATTCTCAGTAGGTATCTACTTTTGACTAATTAAGAGTTAAAATGAACAATGATACCTATTCCTTAGCAAGATAAAGTATACTTACAGACATGATTGTTTTCTATAAATAAAATATTCAATAAAATATATCACAAAAAATCCAACAAAGCAGTTAAAAAATTGTTCTGATTACGTATTGTGTCGTGTCAAATTTTTGAAGGGAAATGTGGAATATTCATAGAGTAATAAGATGCAAGGAGGATGATACTTCTGTGATTAGTAACACAGAATATAGAACTAAAATAGTCTAGATTCATTGAGAAAGGAACGTTTTAAGTAGGATTTTGTTTGTTTTGTGTCAAAGAATTATTAGTAGTGACGTACAGAATGTCGATTCAGCCCACGGAGCGTTTACAAAGTACTACTTCTTTGTAAATGCTCCGTGATTCAGCCGCTCGCGGCCGCTACGAGCTATGATGTTGATATTGTAAATTACCAATCCTGCGAGTAAACACACACATTGACGCGTGTAAATACGCATGTAAATAGGTATCCGACTCGGCGCTGTTGTATGGAGTGTCTGGGGTGTAATTGTGTGCAATGTGGATGTGTGAAACCATTTATGCGTGCGGTTTCGATGCTCTTTGCTAGCAATGGTCAAGTTAAAGTGGTAACCAGCTAGCAATGGTCAAAATTAAGTGGTAGACAGAGAGCTAGCAATGGTCAAGCTAAAGTGGTATCCAGTTAGCAATGGTCAAGCTAAAGTGCTATCCAGTCAGCAATGGTCAAGCTAAAGTGGTAGCCATCAGCAATGGTCAACTTTAACGTACATGTTTATACACATTTTAGGTGTTTAGCAAGGTCAAGCGCCCATTCCACGCGCTTTACAATATACCTCAACCTTATGTTGGTATTCTTCCGTAATTACGGCTTGCTAATTCTCAAGACAATTAATATTAACTATAGTTCACTCTAAATAATTATTGGGTGGCACTTTTGTACACATTAACCCAATTTACATTTGCACAATAAATATCAAAGTTAACTTTACCAATTAGCCATTCACTATAAACAAATACTAGTCTTGGGCTCGGTTAATTTTACGGAATACAAACACACGTCTGCACTGCATGACGTTTCCAATGTTCCATCTCGAAGCCCAGCGAAGCGAAAATAGAGCTAACATTAATCAATTCAATTTATGGAAATGGTGTATGAAAGTGTTTATTTATTCTTATCGCAAACGTCTCTTGAAAATCAGAAAAATAAAATTTTATCGGGCTATACACGGAACTAATGATGATCATGGAAGTAATTTGTAACGTGTGATAATAGTCTATGACACAGACGGCCGAATCTGATCTACATAGTGACCGACTGACAGGATTTAGTGAGGTAGGGGTAATAGAAAAAACAGCGTTACTTGGGACACTAGTTCAGGGTAACACAAGCTGAGGAATTCCTCTTCCAGTACATATCTTACTGTATAGCTAAGCTCAATAAGCACATAGTACAGAACTTGTTTTGGCAAAAACATTTTTTAAATATAAGTAGAATTTTTATCCCGATTTTGACTTATTTTTTATAGAAAGTCGTCTAAACATACTAACTGAAAAGTCAGGAGTTTCAAAAGTCTTGCTATAGATCTTACATCCTATCCTCTGCTTATTAACTTTTCAATCATAATTTACGAAGTTGTCGAAGACGTAGCAAATTAAATATTTAATGATCGCCTTTTCAAATCATTAACCTTTAATGGAATCATTTAGATCTTTATCTGAGTCAGTGGTTCTGAAAGTTTTAATCACATTTGGCTGCAAGAAGATGCAGTTTCTTTTGTTCTCTCATTACCTTCATTTAGAATTTATAAAAGCGTTTGTTCCACCAAACCAACATTTGATAATAACAAAAAAGAAACAATAAGTCTGATAATTACGTTAACTGCTGAAGCGTCTTTTAACGCTGTTTTAAAAGACACCGCAGATAAGGCATTGAGAAATGAACGTTTTACTCAGTGTTCGGTTTCGATGCTCTTTGCTATTTTTTTCGTTTACACTTCGCACGTAATTTCTTTTGCAACTGCCTTCGAAACAAATTAATAATTTCTTCCAATTATTTATTTTATTATTGTAATATTTAAATTGCGTCATATCTGAATTTGGAGCGACGAATCGAAAGCCGTTGCAGCATATTGCCATCTTATGATCGTTTCATTAATTCATATCGAGTATAGTCTACATGGCCAATCGACCCTGTACAGTGTCTCTGGTGTCATAGTTTCTCGGAACTGGCTTTCGGTCCCTGTCGTGGTTCCTTTAAAATGTTATTAAATTAATTAAATATATTACACGGCACAGAATGAAGTTTAATCTGAAGCCCACACGATGTAATTGAAGAAATAAACAATATTGATTCAGTAACAGTCTGCCATCTTATGATCGTTTCATTCATTCATATCGAGCATTACCTACATGGCCAATTGACAGTGTACAGTGTCTCTGGTGTCACAGTTTCTCGGAACTGCCTTTTGGTCTATGTCGTAGTTCCTTTAAAATTTAATTAAATTAATTAAAGATATTACAAGGTACAGAATGAGGTTCAATCTGAAGCACACACGATGTAATTGAAAAAAATAAACAAAATGAATTCAGTAACAGTTTGGGAAACATAGATTAACATTATTAGATTTATTAGAGAACAGATCGAATGCATTCGCATGACTATTTCTTCAGAAAGGAGACTCATTTACTTTGCAATAATATTTTGTCGCAACTAAGTATTTTAAATGACTGATAATTTTATTGATTTGGAATCGACATAAACTATGGCTGGTAGAAAATTAAGTGTAAGTATGTTTCTAATCAATATCTCAGCGTTTACCTATTGCATTACGGGCCCTTTAGAAAGATTTGGACTTTTATTTAAGATCGGCTGCCTGAGACCAACCCTGATTGGCACTTTGTACTGTTGTTCGCGGAATCCCACCACTCTCTTCCCTCTTCCAGACTTTTAAAAGATAGGTATGTGCTGAGGCTGAGGGTAGTTCATTTGAACCTCTGTCTAACTAATGGTGTCCGCCAGAAAATAATATCCTGTGCACTCTAAGTACTTTATATGTAAGACGAAATATAAGATTTCGCTTTTATCGGACTCAAGACTCTTAAACCATAAGCATTGGAATACAATAGGATTACCTCATGAATAATGATTAATTTAGTATGATATTTAGTATTGCGGCAGGTGTCTTGTTTGTTTGCCTACTAAATGATATAAAACATGAATGATAATGTCTCTTTCAATCCAGGTGACATTAAATGGGCTTGAAAATGGCAAACCTCTCAATGGTCTATCTGGGCTACAGACAGGAGGACCAGGGAACTTCAAGGTTTTGGCCGCAAGCCAAGCAGAAGAAGACGCGTTTGATTATTGGCAATACAGGGATGTTCCGAATGCAACAGGGTATGTAGTGTGTCTTCCATAATTCAAACGAAGATGCTAGCGATTGCGTAAGCAAATATATCTAATCGGTGGCATGTTTTTGACAGAATAAAGATAGAAGTCTCATACACATATACATAAAATATCAAAAAGACAGTACAAGGGTAAAAGAAAAAAGGAAAGAGATGGATCTCTACCCTACCCTTTCCCTTATTCCTTCAAAGCTAAAAAAAATGCTTTTACGACTTTGTGATAGTTTCCAAACTATCTCAAAGCCGTAAAAGCATTCTTTTACAAGTCTGCTGCTGCAAGTTACCCAGCTATCCGAAGAAATATTATGTTTATCGAGGACATGTAGTTGAAAGTTGTTTAGAATTCTAGATACCTTATCTTTAACTATATGCACTTGTGGTATTTGTTATGCCAATTAAAACCTTCACCTGCGCGGAAACCATATTTGGTTCTTAACAATGGAATTTTTATTGTTATCTAGTTTGACGCAGGCGAAGGGAATGCATTGAGAAAGGAACGTCATTTGTTCGTTTCTTTCTCAATGGTTATATGCAAGGAGTGATTTTTTGTGATTGATAATTTGATTGATTGATAAGGTGATTGTTTGAATTATGTTTTTGTTTACAGAGTAATAGCTTCAGTCGCTCACATTGTCAAAGGGGCTTTAGGTGGAGGCATTCTTGGTGCCCATGTCTCGTACATGAAAGCTGGGATAGCCACCGCCATTCCTCTAAATATTTTCCTAGGAATCTACATGGCTACATGTTTACACGTGAGTATAAAATCTTACCTGCTAGTTCTGCTACGTTGGCTTAATAAGCCGAAGTTACTCTTGTTCTCCGTAAGACAGCGCGAGAGTTTTCTACTCTATGTGATGCATTGAGAAAGGAACGTCATGTGCGGTTGCGATGATCTTTGATGTAATGGCTCCCTAGTTGACAGCTTCCATCCCATGCAGATCAGCTTATACCACATCCGATGTGGCACATTGTAACACAGCTATCCCATACATCTGTCTGGGGTAGCTGATTGTCCCTATTAACTTTTTGAAAACATTTGATGTCTATACGTGTGACCTATCAATTCCCAGTCCATCCTTGGTGGAGATGCCAACTAGCAACTAGTACACTAATGGGAACCACTTTATTCCCCTTCGCGCAAAAGTAGCGCAGGAAGAATTCGCTTACATACACCTGTTAACTGATTAATTTATCTTTGAGCGCTACATGAAGAATGGCCTAATGTTCAGTGGTGTTGAGGTATACTTGAGGTGTCTAAAAACTTCTCTGTAAACTATTTGGAAGTCATTCAGTGTGTAGATGGTATCAAAATGTTTGGAGTAAGTATACTTAGTTGTGGTTAAAACTTCACAGCTGCTAGTGCAATCAGCTCAAATCCTCTACAGACGGACCAGGATACCAACGATGTCCTATCCGGATGTGGGGGAATGCGCAATGCAATGTTTTCCTAATCCTAAGGTTGCTGGGTTTTCACGAGTGTTCAGGTTAGTTTCAGATTTAATAATTTTCTACTTAACAAGGCTGTAAATACTATCGACCGTGTCAAAGTTTCTAAATCGCTTCACAGGCTCTGATGCGTTTTTTTTAATACGACCATACGGCAGCATTGAGAAAGGAACATTTATTCGGTAACGATGATGTGGTAAAGTAATCGATAATTAGAGGGCAAGAGCGTTTACCTATATATCGAATCGGACCAAACAGCAGATGCTACCGTAAAGACTACGACGTTTCCGACATCAATGTAGAAGAAAATGATATCGCAGTCTTAGAAATGACACTCATTTTTAAGAGAAAAAGATACGGAAGAAAATATGGCTAGATCTTTCGAAGTACACGGAAAAACTTATTATGAAATGTCAGTAGTGTCGTTATATTCAAGCGGTGTTAGTCCCATACATATTTCTGTTTCTAAAATGTTCTGTCTTGTAAGTTACTGTACATTTATGTTCATTGGTTTTTGTTACCGTTTACCAGTTGGCAAATGACAATCTACTCATCCCAATAATTTTGTTTTAGGTATACCATTGACATCGTAGTTACTATAGATCTTTTAGGGGCTTGCGCTTGCTACCAACTGATAATAGCCAAAACTATTAAACAGCTGGTTGAGGACACTGCCAGTGCTGATCCAGAAACTATGTATTCAGGTCAGCGTCACATCATTATCTTCTTCTTTGAGTCTCAGTCTCTTTTTGTGGTATTTCTCTTACCGGGCGTAGATTGGAAGCATAAATTTAGATTTTTTGACTGGTTTGACTTTGGAGGAGCTGCGTTTGCTATAAGGCCGCCTATCGTATATCTTCTCACAAACATTATTTTATAGAGTTTTAATAGATATGACGTCAGGAACCTACATATTTGTATCAAAGACATCAGTCATTAATTTTGACTCTGTTGGTTCATATCGATTAGTAATACGGCTCTGGAATGCTTTACCCGATGACATCAAAGAGACCTTAACTAAATTCGCTTTCGCGTCATCTTTTACCGTTTTCATCTCTTCTTTTATGTATGTATATGTATAGTTATGAATACTGTATGTAAATCTATGTATGTTTATTTAACAGTAAGTGTTTTTTTTTCTCTTATTGTATTTTTAACATAATCCGCTCCGCACATAATCTTTTCTGTTTTTCCTAATAGTTGACTGGAAGAGAATGCTTTTAGCATTAAGTCCGCCAATTGTAAAAAATATTTTTTTACTTGTGGTTACAATAAAGATTTATAAATAAATAAAAAAAATTATACCTTTATCTCGGTTACTAATTGTTTTCCAGGGGGCTGGCATCTGCAAGCTTACTTGGGCGTTATGATTGTACCACTAATACTCATCTGTTTGATTACGCATCTTAAATGGCTTGCTCCATTCTCTATTGTAGCTAATATTACAGTAGGTAAGTATTAGTAGATTTTTATGAAGAAATTTATAATTGGGTATTCTACTAATTTTTCTTTTTTCTTTTAAATCAATATTTTTATTTCCAGAAACAGAATTATGAAATGATTTTTGTAATCCGTTCAAAAATAAAGTTATAAATAAGCCTTTGAAATTCGGTGGAAGGGGAAACTGTCAAAAAACAAGAAAAGGATGCACTGTGTGAGCTGTGACGTCACTGCCACTCGGTTTCGTGCGTACAAAAGAGATAGCAAGACGTCCCCACCACGCTCCCAGTTTTCTTTTAGAGAAAACTTTAAAATCGAATTACTGCCTTAATTAACAACCAATTTTGTTGTTGTTTTCAGAATCGGTTACTTTTTAGTGTATATTTTGTTTAGTATGAATACAGTCAAGTAGCCTATTGGTACTAAGTTTGCTTTATACAATTAGAACAAGATGATGATGAATTTAAGTAGGTGATGTGTTTCAGTGGTTGCCATCGCGATGGCTATTTACTACGCCTTCTCAAACAACCCAACATTTTCAAACATGCATGCAGTGACGTCGGTAACTAAGCAGTTTGAGTTCATGGGGATAATTGTCTTCGGCATGTCCTGTTCTGGAGTCGTTATTCCAGTGGAAAACAACATGAGGGAACCTCATAAGTTTAAATATGTTCTTGCCGTAGGTAAGTTATAAGATCAGTTTATTGCTATGTTGTTTTTTACCACCTATTCTATGAGAAGTACAAAAGAATTATAATAGCCGTATAGGAAGAATATAGGACCTAATTTGTAAGACAATATAATCTGACAATACGGAAGTACCTACT
Organism: Euzophera pinguis; assembly: GCA_947363495.1. Classification (NCBI taxonomy): domain Eukaryota; kingdom Metazoa; phylum Arthropoda; class Insecta; order Lepidoptera; family Pyralidae; genus Euzophera; species Euzophera pinguis. Next base: position 4,108,965 of record OX376180.1, read on the forward strand.
TACTTGACATAATTAAGAAAATTTTCTTTAAACCAACTGGACCATTTTTGATCACTGAAATGTCTACATGACCAAAGTTAGAAGACTTAAAATCCGATGGGAGAAATGTTAAAAGATTGCAAATTGTTCTAACGGGCTCATTTAATAAACTGTGGATCTATCGGTCAGTTTTACATTCCTTCTGTGTACCTGCTGTATAATTATTAGGATAATTTTTCAAATACCTATATATATTTTTTTACAGGTATGGGCCTTACCATCTTTTGTACAATCTTGGTGTCTTTTTTTGGCTACGCTGCCTTCTTAGACAAGTGTGTGAGCCCAATTACTCTCAATTTCAGCATGACCAAGTAAGTATTTAATGATGAAGTTAAATAGCTTTGATTTACGACTTTCTTCTCAGATACCTATTGATTTATTATTTTGATAGCAATCAGATTTGTAAATTCTTTCAACGGAACGAGTTAGAATTGCTCTGTCGCTCTTTTGATTGCATGTTTGATCCTTATTCATTACTAGCTGTTTCCCGCAGCTCCGCCTGCGTTAAAAAGTAGCCCATGTTTGACCCCTGGTCTTCAACTATATTCATACCAAATTTCATCAAAATCCGTTCAGCGGTTTGGCCGTGAAAGCGTAACAGACAGACAGACAGACAGACAGAAAGACATACAGATAGAAAGACAGACAGACTTTCGCATTTATAATATTAGTATGGAGTATGGAAGTATGGATGGATTCTATGTTTTAAAATACCTATGTCTAGTCTAACTTCTAACTCTGGATATTCTTATATTATTTATTAGCTTTGATATAACTTACATCTATTTTATTCACTATCTATTCTATAGTTATGTGTTAATCTGTTATGCTTATTTTGTGCTGCGGCAGCGGGGTCGATTGACCCTTACCACAGATAGAAGTAGGGTAACGGGCGGTGTGCGTAAATATGTATTTATTTTAAATTTACTTATGCAGAAGACAGTATATTTTACTAACTGATTATGTTTCTTTTTCAGGACCACAAACATTTTCAAAGGCTGTGTCGCCGCCATGATCTACGTCACTCATGCCTTAAACTTCTGGGTTCCGTTCAATGTCTGTTTCCACTACTTGAAGAAATTGCACAAAAGCAACCTTCTTATGTGGGAATTGATATACAGAGCCGTATTCGTCACTTGTGTCGCTATAATTGCCATAATCTTTCCTGATATTAATAGTTTGATGGGTTTTGTAAGTACATTTTACTTATATGTTTATGAGATTTTATTATTCCGAAAATTAGAATTATTTTATTTGTATTCAGTCCTTGACTTTTAACGTACTTGTTGATGGAGTGTGTCCTGAAGTAGGTCGTAAGAGCTGCATGCAGGCTACTTCCACCAGTTTCAACCGGTCATTCTAGAAATCCGCGGGGGAGGCCTATATCCAGCAGTACACTTACTGCGGTGAAATTATTATGAGACCTTAGTTAGATGTCCTAAAATGACATCGAATCATCTTTTCGTCCGAACATGTTGCATTAGTTGCATCTTCAGCGTATGCTTCGGGATACGCTTATGTCATGATCATAACGGCCTCCGTAGTCCAGTGGTTAACCCGGAAGCCGTGGGTTCAATTCCCACTGGAAGCATTCTTTGTTTAGTTGTTTCAAGTTTAATTAGGAGATTGCTGGCTTGAATTGTCTGATAATACTGATGATTCCGTGTTTTGGAAGGCACGATAAACCGTTGGTCCCGGATGCCATAAGGTGGTCGTTAAAGGAACTACATAAGAGCTTGAAAGGCAGTTCTGAAAAACTCTGACACCAGGGTGCACAGGGTCGATTGAATGAATGGTCATGAATATGACAAACGACAAAACATGATCTTCCTTTGTTAACAGCTTGGTGCCTTCTGCTTGTCCAACATGGCGTTTATCTGGCCAAACATCATCAACCTTCTCGTCATCTGGCACCGACCGGGCCTAGGGAAATACAAATGGCGGCTGTGGAGAAGCCTCATTTTCATTGCTATTGGGATCTTCTTGTTCATTTGTGGCAGTATCGTCAATGTTACGCGGCTAATAAACGTATTTAAAAGAAGCACGTAAAGTATGACAGTACGAGTATAAGAGCGAGAGGTAGAAATAGGGGAAGACCAAAAGAGATAGAGACTATTAAGAAAAATATGAACAGGAAAGATTTTACTGAGGAAATGGCTAGAAATAGAACTGAGTAACCCTAAATGTGAAAATAGGATAAGATAAAGAAAAATAAGATATCTAAATATAGAATATTCTTTTTTTGGACAAAGGATTAAAAAGATGGCGACGGAGTAAAATATTATATTAGGTACTTAAAGATATAAGATTTTATTTTGCAATAAAACTTACTAGAGTTATAAATTTACAATGTATGTTAGCTACCATTAACTTTTTACAGGTTTCTACTTCCACTTTATTTATAACTTACCACTTGATAATAATCATCATAATTATTAATGACGTAACGTAAGTATGTATGTATGTATGTAAAAACTTTATTGTACAGAAAGATCATTGTTACAACAAAATAGAACACAACAAGAGGCGGACTTATCCCTGATAGGGATCTCTTCCAGTCAACCTGAGTTTTTAGTCTTTGAGTCAATAGGATTTTTTGTTTACATCAGTCTCACCTGTGGTTTTACCCAAAGACTTTATAAGCTCTATAGTTTTGCGTGGCGAAAGTATTTTGTCAATTTATCTATGTCTGTGAAAAATAATTTCACACCCTTAATTTCCTATTCCCTACTTCCTTGATGAAATTATAATTGCAAATCTCTTTCATTTAAGTAATTCTTACTTTATGGTTAAGCGTGGTTTATTGTTAGTTAATAACAAAAAAACAGAGTAACTTCCCTTTTTTAAAATTAGACCTATTTGAAAGGAAACGACAGTTAGCACTGTTAAGAATTGTACAAGCTTGATATCAATCCGTTTACATTTGAATAAGTACCAGCAATAAAAAATATAACGCCAAAAATTAAAACTAAAACGTTTTTCCATAGTCTCCACTTAAACTTCCCCAAGCCTGGGTCTTCCCATACCACCAGGAGATCGATGACAGCAGGAAATATGAATCCTAAGTTTGATAGGCAAAATGCTCCCAACTGAAAATAAAAATAGATTCAGTTTTAAACCTAATCAATGATGAACGCTAATTCATTAATTCATAGCATAAAACAAAAGCCCATTTATTCATATATCTAGATACATGATCAATCGTCGAATAGTATAGGATACGACCTCTGATAAGGACGAAACGCACCAAATTATATTTTTAACCACACTAAGTAGGTATTATTTAGATTGGGTACATTATCTCTGCGACGTCCAATTATTTATGTTAGACGGAAGGACTCCTTCCTCTTTCTCTCAATAGCATCACACCACCCCAACTTTTTGTCAGCCAGTCTGTCTACCACAGGTGCTACCATATACCATACCATATCCTTCTCCGTCTCGTCTTACTGCACATCCGGTTGCATCTTGCCAGAGTCCGCTTGCACCTTATTATTTATATGTATTGTAACCACAACAAAAATCAACCTTACCAATCCCATTAAGTTTCCAATATTAGGAAACGCAATGGCTATAGCCGTTATAGCTATGATGAAGGACGCCCTGTAAACCCTCTCCCAGATCCAGAACCTTTGGGGGTTGTGCTTCTTGGAGACGTAGTGCCAGACGAGATTGAAAGGCGCCCAGAAATTGAGAGCGAAGGTCACGAAGATCATGATTGCCATGAGGCATTTCAGGACGGTGGGAAACCTGAGAACAGTTGATTTTTTGTCGTGTCGAATGATAATCATCCGTATGAACTGACAGATAACATTCAATACACTTACGCAATTTATAGTTGGACAGTGGGGAATATATTTAACTTAAGTTGCGCAAGTGAGGTGAGCAATTATTTAGGGAAAAAGGGTGGCATTGAACAAGTTTTAACACTTACGTTTCCGAAGGAAAATTGAGTGTAACCGGTGCCTTGGAATTCTCTCCAAATCCCCAGTAACCAAAAAATCCGACCAAAATCAGGAACAGTACGACCACGAACATACCTGGAAGTAACCAAACGTAGCTCTTTTAATTCCTGGTCAGCATAACAACGCCAGTGGGAATAAAAATTTTATTAGTAGGATATATTCAGTTCTCAAAAGAGCTCATGCTATTATAGAGATTTTATTAAATTACTTTATTAAAATAAATATATAAGTATTACTAACAAACAAACAAAAGTTATTAATTGCATTAAAAATGTATTCCTGATCTATTAAGTTAGAGTTCGAGTATATCCACGTATATAAATTCCATCCAAACATTCCCATTGCTAAAAATAATAAAGACATCGCTTACCACAACACAATATCAAAGGGAACTGCTTAGGATTCCTCATATTGTTCTCAATCGGCAACGAAACACCTATCCCTTCCATACTGAAAATGGATATGCCACAGAATTCGAAGAAGCCCAGGGCGTTCTTCCAAGCTGGTATCTTGGATATAGAGGGCGCCACTCGCATACTGTACACCACGGTGGCAGCCACGCATACCACTGAAAATTCATGAACCAATAAATAAAATATAAGTCTTCTTCTCTTCTTGCCTTACCCCTATACGGGGTCGGCCCCCCTAATACTGTTTCGCCATTTTTGACTATGTTGCGTAATTTCTATGCTTATTCATATTGTTGGTCACGGTTCGACTCCAGGTGGTAAGCGGGCGTCCTCTTCCCCATTTACCTTCCGCATTATATTTAATACATAAAATATAAGTATTCGGACAAATCAGACAGGTTGAGCTAAGCCCTAAAGTAGTCTAGGGTCCGCTTTCGTACTTATCTCTACTTCCTTCGGTCGGGCTTCAGCATTCTTGGCAGAGAGTCCATTATTACGCATATCCTGCTTGGAGACCTCAAGCCAGCTATTTATATTATACAACAACCAAATACTTACATATTTTCTAACAAATATATGTTTAATACACCCACGTCCCAGGACAATTTGCAAAAGGCTTTCTAACTTGCCCTGATTAGGGTTCAAACCCAGAACATCCAGACTAGCACGGAGGTCGTCAAACCAATAAGGCAATATAATTTTACCGATTACTTTCAAATAAAAAAAAAACTTACCAATAAACAAATCAGCTACCAATGTAAAAGGCGCTAAATATTTGAGTGTGGTTATCATGCAGAGAAGAAGTATAGGCACCAGCAATCCCAGGACATACAGCCTCAGTTCATTTCGATCCCCAGCGCTGAGGCTGTAACCTTCTTCTATGAGTTGCTTGATTGTCTCTGCTATTATTATTTGGTACACGCAGCAAGCACCGAACAAGTCTATGCATATCATGAGGTCTACGGCATACCTGAAAAAATGATATAATTGAAACCAGACCTTGAAAGTAAGAGGTCACTGCTTATTACAAGCCCGAATCATATAGGCTTCTTCATAGTATGCCTTAAGATTGCCCAGGCAGCGAGCCGTAGAGATATATTTAAAAGTCCCCAAACCCTCTTTGGTGTGGGGACTTTCAAATATATGGTCATTTGTAATTTGTTATATGAGAGTTCCTAGATAGTGGCCAGTCATCATCAATCAGACCAGAGGACTTAGCCCGATACAATGGTCTAAACAAATCAGGCAACAGCTTATCAGCTAGATCTCCAACGCAATCCGAGAAGCAGATCACTACAATTGGGAAGAGATCGGCAAAAAGATAGGTCGGGCACAACACGTGAGCAAACGAGTAATGGAGGAAGAGTTGATGTCCAAAATCCTGGGGAAGTGTTGGTTGCTAGCAACACTGTTGCAAGTGATTGAATTTTGGCTGCTTTTTAGAAAATTTTATAAATTTAAGAACTTACCGAAACCATATTCCATACTTCCTCATACTTGGAAAAGGGCCAATCTCCAACGATGCCTGGGCCACGTCAGGGTACGACATCTCCGGCACGTGTAATCGTTGATACAGTACTTGTGCTGACTTGATTAAGATCTGGAAAATACAGCCTGAATCAATAGGTATGAGTAATATCTTTGGACATAAGTATCTTTAGACAATATCAACAGAAACGACACAGTTTGAGGTGAAAAGCATTTGTATACCGACCAAAATACTCTCTTCCAAGTATTGAGGTTCTTACACTAGGTCCTTCGAGGGTTGCCAATACCCTAATGTAATTACCAACCCCATACAGGACAGGTCTTCAGAGGTTTCCAGATAGACCTCATCTTGGGTCTATAAGTTGTGCTAAAGTGCGGCACCTGTCCCAATCACCGGGTGAAAAAGTATTCATTCATTTCCAGTGAGTAAGTACATGGCCAGTCGACCATGTGCACCCTGGTGACAGAGTTATACGGAACCGCCTTTTGGCCTCTGACGTGGTTAGTAGGTGCTTTTCCCGATATATTTATACTATATTTTTACTTACATGAACACAATAAGTGATATAAAATCCAAAGATAACAGTAAGGAAAAGGGACGCCCAAAGTCCATTTTTCATAAATGCTTCATGGATGCCCAGGATTCCACCTCCGAGGCACCCTTTGATGAGATGGCCTGTAGATTCTATTGCGCTGGAAATTGGAAAAACCGTCAAGTGTGAGTAGAATATACGCGTCATGGGTTCTTTATCAACGCAATTTTGCAATCCTTATTTTAATGTAAAAACAAGTAGGTAGGCAGGGTGTATATGGTCGATTGACAATATAACCTACTCGAAATGATGATGATGTAGGTAGGTAATGTTTTTAAAATTTTGAGTAGGTACCATCATCATCCTAGCGTGTATTCCTAGTTGCGTCGTCAGCTTACGCTTCGGAGCCTAAGCTGTAAATCATGATCCTAGATTTGGCGGAACTGGTTATTACAATGGAGCGACTGCCGTCTGAGCTCCGTAACACTTTTTACAGGAAAACCAGACCAACAGGAACATGACCCGAGGTATGTTAGTGGCCAACACTGTCAGAATTTTTCAGGCTGCCCTAAGGCATCTGACACAGTCTCACGACTGCTATCTATCGTTAACAACCGGGACCAACGGCTTAACGTGCCTTCAGAAGCACGGAGGAGCTCAAGATAGAAAATGCCACTAAATGAAAAAAACACACCAATCCAATAGTGGTCGCGTCACATCGTCTCTTGACACGCGCATTCGCTACGGATACGCGGGTCGCGTTAGACTAACAAGCTCCTCCACCATATAAAATATGATTCAATATTCTTTAAACAAGCGTGTTCTCATTAACATTTACGATTCAGAGCCCAGTGTCCGCTATAATCATTGTCCTTAATATGGCAGCATTTATTTAATCTGTAGGTAGGTAATACAGGGATTTTGTAAAATACCACAGGTAAAGAAGAAGGAAAATAATTTTTCCTTATGAAATACCCACGTAATCTTACGTAAGATGATTAAATAATGAAGATCATTAACATTCAAGGAGGAAAATATTTGCTTACTAGCTGTTGCGGTTTCGCTACATCCAATAAAATTTTTGACAGCTGTTTGTTTACACCTAAATGCATCCATACTTCCATACATCCATCCATACTTCCTCCATACTAATATTATAAATGCGGAAGTCTGTCTGTCTGTCTGTCTGTAACGCTTACGGCCAAACCGCTGAACGGATTTTGGCGAAATTTGGTATGAACATTGTTGAAGACCCGGGGTCAAACATAGGCTACTTTTTGACGCAGGCGGAGCTGCGGGAAACAGCTAGTAACAAAATAAATAATCGCATAAACTGATGCTTACTTGGTAGGCTTCTTAACATTTCTAAAAGCGACAAAGTCATATGGTTCCTTCTTGGGGTGGATGATAAACTTCTTTTTGCCATCTGGCGGTGGCTGCGGTGGAGGTTTTGCGCTTTGCTGTTCTTCTTCTTGCTGCGTTTGTGTGTTATTCTGTCCATATATAAAAAAATACAACGAAATTTGAGCTTCAATAACATTTTTCCATACTGAGTAAATATATTTTTTGATTACTTTAAGGAATTGCATAGTAAAGTACCCAGAAGAAGTCCCTAAGTATACAAGTTAGTTGGCTACCTCATCATCATCTGTGCATGATTCCCTGTCATATCTTACGGTCAGGGCCCAGGGGACCAATAAGCGAAGAAAACTTCCAAACTTGAAAAGCTAATTTTCTTCCACAATCATGAAATGAGTGGATTTTTTTTTTAAATTTTCTTCTAAAGGCATCTGACATAGATTATTGACTGCCTTCTAGCGGTACCAATGGGAACTGAAGCAAGAACTCAAGATATATTAATATGCCACTCCTGGCAACCAATTGGGTATTCTACTCGTACTCATAATTCACATTTATTTTTATCATTCATATCAAACATTTCACTACCAGAAACTGAAAACAGAAAGATTGTTTAATTCCGTTCTTACTTCTTCTACTAAATAAGATACAAGCCGTTGAAATTCGGTGGAAGGGGAAATTGTCAAAAACAAGAAAAGGATGCACTGTGTGTGCTGTGACGTCACTGCCACTTGGTTTCGTGCGTACAAAAGAGATAGCAAGACGTCCCCACTACGCTCCCACTTTTCTCCTTGAGAAAACTTTTATTGAATTTTAATGCTATAATTAATAACCAATTTTGTTGTTACTGTAAATATATTATATATATAAATTAGTATATTTTAGTGTAAATATTGTTACGTATGCAAATATTGCTCAAGTATGAATACAGTCAAGTAGCCTATTCAGGAGGCCTATTTTGGAAATATGTCACTCACGCAAAATCGGTGAGTGGAATGTTTTCCGTTCGATATCGAATGAATATAATTGTGTGGTGGTTGAGTCGAATAATTTTCATTCGACATATGAGCTCATAAACAAAATTAGCACTCCAGTTCGCGCTGTATAGTTATGAACATGCACGCCCCGTTAGGCTATCGAGCTTCCTCATTGTTCGTACGAGATACAGTGTCCTTGTTTTTAGATCGATTTCATACATTGATTCTGTCGATAGTTAAATAGTGCCAATCATTGGTTATGAACTATGAAACGTCAAGTATATTTTCATGATTGTGCTTTAATATAAATGGCCTGCAAAGGAGTAGACACCTCCTTTTGTTAATTGATTTCGTGTGAGTAACAAGGTCCATTAATTATCAATATCGTGGTTAAGGGAAAACACACAGAACTAGATATGGCACCACTTTAACTAGACTTATCAAATATAGGTTTGAACTAATACGAAAATAAGTAATTAAAATTGTGAAATGTAAATGTAATTTCAAAAATAGGGCTCCTAACACCCCGTACCCCAATACTCCCGGTGGTAAGATGGATGATTACTTTTCTCTACAATACCACCGATGTGCTGGGACTTCAGAGCATGCCTGACTTCAACCCTCTTTGGGAATACTGTTTTCAGTGAAATCTGAAGGTGTAAGACCAGTCGGCCATAGTCAAGTCATTAAGACTTCATTTATTTATTTATGATAACATGGTCAATCGGCCCTGCACATCCTTATTAATTGTAATTGACACTTTTTAACCAATCGTCCCATAAGACACTAATTGGGAGAAAGGTGGTCCGGTTCTTAATTATGAAAATAAATCGGCTTGCAGTAAAATGGAAAACGATTATTCTCTACATTTTTGTAGCTATTTTGGCAGCCGCTATCTTATTTAATTATCAGTATCAAAAGACCTAATGTTTTCATCTTAAAAAGTATTTTTCTGCATGTAAGTAAATGTACGAAAGAGCATGGGCATATCTTCATAAACAATGAATTGCAAATATGCGTATGTAAATATGCTCGTTTTCTTTTTTTACGTTCTGTATTTTGCATTTTCTGGAGAAAGTTTAAATAAAACATCTGTTAAATGATCATGTACTGCAATCTGATATGAATTTATGAGGAAAGAACATTTTTCTGTGAGGTAAAAGGAATTCTCGTGCTCGGTATCTACGTGTTTGCGAAATTATCGCAAGATTGATTTTGTAAATAAAGCGTCCATTCGTTCATATCGAGTGGGTCATATGGTCAATCGATCCTCTGCACCCTGGTGTCAGAGGTAACAAAATATACCAGTACACTTTCGTAATATTAGTTTAGAGTTTTTTTAATGATTTGACAGAATGGCTTATTAACCGTGGTATTTTCAGTACACCCACATTTAAACTCTCTGCTTTACCCAAAGGTTGACTGTTAGATAATGCTTTCAGCATTAAGTCCGCCTATTGTATTTTACACATTGTAATTTGTACAATGAAGGTTAAATAAATAAATAAATTAGTTGGTTTAAGACAAAGAACACTAAAACCGTAGTCTTACAAATAAACAATCTTTTATCGCGTTTATTACTTATTTATATTCAAAATAGTTTGGTTTAAAGTTTTTTTTTAGTTTAGTCTAAATAAAATATACACAATTGGGACAAGGGCACCCACAAAACTAAATTTAAATATGGTCATCTCTATATAAATACTGATCTTGGCTTACATTTACACGTGCATTCAATTCCATGTTAAATGTTCACAACACTTCACGACACGACTGATTTGAACAGAAGTTGTACACTGTATCAATTGTAAATTAGTAATATAAATTCTACAACCTTGCTGTGTACAATTTGGGACAAATAAGAAGAAACATTGGGTTTTAGTAATAAAACAAAGTGCTTATAATGTTGGTCTTCTAAATTTGGCGGAATATACGATATCTTATACCCCCTTATTCATAAAAATAAAGGAACGTTTGATAAGAACAACTTAACTAATATAAGTTTATTCTCGTTTTTTCACGTCAAAAATAGATAAAGTGACTAAACATAATTTAAGTAGTTAATGTTGATTTTAACGAAAGTTCGTTTTTTATTAGCAATTAAAAAAATTTATTGATAAGGAAAACCTAAAATCTCACGAGTTGTTTTTAAAATCAAAAGAGGTTATTATTGTTTCTCATTCCATGTATACTTTTCGTTTCATAACCTTTGTTTTGCTCCATGTTCATAACCACGGAGTAATAACAAAGAGGAGAGAGCGTATCGAGAGCTTCCTTACAAAAATTGTGTGAGGCTACGCAAGGTGGAAGGCAGACGTAAGGGGAGCCCGGTTTGGCCGTGGCTTCACCCCTATTGACGATCCCCTCTACTTACCAATACATGTCGCTAGCAAACCGAAGATTTCAACATAAACAAATATATTAATATTTCTTGATATTACAGATATTTTAAACATTAAAAACAGACTGATATTTTGTGTTACACTAAATCAATCAAATAAATATCCTGGGTAAATGCTTTTATGCATTAAATGATTTTTTTAATCCTATTTTAAGCGAATAAACTATGTTGAATTTTAATTTTGATGACACATATTTGTAATAAAATTATAATAATTAGATTTTAATTTAATGATTAACGAACGCCAACTTTAAAATGTGTGATAATAATGCTTATATATTTTTGCATGCTGTTTTGAAATAGCAAAATAGGTCGTACGTGCTCCTCATTAATCAAGATCTCACGTTTACCCTATTTTATGCGAATAAATTATTTTGAATTTAAATTCGAAAATAAGTTTCATAACAGTATAGCATTGAAACACTTAAAACTAAATAGTTAAAAATATTCTTAGCTAAAAAGAAACGTAAAAAACATTAGAGTCCACGTCACGCATCGTTCACAGGTGAACGAAAACTGACGTAAGACACGCCCACTTCCAACGTCGCTGCGCCAATGACCGTGACGGTGCACCAGTCGATACGCCATCTCCTCTTTGTTTTGCTCCATGTTCATAACCTCCACCGCATTTTCATTTTAAAATCATTTCATGTTTCGAATCATCTTTTTTTATCCAAATTGTTTTCTCGTCATCTCATCAACATCGAGAGCTCTAGTGGCGTGCACTGAAAAGAACTCTGGATAGGCAAAAGTCCAGTGTTGAGGGGTTTAAACCGGATTTTTTTGTTATACTTAGCGGCCATAGGAACACACACAATTTCAGTTCTCTAGTTATACAGATGATTCGGCCTTTACAATTTTTGTCCTCAAGCCCTCTAATAAAACAATGATATAAACTACGCTAAAAAAATTTAGTAAAATAGCCTCCTCTATCTACTCTGTAAGGGATTGTCATGTCCTAATGATGAATGTGTCACGTGATCCTAATAATGGCGAATGAATACAATGTACAAATCTTTAAAATACATATACCCAAAAAAAGTTACTTGGGTAGAGACAGTAAGTTAAAAAAAAATGACAAAGTTCTGAAATGATGAGTACTTTTATCGGTCTTCCAGTGTACGCGGTAGAGAATTACAATATATTGCAGTAATTAAGTTCTTATCTGAAACTGCTTTACAACCTTATGTTTGTATGTGTCACTCTCGAGATATATATAGTTATATCATTCACTTCATCATTAATTTTTAAATACAATTTCTTTTACCCAAATATCTCTAACATTTATACAGTTTATTTTTTATTTTTTTAAGCTCACAATACGAATACAAAAAGAATCCAGTCGTATAAATCAAGAGCTACAATAAAGATAAAGATTTTATAAATCTTTTTACGATTTTTAAGATAAAAAATCGTATCTCTTGATAACCTAAACGACTGGACTGACTTGAATGGTTGGTACTTTATGTTACGATTAACTGATGATAGGTAGTCAAATCAGATCATATCAAATATATTTATTTGCATATATGTGGTTACATGAGGTTTTTACATATTATTTTGGGTACAACACATTCCCCTAGGTAAGGCAAGCAAATTTTTATTTCATTCTAGCTGACCCGGCAAACTTCGTACCGTCTCCGAATATATTCACCTTTTAAACCTCCCTGAACTTCCACAAATAATTCAAAACCAAAAATAGCCAAATCGGTCCAGCAGTTCTCGAGTTTTAGCGAGACTAACGAACAGCAATTGATTGATTGATTGACAATTAGACATTCAAGAATTTTGTCAATATTTGTCACAAATCATAGTTTATAGTTTATAATCATGCAAAGTCAAATAATAATAATAAAAAAGCACCACATGACATCAACTTCTCCAAAGGGCCTATCCATATCCCCGCGCAAGCCTCTCAAAGGACCGGGGCAACCCGTGAATCCCAAGCAAAAAAAAGTATTATTCAACATGTCAGTTAATCAAATTATAAAAAAATAATAATATTAAAACTTCATAATTTATCAATACAATTAATTAGCCCTTTTTTCTTTCTAAAACTCTTCGATAGAGTAAAAACAAGCGTCAACTAACCATGCTTTAAGCACCTCTGAAAACCTCTTTTGGGGTAGTAGTTTCATGTATGACGGCAGAGTTAAATATTTTTCCACACATTGCATAACAATTTTTCTATAGAAGCTTGTGTTAGGAAGTCGAGGTAGGACAATTCTATTTTGATTCCGTGTACTTCTTATGTAGCCGTAATAAACAATTCTGGATGTTTTTCTACAAAATCAACAACTTAGTATACATACATGGTAAAGTCAACATATTTAATTTTTTAAACAATGGTTTAAGCATGGTTTCCATGGAGCTTTACTAAAGATGACAGTCATTTCTTAATCGTAACACAGGGTAGTAGAGTAGTTATTGTGAGAATAGTACTGTATGTTATTAAAATGAAGTCATGTTTTTGTTGCATTCCTTTATGAGCAGTAAAGTTGTATCTAAAAATGCACGTCTGGCTGTTCATAGAGCAGTGTTAATGCCAACTCTTATGTATGGTAGTGAAAGTTGGGTCTGGCAGAAAAATAATGAAAGCAGAGTAAATGCAGTTGAAATGAGAGCTTTACGGAGTATGTGTGGAGTACGTCTGAGCGATAAAATTAGAAATAGTGAGATAAGGAAAAGGTGTGGTGTGAATGAGGATGTAGTGACAAAAATAGAAAAAGGCATGTTAAGATGGTTTAGGCATGTAGAAAGGATAGATGAAAGGAGACTTACGAAAGGTATTTATAAATCAAAGGTGATAGGAAAAGTCGGTAGGGGCCGGCCTCGGAGAACATACTGCGACCAAATCGCAGACATATTAAAAAAAGGAGATGTCAGGAGTACCCGTAATCGACGAGCGTGTATGACGAGAGTGATAAGCGTAGAAGAAGCGAGGGAAGTCTGTAAGGATCGTAGCAAATGGAAATCCGTAGTCTCTGCCTACCCCTACGGGAAAAAGGCGTGATGTTATGTATGTATGCATGTTTTTGTTTTATTTTTTCAATATTTTATTTTATACTGCGTTTTCGCCTTGTGTAACGTTTTTGCCAACCACTAAGCTAAGGTTGACTGGAAGAGATCGCTCTAGCGATAAGTCCGCCTTTGTACTACATTTTTATCTACATAAATTGTTTTGTGGAATTTGTACTTTGGTGCAATAAAGAGTATTTGTATTGTATTATATTATATTTATGTTTTTTTTTGTCCTAATTGGATTGAGATACATCAAATTAATTTTATTTAAAGGAATCCATTATTGACATTTATTTTTTAAGTGTGATTGCATTTACCACATGAATATGTAAAAGTCGTTTTATAAGTAGGACGGAAGTTCTTAATTGTTTTCATTTAAGATAACTTTGTAAGTAGGTAATTTAACTAATTACCTACATGTTTAAGGAATACTATACATTATTAATAATATGTAGTCTTTGCCTACCCTTATGGGAAACAGGCGTGCGTGCGTGCGTGTTTATATGTATGTATTATATATCTTCGTTGTTGTCGTCCGTAGCCTTTCTTTAATAAACCTAACCTAAAACCTAATAAACCTACCTTTCGCAACTGGTTGTCTGCGAAGACTTTTGAATATTTACTGGCAACCAGTTGCGGTAGAAGATTATATAGTCCTGTTACACAACCAGTAGCCATCATCATTTCGTGTAAGTTAATCAATTAAATCTTTTATTATATTGTTAAGCGACCATGTACACCCTGGTGACAGAGTTGTTTGAAACCGCCTCTCGGCATCTGACGTGGTTCCTTTGACGACCAGCCGGAACCAACTGCTTAACGTGCCTTCCGAAGCACGAAACAACCAGTAGTGAACAAGGACAACTTCGTAACTATTCAAATTTCATCAAAATCTGTGTGGATTCATAAAGAACAAACTTTTGTATTTATAATATTTGCATGGAAAATATGGATGACGGATGACTCTTATGCTTTTCAAGAGCGGGCTCATCATTGAATCAATGAGGTTTTATTGGAAACAATTCGTCGCCTTTTGCTATATTGATATTGTTGGTGTGTGTATATGTATGTGTGTGTGTTTTATGTTATACTTTTAAAATGGAGTTTTCCATACACATTTTGATACCTAGGGAGAAAATTGATCATCAGCCTAAGTTACTAATATGCTCTAGACTGTAGTAATAAAATGAGAATCTAAAAAAATATGACAGAGGCGTGGTGATTAATAATAAAATTCTTCTTCGTCCAATCGTCCTAGTTGCGCTGGTACGCTGTAAGTCATGGTTCCTTGATTTGGAAGCACTGGTTATTACAGCGAAGTGACTGCCGTCTGACCTCCATAACCCATTTACAGGGAAATCAGACCAACTGGAACATGACCCAAGGTGAGTTAGTGGACAACACTGTCAGATTTTTTCGGGCTGCTTAATGACAATCTGACACAGACTAACGACTGCCATCTATCGATAACAACCGGAATTAACGGCTTAACATGCCTTCCGAAGCACAGAGGAGCTCGAGATAGAAATTGCCACTAAAGGGTGAACAATCCAATACGGGTCAAGTCTCGCAGACGCTTGACACGCACGCATTCGCTACGGATACGCGCGTCGCACTCGGCTGTCGGCTCCTCGTGGTGATTGTTAATCAATATGGATTAATATGTGTGTGCCAATATAACGATAATAAAAGGTTTAGTTGAAGTGATTCTGCTTAGTTTATCATACCCGTCGGGAGATAAATTATTGTCCAGTGTCTGTATTGAATGAGGCTTTATGTTTATTTAGGACTAGCTGTTTCCAGCAGCTCCACCTGATGTTACTCAGGGTGAATGTAGTTTTCCAATGGTGAAAGAATTTTTGAAATCGGCACAGTAGTTTTTGAGTTCATTCATTACAAACATACACACAAAAATACTAATCTTTCCTCTTTATAATATTAGTGTAGATGTAGATTACGTCATTCCACTTACTTACTAACGTTAATAAAACAAATATTTTTGTTGAAAAGAATACGCATTTTTAACACCCTACGTACAAAGGAGGTGTTAGAAGCCAGACTATTACTTCTGTGACATTTTTGGCCCTAACTGAATAAGTTTTTTTTTTTTATATTTAGTCCTATTACAAAAAAAAGTAAGCCAAAGCTTAGTAGGTCTGCGCATATATATTGTTGACTTTGGTATTGAAATTTCTAAGATGTAGAGTTCAATGATAGTTAGTGGGTATCCAATGGTTGTCGCCTATTCTTAATTGTAGTATTTTTACTTATGCAGAAACTGTCACCAGTCGGACAGAGATAAAACTAAATTGAGACCGTTATTCAATTTGACATATCTAGCGAAATCCACTGGAAGACAATTTTTATTGATTCTAGCACCTTACAGTAATTGGTAAATTCTTGCATTCGGTATCAGAAAAAAACCCCAATTACCAGACTTAACGCTAGAGAGACATTGTCTCGCATTAACCAAAAGAAAACTAAAAACATTTTAGATAAATTTAGACAACCTTCATGCCTTTTAAGCAAGTCGGTCGCGTACACCGATATGTATTCAAGGTTGATATGTCCATTTGTCTTTATAATTTCTTCAATTCTCTATTAAAGTTCATTGTTACTTCAGGCATTCAGAGCTACTCGTATTTGATACGCGTGAGTTTTTTCTTTAGAGTCAATCTTCCTAGCTAGTAGGACTTACTAGCTGTTTCCCGCAACTCCGCCTGTGCCAAAAAGTAGCATATACTACTATAGACCTCGGATCTTCAACTATATTCATACCAAATTTCATTAAAATCCGTACAGCATTTTAACGGGTTTAAACGTGTTTCGCTTATACGCAATGTCTCTATTTTTCATTCGAGGTAGGTTTCTACCATCCTTGGAAATGCTATTTTTAGCTTCGAAATACAATAATCTCTCTATAATCAACAAGTATCTAAACTATTTGGGCTGTAACATTGATTTAGAACGGAATAATTCATATTTTAATGGGCTGTAAGAATAAAAGATTGATCTCTTACGACATTTAATTATTTAACTCCTTTCTTAGAGAGAATGGTGTGGTGGTTCAGCCACTTGCCTTGCACACCGTGGTTCATCGAGATTGCTCTCTCTTTTTTATGGACAAAAGCCCTTTTGGCCGAAGAAGCTCCATCGACAAGAGCTCAGCTCTTAAATTTATGATGATGATTTACTTAACTGTATTATACTTTTATAAATAGCGGACGAAATTAGATTCTAGCAAATAGTCGATTATCTACAAAAAGTTAAATTATATCCTTAAATCCATACAAAAAATCTATTTTTTTTAGTTATTTTTAGTTATCCCATGTAGGGAGACTTGCAAAGTTAACAATGTCACCTATTTGTATAATTAGGTTCCGAGATTATCCTAACTTAATCGATTAATGGGTTTCAAATAAACTTGTGTCATAACGATTCAATATTTATTACAAAAACTATTTTGTACATTTATTTCTGAGCAATTATGTACAAATAAACATTTTGATTTACAAATTTTATAAAAACATATACTTAAATACACAGACAATTGTTTAGTTAAACGCAAAATCTCATCATATCATACACAAGATTCTCTAAAATTTGTATAACGCGCAATCAAAAACTAATATTTACACACGACGTAGAGAGATTAAAAAGATATTCCTCTTGCTTTCATCGTTACAGTTATGTATATGATATGAAATATGTGGTTATGGTTACAGACATCTAACTACTTTCTTTAAACTCATCACCCTCGTCATACACGCTCGCTTATTTCAGGTAGGCTTTTTAAGAGGTCTGCGAATTGATCGCCGTATGTTTTCGAGGCTAACCTTGACCGACTATGTTGAAAATCAATCATTTTCCAATGATAGCTAGATAGATCCAATCGCGATTCATTTGAAACGTTTCTGTTTCTTCCTCACGCGTACAGAGAATAGATACCACCGGCGCAAAACACCATTCCGATAATGCAAAAAAATAAGTCTTTCATTACACCCACACTGCAACAGAGAACAAATTTGTGTATAGACCGTTTCATTTAAAAAGAGCGGCGGCAATTAGTGGATAGTGGAGACTACATATTTTTTCAAGGAAAAATTCCGCTGAAAAAAGACGTTAGCGTCGCTTCCTGTGTTTCTTTTACGTGATGCGACTTATAATTAGCTTGGTAATTACCTAAAAACTGGTTGTTTAACATATTTCTTATTAAAACTACTACTTAAAGATTCTGAAAAGAATATTTGATGCAGCTGAGGAGTGGATAGTATTTTATATGCACAATGTAATATTATTTTTTTGTAAAAACACGATTCCATTAAATATAGTAAAAGTTCCGTCCAAAACGTAAAAAAATTCCATAGACATGTTTAATTAATTAAAACGACTGACATGAAATTCAGTAGGTACATTTACAAAACAGAATAAATAGAACGCAAAGGATCTTACTAAAAATAAAAAAAATGCATATATGCGTGATTCAAATTGTTAAGATTCTCCAGATTTTTCGAACTGTTTGAACCAAACCCCGGACACTTCATACAACAGGGGAGACCTCAATACCTATTAGGAATACTACATACGCACACGCGTCAGTGCGTGTGCGTTACTCGTAGGGTTAGTTATATCCATGGAGTAATTACAAAGAGGAGATGCCGTAATAAACGTTTTGTAAGAAAGTGTTTGTGAGGCAACACGGGGCGGAAGGCAGACGTGCGGAGTGCTTGGTTTTGGCTGTCGATCCAATCATGGAGCACGAGCAATGACAAGCTCCGCCCACTTTTGTGTCGGCGAGGCGCCAATGATCATATCACTGCACCATTTCAAACGGCATCTCCTTTTTGTAATTACTCCATGGTTATATCGTATTTGCGTCATAGTCGTAGTAGCGGCCGCGCGGCTGAAGCGACATCCTTGCATTTGTTTTGTCTCGATTTTTATCCTGAATCTGCGCGGTATCTGTTTCGGGTGGGAGGGTGTGAGTGGTCGTTCTGTACAAACTTACGTTAGTATGCAACTGGCAAAACGTTGTGATCTATGGCGGCGTTCCTTCCACATCACTGCCATTTCGATCAAGCTCGGAAAAACGAAGGAGTTTAGTGACACAAAGAAGTCACCTAACTGAAAAATATGATCATTTGTTATACACTAAGAACGCAAGACACTGATGATTTTTATGTTATGAAAGATAGAGTGTTACGTTGAGGCTAACTTCTCTATGAATAAATATCTTCTTTTATAAACATTACGCCATTTATGCCTACGCCGCAGAGGCGACTTTCAAAACTGATCAAACTTTTAGTATATAAATAGAGAAATTAGTCAAAATATAATAATAATAATATCTCTTTATTTCAGGTAAAACCCATACATAATTAAAATTTTTTTAAATATAAATTATTAAAATATGTACATAACATGTTGTTTTGATAGAATGAAGGCTTTTCTTAAATTTTATTTATTTATAAATATTTTCCAGTTTTGTGTGCACAATAAGCGACTCGATATGTGTTGCAGTCTAGTTGTGCGTAGTACTTAGACTAACAAATTGCAAGTAAAAACCATATCCTTATAGGCTAGTGATAAAAAATCTGCTAGACTTCAAGCGAAGCCGTGGGTAAAAACATACATACCATCACGCCTTTTTCCCGTAGGGATAGGCCTCTGCCTACCCCTACTTCTATTACCTATCTCTATTAGGGATTTCCCTCGATTCTGACAAGAAAAGTCGATAAGGGCCGGTATCGGAGAACATACTGCGACCAAATCGCAGACATAATAAAAAAGGGAGATGTCAGGAGTACCCGTAATCGACGAGAGTGTATGACGAGAGTGATGAGCGTAGAAGAAGCGAGGGTAATAACAAATTGTAAATAAAGGTAAATTGTAGGGTTAAATAAATAAATACGAAATAAACTCACAATAATCATCATGTAGTCCATCTGTGGACATATTGTAGAAAGACAAGTTACAAACAACAGATAGATAATCCTGTAGAACCTTTCCCATCTGCTGCTTCTTTTACTGAAAACAATCAAATATGTCAAGAACATAGCGCGGAGAACCGATGGCCGATGGGACAGAAAGGTATTCAAATGGCGACCACGAACTGGCAAGCTCAGCGTTGGACCTCCACCATCCAAATGGTCTGATGACCTGATAATAGTCGCAGGCAGACGCTGGATGCAGGCTGTTGCTAACCAGTCATTTTAGAAATAATTAGGCTTATGTCCAGCAGTGGACATAATGCGGCTGAATAGAACAAGATAACGTCAGCTATCTCTCAGGAGTAAGCACTAGTATTTTACAAAGAGCCCTCTAGCGACTCTATCTTGATTTACAAAGTAACCAGATGAAACAAGCTATTTCCACTAAATAGTACCAGCCAAGATCACTGTTAAATTTGAATTGAATTTTATATCTTACTACCTGACCCCACGAACTTTGTTCTGCCTTAGAGGCAATAAATGTCAGTATAGATTTTGTCACGTCCCACGGGAATGGGATAGAAAGTATCTTATGCCAGTCTCCTGGTTATAATCTACCTTTCCACCAATTTTCAGCCAAATCGGTTCAGCCATTCTAGTTTTAGAGTTATAAATAATAATATAAATAATCTTTATTGTACCAAGAATACATGTAAGTCATGTTACAGATAAAAGACGATTAAAAAAATGTACAAAGGCCTTATCACAATAACCAAAAATAGTGTAACTTACACGACTTTCTTTTATATAAGTAGATAGTACAACAGTAAAGTACATCATTTACCAGGAAAGCTCAGCTTCAGAGCATATCATCGTCATCATCATTTCAGCCGCTGGCTATATATCTATCAGATAATCAGGTGATTCAAGCCTGCAATGTCCTAACTAAACTGGAAACAACTAAACAAAGTATGCTTTCCGTGGAAACCGAACCTAAGACGTCCAGGTCGAAGGCGAACGCCCTAACCACTGGGCTACGGAGGATGTTGTGTTCAATACTTAGTTTCAATTACCTGAATCCACCCTCGTGAGATTTTCCTATATAATGCCAGATTATTCTGAAAGGTACCCAAAACTGTATCGCAAATGTTGCAGCCAACATGGCCGCCACGAGGAACTGTAGGATTATAGGTATTCTGGAACAAACAGGAATTTCTGAAATTGTCAAATTTACAAAAGATATATTTTAAGATGATCAGGAGGTTTAACAAAGAGTGGAAAGTAACATCAATGAATAAAGATGTATGGAAACATAGAGAAAAGGCTTTTGTCCAGCAGTGGGACTCGAATAGCTTTTTCATATTATACACTAGCTTTTTCTCGCAGCTTCTCCTGCGTCAAAAAGTAGCCTATGTATGACCCCGGGTCTTCAACTACATTCGTACCAAATTTCATCAAAATCCTTTCAGCAGTTTGGCCGTGTAAGCGTAACAGACAGATAGAAAGACAGATAGAGAGACTTTGTGACTCCTTAAAATCGGTAAGTCGAATGAAAAAACAAATGACACAGGTAAATGTCAACTTAGTCTACCTGCGACCATAAGCACTGTAAAGTGTTTGAAACGATAGGTGTAAATAAATAAGTAATAAACGTGATAAAAAACCGTATTAAAATAGTTTAATTTAATAAGTCAAATGAACCATAGTTCATTTTCGTTTCAATTGACATAATCGTTGAGTCAATGATTTTGATTTAAAGAAAATGATGAATTGAGTCATATATCTCGAAAATAGCACTCCAGCATAGGGCAGCTAGAAATAATTTGCCATACTAACGTTTCCATTGGCATGTGAATGGTGACCGGACTTCTGGAATCTTCCCCCCACCCCCAGTATCCGAAGAAGCCAGTCGAGAACGTGGCAAGAAATACTATTGTCAGACCTGAAACCAAATCTCTTGATAAATAAGTAAAAAGTAACTAATATGCAATAGTGGAGGTTCAATTCCCACGGGAAGCATTACTTAAATAGTTGTTTCTATTTGGTTAGGAGTTAGGACATTGCAGGCTTTAGTCACCTGATTGTCTGATAACAATGATGATTTCGTTTGTAACTGGTTACGAGAAGAGAGAAAATTTTCTACTTTTGTAACCGGTTATAAAACACAGTAATGTAGCGACCGAAAAGTATGGCGCATATACACTACGGGCGGATTAAACCAAGGGAAAACTGCTAGTTTAGTATTGAATTTTTTTATTAGACCAGAGGGGTCTAATTATAAAAATGTGTGGGCATTCTTTCGATCCACTTTTACAGAAAAAAATACGGTCATTTAAATTAAAATTCAATGTCCGTAGAACAAGATAACGTTAAAGGTTTTTCAGCCATCTTTCAGGAGTAAGCTCTTGTTTTTTACAAAGAGCCCTCTAGCGAGTCTACCTCGAATTACGAAGTAATCAGATGAAGCAAGCTATTTCCTAGTGGAAATAGTACCAGCCAAAGATCACTGATGTCGTTGTAGCTAATGAAGAGTCAATTCTATTGAATGTTTATTACATGTATTTACAACTAGCTGTGCCCGCGACTTCGTCCGCGTGGAATAGTTATTTTGGGAATCATATTTATTTTTTGTATTACAAACCTACGTCCTCAGCTTTATTATAAATTACCTATAGCTGTTACCCACGACGATTTAGTTACATAATTAATAGAATATATTTTAAAGTAGTTTTAAAAAGAATATATTTTAAAGTACTTCTGCGTAAATTATATTTTTAGTTTTATTTTCTTGTGGCAGAAGAACATACTGATTTTCTCCGCAACCCGATCTTGACAAAGCGACATAGATATAGTTGGCCGTGTGAAAAGTAGTCTTGACGTAAATCGATTCCTACGTGTTTAAATGTTTGCCCCTGTGATTTATTTATTGTAACGGCGAAAGATAGCTTAACGGGAAATTGAATTCTTTCAAAATTAAAAGGTTAATCATTTGGAATCATTGGGATGCGAGGTATAAGCACTGTTTGACCAAGTGATTCCCGATCGAGGTTAGCCAAAGTTCGGGAATTCTGTGAAGCTAAACGTTGAGAACGTTCAGCGCTTGATTCCCGTAGTCGGTTCATTAAAGTTCGAGAACTCTGTGAAGCTAAACGTTGAGAACGTTCAGGGCTTGATTCCCTATCGCGGTTAGCCAAAGTTCGGGAATTCTGTGAAGCTAAACGTTGAGAACGTTCAGCGCTTGATTCCATAGCACGGGTTTGTTCCCTGATTGCTCGTTGAGTGGCCAACCTATGCATATTTTTATCCTTTGTTTCATTGCTGCGCAAAACTCGCAGCCGCTTTGCAGTAGCAGTCCGCCGAGAAAGCCGAGTTCTTTTTCTAGGCATTACAGTGACAAAGAAAGAACGTAGGAAATGAAATCTTAACCAAACTAACTAAATGCTTAAACTAAAACCTAACCTAATAAGAATATTTCTGTAGATACACCTACAGGTATTATCTACAATAAAACAAAAAAGTGTTATTGTGAAATGATGATGATTATATCGCAATAACAAATTAAAGCTGCATTCAACGGCATGGTACCTCGTAGAGCTACACCCCCTCCGCCTCGTCCGCAAGCACCGCCTCTCCTCGCCCGCCGGCCAGTGAATTTTGGTTCAGAGTTATTTTAAAATTGTATTATCTTATAAGATGTTTATTGAAATTAGGTGATGTTAAAGACAATTTTGCTCACAGTTAAATACTTTTAATCAATAACACATTTATTTGGATAAAGATTAATATTATTATGTTGATACAACTCTGACAAATAATTAATTAATTTCGACCAAATTTGATTATCATAAAAACGGTTATTGTGAGTTAATCTTAAAAGTTAGACATATACTGTCGCGGACATTTTTTTAGATAATTTAAAGAGGAATAATTCGTTCATACATATTTTTTGGGTATCTCGAACGGTTTTCGCAGCGCACGCAACGGAAGCCCTCAAAAATGAATAATTTTCCCCGTTTTTTCCACATTTTCGACTGTTTCTTCGCTCCTATTAATTGCAACGTAATGTTATGTAGCCTAAAGCCTTCGTCGATAAATGATCTATCCAACACAAAAAGAATTTTTCAATTCGAACCAGTAGTTCCTGAGATTAGCGCCTTCAAACAAACAAACAAACTCTTCAGCTTTATAATATTAGTACATAGGGCGCACTGTAAGTTTCCGGAAATGGCCACTTACATAAACAATATTTAAAAATTTATTGCAACATTTGAAAATAGAACTCTTTGGCTGTAGAATGCAGTTTGTTTCATCTGACTGTCTTTTGTTTTTACCTTGTGGCGCCATTTAAAAAATTGTGTGTCTGCATCAACATGGATTTAACTCGGGAAAATTTTCGTAGTATGATTTTCTACGATTTTAAGTGTAATTTGACAGCTCAACAGAGCATCGCTCGGCTTGAAACAGCTTTTGGCAATGAAGCACCATGCAAGACAACTGTTTATAGCTGGTTTGCAGAATTCAAGCGTGCTCGTATCAATCTCGGTGACGAATCTCGCGATGGTCGGCCGTCCACCGCTGTGACCAACAAAAACATCAATGCTGTGCGCCGTATGATTGAAAAAGACAGGCAAATGACCTACCATGAAATTCACGCATCCTTAGAAATAGGCATGAGTCAAATACAATTAATCCTACACAAACATTTGGGTGTGAGAAAGGTGTGCTCGCGGTGGATCCCACACAACTTGACCTAGGCTCAAAAAACGGACCGCGTCACTTGGTGCAGTGCCATGCTTACCAGATTCAACGAAGGTGCGTCAATTTTGGTGTGGGACATAGTAACAGGTGACGAAACATGGATTTATTGCTACGATCCCAAAACAAAGCAGCAATCGAGCGTATGGGTCTTTCAAGATGAGCCGAAACCAACCAAAGTGGCGCGCGTGAAAAGTGCATCTAAGCGGATGATTGCTTCTTTTTTTAATAAAACTGGACACGTGGCTACTGTTGCTTTAGAGAATCGTCGTACAGTGAATAGTGACTGGTACACGACCATTTGTTTGCCGGAAGTTATTGACGAACTCCGTAAAAATAACCGTAAACGCCGTATCATCCTGCACCACGACAATGCTAGTTCTCACAAGGCCAGACAGACAAACGACTTTTAGAAGGCGAAAAATGTAGAACTCATGAGTCATCCTGCATACAGTCCCGACCTGGCACCTTGTGACTTTTTTCTGTTCCCAAAAATTAAAAACCAATTACGCGGTCAACGATTTTCATCACCAGAAGAGGCTGTCGAGGAGTATGAAAAACACGTTTCAGAGGTCACCACAGAGGAGTGGCACAAAAGTTTTCAAAACTGGTTTCATCGAATGAAAAAGTGCATAGACGCCAAGGGAGATTATTTTGAAAAACAATAAATTAATTTTGTACCTTTAATAGTATTTTTTCATATTCATTCCGGAAACTTATAGTGCGCCCCACGTATAGATACGATACAAAGACTCTTTATTGCTCTAAAACAGAAATTTCACACACCAAATATACAAGAAAATGAGGTACATAGGCGAACTTATCGCTAGAGCGATCTCTACCAGTCAAACCTTAGGGTGGAAGGAAAAATGTCGAACAAGGCGATGGCACAGTATACATAGATCTATACCATTTATTATAATTAAATATATTATTAAAAATGTACATACTAAATTTATAACTACTGAATATTAGTATTTAACAATTTGCACATGGATTTTCTAAAAAGGGACTGTAACCTTTTTGTGCTAAACTTCTCTATTACTGTATAAAATTTCTTCTTTCTATCATTATCTTGTGTGAAAGTTTAAATTTATTTACTTTGCTTCCAACCGGTCATTTTGAAAATCAATACGAGAGGTCTATGTCTAGAAGTGGATTGACTACGGCTGATATAATGATGATGATATTTACTGCAATATATGACAAATCTCGCGTGATGCGGACTTCTCATGTTGTTTTCTATGGTAAGAACCACCGGTATCCCATCCATGCAGTACAGACAAATGCCGAAGAACTTGAACAACCCAGGTACACTCTTCCATAAGGGCCTCTTGCTTATTTTGTCTGCTTCCGACATACTGTAGAACATCGCTGTGATTATGCATATAGCTGAAAGATAGTTAATAAATAAATAAATAAAATGATTTTTTATGTTTTCGCGATTTTTACACATTGAATTAAACATTTATTAAATTAAAGCTATTAATTGTAGCTATTGATTAAAATTCTCATTGATTTGTCCAGAAAATATTGAGTAGGAGAAGAAGCAGGGCTGGTGGGGATTTTCACTTGCTGAAAATAAGACGTTACATTTACGTGTAATAGTTACCCAAAATAAGATCAGCAACGATAGAAAATGGCGCTAAATATTTCCACTTCCTTATCATGCACACCAACAACAACGGTGCTGTCACTATGAAGATGTACGTCCTCAGAGAAAGCTGCAGGTCTGCAATCGGGGCGATCAGAAATTCTAACAACTGAAAAAATACAATTGATTCAAAACACAGTCATATGCAGTATCCTCAGAATACGGAAGTCGAATTCGTTATTGAATTTACCGAAATAAAAAAGTCATTCTAGTATTACTTGTTGCTTTTTTTGGAAAGGTGTGAGTGTCCGTTCTATACGTTAGTGCTAATAAATAATTCTGTGCCAATACTCCTAATTCCTAATACATATATAGCTGGATATAAAAAAAGTGAGAGGCGATGAGCTCATGAGCTACAAGCCGATAATTCACAAGAGGTAGCGCAGGAGATCGAAGAAGAGATTCTTATTACGAGACAAGATTACTTTTCAAACATATGTAAAGAAGTAATTATTAAATAATTAATTTACACTAAAATTAATCCCGCATACCTTCTTAATTGTGTCTGCAATCATGATCTGGTATATACTGCATGTTCCCGTCATTTGTAGGAAAATAGAGCATTCTATTGCGTACCTGGAAGATTAAATACCTATTATCAATTGCTATATTTAATTGATACGTACTCAAAGGATGGAATGTACGATCGATTGACTGATCAACATGGAAAAGGTAGAAAGCGTCTGGTTTTCTTAGAAACAGTATTGTTCGTACAAAGCAGGTATTTATTTGGGCGCATTGATATCCTTGCTACTTATCTAAGTGTAGATTTCATCTGTTGATTCAGTTGTAGGTCAAGGCAAACTCTAATGCATTTGAGAGGTATAATATTTATAATGTGGATTTCATAAAGTAATTTTTCTTAACACTTTTTTCAGATCAAAAACTTTTTCGTACAGACCTGGTTGGTTGACTTGTAGTTTATTTATTTAAACTTTATTGTACATACTACAGTTGTATAGCACAAATTATCTAACAGTCAACCTAAGTAGTTGTACGGTTTTAAGACTACCATTTAAGTTAAATAAATAGAATCAGTTTGGTTAGAACACAGCAGGCTTGAATTACCTAATTGTCTAATAATAACGATGATTCCGTGCTTCGGAAGGCACGTTAAGCCGTTAGTCCCGGCTGCCATTTGATGGTCGTTAAAGGAACCATGTAAGAGGCCGACAGGCGTTTCCGAAAAACTCTAACACCAGGGTGTACAGGGTCGATGTAGCCCACTCGATCTGATGATGAAAGGCAACCGTGTTAATAAATACTCAAACCTAAACACTTTGCTGTATCTCCTTAGTTTCCTCATTGGACCAATAGCGATGGCGGCTTCACACAGCCCAGCGTAGGAAAGCCGTGATACTCTTATTACTACGTACATCTTCTGAGCTGAACGTACTAACATCTGAAAGTGTCATTATTTACATTAGAATCACGTGATTAGACGCTCGATTTAGAAGCTCTACTTGCTTCAATCAGATTTTAACTCGGTGGTGGCATGTCTTTTTTAGAGTAACTAGATATGATATGACTGCTCAGACTACCAGTTTCAAAAGTCGCTTGAAAGAATACTACCTCTCACTTTGAAACTGCTGTTATTTTCGCTTAGATATTCATACAGTACGTATGAATTTACGTACACGTGACATTATACACATAAGGTATTTATGTATGTTTATTTTATATGCAATATTTGTGTATGTTTATTTTTCAACTATCTGTTACTGTAATTTACACCCTAACTTAACTGTTACTCTTTCACCTCGTAAGGGTTGAATGGAAGAGATTGCCTAGCAATAAGTCCGCCTTTGCTCATATTATGTTGAAGTCTTTGTAAATGTTATATTTTTTGTATTTGGGCAAAAAAGATATTTTGTATTGTATTGTATCACTTGCTAACACTTAATCAGCTCAATCCGTCTTTGTACACATGGATCCACATCAATTATATATATATATATATATATATATATATCGTGTGCGTAGGTAACCCATCTATTTTGAGCTTCTAAAAGAAAGGAAAGCCCTGTACCCACTGCTTTGATTAGGTGATAGTCAAAGTTAAATCACATGCCTTCAGAGTTAGCTTGTAACATCTGAGACCAGAATTGGCCAAAAGCAATATGAGAGGAGGAAATTAATGTTTCCACAAAAATTGCAGTTCATTATCATATTATCAAACAGCTCTGTTTTTGCTTATTATTGGGCTTTAACTAGCTTCATGTGTCTGCCAGTGCATCTTGTTGAGATCTTAATGCTAGAGATAGGCATCTTCGCCATCTACCCGCTAAAAACCCGAGACTTGGGGTATACTAATATCCATTTATACACAAAAACGCTCTGTGTTTTACCTGAATAGATGCTCATCTCCTACCACGTTTGCTGCTGAACAGCTTATTAATGTTTATTTATTTATTTAAACTTTATTATACAACATATAGTTGTATAGCGCAATAGGCGAACTTAATGCTAAAAGCATTATCTAACAGTCAACCTTTGGGTTAAACAGATATCGTCATGTGGGTATAAACATGTATAGATAGGTAAATTCAAAAAGTTGGAATGATAATAAACTTACGATTAAACCATTAAGTCGTTTAAATCATATTTATCAGTACTCTAACTTACTTACAGTCATAGCATACGCTAGAAGTAATCCGATTGCAGCAGTGCCGATAGAAGAAGCTAGGATCCCACCAAACATGAATGCTTCGTGCATACTTAGTATACCAATTCCAAGGCATCCTTTGACGAGGTATGATGTAGCTTCTACCAGACTGAAACATTTACATGATTCATCATCATCATTTATTTCATCAGGCCTCTTCTATTAATTTCCAAAATGACTGGACTTGGAAGTGGCCTGCGTCCAGCGTTTGCCTGCGACCTTCAGGACATCAGTCCATCTGGTCGATGGTTGTCGAATGCTGCGCTTGTAGGTTTATGGTCGCCATTCGACAACATTTCCCTTCCTTTTGACGTAATTCTTCGCAAAGCACAATAGGTGGACTTAATGCTAAGACTTATTTTTTTATCGGTAATATTATTATTTAACTACTTGAACAATATGTCAGAGACCACATATCCGTAATTTTATGAAGGTGATTGGGCACTTACAGCATGACAAAAATGGGCCATAGCTTGAATTATCGGTTTATTACACATGAAACACCAGGATGATTTTACCTGGGTTATCAAATCTTTCATATCGAACGATCCGGTGATTTAAGTAACAATGTCTGATTAGGGATAACTTACATTATGTAAAAAATTGCTCCTTTTGGATCACTATACAAAAGAATGTCACGAGGAAAACCTACTTGGTAGCATACGGGTTATGTCTCTCAATAGCATAATCATATTCCACCCTTTCTATACCAGGATACTGATTTGGGAATTGTATGGAGCCAATGTTACTATCTTCTCTTATAATGAATTCTGTTAACTCCTGTTTCAAGGTGTTTATAGAGGTCAATGATACGTTCTGAAAAGTAAAACCTTGTAGAAGAATTAGGATAACATTTTGTCTATCAACCATGGATGAGTTGATGGAGGCAAAGTGGATAGCCATTGGGATGACCTCGCTCCGCTCTTGCTCTAGTTTAAACATGTCTTAATTTTTACAATTCTAATTCTTGTCGAGGTAAAATGGTTAACTCGTTAGATTTGTCCAAACTAATCACGCTCACCGCATCATAGTTATGAGATCCTCATCATGCCGGAGACTGGGCATTTGGGTCACACCAACAAATGCGCCAAAGACTAAACATACAATCATACGATACACTAATGAAGCCTGCCCTTGTGACGTAATAAAACCCTTAAACATGCACCGCACCCTGAGCAACAATCTGCGTGCACAGTCTGATCCTTTCACCACGAAGTGCCTATAAAATTCTAAAGGAAGAGCGCTCCTACAGGTTACACTTTCATGGTACGCTTTTTTAATCATGGATACGGAGGCACTCCTTTTACTTCTCTTTCGTGTCAGTGGCTAAACCTAAATATATTCGGCTCAATAAGACGCAACACCCACAGCCGAATCAGAAGCATGCATAAACATATCGGAAGCACTGGTTAAGCAAGACTGAATGAACATCGCCAACTACGTCCGCTCCGTCCCATACCCGGAGACTTGACCAATAGGATAATGATTCTTGTACCGTCAGTAGCGAAAAATCCTAGATCTATAATGTTAGTAGCGAACGTTCAGATTTTTCAGGCTGTTTGAAAGCATCAGATAAAGACTAAATTATTTTTCAAAAGACCAATTACTTAACGTGCCTTCAGAAGAACGGAGAAATTCAAGATGGAAATGTCATTACTGTAGATCCAAGTAAAACCATGCTCGCCGTCGATAACACGCATGATCTTTAGGCTATCTAGCCTAGCGGGGCATACATGAAATACAGTCGATGACTCCTCGAATTCGCTCAAATATGCGATTATTAATATAGATTACAAGGGCTTACCTTACTCGGAAGGGATGTGTTGTCTTTATTTTTATGTGAAGACATATTCAATGGTATACGCAAGACTACGTCTGCTCCTTGTTTTTTGTTGTACCTACGTTCGTCTATTGATTTTCGTTGCTTCAACTTGGCGGGAGTACTACCTACCGTACTCCCAAATATTTATATTACTATGCCTCTTAGTTTTAACATAAATTGGCTAGTAAGGCCTAAGGAACTAAAAAAAACATATTGTAAAAATATGTATCAATGTTTAAGTAACTAATGTATCTTCTTCAATATCTCTGTTAGATTTTAACATACTACTTCATCTATAATTTTTTTGAGAAACGTTCCTATGAATTAATATTAATTTCTATATAAAAAACGAGCATTATATTGTGAGTATTGTGACAGATCAACAATCAAGTCATTGTGTCAAATGGTTATTGGCATTATATTTTTTATATAACTAAAAAATACAATGGAAGTAATAATACCTAATACTTTTTAAGCCCCCAAATTCAGCATTTATAAAAATAAAGGTGAAGATCAAGAAAAAGTTTCAACCTCCTATACAAATCTAGTGATTAGTTCATAGGATTATGTATAGAAGATCGATATTTCTTTTCTCTCCCGGTGGAGACTTCATTAAAATCAAACGTGCTCAATTTTAAGTACTAAAACTAACACAGAATTCTGAATTTAACATTTATTTAACAGCATTCATTGTTTTCCATTTCCAATAATTGTCCCTTTGTGCTGCCAGTACCCAACTGTCCTTCGCAACTGTCATGCCCTGATTGATCGCAAAGATCTTGATCGTCATCCTCTGGGGGATCACACTGAATCTCTTCTTCACATGTGTTTGAACATTCATCTTTTTTCGGTTTCTCTAGACATTGCTGTATACATTTAATTTGCGCAGCACAATCCAAATCATTAGCGGCACGAAGTAGACTTTTTACAGGGGAACTATCAAGATGAAAAAGGTCTTTACCAAGTCTTTCTTTTATTGTTCTTAAACTACCTTGAGTTTTTTTATCGCCCTTGCTACTATCTCTTTGATCTAGTTCTTCTAATCTCGCTCGTAAATTATTGTAACTCTTTTTACGATCACGTCTAGGTCTTCTATTTTGATCATGTGAGCTTCCTCTATAGTCATATCTATCCCGATGCTGTACAGATTGATAACTTCCTCTATTGTTTGATTCGCGATATCTTTTATCGGGTTCATCCACATACTTATGATTATACCTGTCTGTTTTATCTTGGTGTCGCTGATTTTTGTCATAACGGCTTTGATATCTGCTGCTGTCGTGTCGATATCTTCCACGCTGTCTTCTATCTCTATCTTCTAATCGTCGGTCTCTGTTATCTTGTCTGCGATCTCTATAATCATGTCTACGATCTCTATTATCGGTTCTGTATCGCAGTAGTGGATGATCAACAGAATTTAGTTGCTTAAGTGACTGTCTGTTTCTATTTAGTTGTTGCCGAACAAGCTCTAAAGAATATTGTCGATAGTCATAATTCCTATATTTATGTCTGTTGTCATGTCTGTTGGTAAGATGTCTACTTTGTGACTTCCTGTTTTCATCTCCTAAAAGTTCTTTGAGTAGGACAAGATTTTTTGGACTGATGTAAGGCTCAAGTTTTTCATAAAGACTTTGTGGCCTTTTGTGGCGATTGTTGCTATCTTTATAGTGTTTATTGTGATGGATTTGTTGGTTGTAATTATAATGTTCCACATTTTGACGATGATGCGACTGAAAATAAAAATGAAATAATCGATGTTTAAAGGACAACAGTAAGTAAATAAAACATAAATGACAGATTTAATTTGCACGCTTAACAGTGAAAGCATGATCTCTACATATTATGTAAATTTATTATTATGAAATTTCTTACCTCTACACTTTCCAAAGTCCTTGAATTTTCTCCATCCCTATGCAAAAGAGATTCCACAGTATGGCGACCCAATGAAGTACGTTGATGACGATCATTATCTAGAAGAGATTCTACTGTATGAAGACTATGTGGTCGACGCTGATCAGATAGTGATTCAACAGTATGACGACTTAATAAATCTCGTTGATGACGATCATTATCCAGAAGAGATTCGACTGTATGAAGACTATGTGGTCCACGCTGATTGTGATGTTTTTCATTTAGAGACTCCACAGTATGATGACTCAATAAATCACGTTGTTGACGATCATTATCCAAAAGAGATTCGACTGTATGAAGACTATGTGGTCGTCGCCGATCAGATAGAGATTCTACTGTATGAAGAACTGATCTACGCTGTCGTTTATTAGTAAGAGATTCCACTGTATGGAGATTTTGATTATCCAAAAGAGATTCGACAGTGTGAAGACTCACTGATCTGCGTGAATGATCATTATGTGATGTATCACCTTTTTGTATGTGGATCAACTGTAAAAAAAAATATTATTACTTATTTACTAAATTCCATGAAATTTGTGAGTTTTATATGGCGAAGAGATGTGAAACCTTATATGACCGCATTCGGGGCAGCCTTTATGTTTTAGTAGTCATCATGATATATGGTTTAGTAGACTAACATTTCAGGAGGGCACTTCTAAAGCCACCTATTCACTAGAGGCAGCCTTGGGTCGAGCGGCTGCCTCACCGTAAGTGGAGAAGCTCAACTTGATGCACGCCGCGAGCCAAGCCATATTTTGTCGGTTTTTGTGCCGTGCTCAAAGGAGCCTCAGCCCGAGCCAAGCATTTAATGGAGACGGGGTTCGGTGCCATAGTGTTTTGGCTTTAAACTGCGCACGTTGCGGATCAAGCTGGGAGTGACTCGCCTCAATCTGATCCGCATCGGTCTCGAGCTATTGCCTCTAAGAAAAAAAGTCTCAAAGCTTCAAGTCGAGGCTGCCTCTAGTAGATTGGTGGCTTACGGAAACCGGAAAATTACGTGGGAAACAAGTGTCTCGCCATAGAAGGGGCGCGCCCAAAATGTGCTGATTTGAATTCGCATTGGTGGATATGCATGTGTAATGATCTAACAACCAAGGATATTAAAGACCGGGAAAAATGGAAGAAAAAAGTAGCTAAGTACGCATCCAGGAGGCACTAAGATGAGAGAGAGAAACTATAGAAATACAAAATTATGAAATACGGCAAAAGAAAATGTGGAAATATATATTTTTGACACAAGTAAAACAAGTAGAAGGGAGTAAGTAGGACACATAGCACGGATGAACCGAGACAGGTGACGATACGAGTATCAAGCGCAACGCCGGCCCCAACTGGATGCACAGGAAAAACAAATTTGGAAAAATATGGAGAAAGCTTTACTTAGACGTTCTTTACTTAGACATATCCAAAATAGGTTAACTTAAGGGCTGATATGGATGGGTAGATGAACAACAAGCATGCAAAAAAACTTACCAAAACAGCCATAAAGCAAAGATCAAGCCATTTCTTACTTGTCGATGCCATGACTTGTTTTGCCAATGGCGTCTACTCGAAAAGTGATACTAACTCCGTCCGCCCTCGGTACGTAAACTTTGTTCCGAAAATTTTAATTAAATCCTTCAATCAATGTTTAAAAATTGTTTATGTTCGCGTTTAATCAATCTGGTTAGTTAACGGAGCGTAAGATTGTGTTTTCATGGCTTCCTTTGTTTCATATTACATTTTATTATGCCTGTACTGGTGTCTTGTATCCTAGTGACTTAAGACCTCATAAGAAAGCTTAAGGTCACCTAAACAGTTGTGGAAAGGGGGATATTCGGCTTTTAAACTGTTTCCCTACGATATCGAAATAAAAGTTACCAGGGTATGGCCCAGCGGATTAGCTCTTGAAAGTAGATGTGGGTGGAGCATATAGCGCTGAGAGTAACATTTGTTTCCTACTAAGGAACTACTTAGCCTTTTTTGTCTCTGTAGTTAGCCATTAATAGGGTAGAAAGATTCTCGAATGGCGATTACGCATCGACAAGCACAGTATCAAAGACCTATCGGCCACATGATCAGATGATTTGAGAATGGTTACAGGCAAGTGCTGGACACAGACCAAGCGCAGTGGATGACTACAGCTAAAATTACGATGATGCTTGTTTTTAACGAATCCGTCCAATCACAGAGTTTCACAGATTTCCTGGCTTCACTTACATAATTCCTATCTCTTTCCGCCATCGCCGTTAAAGTTTAGTAATATTTCCTAATTCTAGTCCTTTAGAACCAGTATATTTACATCTGAACATGATTTACCACATCAGGCTTCAAGTCCTTTTTATGTCAGCAGACAAAGAAAAGAAGAACTGATTGACCTTAGTACCTTTTTATAAAGATAAATTAGAGCAACAAAGAACCAATTATATGTTTAACTAAATAAATAAAATAGGATCATTCAGGTGTTAGAAGTCAACAATCAGATTCTTAAGACCCTCTTCAATTTTAACTTTGTAAACGAAAAGTTTTTAGTAAAAGTCTCCTTTTTTTTTGGGAAATTAGATGATTTTGAAGTCGTTTATCTGATATTAAATGAATGAACTGAAATTATTTATTTTCAATATAAACTCAATTACGTCCTATTATAACTATATTAAAGTTTACCACCACTTCCAAAGCGCAAGTGGATAAGGAGCGACGCTACAAACTCTACTGCAGCTGCATTTATTTATTTTTTTCATGAACAAAATAAAAAAATGCAAAGGAGAAAAATAAGAGTAAAATACTACAAGGATTTCTTTATACCTTCACGGTTTAATCCACAGTTATTTAGACCAGATAAAACTATATACCTATACGTATATCATAATATGCTTGTGACAGCATACAGGAATTTTGAAAGAGGCAGCCGTAGTCGCGCAGGAATTCCTTTGAAAGGCTTTAAATTGTGTCTTCGATTTCAGAATTCAGTTTCTGAGATCCTTTGCAGGCGTATATAAATATTTGCTATAGGTATCCATACTTCCATACTAATATTATAAATGCGAAAGTCTGTCTGTCTGTCTGTCTTTCTGTCTGTCTGTCTGTCTGTTATGCTGTCACGGACAAACTGCTGAACGGATTTTGATGAAATTTGGTATGAATATAGTTGAAGATCTCCGGTTAAACATAGGCTACTTTTTGACGCAGGCGGAGCTGCGGGAAAAAGCTAGTAGGTACATAAAGTGAGGCCTAATGCTCAACTCTAAAATAAACTTCTTTCAGGTAAAAGTCAACATTTTCATCACCACAACCTTATATTACCTGTTCTAAAACATCAATTATCTCCACAAATGGTGATGCCGTGTAACTACAAAAAAATAATATATATTTTAGAAGAAAAAACTATTTAATTCCAACAAATTATTGGATGGCTCTTAAAAGCAACCTCCATTTTGGTGGCATTGTTTTCCCCCATTTTACAGTAGCACAGGGATCGCACGACGCTTTTGTGGTCTTCTTAGGTGGTTCACACACATTTGAAGAATCGTAAATAACCTTGCATGCATCCTGGCATTTCGGTTTGTTGTGACATTTTTTCACACAATTTAAAGTTTTTTGACAACCAGAGCGAAGGGCAGGTGACAATCGCCATTCGGCACTTACATCGGTATATTCAATAGATTTCTGATTGTTATAATAAGTGTCGTCTTTCGCCTGAAAAGGGAAATTTCTGTTAAAATATTACTGTAACTGTGTCTCTCATAAGCTTCATTCTTAGCCTGCATTCTTGTAGTCTCTCATTTTATGTCATGGTCACTTTTTCGGTTACTCAGGGTTTTCCCAGGAGTAGGTATTATCCTCTAGAGACAACTATGAGTATCATGATTGGTGATTAATGAAACATGAACCTTATAAAATTCCGCAAAACAATCCTTATATAACTGGCGTTGCAGGAATTTACTGCCACCATCGGCCTCATATTTTTATTTTATTTTTAACTACCTTTTTTCCCTAGCTCCGCCTGGGTCTGTTACGCATTTACGGCCAAACCGCTGAACGGATTTTAATGAAATTCGGTATAAATATAGTTGAAGACCCGGGGTCAAACATAGGCTACTTTTTGAAGCAGGCGGAGCTGCGGGAAACAGGTAGTTGTTTTATAAAGAAATCTTTGACACTAGAAAAGTAATTACAGTGACGAGATCAAGGGTGGGATGAGACTTCCCCAATCCATTTACATACTTGATCATCTTAGACCACGATATAAATGAATATAACCTTCAAAAGTTGCTGGATTAAGTCAGTAGCACCACTATGATCAATATCGCTTAATTGCTCACTTTCCGATTTAACTGTTTTCTCTTTATCAGGCACGCCGATGATCAGCATCAGTACATTGTCTTCTGAGCTGTCCTTCAAACTCTTTAGACTTGGAGCTGCTGTTACAAGCCACTGAAAAAAAATAACTGTATTGTAGCTATCTAGGACTGTGTTCCTGCTCTCGTGGGAATCAAGCTTAGATCAGGTAAATTTGAGTTTATTTTTATTGTAAGGTAATATTGAGGTGATACTATGGTTGGACCGAACTCTTCGCTCCAGCCCGGACAGCTTAGAGCTTGCAAAGAACACGCTGAGGATGTAACCAGGAAAGAGCTAGGAAGAAGAAGAAATTACTTATTACGTCTAATTTAGATTTTCGTTTATTTTGAATGATTTTTTAATTTTAATTCTACAAAACCTCTCAGTCACAGATTTCAAACGTATCACCCCTGTAACAATACTTGACGGTATCTACTGATATATCCTGATATACCTATGAGGATGACAACCAATGAAATTATTATTACTTACAATTGTAAGAAAAAAATATATAAAGAAAAATAAAGAAGCCAGTGAATTTCGCGCCATTTCAATATGTACTGGTCGACATTGTTATTGTTTCACTCCATAGCTGGTTTGATTTAATCAACTCATAGTAAAGTGTTAATAATTTTAAAGGTTTTCTTACTAAAATGACTATCGATAATAATCAAAAATTTGCAATATTTGGTATTTGTCATATTTGGAATTTAAGTTTTTAAGACCACTGCCAATACCCCGGTATTTCTATAACCTTGAGAGTTATTCAAATTAAATTGTAAAAATATAAGTTGTAAATTTTCGGAAACCCTTTTCGAAATTTTTCCTTTCGTTACAGAAAGTTTCAGAAAATTTAAAAATAAGAATAAGATTATCATTAAAACAATTATGTGGCTTCTAATGATTGTATTATGTTAATTAATTTTTCTTGGAATGAGTAATGCAAAATTAACTACACAATATGAGCCTTTCATCGCCTTACAGCACAAAATCATGACACTCCTTTCTGACAATCATGTAAAACATAAAACTGGTCCTTGATATCTCAACCCCAGGGGTCCAAAAGGGGAATGAATCTGAAATGTTTTAACGAGGTTCTTCATAATATTAGATGGGTTATACTCAGCACGGTTCCTAATATTACCCCCTTAGGAATTAACCATGCCACGACCCTCTTTTAGGGATGAATTTGCTTTAAAATATTTTCATGTAAGTTTCAACAATGACTTGCCTAATAAAATATCTTGAAGCGTAGACTTTTTTTTTGACAAACCAGGACATCTTAATTTTTCCCATAACATCCATCACTTGACCTGAATGAAACCTTATTTTTTTGCAATGTTTGACTCATATGTCGAACAAGAATCGATGTAGAATGATTTTTTTCGATTTTGAGTGAGTCTCGCTTTTCAAAAATAGCAGTCCTGGCCTGTTTGGAAGTCTCTCAATAGGTTGCGAACTAAGTTGGCCATTGTAAAGACAACCACAGATGGCAAATGACTAAGGCCACGCAAAAAGCTTAGAGCTTATTTAATATTGGACAATATTTAAAAAAAAATTCTGTTTTTGGTTTTTGGTAAGTATTGAGTTTTTTCATTTAAATGAAAAAGTTAATTGTGTTGAATCAATACCCTATGCCATTGGGATGCTTACTTTGTTTAGTTGTTTCCAGTTTGGTAAGAACAATGCAGTCTTGTCTGATATAAACATGATTCAATTGGTCCCTGCTACTATTAAAAGAACAACTTCAGAGACCGGAGGGTCTTATCATTATGCTACCGTAGAATTCTGCGTATAAGTTGGACGGACCATATTACCATGTTGAGGTGTTAAGGCGCATGGCCAAGAAAGTGGAATTGGTTAGAACCACTAAAATAAGAAAGATCACATATCTTGGGTTTAAGAAATCCACAGTACCATCTTCTACAGACCATCATGATGGGAAAAATCACCGGAAAGCTCAGAGTCGGGGGACGCAGAATGTCATGGCTCAAGAACATCAGTCAGTGGGCAGGGATCAGAACTGAGGAACAGCTATTCAGACTCATGGACAAAACGAAATTTAGGAGCTGACAGCCAACCTTCAGTAATGAAGTAGCACTCAAAGAAGAAGAAGATAACTCTGAAACTAGGGGTTGATTGACCGACCATGGGTTACATGGGCAATCCTAAAAGAACCTAAATGAATGAACGAAAGAGTAAGCAAGAGTGCAATATTTTTCTTCTTGTCGAGTCTTGTACGTGGGGCGCACTATAAGTTTCCGGAATGAATATGAAAAAATACTATTAAAGGTACAAAATTAATTTATTGTTTTTCTAAATAATCTCCCTTGGCGTCTATGCACTTTTTCATTCGATGAAACCAGTTTTGAAAACTTTTGTGCCACTCCTCTGTGGTGACCTCTGAAACGTGTTTTTCATACTCCTCGACAGCCTCTTCTGGTGATGAAAATCGTTGACCGCGTAATTGGTTCTTAATTTTTGGGAACAGAAAAAAGTCACAAGGTGCCAGGTCGGGACTGTATGCAGGATGACTCATGAGTTCTACATTTTTCGCCTTCAAAAAGTCGTTTGTCTGTCAGGCCGTGTGAGAACTAGCATTGTCGTGGTGCAGGATGATACGGCGTTTACGGTTATTTTTACGGAGTTCGTCAATAACTTCCGGCAAACAAATGGTCGTGTACCAGTCACTATTCACTGTACGACGATTCTCTAAAGCAACAGTAGCCACGTGTCCAGTTTTATTAAAAAAAGAAGCAATCATCCGCTTAGATGCACTTTTCACGCGCGCCACTTTGGTTGGTTTCGGCTCATCTTGAAAGACCCATACGCTCGATTGCTGCTTTGTTTTGGGATCGTAGCAATAAATCCATGTTTCGTCACCTGTTACTATGTCCCACACCAAATTTGACGCACCTTCGTTGAATCTGGTAAGCATGGCACTGCACCAAGTGACGCGGTCCGTTTTTTGAGCCTCGGTCAAGTTGTGTGGGATCCACCGCGAGCACAGCTTTCTCACACCCAAATGTTTGTGTAGGATTAATTGTATTTGACTCATGACTATTTCTAAGGATGCGCGAATTTCATGGTAGGTCACATGCCTGTCTGTTTCAATCATACGGCGCACAGCATTGATGTTTTTGTTGGTCACAGCGGTGGACGGCCGACCATCGCGAGATTCGTCACTGAGATTGATACGACCACGCTTGAATTCTGCAAACCAGCTATAAACAGTTGTCTTGCATGGTGCTTCATTGCCAAAAGCTGTTTCAAGCCGAGCGATGCTCTGTTGAGCTGTCAAATTACACTTAAAATCGTAGAAAATCATACTACGAAAATTTTCCCGAGTTAAATCCATGTTGATGCAGACACACAATTTTTTAAATGGCGCCACAAGATAAAAACAAAAGACAGTCAGATGAAACAAACTGCATTCTACAGCCAAAGAGTTCTATTTTCAAATGTTGCAATAAATTTTTAAATATTGTTTATGTAAGTGGCCAGTTCCGGAAACTTACAGTGCGCCCTATGTATTACAATTCTATTATGCTATGTACTGCAGGATAGTAAGACTTAGCAAACTTCCAAGTAACTTCAATACACAAGTTATAGACCGAACAAACAGTTCACAAGTTCAGACATTGAGAATTATGTTCTCAGCAGGGGCGTTTTGGGCACTAAATCATTTAGTGGTAACGACATTTGGCTAGATGGTACCTAAGTTATGGACAAAATGAAATGAAACCACTGAAATTCTTCGTTAACTGACTGAGCGAGCGAAGCGAGCGATTTCGAGACTATCCAATTTTTCTTTTGTGGGAAAAAAATGTCCAAAGAAAGAAGTGCAAAGAAGTGTTAAATAAATAGTTATGTTTGTTCCGTACGTGTTATTAGATTTATTTTAAAAAATGTAAAGAGATTTTTCGATTGGAGGAAAAAAAAACCGGCTAAGTACGAGTTGGACTCCCGCACCGAGGGTTCCGTACAGACCTGTAGGTATATAAGTAAAAGTTCACCCATCACGACAATCATGAATTTCAATTTAATTCCTCTACGCGTTCAGGAAAGCGTAAGGAAAGGGGTAGTATGTTTAAAATTATTAAAAAAAATATATATGTAAAAATTTACGGTTTTTACAATTTTTCCTTTATCTGTGTTATAAGACGTTGCTTTGTATCAAATTTCCAGATTCTGAGTTGACGGGAAATACCCTGTAGGTTTTGAAAATTTGCAGAAATTTGCGGCATAAATGGCTGTATCCTTTGATTGCGTTAGCTTATAGGTACGTTTGATTTTTTTCACAGCTCCAAGGGACAGTAGACCTGAGTATTTTATATAAATTCCGGCTTGATACCTCCACGCGTTCATAAGAAAAAGGGTCTTGACAGACAGACGGACGGACAACAAAGTGATCCTATAAGGGTTCCGTTTTTTCCTTTCGAGGTACGGAAATCTAAGAAGGGAGTAAGTTTGCTATAGCCACACTAAAAAGCGAATTTAGGAATTCAGTTGAATATAAAATAATATTTTTGAATTCAAGCAGTTAGTTAGGTACCTATTTAAGTTAATTAGATTGATTTTAGGTTCAAAAAGTTCGTATTTTAAAATTTAGTCGATTTAATTGGAGTGAGGTCCGAAGTGGGTCAAAACAGTCGTAAGCTACCGGGATCGATTCTAAGCTCCAACTCGTTGAAAACTTCCGTTAAGCACACGTGTTAAGTTGGGAAGAAAATATTGGGCGGTCATTTACCCCTTTAGTTGAAACGTAGAATTTTTCTTTCTTCTTTACCAGTACCTAAAACTAGGCATGCAGGTCTAAAAATAAAATAGCGTCTATTCCCGATGTTCCCCATTATTTGTCCATGTCCACTACTGGTCATCGGGGTAAAATAGCTAAGACTGTTAAAATAGCGAAAACATAGGATATCATTATACATATTAGCTACTGTTTTTATTTCTTCCCCAGATGGCAAAATTTTCGTTAAATATATATAACTAGCTGTTTCCCGCAGCTCCGCCTGCGTTAAAAAGTAGCCTATGTTTGACCCCGGGTCTTCAACTATATTCATACCAAATTTCATCAAAATCCGTTCAGCGGTTTGGCCATGAAAGCGTAACAGACAGACAGACAGAAAGACAGACAGACAGACAGACTTTCGCATTTATAATATTATAGTATGGAAGTATGGATTATACGTCACGAAATAGCTGCTGAACAAGCTGCCCTGCGGACACTGACTGCACTGGGAAGGGAACCCAGTGGGCAATGGGGTCGTCACATCCCCTACGCCTTTAATATATTATTATTATTATTTAATATACGGCAATAATTGCTAAAAATGCTCATGCAAGAGATCCTTTCCGAATTTTAGTGTCGAGATATTCTTTAATGTGCATGGTACCACGGTTACTGAAATACATACATACATACATACCATCACGCCTTTTTCGGTAGGGGTAGGCAGAGACTAGATTTCCATTTGTTACTGAAATAAATATTTAAATTACCACAGTATATTTTCAAGGATTCGAAATCTCACACAATTCTGAAATCAAGATCACAAGAGGCTTAACTGTGGCAGAGTCCAAATATATTATTGTTGAAATACTTGTAGATACTTATATTCTCAAAATAAAAAGAAAAATAAATGGAAGAGAGGACAGTAGCAAAATAATATAAGTATTCTAAATAATAGAAAAGATAAACTACAACAAAGTTAGTTACCATAAGTTACCGCTCCCCTTTAACAACCTCACAATATGTCAACTAAATGATTGTTATAATGACTACTTCCCCCGGTTACGAGGAAAACAGCTGTGGGCGGGCAGAGATGAAAATAGAGTGGAAGATACGTCAATTTTTGAGCCACCCAAAAATGTGCTGTAACTATAAACGCGTTCGGTAAGGCAACGTCGCACAATTATGCAGCAGCTTCGCGGATAATTATTAATTGCCTAATTTTGATTTTAGTATGTACTTGATCTAGCGACAGGTGCGTGCGTAAATATCAGTTTAATAAAAATAACTACTTTCTTGAATATGAGTCGAGTTGATTATATACTCAATTTCAAACAGAGGCAAGAAGTTTTTTAGGGTAGACAACAGGGTATAAGAGGTCGATTAACCTTAGGAAACTATTCTAAACTCGAGTATGCGAGTTTAAATGACATGAATGTTCAAAAGCATTGAAATGTGATTATTTGGATGATATCTTTGTCCTTTTATCAGGTGGGCCGTATGCCTTTTTGCCTACTTAATTGTATAAATAATCATTTTTACCCGATGGGTTATATTTTTAAGCAGACTATGTACCGATTTTAATTAAATTCAATGGGACCTAATTGAAAAATATTTTTTAAAATAAATCTAATTTAGTTTTATTTTTATTCAGAAAAGACGGATTTATGTGTTGCGAAATAAAACAAAATATAAATAAATAAAACCTTATTGATTTTGGGAAGTTAGTTGAAAAAATATCTCGGGTAATTTTTCAAATGGGTGATTATGGGTATGATGTATTTATTGGGTGTCTGTGTTGTAGTAGCCTATTAATTTTTTTTTTCTTCCGCGTTTAATGAAACAAAAGCGGCTGCGCTCTGTGTTGCAGCTGGGTTCGGACAGACTTTACCTCTTTAAGCCGTCCGCAAAATGATACAGCACAGACTATGGATGTCTGTGTTGTAATCGGGTTTGTATTTACGCATACGGGAAGGCGCTAAGTCAATTTTTGAGATACTTTTTCAACCACTTTCAAGAAAATGGTGCTTTTAAATGTGACACTTTTCTCTGCAATTTCTTAGCTCCATAGTTTTAGGTCATTAATTAAGTTTTTAGATTAAACGATTAACAAATTATTTTATATATTGATATAAAATCCCTAACTATGCTCAAAAATAAGTCCTAATCTTAAACAAATATATATTTAATCTGTTTCTAGTCTGTCGATTATGCACAAAAACTTTATGCTGAATTAGATTTTTGCAATATT
The DNA here is from genome assembly GCA_947363495.1 of Euzophera pinguis. Classification (NCBI taxonomy): domain Eukaryota; kingdom Metazoa; phylum Arthropoda; class Insecta; order Lepidoptera; family Pyralidae; genus Euzophera; species Euzophera pinguis. Next base: position 4,153,204 of record OX376180.1, read on the forward strand.
TTATAAAAATTCAAGAAGCCTACAAATGAATCAAATATTTATTGCACCATTTACAAACAAGATAAATACTTACATAGTTGAATCAGATAACACAAAATGCGTAAAAAGGCGGACTTATCGCTAATACAATTTCTTATTTAACTTACTACCGTAAATTAAGTATGTCTGAGTTACGACATACCTAAAAAGGTTTCCATAATTGAACTTAAATGTAAAGTTAGTACTCCTACAAAGTAAAAAAAAAAAACATAAGCGTATCTTTAGTTTTGTAACATCTTTGTTGTACTCCTCTTGTAATTTAGTGCAGGACTAACTTAGTTTAGAAATAGTTCATCTATTTACCAAAATGGATTTATGTACAAAGTCATCATAGATAGGTACATTATTTGTTTCTCAAACGATTGTTAAATCTTAGTTCAATCGATCAAAAAATAAAGACACAAATACTGTTCCTGCTAAACACACAATAGGCTAGTTTCCAGGGTCAAAAGACTAACATTAAAATTAGTCCGTCATTCAGGGAATCAAAATATATTAGTGACATATTTTTTCTTTTATCAATTGAGCACTAAATTATAAAGATACCACGAATCAAAGTTTAGGAGTGAGGGCTCGTGACGTCACATATTGCGAAAAATTGTAGCACACTGTGACGTCACAAGAAACTTTAACGCGCCATAACTTTACCATTCTTTATATAATTTTCAAAAGAAGAAATACGTCTCCTATATTTTTTGATTATCTAACTGACGGACTAATTATATTTTTTTAGGAAACTAGCTACTGTTCTGTTCCTGCGATCAGGATTCAACATGAACAGAACATTAGTATTTGTGTGTGTGTAAATCGATATTTACTGTATACGTTCATTTCGCAAATAAATAAAATTATCATAAATAAACAGTGGTTATGGCGTCTGTTTGGTAGTGGAATCAATTTCCATAAGAAGCATATTCATTCATTCAATAACAAAGCTACTTAAATAAAAGTAAAAACTGTGAAAAATATTTTTCATATTTTTTATGGGAGTTCGTAAGATATTTCTCGGTTTTTACTTATGTTTTCTTTTATGTGGCGTAGTTTCATGTACTTAGCGCACTGTAAAAATATTGGCCAGTGGCACAGAATTATCAATAATACTAATGTACCAGTGGTTAGAATAGAATAGAATAATTTTATTTGCATAAAATAACTCTGCATTTAATAAGTTTTAATTTCGTGTTTCAATAAATAGGTAAGCGCAGTGTCGTGCTGCGTCTCATATAACTACGAGTAGGTTAAGACATCGTCTAACCCAAAAGACAGGTTTACTAATAATGTATTTTTTTTTATTTACTTTAAAAAAAAACGTCTGGCTAGATTTGTCTACCCTGTGAGAATTATCTATGCACGTCACTGGGTTAGTGCTGGCCATTATGTTGTCGCCAAAATATCGATGACAAGTTAAAAGAAACCAAGAGTTTACTCGCCTAACGAACTGGGTTGAAAAATTAGTTCATTGGCAAAGAGTGAGCCGAGGTACAATTTTGTGTTTCAGTGTTAGGATCTCTAACTCTACAACCAAATGTTTGTGTGTTTGTTAGCAAGAGATAGTCTTTGGATAGAATAAATTTTATAAATTCTCACTGCATAATGATAGCCGAATATTTATCCATAAACAAGTTATGGATAAATATTTGCGATTTTCGCGCCTTTAAAGAAAATTTTGAATGAAATCTGTCAAAAAAACTGTAGTCAGCTGCCATATTTAGGTTAAATCTCGAATTTGACTTAAAATCCAAAGGCGCGATAAACAGCCCCCTGATATAGTTTGAATTGTTAACTGCTAAGCACATTTCTCTATTCTCTATACCTCTCATCAAGGGCTAAAAATAACACGGAACCCTAGAAACACTGTAACACAGGCACGGTCCGTACCGTGCAAACAGTGCAACAAAACAAACATACAAACATACGGACATGAATAGGTATTCTACACTGCGTCGGATGCAACTTATTTACAGTGAAAATAGAGTCGAGGCGTTTAATCATTTGGAATTAGTTTTCGCTTGTTCTAATGTTTTGGATTTAATGAAAATATTTTTTAAAGTAATTTATAATAGAAAGAGAAACCTTTTCCTATCAATCATCATCAACATGGTCATATCAATTAATCAATAATTTCTTATTAACTAACAAATTTTTGAGAAACACCATGGAAGGAAAGATACTTATCTAGAAAACTGGGTCTAGTTCAACCTAAGCATTGTTATTAATGAAAAGCATTGTTATTGTTGAAGTAAATGAAAAAAAGGGGCATCACTTTTTCGTTTTTGTGTCTTTAATTTTATGTTTACAAATTATAAGTTTGAAAGTGGTTCAAGATGTAAAATCATAAATTTGATTTAGTACTGAAGCCGCTAAAAGAGTCAAATTTCCAGGAAATTTTCATTAAAACGTCGGGGCACAGTTGTGAATGTCACATTTTTATTATATTTAAATTTTAAAAATATGTCATTGGTTGAGTTAAAGCCCCTACGGCATTATCTACCAGTCGACCAACAGGTATTGTTGGGAAAGATTTTATTCTACATAAGACTATCAGAATTTCAAGAATTAAATAATTCCGAGACTACCGATCGCCGATTAATTATGAAAAAGCTCATAAATTAAAAACTAAACTAAAAATAAAAATGAACGCAGCGCAACTGGCAATGCAAAAATGAATTGACTGACGTTAACGTATGTTTGAACAGCTCTCAAATGGCTCGGCCTGAATGTAGAATGAGTGTTCCGTAGATAGAAATAGATATACTATATCTATATGTAAATAGCTTATTGGTACCGGAATCATATATAACTTGCTGTTTCCCGCAGCTCCGCCTGCGTCCTTAGTGCGAAATAAATGTGAAAGTCTATCTGTCTGTATTTTTGTCTGTCTGTTACGCTTTCACGGCCAAACCGCTGAACGGATTTTGATGAAATTTGGTATGAATATAGTTGAAGACCCGGGGTCAAATATAGGCTACTTTTTGACGCAGACGGAGCTGCGAGAAACAGCTAGTAGCCTATAAATAGGCTATCCAACAGTGAAGAATTTTTCAAATCGGACCAGTAGTTCCTGAGATTAGTGCGTTCAAACAAACTCTTCAGCTTTTGAATATTAATTATTATATTATTATTATATACTAGCTGACCCGTGTGACGTCGCGCCTTCGTCGTTGCCTTTCCCCACTTCCTCGCACCGCATCATCCCGAGGGCCATATATAAGCCTGCGCGCGTCCACCAGAAGACCTCTCTCGGATCATCTCCTCATTTCAAAGTTAAGTGGCTGGCTATTTCGTAGCGGCTACCTGACTGCATCTCGTGCTTACTTCGATCTCACGACCCCTATCTATATTTCTTAATAACGTGTATCCTTGGAGTCTAAATTTGTAAAGTAAAAAAATAATAAATATTGTACTATTCCCTGTAACCTGGATTTATCTTCTCTCCTCACACATACCTTTAGTAGTAGATTTTCTCTACGTTATACCCGACAAACTTCGTACCGCCTCCAAATATATTCACCTTTTAAACCTTCCCTGGACTTCCACAAATAATTCAAAACCGAAAATAGCCAAATCGGTTTTTAGCGAGACTAACGAACAGCAATTGATTTTTTTTATTTATATAGATATAGATAGTAAGTATGGAATAGTATGGAAAGTATAAAATATGGAAGTATGGATAATATGGATGGATGTAAAGACGTGAAAATCTCAGAAGAGCTCCGTAACGAGTGTATCCTTAGCGAATGCGGCGTCAAGTGGCGGCGAGACGCGACCCCCATTGGATTGGTCGCCATTTAGTGACATTTTCTATCTCGATCTCCTCCGTGCTTCGGTAGGCACATTGAGTGGTTGGTCCCGGTTGTTATCGATAGATGGCAGTTGTTAGGCTGTGTCAGATGTCTTTAGGCAGTTTGAAATAAATCTAACAGTGTTGGCCACCAAAATTGTTATTGTACACAATGTTGCTTAACTATGTTAGCAGTGCTTAGTCAATAAACTCCCCTCAAGTGCGGGAATTTGGAGGAAAACTTAAAAAAGGGCTCATTAAATGAAGTTGTGATAGAGATAACTCTACATAACAGAAAAGTAAATGTGTAATACTGCAATATGAAGTCTATGTTATGGAACCATATAATAGGCTTCTCGCTCACACACACAGGAATAAAATTCAATTTTGGTCCCTGGCTTTGAAAGAAGCCTCCGCCATTTATTTATTTCCGGCCCGATAAATAACTGTATTATATTCAAAGGAGAACGCTAATAAAAATGTTGGGTAACGTAATTTATTAATCACGGTATGAAATATTATAAAAGGGACAACCTACTTGGACCTGTGGTATTTTTTGATATTTGTTAGAGAATTATTTGTTTAGTTTATGGTACTTGTATGGTTATAGTATGGTGGTATCTTTGGGATCAAATATTCACTTAGTGGCGCCATGAGGGTGGGTGGCGAAACAGAGGAAGACCGACGATGCATTGGAGCGATGACTTGGGAAGATTCGAGGCTAGGTGGCCAGAGGTGGCGGAACAGAGAACGGTTTAGAAAAAGTTGGAGGAGACCTTTGCCCAGCAGTAGAACATAATAGGATATTTAAAAAAAGTGGTTTAAAAGTCCAGAAGTATGATAAAAAAAAATATTGTTTTATTTTATAGTTTTTTTTTTTCTGTTGTTTGAACTTCATGGAACTTGTTTATTTTTTCCTGTCATACTGTATTGTATTACTTACTCACTAATGCCTACTATTATAGTTCATTTATTAAGTACCTACTCAAATAATTGAAATGTTAAACGGAAAAAATATTTAAGTAGGTACCTACATAAAGTTTCACAAAAAAAAGTTAATCTACTAATTTAGTTATTCTGTCAAGGGCATTTCGAAACGAAAAGAATGAAACTTGAAAAGAAAATTTGACTAGACGTGAATAAGCGAAAAAAGTAGAGTTGGTTATTGGAATTCGAAAATCTGTATGAGTACATACACCCAGAACAAATGTCAATGAAAAAATAATGTAATCTGTATCTTTGTTCTTGGTGGAGGTGAAAGAGTTATTATTAAATATTTCCGCTTGGGATTCACGGGTTACCCCGGTCCTTTGAGAGGCTTGCGCGGGGATATGGATCCAACGCGTAGAGCCTTTGCCCTTTGGAGAAGATTATGGTCATGTGGTGCTCCTGCCAAAACCAGTCCTCTGCTATATTAATAGATAACATGTCCATGAACAGGTCTTTGCAGGAGTAGGAACTATTTCTAATGTATGAAAAGGATATGTGGGATATAGTGATGAAGTTTGTGTGGAGATGAAACTGGGTTATTGTAATAGAGATTCGGACACCTGCCATAATCATGATTACTGACTATTAGTGGCAGGCGGTGACTCGCCACTCATTGAATGGGCCCCCCAAATAGTCGCCGCGTTTGGCAACAGAGGGGCAACATTGGAATTATGATTTTATTATTATAACAATATAAATTTATTATAGGACGCAAGTTATCTAAAACGTTGGTAATGTGTCTCTCTGAAACATACATAGACATATTTAAATAGTCCAATTAGCTAAAAAGGTCGCATGAAATAGAAAGTATGAGGAAAGTTAAACACTCAACACTACAGATGGTGGATAATATAAAAAAAATATGAATGTTCATAAGGTGTTTACGGAAATCTCACATCTTATGATAATGTCAGGAATTTGATAGTAAACTTACTTAAAATATATAGTGTTTACATTGTGCTCTGAATCATTTTACAACATTATATAGAAATATACAAAGTGAATTTAGACATTTCTATAAACGTAGGTACTAGTGCATAAAGGCATCTTTCGACCATTATCGCAATTGTTGTTGACATGAATTTTCGACATAACCATATCTCCTTGTTTCCCAGACCTGCACTGCCCACTCACTGAATTCTTTATGACAGCTGTAAATCTAGAGAAATCGTAAATTTTGCAAACGCCCCGCGACCCGGACAGACCGACCCTTTCCCACGAAATGGATATTAGTATTAACAAGCGTTACCACTGAAACAAGTTTTGAAATAACATAAGTAACAAGTTATTTGGAATTAATAATGATAGCTTTACTTTTACCTTGTGCTAACTGTTTCCCGTAGCTTCGCATGCGTCAAAAGTAGCCTGTGTTTGACACCGGGTCTTTAACTATATTCATACCAAATTTCATCAAAATCCGTTTAGCGGTTTGGCCATGAAAGCGTAACAGACAGATAGACTTTCGCGCTTATAATATTAATATGGAAGTATGAATAATAATTATTACTATTGGTAGTTTAGCATTCTGTAATCCGTACCACTACCATGAAATTACCCAGAATGAAGCAACCAGCTGAGAATGCAACCGGAAAATCGCAAGGATGAAGATATGAGACCTATGATTACTTAAGCCGGAGTCTTCTCACTAAGATCATATATCATTAGAGTGACTGGTAGAAAAAGTGTCAAGCTTTAAGTCCGTCGTTTTCAATAAAATAGATACCATGTATTCTATATAGGTTTTACCAATTGCTAAGGCTGTAGGAGGAGTGCTTTTTTTTAGTGAGGTGTGCTTTTATTTTGATTTGGTGCCACTCTCTCAGTAAATACGAATCTAACGACACCAAGCTAAAATCCATCGAACCATTCAGACTGCAGTGCGTAGGGCGTGGCATACATTATACAGGTACGCTCGAAAAACATAACCCTCCTACTGGCGCAGTCGGGTGATAAAAAATAAAACATCTATGGTACGGTCGAGGAAATTACGTTTTATATAAGATAGAATGTGGCGTTGCCGCATTTAAAATTCCGATTTTGGACCTTTGGTACCTAACCTACGTTTGTTTGAGTTCAAATTATTCTGGACCCTCGTCTTGAGTGAGCCCTTGATTCTCGAAATTGTGTTTGTATGTTAATATTAGATCGTGGACAAAAAGGTGTACCTAGGTCTATAGAAACTCTAATCCTATTCCCCTTATTTCCGTTTTACTAAGTATTGTTAAAAAAGCCGGTCCTTTCAATTTCCTAAATAGAAGTATTTACATAAGTTTTTTGGTTGTTTCTTGCAAATGCCTGACGTCAATATTGATAGAGATAGCAGGGTATTTTAAACATTTTTAAAAAAATTAATTATCATATTACTTTCAGTACCAGAAACCGAATATAGAAAAATATTTTTTTATCCGTATCCGGGAAGGAGAACTTTCAAAAAACAAGAGATGGACGCACTTTGTGTAACGTGACGTCACTGCCACTTGGTTTCGTGCGTAAAAACTTAAAAAATCCTCCTTTTTTGGTCAGTCATATAAAAAGCTCCTATACCAGCCTACGATGTCCACACACACACACACACACTCACAAAAGTACTTACTAAGTCCCCGCCCGTCCAATCTACTCAGAAGGTAACATAAATCTAACTTAACCTGCCCTAACTTACGTACTACTCCGCCAACTTAATTCTAACTTTAACTAAGTATAATACAATTTTACGAGTAGGTTACCTAATGTTTTAGAATATGTTTATGGTGACCTAAGTAATTCTGACTTTATATTAGCGCTCTTTCGGTCGCTGTTTGGTTTAATAGCCTTTTATGACAATTAATATTAGTTCATATGATTTTTTTGGATCAACTTTGATACCATGCTGTTCATGAGTCGACTGATTATGTTACCCACACGATATGACGATTACGATCTTTTTTGGAACACAGTTCCTTATCGCGCGTTGCGAAAGGGGGCTAGACAGAAAAAATTAAGACCAAATCTTGTAACGACACTTTTTGCTATATTTGTAAGCCGTGCGGCGTGCGCGTGTTTCTCTGTCTGTCTCTCTCTCTCATAGAAAGCAAGCCGGTTATTTTCGTTTCGTCTTTCTGTTTCGCATTAAACAGTGTGGTGTCCAACAAAACTTCGTTCCATCCGGGTGTCCCTTGACACCTCACCCCTTTTTTATTACTAGCTTTTTCCCGCAGCTCATCCTACGTCAAAAAGTAGCCTTTATTTGACCCCGGGTCTTCCAACTATATTCATACCAAATTTCATTAAAATCCGCTCAGCGGTTTGGCCGTGAGAGCGTAACAGACTGACAGACAGACAAAAAGGTAGACAGCAAGATAGACAGAAAGACAGACAGTCAGACTTACGCATTTATAATATTAGTATGGAAGTATGGATATGGATATTAGTATGGAAGTATGGATAGTATGGATTTAGACAGGTTCTCGAATGGCGACAACGAACCGGCAAGCGCAGCGTTGGACATCCACTAAACGGATGGTCAGATGATCTAAAAAGGCAAATGCTGGACGCACGCCGCTTTCAACGGGTCATTTTAGAAATTATTAGGAGAGGCTTATGGCCAGCAATGGACTGACAGCGGCTGAAATGATGATGATAATGTGTGCAAGAAAGTGTAAATAAATAAATGATATATACCTGTCTCAAAGAAATTAGGCCAGTCAAGCCGGCGAACACGAACTTAGTTGGATTAATTGGTTATAATGGCATTTTCTGTCCCGGCTATAGTCGATGGCGGTTGCAAGGCTGTGTCAGATGTCTTTTGGTAGCTCAGGGTAGGAAACCGGTATTTTTAAAACGAAAAAATAATGATCTTATGGTAAAGCAAATACAGGTCGATTTTAGTATTAATATTTCATTGAATTAATACCATTTATTTTTGCGTTTCCAGCGGATACGTGTTTTCTTAGTTGCGTCGAAAGCTTACGCTTCGAAGCCTAGGGTACGCTGTAAATCATGATCCTAGATTTAGCGGCACTGATTATTACAATGGAGCGACTGTCGTCTGGCCTCCGTCTTTTTACATGGAAACCAGACCAACAGAAACAAGACCCGAGGTGTGTTAGTGACCAACACTGTCAGATTTTTTAGGCTGCCTAAAGGCATCTGACACAGCCTAAGTACTGCCATCTATCGATAACAACCGGGACCAACGGCTTAACGTGCCTTCCGTAGTACGAAGGAGCTCGAGATTGTTGAAATGGCGAACAATCCAAAACTGGTCGCGTCTCGGCGTCGCATGACACTCGCATTCGATACAGAATGCGCGTTGCGCTCGGCTATTGAGCTTTTCAAAGCGGAACAGTAATTACTGAAAAATGTATGAGTCGGTTATTAATTTTCTTTAGATTTCCTATCTTTAGGAATCCTAACAAATCTGTAGTAGGCCACTAACATACGAAGAAACAACCAGCTAAAGACACTGCTGGAAAAACGTTAGAAGTATAGAAAAACTTACACATATCGCGTAAACATTTTTGTGTTTCAGTAGTGCATTTCAAAAGCGTGGGAAATTCTCATTTATTTTTAACCTCTCTAACGTACTTGTATTTTAATGCTCTCAAAGTCGCGGGGATGAAAAAATATACAAAATAAATCTTATTTAAACTGTATGTGGGTTTTATGAGTACTGGGTGCTATAAACTGTGCAATGTGCAGATATTATTATATAAAATTTTTGGTATGTGAGGCGGTTTTGCATTGAGGGATCCGTGGCAAGAAAATTTTTTATACATAATAATCCATACTTCCATACTAATATTATAAATGCAAAAGTCTGTCTGTCTGTTTGTTACACTTTCACGACCAAGCCTCTGAACGGATTTTGATAAAATTTGATATGAATATAGTTGAAGACCCGGGGTCAAACATAGGCAACTTTTTGACGCAGGCAGAGCTGTGGGAAACAGCTAGTAACAAATATTTATTTTTTGATCCGAAGTAAAAGCAGATGATGCCACCAGGAACACGCTAGGAAGAGGTTATTAGCAAATTAAAATTTTTGCTCTGATTATTTATTTATTCTATATCTATTTCTTATTCTATAAAATAAATAAAAAAACTTCAAATCAATTGTAATACATACTTAATTGAAATTTGAGTAAATTTGTTATAAAATATGAATTGAACTTAATGAGCTAATTTTAAAATAGCCTTTGGCGATACACAATCTTGATTACGAATAGTAAATCATCCTAATTATATTTTTTTATGTTTATGTATGAATCTGACTACTTGACCACCCAAAGTAGTGAAACAGTAGTAAGGTAGCAAGCATTAATGATTTTGACCTCATTCATAATCAATTATGAGAAATGTTTAAAATTTTTAAGATGATATAAGAAATTTAAATAAATTTGTAAATATTTGAGGAACACGATAGCCCAGAGCGGCACGAATTATTACTATCTTATATTATTATCTGTAACTATTACGTTTGTTGAAGTGACGGTGAAACACGGCCCGCAATGGATTGGTCGTCATTAGTGTCATTGTCTATCTCGAGCTTCGGAAGGCACCCGGTTGTTATCGATAGATGGCAGTCGTAAGGCCGTGCCAGCTATACCTTTAGGCAGTCTACATGATCTGACCTCTTTGTTGGCCACTAATACACTTCTAAAAATGTTCTGTTCAGTTTTTGATACATTTTGCGTCATACGCATATGCTTTGGCCTAATTGGAAAAGATTAAGAAAACAAAAACAACCATTACTTATAACTTTTTCCGTTCCATCAAAATAATCATTCCCATATAAAGATAAACGTAACCCATTAAAATCAATAACAATTTGTATACTATGACGACCTATTTTTAAAAACGTCACGTTAAGCAGCTCCGCGTCGAACAAATGGGAACAACACGTAACATTCGTAAGGGTTTCAATTATTCAGACGCGATAGACGGACAGGGACGTCCCTAGTTAGATCTTGAATACAAACTACTGGAAACGGTTGGCATTTGAACAAGTATTTCATAGAAAAGGATTTAAAAAAATACTAGCTGCAGTGCAGCGGAAAAAGAATAATTAGAGCGACTTTCGCATGTGACTAAGTTTTTGTAGTCAATTCAGTCCTATTCTTCATTCTAGCGTTAATCAGGTTGCATCTTCAAGTTAAAGTTCTCATCCTTAGCTGTTTGCTTCGGAGCTCAGAATCCGCTTTCCTTCTACGTCTTCACTTCGCCAGTTCTTTGGCATCCTTGGCAGAGAGTCCATCAGCACCCATATCCTGCTTTGCGACATCAAGCCAGCTCTTAATGGGCGCGCACCTTCAACCAGTCCCCGGAGAAGGCTAGACACTTGTTTCCATGCATGTTTTCTTACGACGTGACCAACACAGTCGATTTTCCTGAAACCTATCTGTTAATGTCACGGGCATGCTAAGTACTTCGAATACGGGAGTAAAATTGTAATTCATAATTCCAAAATATTGATGTAGTAATATGCTCATTTACGCTACCGGAATCCTTATTAATTAATTTTTGTTCTCTGTTTGGATTCCTTTGCACAGCCATCTTATTCTATTTTTTTTCCTATCCTAAAGGTAGCCTGGAAGAGATTGCACTAGCGATAAGGCCTTCTATTACATCTTTGTTAGGTACAGACAACATATCTTTGTATGTCATTATCTATGATGCAATAGTGTTTTTACTTACTTATCTATGGGACGAAATAGAGTGGTCTATTCGCTGTGGAACCTTCTAGTAAAGATATCTGTATATCTAAGTTTTATGCAGTAATATCGTAAAACCGAAGTTTTACGCAGCACACAAAGCGCTATAGATGGGATGCGGGCTCATTTGAGAGAAGATGTATAAAAGTGTATGAGTTTCGATGCCAATTTGCAGATATAAAATATATTATGGAGTTTATTGTTAACCTCTGTTATTTAGTAATGTTCTGTTCTATGTTGTATCCTGTTCGATTTACTGTGTACATGAATTTCGAAAATAAATAAAAAATAAATAGTGGCACTTTTTTCTTTATTATTGACTATTTTATTGGCGACTAATAAATATTTTAGATTTTTGTAGCCAAGTTTTTAGGTTGCATATTTAGCAATACATTAGTGAAAATTGCATTCAATTCTATGCAGGATTTTTTGCGTGATGCTCGTATTAACGTACATATTGACAAAAGTTCTAGAATTTTTTTGTTTTGCTCCAATATTGGACTTATATCTCGTTTTTTCTAGTCTGATTTTTCTTAAAAATACTTAATATTTATTTAATTCTATTCGTTTATTGTCTCCATGGTATAGACACCATTGTCAATATACACACTATTGTCGACTTGTAACAATTTAATTATAAAATGTTAAATATAGATTTGCAGAGCTTTACTTCATTTTTCCAATTTACATTCTCACGTTAAACACTCCAGTCTTGCTAGATTATCAAATTTATTGATGTTTTATAATGTATACTTTTTATTTACTACAACATCATTCTGCGGCACTACAAAGTAAAGGCTAATAGTGTATAGACTTAGGTCTTCACACTATTTTCCTTTGTATTGCAAAACATACTTCGGATTATATCCGTTTGCAGCGTTACTATAGAAGGTTAACGTTTGACCTCGTCACGACACCACAAAGGGGACGTCATGAATTTCAGACACTGTGAGGCACTAGGGTTGATTTCACAAATGAGACCTTGTCCAGAGCGAATTCATCGCGAAAAGTTTCGGGCGAAATCATTCGCGTTAGTGAGATACTTGGCACCAATACATCGCGTCTACAAGCATCGCGCGAAAATCTTGTGCACTACGCCAGACTCTCGGCTCGCGTTTTATTTGCGCGTATTGCGCGCGAGTCAAATACTAGGGACGGCTTGTTCCGTTCAGTTAACGCGCGAACCCCAGAGCGAATTCACTTAAAATTCTAAATTCGTCCCCAAATGCTCGCGCGTTGGTACGCTCTTTCTGGACGCAACGGTCACGCGTGATACGCAAAGAGAATTGCGACGAATTCGCCCCTTCTGGACAAGCGTTAAGTAGAAAAGTTTAGGTCATCACACATATAGTTTGCATAAGTCAACTCGCTAAGAAAAACGGCTTTAAGTGTTGCCTGAAGCACAAACATGCATTTCCTATCGTTTTTCGCCGCGATGCCTCCGGCGACTATAAGAAATACTTAATAAATGTACTAAAAAGGCATGGGAACTATGGTGACTGGCGAGGTGAAATGGGAAGTAGTAACGGTTAGTGCACTGAAACAAATGCGTATGTAATTCTTTTAGTCGCCGGAGGCATCGCGGCGAAATTCGCCGTGGCCGGTTGTAAGGCTGTGTCAACGATGCCTTAAGGTAGCCTCAATAATCTGACAGTTGGCCACTAAACATTAGTAATTTAATAAATACACCTCTAGATATGTTCCGTTCAGTTCTTGATACACTCCTTTATTTGCTTCTTACACTTAGCCTTGGTTGGTGCACCAATGAGGTGATTTATATTTTTGGAATTTGTCATTTTTGGTAGTTGAAAACTCAGCACAGACTGTTCTGGCAAAATAACTAGGAAGTGGGAATGAGCAAAGACGAAGAAGAGTCATTTTTTGGAAAATGTCATTCTGCGTCTGTCATTCTTCATGAGGTTTTCTTCGGGTAGGTTTCAATATTAGGTGACGAAAATATATACATACAACACTTATGTTCACATTCTATAGTACATTTCTTCCATTAGTTACAATGAAACATGCTACATAAGATGACGGAAATAGAAGACACGAAGACAACCTTCTTTACTGCATATGGAATCATAGACCTAATATATTAACTAAGCTGACCTTAGTTGGTGGTAATATAAATGTACCTAAGTACAATACTCAACAGTAGGTATGGTGTTAGTACTCTTCGTCTTCGAAATGACTGACTTTTAAGATTCGTTTAGACCAATAAGTGGCCACTGTCACCGCCCTATCGTTGGCCGCTAACAGCTCTTATAAGTACTGTGGCGGGCTCCCCAGCTCGGCTATCTGGGCATAAGGCCCGGTTTCCACCAAAGCGGGGAGGGGACGAGAGGAGATGTGTTTTGAATAACCAATCAGATTTTGTTATTTCCACATCTCCTCTCCGCTTAGCTTCGGCGGAAATGGATCAAGCGGAGAGGAGAGGAGATGTCTAATTTTTTATACACAGTGAAATTTTAGTCGTTTTGGACCACTCCATTCATGTAACTGAACAACTTTCCCCAAGATACATGGGTCGAAATATGGAGTAAACCAGACCTCCCATACAAAATGTCTCATCACGTGACCTAACTTACTATGGGCAGTCCAAATTTGTTTTTCGAGCTATGTTCCTGGAGGAAATTTGTTCGGTTGCATAGATGGAGTCACTGGACGATGGGTCCAAAACGACAAAAATTTCACGGTGTAGAATCTTGTACCGCACGCGAGCAAGCGGGGCGCGGCCGAGCGGAGATGTGTGTAGCCGGGCAGCGGGCGGTGCGGCGCGGCGGCGCCTGCGCTTCTTTGAAGTTGAACGTTGAAGAAACGCAATTAATTGAATAATTAATTGCGTTTCTTTAACTTGTAATTCTTCTTCCTCAAGCAAATTAAGATATAACTTTTGTAACGACATGACGTCTTCTTTCCGTATACAGCGCTTGACTGAGTGTGAGCTCCCACAGCACACATCTCCGCTACGCACAGCTCACATCTCCTCTCCGCTTTGGTGGAAAAAACCTGCTAGCTTCGCAGCACATCTCCTTTAGTCTCCTCTCCTCACCGCTTTGGTGGAAACCGGGCCTTAGACTAATGGAATCTTCTATGGAATAGTGGCATCTTCGGTAAAAATGCATAAATCCGAGACTTCACAGAACTATTTTTATTTTAATACTGATTTCCACACATTAATCAATGAATAAAACTGAAGTTTTATTATAAAAAATACACAAAATAGAAGTCCTTCGAGAGGAATATGGAATGTGTGAGATGCCGTGAAAACAATGCGGATAAAAAAAAAGATGATTCGAAATATGAAATGATTTTTAAATGAAAATGTGGTAAAGGATGGTTATGAAATGAAAAAGTATGGAGAAATGACTCGATCTCTGACGTGGTTCCTTTAACGACCACCAGATGGCTGCCGGGATCAACGGCTTAAGGTGCCTTCAGAAGCACGGATTTTTTTTTTATTATCACACAATCAGGTGATTCAACCCTGCAATAAGAAAGAAAGAAAATAATTTATTTTAGAAACGCACAAAAAGAAAAAATGTATACATACAAGAAAAAGCATTAGAAAAAAGGCTGTGTGTTCCCAAAAAAGGTCCTAACGCAGCATATTGCCATCCGATGAAATTGACAGCGCTGATCTTCCGTTAAGACCTCGGTTGACGACACGGCAACCCGCGCCGCGCACAGGTCATACTTTGGACACAAATATAAGGCAAGATAAGGCAGAAGTGCAATGTGGGCATAGCCTGTATGCCAAGGTTAAGTGTTGCTAAATTAGGTTAAAATTCGAGAGGCCCAACTAACAACCAAACTGAATACAACTAAACAAAGTATGCTTCCTGTGGTAATCGAATCCACGACCTCCAGATCCCAGGCGAACGCCTTAACCACTGGACCACGAAGGCAGTTATTTGCAGAAAGAAAAGATATCGACAAAAGTAATCGAACTCACAATTAAGTCACAACCCTATAAAGATAGGACGACCGCGAAAAGGAATTAATTAATATTGAATTATGACAGCAAACGATTCAATCAATGCGGTGTCTGAAAGGGGCTTTATTTAATTGTGTATCGATGCTCTAAGGGTAAGTGGGGGTAAGGGGTAGGGGGAAGGAGTATCTATTATCCATACTGTAATATTATAATTGCGAAGGTCTGTCTGTCTGTCTGTTACGCTCTCACGGCTTTGCACATTGATTTGTGGAAAAAAATTCTCAGTTTTCACTTATTTATTTTTATTGAAAGTAGTTTAGCTTCAGGTTATAAACACACTGTAAAAATTTTACTAGTGGTTAAAATTACCTAGCCTGGGTACAAACGATAGAGGTCGTGGGTTCTATTCTAGAATTAGGCATAATTTGTTTATTTGTTTTCAGTTTGGCTAGAATATTGGAGGCTTGAATCACTTGATTGTCTGTTAATAAAGCTGATTCTGTGCCTCAAAAGGCGCGCTAAGCTGTTGGTCCCGGCCATGGAGCAATTACAAAAAGGAGATGCCGTAATAAGCGTTTTGTAAGAAAGTGTTTGTGAGGCTACACGGGGCGGAAGGCAGACGTGCGGGGTGCTTGGTTTCGGCCGTGGCTCCAACCATGGAGCACGAGCAATGACAAGCTCCGCCCACTTTTGTGTCGGTGAGGCGCCAATGATCACTCATCACTGTGCCATTTTAACATCTCCTCTTTGTAATTGCCCCATGGTCGCGGCTGCCATAAGTGTAAAGGAGAGCCGAGAAGCTGTTCCCAAAAAACTCTGACAACAAGGTGTACAGGATCTATTGACCGTGTAACGTAGAGTTCAAAAAGTAAATGTTACATCATGGGTCTCGCTACAAAACCACCAGTTATATTAGGTCGGGGAAAAAGTTTTTTCGCATATAAATGAACTTGTAATAAAATCTCTTTGGCTATACTATTTGTATCTGGCTGGTTTTGGTATCATTAAAAGTTTAAATTTTAAAGAATATAATTCCAAATTCTAATTAGGAAAATGTGTGATTTTCATTTGTTTTTCTTACCGTCGAGATTAATGAATCTAATGAAGAAATTCGATACATTTTAAAATTTTACTACAAAAAAAGGTAAAAATGCAACGCAAGCCGCGAAAAAAATCGATGTTTATGGACAGAAGCCTCAAAATTTCTATAGCAATAGGATCATGTCCCTACTTACAAGATGGCAAAAAGTAATCGAACAAAATGGCACCTACATACTTTAGTTAAATGTAAATAAGCTATATTACAAAATGTATTGAATTTTCTTAAAAAATGCGACCAACCTATTCTAAGTAGATAGTCTACTAGATACTACACTTGTTCGTAGAAGTAATGTCTATTTTTGGACAGTCCTGTAAAAAGCAGCAATCGATAATTCGTTTTATGCATTCTGCAATACCTGATTGGCCATACATTTTGAATGAAGCAGGTCGTTGGACTGCCAGTAATTACAATCTGCCCCTCGCAATTACGTAAGTTTAGCTACTGAATATGACTTTGCTTGCGTTGAGACTACTACTATGTCTAACTTTTTTTTGACATTTTCATCATCAAATAATCGGTTTTTAGTTGCATTCTCAATCCCAAGGCTTTGGAGCCAAGTTCACGTTTGATTTAGACAGCCTGCCTGACTTGAACCCTCCTTGAAAAGGATATTACGCAATCAATCGGAAAAAGCAAAATTTCCACCTTCATTTGTTTTTTTAATCTGGATGTCACGTGAAAAATAAGAGTGGTCTGTTTATTTAATAGCCCCCATTTTTTTCATGCCTTTTTAAAATTAATACATAATCGCATGGCTTACATACTTTCTCTTAGCAGCAAAAGTTCTCACTATTCTTAAAGTATTGCATCCGTTGCTTTATCCAAAGGATAGCGTAACCCTTCAAGGATGTACCTGAACAAGTCTGTAGGAGTGATCTTATAAAAGTATATTTAAATACTTTTTCACACCAACAGTTCGCTCAAAATCAGTTCAATTTCCGCATTTCAGAACAAAGGTCCTGTCATAAAACAGAAAGCCAATATGAGAACCTCGCAGAAAATCGTAAGTAAAAAATCCCAACCTCCCGTTGAGTTATGATAGTTCCAAGACGTTTATGAGACGCAACCTCGCACATATTCAGCTATTCGCTCCACTTTTTACCTTTTATTCTAGTTTTTCTGCTATACGGAACATTTATTGGATGGTAAGAAATGCGTTCTCAGCCATAGATGTCAGATATATAGACGAGAGAGGTCTATGTATGGCTGAAATCTATGGAGGTGATATTATATCGTTGTGTTCAAGAGATGTGATGCTGGTGAAAATAAAAGAATTAGGTTTTATTTACATCAAAACAACTTATACGCAAATATAACATTAAATATTCACTAAAAAAAATCTTCCAACGAACCCCATCGAGGCAACGTATTTAGTTTCAATGATACATCCTTATGTAATAGTCACCCAGAGAATTTGTTAAAGCTATTAAAGGTAACAGCTTTTAATAAAATTATAGTATCCAGATCCACGATGCTTTTCAAATAAGACTTCGGATATATAGTTAAAAAAACAAAACAATCGCCATACTAACAGATATGATGTTAAAGAAAACGAAAAGTAAATGGAAAGAATCGTAAGACTTTTCATGAATTTTTCTCACCAGACGAAGGAGATTCTGTCGTTAGATTTTCATGCAGATGCACGAATTAGTCGATTAGACTGAAAAACATTTGGTTTAACTGCAATAAGAAAAATCTGATGTTTTATACGCTCCGATTCCTATGATTCAATGCAAGGTAATCAGTTTACGTGGGCCACTCTATAAAATTTATAGTAGGTAGTCTATGATTTCACCTTTGTTATGAGTTCTTGGAGTATGTAGGAAGTCGGTTCAGATAATACCATGTGAAAGTGTTTCCGTTGTTCAGATTAGATAAGAAACATAATTACAAATTAAATGACATAGCCAAAGAAACTTAATACAATTTTTCGTGATAATGGCGATACGCTAAGAACCATATTGATCAGGTATTAAAAAATTGATCCATTGCATTATCAAAGACAGAATCAGAATTTGCCAAATATCTCAAATTTAAGACACCTCTCTTTTTCCTCGAGGGATAAAAGAAAATCAAGTCTGGGTTGCTAGTAGGTAAAATACAATAGATATGATCTAAATTACTTACGCGATTTATTTATCCAATGAACTGAGTAAAAAGGTATGGCATTTTTCTAGTTGATTTCAGACGACGAACAATGAGATATTATTGTTTCAGACCTAAGAAAAGGTATTCCCTTTTATCTATTTATGTATGAATACCCGCTTTCTCTTTAATTGAGTAAAATGTATTAAAATTGCAAGAGAAACGTAATACCGTGTTTATTTTTTGAAAAGACACAATCTTCTTCTCCTTTACCTTGTCTCACTTTTTATGTGTAGTCGGCACAGAATGTTCGTTCCTTATTCTATGTTTGAAAAGACACAATAATAATTGAAAAGCTGGCTTGGTAGAAGAGTTTAATTCTGTCAGCCTCTGAATATCTGTTCAGCCGTTTGGAGATGATCAGCTCATTGTTTACACAAATTCATATCGAGTGGATAACTTGGTTAATCGACCATGTATATTGTACACTCTGGTGTCAGTGTTGTTTCGGAACGGTCTTTCGGCCTCTGACATGGTTTTTTGCCTTCCTAAGCATGGAATTATCGACTTACAGCCGTAAGCTTTTTCTACCAGTGTTTTTCCCGTCGGTAATGAGCCCAGGACCTCCAGGAATGTCCACGGATCCACTGGTAGATCATAGCAGTGGTAGATCCACCGCTACGCTAGAGGAATGAGGGAATCTAAAGAATACGGAGGGAGTCACAGCGACATTGATTCGCTGTCGCAAAGTACCTCCATCTCTTGGGTCTCCCGTGGTGATTTCTAACTGTATTTAATATAAATAATAATTAAATTTTATTTTATTTTATTTACTCACAGGTATTTTGTCCGATCCGTTTCTAATGATCTAATATTTAATGCCATAGTAAGGTCGTGTAGCGGTATCAAGTGGCATTTACTGGGGTGACGCGTGTTGCAGCAATGTGAGAAAGTTGACAATGGCTGATCTGGCTGGTTTGTGGGAGAAAAAAGTGTAAACATGGAACGGAAATTATGACACGGTTCAAATTATAACGGGCTTTGGAATTCTTAGAGGAATTAGGTTATACATATGTGTAATACAAATTTATAAGAACTCCAGATTGTCATCATACCAATTGTGAAGCCTGAAAATGTGTGGCTATGTGTGCGATGACGTTTTTCATGTGTTGCCATATTCATCATAATTTGCCAACTTTTACATGCAAAAAAAATTAAAAAAGGTGCCAAATACAAAATTATCAGCCAGCAATAAACGTCGCGATGCCACCGGCGACTAAAAGAAATAAAAACTATTTTGATAAAAGTTTTAGAAAAATAATGCACAAGAAAGGAATTTGTACTGACTGCGGTGCCAAGGTAGATATTTCCTCCATTAGAGGGTTGCCGTTAGTACAAAGATTGGTACGAATATTGTAAGGCAGTTCGCACACGGCGCTATTCCAATGAAACTTGAGTATACTACCGGTATACTACCAGACGCACGAAAGTATCTTTCATATAAAATCAGCTATGTCCGCAGACGACACGACTCGTGCGACGTTACCCTGTCATACGTCGTACGCGACTCAAGTTGCATCACAGCAGGTCCCGTCGCAGTCGCGTCTCACGAATCGCATAGCGCCGACTGCGAACTGCCATACGGTATTCAATTTATCAATGTCACGTCACAATTGTCGCTACGTTTTATCACAAATGTTTTCTACCGGTCACTTTACTTTTACCTCAAACATCTCGAAAAATTAAACAGAAATAAGGTACCTGCGGGTATTAAGGCTTGTCGGTAAATAAGGCCTAAATATCAAAAATCACACTAAACATAGGAGTTGACGCTCTAGGTTACACTCGTACATGCATAGCACGACTACAAGTCGCCGCGAGGCGGAGGACGCGCGCTACCTCTGCCCCCTGCGTTAGTGTTGACGAAAATATTCTATCTACAAATATACGCACAGTCTACAGTAGATAACATTGACTCAGCAATTACCGAGGTAAACTCAGCTCTGACGGCTATCTCTTCATGGTCTGCTGGCTTTGGAATCAGTGTCAACCCAGATAAATGTCAGGCAATCGTTATTGGTAGCAGTAGACAAATTAACCAGCTCAAACTTAGCTCTGTTTCACCTATAACCTACAATAATAACGTTATTCCTTTTCGTAATTCTGTAAAAAACTTAGGTCTCCATATTGATATCACACTCAGTTGGACTACTCATGTGGCTGAAATCAGCCGCTCTATTAATATTGTTCTTCAACAGCTGAATCGTCTCAGAAATTTTCTACCTATTAAAACGAAGATTCTTTTGGTTCAAACCTTAGTTTTTCCAATTTTGGACTATGCAGATGTATGCTATCCGGACCTTAATCAAGATCTTCTAAATAATCGTCTAGTAAATAACTGCATCCGCTTCATATTTTGCCTCCGTAAGTATGATCACATATGGCCTTATCGCTCCGAGCTTAGATGGCTACAAATTCGTCAACGCAGAGAGCTTAGGCTTCTCTGTACACTCTTTTCGATCCTAATGAATCCTCAATCTCCTGATTATTTAAAATGTAATTTTAAATATCTATCCGACTCTCATGATCGTCAGCTTCGCTCTTCTAATTCTCTCTTACTAAGTACTCCTCTTTTTCGCACCAGTTTTATGGCTAATTCCTTCACTTTACAATCTACTCGACTTTGGAATGCTTTGCCTGCTGATATTAAGGAAAGTCCTAACAAATTTTTATTTAAAAAGCGGGCACGTGTGCACATTTTGGACTCGCTCAGTTAATGAAAACTTCTCAATCTGACTTGACTTCATCATTGATATTTGTGTAGGTATATGTATATATATATAGGTATTTATTTAAAATGAAATAGTATTTGTGTATGTTTTATGTATGTTTACGTAGTGTATAAACTTAAGCTTTTGATAAAATTTGCTCTATATGTAATACATTTTTCCCCCTTAACTTTTTTGCGCCAAACTATCTTTCCGTTTCTCCCAATGGTTGACTGGTAGAGAATGCTCTTAGCATTAAGTCCGCCAATTGTTATAAGTATATGTGTACTTTGTGGAACAATAAAGTTTTAATATATAAATAAATAAATATTCTAGGAAGCGGTCGCGCAGCCCGAATTACAAAAATTGGCGGCAGTAAAATGTAAGTATTTCTAGAAATATAACACTTAGCTACCTTTATTGACTGTCTGTTTGTGTATTAATGTATGCTTGTTCCATGCTACATAATTAAATTACATGTAGTGGTCCGAATTTTATTTATTTTGTTTTTAGTACGCTCGTGGTCGGCGGATATTAAGGCCTATAAAATTTTACAATAGGCCTTATTATACTCATATTTCCATCCGATTACGTAAAAAGAGCTTATGTTTTTTGAGTACTTATACTTAGGTACTTACATAGTACGTGGGGCGCACTATAAGTTTCCGGAATGAATATGAAAAAATACTATTAAAGGTACAAAATTAATTTATTGTTTTTCAAAATAATCTCCCTTGGCGTCTATGCACTTTTTCATTCGATGAAACCAGTTTTGAAAACTTTTGTGCCACTCCTCTGTGGTGACCTCTGAAACGTGTTTTTCATACTCCTCGACAGCCTCTTCTGGTGATGAAAATCGTTGACCGCGTAATTGGTTCTTAATTTTTGGGAACAGAAAAAAGTCACAAGGTGCCAGGTCGGGACTGTATGCAGGATGACTCATGAGTTCTACATTTTTCGCCTTCAAAAAGTCGTTTGTGTGAGAACTAGCATTGTCGTGGTGCAGGATGATACGGCGTTGACGGTTATTTTTACGGAGTTCGTCAATAACTTCCGGCAAACAAATAGTCGTGTACCAGTCACTATTCACTGTACGACGATTCTCTAAAGCAACAGTAGCCACGTGTCCAGTTTTATTAAAAAAAGAAGCAATCATCCGCTTAGATGTTCTTTTCACGCGCGCCACTTTGGTTGGTTTCGGCTCATCTTGAAAGACCCATACGCTCGATTGCTGCTTTGTTTTGGGATCGTAGCAATAAATCCATATTTCGTCACCCGTTACTATGTTCCACACCAAACTTGACGCACCTTCGTTGAATCTGGTAAGCATGGCACTGCACCAAGTGACGCGGTACGTTTTTTGAGCCTCGGTCAAGTTGTGTGGGATCCACCGCGAGCACAGCTTTCTCACACCCAAATGTTTGTGTAGGATTAATTGTATTTGACTCATGCCTATTTCTAAGGATGCGCGAATTTCATGGTAGGTCACATGCCTGTCTGTTTCAATCATACGGCGCACAGCATTGATGTTTTTGTTGGTCACAGCGGTGGACGGCCGACCATCGCGAGATTCGTCACTGAGATTGATACGACCACGCTTGAATTCTGCAAACTAGCTATAAACAGTTGTCTTGCATGGTGCTTCATTGCCAAAAGCTGTTTCAAGCCGAGCGATGCTCTGTTGAGCTGTCAAATTACACTTAAAATCGTAGAAAATCATACTACGAAAATTTTCCCGAGTTAAATCCATGTTGATGCAGACACACAATTTTTTAAATGGCGCTACAAGGTAAAAACAAAAGACAGTCAGATGAAACAAACTGCATTCTACAGCCAAAGAGTTCTATTTTCAAATGTTGCAATAAATTTTTAAATATTGTTTATGTAAGTGGCCAGTTCCGGAAACTTACAGTGCGCCCTATGTATACGTACGTGTATATTATATAAGTACCTATGTTAGGTACGTATGTATATTCGGAACCAACTTAGTTGCAACTTATGTAGGCATCGACATGTTCTTTTTTTAACTAATTAGTCTTTATTGTTTATCCTAATTAATATTATTAAAATTGATTATTAAATTCCTTTTCAGAATTTAAATTCGTACCTACTTATTCTAATCTATTATGTTTATTTATAGTTAGTCACGATGCCTCCCAAACGGGCTTCGTGGTCAGAAGATGATATGATTTCAGCTGTTAGGCTGTGGAAAGGTATAATGTTCCTAGAAGAATAATCGGAAATCATCTGCAGACTGGCATTTTAAAGAAATCTTTGGGTCGTAAACCTATATTGAACCCCGAACAGGACGCTGAACTAGTGAAAAGGATAATCAGGTATGCTGAAATAGGTTTGCCAGTTATAACTACTGTAAGAGGACAAGCCATTAATTACCGAGGTACTCTAGTCACAAAAGATTTGTTTAATAAATATAATGAAGAGAATAAAAAGGTATAAGAGAAACAAAAAAAGAAGGTCAATAAAGAAAGAAAAAAAGATAGAGCAGAAAAGTCAAAATCTAAAAAAACTTCAGATCCAAAGAAAGCTAAAATCGTATCCGCCAGAAAGTCTATCACCATCAAGGATACTGCACAAAAGCAAGCAAATTGGTACTGTCATGCTTGTGAAGAAAAAAGGATGGATGATATTGGGCAATGCTCGCAATGCTCGAAGTGGTATCATAAAGAGTGTGTCGGATTGTCAATCGAAGATTCTGATGACTTCAAGTGCCCTGATGGATGCTAATCGAGGCAATTTATTCACTTTTCTGAGAATATTAAGTGGTATTATTGCTTTATTTTTATGATGATTGATCTCACATACTAAATTATGATGTTTTAAGTTGAGTTTTTAGATAGTTTAAGCAGTAGGCTTTTTACCCTACCATATTATAATAAGGCCTATTGACAGAGTTTTAAAAAAAGTTATGTAATGTTTTAGTTTTGAGCAGAATATGCCATTTTTTGTTTAAATGTTATTATATTATAAGTCAATTGTTTAAAACTAATAAAGCTTGTTTATTAAGATGGACATTTATCATTTTATTACAAATTTCCCTTAGCTAGGCCTTAATACCCACTGGTACCTTATCTTTTTTCTCGATTTGCTTAGTCAAAAATTCTTTATTGTATTTATTCAGGAAAAGACCCGCTTTCCATTTTAAGATATTTTCGATAGGCTTCCGATTTGAGTCAACTATTTTGATATATGGGCGTCTGCCGTGATCCTTTAGGAATGTAAGAATGAGCAGATTCAATAAAATATAGCAGAGTTAATAACCTAACCATCCCTTTTCGAAAGTCGGTTTAATTAACTAACTTATAAACGCAGTTCACGGATGCATCATTTGACGATTCATTCATATCGAGTGGGTTACATGGTTAATCGACCCTGTACATCCTGGTGTCAGAGTTTTCGGAACCTCCTTTCGGCGTCTGAGGGGGTTTCTTTAACGACCACCAAATGTCAGCCGAGATCAACGGCTTAACGTGCCTTCCGAAGTACGGAATCATCATTATTATCAGACAACAGGTGATTCAAACCTGCAATATCCTAACCAAACTGGAAACAACTGAGCAAAGTTTCCCCTAGGAATTGGACCCACGACCGCCGGGTCTAAGGCAAACGCCTTACTCATTGGTATTTGGCAATCTCAAATCAAAAACAAAGTCCAGTCCAATGTGTTGTATTATGTTTTTAAATTCTCATTAATCATTAATTTATTTTATACTAGCAACCCGTCTCGACTTCGTCTGGGTTTTACAATTTATGTAGGTGGAAGCTAACCTCTTTATTTTATACTAGCTTTTCCCCTCAGCTCCGCCTGCGTCATAAAGTAGCCTATGTTTGACCCCGGGTCTGCAACTATCAAAATCCGTTCAGCGGCTTGGCCGTGAAAGCGTAACAGACAGACAGACAGATAGACAGACAGACTTTTTCATTTATAATATTAGTATGGAAGTATGGTTTATCAAAATACTATTCTCCGTGATAGCCGCCCCGCACACTGCCACTTCAAAGAGCTAACCCGCTGGGCTTTGTCGGGATATCGTAAATATTATATCTTGTACTTATTAATGTAAATTTAACCTTAGATTAAACTTAACTAGTATTGGTGCTTATAATGTAGCGTACATTACCAAACTTTACAAAATCCAAAATAACTATGCCGGTATAACTTAGTTAAGATTTTAAGCCGGCTACAGATTAAAATTAAATTTCCCATGGAGTTTACAAAGTAGATATTACAGTTACAGAGTTATATAAAAGCAGTAAATATATACACTTAGCTATACCTACTTATATTTGCTTCTCAGCTTCCCGCCAAAACTCAACAATCACTGATCGTTTTGATTTTGACAGAGACATTTTTGTTTTAAACATTTATACGTCCACTAGCACATGCGTTGACCGGTAGAGCAGACTCGATTAATTTTTCAGAGGAATTGAAAATATTTCTTTAAAGGTACTTAAAGTTAATTGACTAATTCTAATTATCTGTCACTATATTTTGTGCTTTTAAGGAAGCTTATTACTGTGCAATTTTGATCTATATTTATTTATTAAACTTCATTACATGTAAATGGCGGAATTAAAGCCATGGGCTTTTTCTACCAGTCAACCAACGGGTTCCCTATTGCTAAAAAGGTACGTAATTCTTTTTTTGTTTAGTATTCTAAACTTCTTTTAACAACTTTGCAGTATGTTGTACTGTATTTTCATTCAGTATTTTCATAAAAACCTCTACTGCCTTAAATCATCTTGAAATTGCGAAAGTAATTTAGACTTTTAAACAAAAGACCGTTTCAAAAGTTTGACGGCAACGCACGACCCTTGAGACGCGGCAAGAACCCTTTTTAATTCAGCTTCACAAGGGGAAAGTTACCCTTTACTTGGCCCAAGTACTTATTACCGACTGTTTAAGTTTTTTAATGAACAAAACGTATTCAGAACTGACCTTAATTAGCAAGAGAGGAATGTGGTAAATAGGTAGGTAAGTTTACCTTTGCTAGAGGAGTTCGCTAGCCTAGCGGGGCATCGTCATCATCCAAGCGTTATACCGGTTGCATCCTCCAATGTTTGCTTCGGAACACAGGGTCTACTTTCCTAGTTATGCCTTTATTATATTCCCCAAGTTCCGTCTGCAACAAATATGAGGCCTATGTTTGATCCCGGGTCTTCAACTACCTTCCTAAATCATCAAAATCCGTTCAGCGTTTTGACCGTGAAAGCGTAACAGACAGACAGACTTTCGCATTTATAATATATATTTTAAATATAGTATGGATGGAAGTACGGATAGAAAGCCTAGCGGTCTATTAATGATCACGCGCGATACTGGTGTCGAAGTCCTGAACTATCTCCTCGTGGTTCACACTGGTCAACAAAAAAATGACAGCCGAACTAAGAATACGGAACAGGCTGGAATAAGAAAATAAATAATTAAAATTTCGTTTAGTGACGATCGGGGAATATTGTTAGAAACGAACTGAGATTTTAATATGTGGGACAAAAGTCGCAGGGCCGAACGTGGAACAAACATAAACAATCGTCTTTTTAAGTAGCATCTTACCAACCAATCGTATGCGGAATAACTAGTTCCAGAATATGTAAAGAAAATTGTTCATTCATCATATCAAGTGGGCTTCATTCAGGCGATATCTTGCTCACTTGCTTGAATTTGGATCTCAAACTTTGATGGGGGTGTGAGATGGTAGTAACACACCAGTCAAGTATTATATTCATTAAGTTTAGGTTTATATATTTATATACCTTTGTTCCGTGACTCCTCAGAAGGAGGAGGACTCGTCTGTCACGTACATTATAAACATGTAGCATAAGTTTATAAGACCTCTGCTGTGATAGCTTTCTCATTAAAGATATATTCTATTCTATTCTTCATAGTCAATCAACCCTGGACACCTGTGTCAGATTTTTCGGAAACGCTTTTTGGCTTGTGTTTCTCTTAACGGCCACCAAATGGCAGCCGGGACCAACGGCTTAACGTACAAAACCAAAATACTTAATAAAGTTTGCTTCCCGTGGGAATCGAACCCACGACCTCCGAATTTAAGGCGAACGCCTTAACCACTGGAATTGTACATTAATGATCTATGACGGAGTGATGACATCACAAAAAGACTAAAATGGCGGCAGGTTGGACCCGATCAGGCTTGACGGCGACAATGATCGGTGAAAAACTTGATCTTATGCGGTTGGACAAGGTCAGTGACAGTAGTGTATGTGGCAAGTTTATAGATAAAACGATTACTAAACAATCTATCTACTTAACGCCTTTAGTTTTGCATTTTCTTTTATGGCGAATCGGTCCCCCACGGAATAAAAACTTAATTCTTGTAATATTTTTCGTAGCGAGTCAACTCTGGCTAATCATATACTTGTGAAGATGCAATATATCTTTTAGTTAGTCATTTGTTAGTATGATCATTCATTAAGAGTAAATTAAATATATTTGGCCAGAGCTAAGAAGAAGAGAATATTTTGTAAGAAATCTTGGATTTATAGTAAAATTTCACTGTAAAAGTCACTAAAGTCCAATGTTTACCAAATTTTTATATTGTATTTATTTTGATATTTTTAGTCTTGTCGTTGTTTTTGCAAAAGTAATCTGTGGAAACTTAATTGGTTTAAGTAGTATCGTAAATGTTATATGTATATCAACTATATAACTGTATGTTTCCCAAATGTAAATAAATAAATAAAATAAATAAATAAGCTCATTAATGAAAAATTTAAAGTAACACATTATGGAACATCAATACTTTTATTTCACTCATAATAATATGCGTTTGCCGTCATATTTATAAAAATACCGAAACTTGAGCTATTTTAGTAAAATTTGTTTTGTCTTCATCTTTTACGTTAAATTTCTATATGAGCGAATGGGCTCCGCAAACGGATAGGCTAAAGCTACGACTACGTTCCTATGGATACTTGGGTAGACTAGCTGTACCTCATTATTTTATATTTATGTTATTATCATGTTTTTTTGGTGTAATGGTATTTATTATTGTATTGTATGGCGATGCCCATTATGACAATTCAAACTGGAGCGCAGTCAGAAATTAGATTTATCTGTTAATTTTGAATATATACTATCTGCAACCTGCAACTGGATCGAATCGAGTAGTTTGATCAGCGGGTGACAATGACAAGGCGGCAAGGGAGCGAAGTAGCCTTTTATAAAAAAAAAAAAATGTAAAAGAAAAAAAAAGGAAAACTAAACTGGGAAGGTGGCCGGAGAAAGAAAACTAAAATTATAATCCCGATATTTTTTTTTATTGTTCTATGATTTTTTATTTATTTATTAAAACTTTATTGCACAAAAATGTGTACAGTACAAAAGGCGAACTTAATGCAATTTTTTTTTTATCAGGATAAAATCCTTTCAGACGTTTTCGCATCTACGTTGTCATATAGTAACTTCCTACCACAGATTAAAGAAGCACGGAATCTAGAAAAACGGTTTTCGGACTTTTAAAATATAAAAAAAAAACATCATCGTTAGAGAGAGAATTTTTAAATTTATACTAATTTTAATGAACTAAGATTAACTTACGAAACTCAGCTATAAATGCTGAGTAGATGTTCAAGAAAGTTTATCCGCATATAATAAACTAGTTGTTTCCCGCAGCTCCGCTCGCGTCAAAAAGTAGCCTATATTTGACCCCGGTCTTCAACTATATTCACACCAAATGTCATCAAAATCTGTTCAGAGGTTTGGTCGTGTAAGCTTAACAGACAGAAAGACAGACTTTCGCATTTATAATATTAGTATGGATAATTAACGCTGGATAATTATTAATTTGATACATTTTTGTAGCGTTTTTATTGTTTTAGTGCGAATTGAACTTTCGTAGCGATTGATATCCTAAAAGCCTTTTAATACATTAGTTTTTTATAAATAGCTATTTAGGTCCCCCTGCTGAGCAGAAGCCTCCCGTTTTTTTCAATTCTTTAATTATTCCATGCAAAAAAAAAAAGAAAGTTTACCGCCAAAGGGAACAAATAGAGAGAGACTAATTTAAAAAAAAAAAACTGATCTTAGTACTATTGGTAATCTGTCGTATTAATCTTTTAGCAAAGTACTTATTTTTGTTGAAACTAATTTAACATTAATACCTATTTAAGCTTACTTTATCTTTAGATATTTTCTTTCGTTTTCTCATAATCTCCTTAATCTCGATGACTTTTAACATACTGTGACTTTTGAAACACTAGTCAAATGTTTACAGTATATTTAGTACGTAAAAGTCACTTACAGTTATTTATCTATAATAATAATAATCTAAATAATATAATTTATTTCGAGCATCGAGACTCATATTATAATGGTGTTAGTTAACAATGAAACTTAAAATCTAGAGTTAGTAACAAATTTTAATGTCATCTTGTGCTTTTTGACAGTCACCACATGCAGCCCACAGCATTGGTTGATGTAGGGACAGTCCAGCCGGCTTGCTAGCATGCCTATCTATGCTGTGTTGATTTATCTATACATTAGACATTATTTTTATTTTCAATTCTACCGGGCCCACCCTTCCCATCATGTTCTCTTATTGTACAAAGGTTGGCTGGAAGAGATTGCTTAGCAATAAGTCCTCCTTTGCTCCATATTGTTGACAATGTTATAATTTCAATTTTGTGATTTCCCAGATGTGCCCAATAAAGTTAATAACTTTACTAACTAACTAATAATATATTGTATTGTATTGTACAATAAAAAAATATATGTGACAACCGAGAATATTTTTTCGAAAATACAAAATCTTGTCAAGGTAGAACTATTTTTTTCGGTTTTTACTTATTTTTATTTTTACTGTCTTATATGAATTCATTCATATCGAGTAGGTTTCGATCCTATACTACCTGGTATCAAGAGTTTTTCCGGTAGGTTACATGGTCAATCAATCCTGTACACCCAGGTGTCAGAGTTTTCACAGTTCTTTTAACGACTACCAAATGGTGGCCAGTATGAAAAAAAACCTAAAAAACTGATTCAACTTTTCCATCTATTTCCAAAAAAAGTTCCACATAAAATAAATTCAAGAAAAAGTCAACATAAAAGTCTGAAAGGGCTTAAGTTATGTAGCGGAGTGTGGAAAGAAGGATTAAGGGAACAGATGGCTTAACCTTTTTGTTGAGAATGCGGCACTGTAAATGAGGCGATTGCCAGGGCCGCACTTAGGGCGGTAATAGGCCCGGAAGGTGAGGAAATTGTTGATCGCGTATAAATTGAAAGTGTTTGCATTTTTTCGTTGTTGTTTTGTTTTTGGAACATTTAGTTAGTAAGAAAGGTCGTAAAGATTTTTGTTAGGAATAACTTTGTATGGATTTCTTTTGCTCTGAAAATAAAAAATAAAAATATATTTTACCTACATCAATTTATTTAAAATTTTAACTGTAATTTAAAAGTTCATCTTAAAATAAAGGCAACTGACGGATGTGGACATAAGTAACAGATACGGTAATAAGATAAATAGTAATTCATTAAAAAAAAAAAATTGGAAGAAGACTACCTACGTTTTTTGATGACTATATTTTCCATATTTATTTCAAAGATTTTGATTTTAAGTCCAAGACTCCCAATGAAATATGTTTTTAATTATTTCTTTAAAAAATTACATAGTTTTATTTTATAAAACATTCCTATTCAAATATCTATTTTAATTAAAATATGTAAACCCAATTCCTGAATCCATGCCTGTCGACATTGACTCTATCAGTGGTCACAGAGAAAGAGACAGAATATATACATATCTCTGTTTTGACTGTGACTTAAAGATGTCTGATAATGTCAAACATATGTCAAAAACTTATCTCAAAATGACTATTGACAAACACTTTCTCAGTGTTAATTACGCCAGAATTGATAAAAATTTAATAAACAAATCAATCATTGGTATTTGATCCAGTTTTTCGTTGTGAAATTGTATTGACGTTTTAAGAACATCCTTGATTATAGATAATTCCTTACTCAATGTGTGAGAATGGAAACCTAATATTAGTATTATATATATTAGTATTATTGGGTATCATGAAATGTAACAAGTTGAGTCATGAAGTATTCAAATATTGGTTAAGTATTTTTTTCGTCGCTATATTAGACGAACACATAAAAAAAACATAATGATGATGATTGAAGTTGAAACAAGATTAAGTAAAAAAATAATTAAAACATATAGTTTCCACCTTATGGTCTCTACTATTCATTATGGATGATTAACTAGAAAGATACTTATGTAAAATAATTCATACTTTCGTAATTATTCATAATTAATATTATAAGTGCGAAAGTCTGTTTGTCTGCCTGTCTGTCTATCTATCTGTCTGGCTTTCATGACCAAATCGCCTAACGGATTTTGATGAAATTTAGTATGAATATAGTTGAAGATATACAGTTGAAGACCCGGGGTCAAACATGGGCTCCTTTTCAAACATCTAGTATAACATATATTCAGACTATCCACATGATAGCCCTGATTTGGCCTATTTTTTACCATTGGGCATATGGGCATATTTATTTATTTATTAAAACTTTATTGTTCCACAAAGTACACATACACTTATAACAATTGGCGGACTTAAGGCTAAGAGCATTCTCTACCAGTCAACCATTGGGAGAAACGGAAAGATAGTTTGGCGCAAAAAAGTTAAGGGGGAAAAATGTATTACTTATAGAGCAAATTTTATCAAAAGCTTAAGTTCATACACTACGTAAACATACATAAAACATACACAAATACTGTTTCATTTTAAATATTCATATACCTACACAAATACCAATGATGAAGTGTCTTTATGTATGTCAATGTGTATCTAATACATTTTTAAGGAGTTCCAAATGATCTTTAAAAATCCTTAATGATACATTTAAAACAGTAAAAGTTAAATTTAAATAAAAAAAAGCTATTCCAAACTTAAATTCAAAGAACAATAAATCTGAATTTAGAACTCATGATACATTTCAATTAAAAAGTCGCCTCTTCCAGCCCAACTGTATGCGTAGGGCGGGATATCGCTTCCCTGACAGTAACCTGCCAGGCTTCGCGCCTCGCGGTCGTTCACGTTGATTGAATTCGGAAATCGAACGCCGCTTGTTTGTTTTTTAATCGAACGTTCTTTTTTCTTTTTCATCTGTGCAAAACGCTGACAATTAGTGTTTTCATCCTGAGTGGTTGGGATTGTTTGGAGTGTTCGAGACTCTTTTGTTTGTTTTTCAATATATAAATAACAATATCGAGCATTGGGTGTTGAGAACTTGTTTTTATTGTGAACTAAGTGCGTGTAATTAGAAATTATATGGAATTTTGAACTTTTGATTTGCAGACGGTAAGCTACCTAACTCAATTTTATTTTATAATTTAGAAGTATCCTCCGAGTACCTACGTTGTTTTAGTAATGAAATTATTCTATCCAAAGGGTTCCTAGTGTGTTGTTTTTTTTTTTACTAGAATGTGATCCATAGATAGTGATCATTAGGTCTGCCTTGGTTTATTTCGTAACGGAATTATGTACAAAAAATAATTATTCATTTATTAATGATGTTATTTGATTTGACTTATTGATGTTTATGTTACTTTTTAAGCTTAGATTATTTGTCATTTTCAATAAAAATATTTTTTGTTCTAAGCTGCGCATTGCTTTTGACTATCATTATTAATTAACATTTCTTGAGTATGGTATTATGTTATATGTTATGAGAAAAGAAGTAAAACAACCTCGTTGTATATTTTAGGAGCCTGTTATGTCATAAAGTTGGTTTTGTGCGTATGAAGGCAAGTTAAGTCGTTGATCGCGGCTGCTATCTGGTGGTCATTAAAGGAAGCACGTCATAGGCCGAAAGGCGGTTCCGCAAAAGTAGCAGAGTGTGCAAGGTCGTTTGACCATATAACTCACCTCAATCTGAGCAACTTCTAATCCATCCATACTAATAATATACTAATTACTAATATTAATAATATTATAAATGCGAAAGTCTGTCTGTCTGTCTGTATTTCTGTCTGTCTGTCTGTTACGCTTTCACGGCCAAACCGCTGAACGGATTTCGATGAAATTTGGTATGAATATAGTTGAAAACCCGGGGTCAAACATAGGCTACTTTTTGACGCAGTCCGACCTGCGGGAAAAAGCTAGTACTTAATATTATAAATAAGAAAGTCTGTCTGTCTGTCTGTTACGCTTTCACGGCCAAACCGCTAAACGGATTTTGATGAAATTTGGTATGAATATAGTTAAAGAACCGGGGTCAAATATAGGTTACTTTTTGACGCAGGCGGAGCTGCGGGAAACAGCTTGTAATGAATAAATAAATATACACTGGTATAGTACAGTGGTACTATCTGAAACCACATCTTTTAGTACATTGTTTTTACTTAAATCCTGGGCGCTCTGCAGCTCTTCATGGGTCTTAGCCTTATTCACAATATTCTTCCACTTCGCCCTTTCTCTGGCCTCCTGTCTCCAAAAGAAGTCTCCTAGCATATTCTCTTCTGGTCTATGGTCAGGACTGCGAGAACTGGTTTGGAAACAGGCTAAAGCTATTACCAATCTTTTATTGTGGTAGAGTAAGAAAAAAGGTCAGGACTGCCTGGAACCAACAGCTTAACGTGCCATCCGAAGCATGGACGACCTCGAGATAGAGAATGCCAGTAATGGTGACCAATCCAACACGGGCCGCGCCTCGCCGTCACTTGACACGCGCCAAGCTACTATCCAAAACATACCTACATGCAAACCCACAAAATTCTTGCTCAATTAAAAAAAAATAATGCCATTATACTAAGTATAGTTCAGGTTTAATCATCAAATTGTTATTACTCTTAATTACAAAGACAAATGAACTATTTGCCTAGGCTAAAATAATAAAAAAGCTTTTATAATAATTAAGTACTTATCAGATTTACAAATTAATTATGAGCAAAATATTTAATTTTCGTCAATTATGTTAAAATAATGAAATTACTATTAACAACCGCAATTTTGTCCATTTTTAGGCTATTTTTTAAATAATAAATGGATACTAAAAATAAAATTCTCGAAGAATTTAATTAGTTAATTGTTGTTTTTACTAAGTAAGTAGGGAAGTACCTAGTTTCTTAAATTTTTATATTTCAACAGAACCATAGAAAATTTGTATCTTTCGAGTATGTGCAAAACAAAAACATAAAATACTAATAGCCGTAAAACATATCGCACCCTGAGAACGAAAGTGACCGAATTCAAAATTTGTGTTTTTTGGGAAATCGCGAAATTGTGTTCGCATTTTAGAGAGGTCCGTATAAAATAAGTCATAATTCGTTAAAATGAAAAGATTTTTATATGTTTGTAATTTTAGTATTTTATTTAGACTCATATCAATCCATATCGTCTAAAACCGATTCAAAAATAATTTGAATTACTTTTCATAATAATTATCAAAAAAAACATAACGAAAAAGTGTCACTTTAGTATTATAAATGTTAAAAAATCTTTGGCTTATTTTGACATGGGCCACTTTAATTGTAAGAAATAATGCACGTCTAATGACTTAAATAAAACTAAGCCACTTTAGCACGTATATTTTTACGAAAAGTAGGTCAATAAGACTATTTATTACGTATGAAATCATATTTATTCTTGAATTTTAACCAATACTATAAAATCAAAATAAACAAAAAAAAAAGAAACAAAACCTCCAAAAACATATAGAGCACAAAAAACAATCAACTAACCATTTGTATAAAGAAATAGTACATACATTTTTAACAATTGTTTTATCATTAGTCATAAAATTAACTTAATTGTTAAGTAACACTGTTGTATTTATTTTAATAAATTTTTTTAAACAATAATTTCTATTGAGATTTAAATTATGTATGTATGTCTAACAATTATTATTAGAGTAGGAAAATCAAATCTAAATTAAAGAAACAATAACAAATAAACTTAAAACTAGTCAGTAAATTTCTCTGTAATATTATTGTTTACTTATTCTATAAACCATAAATATGAACTTATTCAGTCTTAGGTAGGAACTTGTTTAGGTAAACAAATCAATGAAATAACATTTTATAAACTTCTAGTAACTTTCATGACAGTAAGTAAATGAATCATTATAAAATCAAATCACTAATTAAAAAAATATCATGAAATCAAAACATGCGTTATAACCACACACATTATAAATTATTATAATAATGTGTGTAGTAAGTAGGAATCAGATTCTTTCTTACAAATCCTTTAAATCTTTTTTCTTATGTTCTTTTAAATCAAGCGGTTGTGCATACAATTTTTGTAATGTAATTTCTTCTGAATTTTTCATTTTCTTTCTTTTGTTGCGCATATTATTGTACTATATTCTGTTTCCAAATAAGAAGTTTTATAAGGAAATTGAAATTCGTTTCCTTTTCTGAAATTTAAGGTTCTAATGTCACTCCATAGAATTGATGTTTTGTCCGTATTTTCGTTGAAATTGTATCCCCATTCGTTTTGCAAGTCCTTGATGTCATAATAAAAAGTATAGTCTAGTTCTTTAACTATGAAGGGTTTACCTGTCTTTCGAGCACTTTTTATAAGAGTTGAGTATTGACAAGGTATATAAATAGGACCTGCTTTTTCATTTTTGGTTATTTCTTTTTCAATTAAGCTATTCACATTGTCAGCCTCATTGTGTGTATGCCCTTTTATCAAGTATTTATGAGTTATGCTCTCAATATTTACTAAATTATTTACTGCAAAAGAATACACCGCCGCCATTGACTTGTTTTTGTTTTGACCAGTAGCATTATCTGAATAAAAAGTGATATGCATGTTTTTATTAGGGTTTTGAGAATTAATTTCTTTTAAATAATCATACACACAAGAACCTATTTCATTAACTCCTCTTTGGGCCTGAGTCTCATCCCAATAATAGCAATAAACATTGCCGTAAGCACCAGAAGTACTATTTTCCTGTTTTTTATTCAGTTCTGTTATAGTAAAGTTAAGACAGTTAATTTTTGAGCAGTAGTAAAAATACGCAGGACTTGGACAAACCATTATCGATTGCAAGTCGTATACAGCACAAACATTATTTTCATCTAGATTTTCGCGGTCTCTCAATTTTTCTTCACGACATTTGTTTTTTTCAATAAGATGCTTATCATAGTTAGTTTGAAGTTGTACTTTTACTTCTGCTGGGGCAAGTTCAAAAACTAAGCAAGTATCTCATCTATCTTTCTTAGGTTGATAGAAACCTAAATTATCTTTATTAAGAATATTAAGATACAACCAGTAATCACATTCAGGTCTGTTTTTTTTCTTTTTGAAGTGAGTTAAAGTCTTTGCAAAGGTCTTTAACAGTTTGACAAGCTGAAATATACTCCCTACTTGTTTGTGCTCTTAAATAATGTGATTCTATTCTATGTATAGAATCGATGTGATCTTTTATTTCTTGTATAAGTGCTGGTTCGGTAACTTTTCTATTCGTGTGTCTTCCTCGCTGATCTTTTACTATAAAGCCCTGACTGTTTGTCTTGTTCTTAACAGTTTTTAATTGTCTATCTGTAACGTCTAGAGTATTAACAAAAAAGGTTTTACAGACTCTTATCCTATCTCTATTTATGCTAAAGTAAAAAGCATTATTAGCCTGTCTAGGTTTTTGCGCATTGGAATATTTATATTTAGGCTTTACTTCAACCATACAAGATCGAATAAAGGCACGCTGTAAGTCAATGTCGTTCAATTGCCAATAATTGTTAAATAATTCTATCTTTATTCTCTATCTTCTCAAAACATTTCAACCTACAATTACAAACTTCTCTAAGTTGACGAGCACGAACATATTTATTCGTTTTTGATAGAGAAATATACGGTTTACCACTATTTCTAAGAGATTTGTTTTTATTCTGTTTCCAATTAGATGGGTTTCTCAAACGCTCTTTTGTTTTTTTTTCTCAGTTATATTATTATTGCTGGTATTCTGAACAGACCTAGGACGTGATGACGATGGTGATGAATGCCGCAAAGATGAAGGACTACTCGATGATGAAATAATAATATTTGCTCTTTTATCATTACATGAATAAGTACGATCATCATCGCTTAAATCTACGTCACTCTCGTCACTATTTATTGGAATTAATAATAACTATAACAATTAAAATATCTTATGCTCACATTCAATAGCTATAAAAGTATACCTATTTAAGTAAAACATAGACTTACGGCTAGCCGTGTCTCGGTAAAGGTACGAGCTTTTTTTATTTCTCTTTCTGGTGACTTCTGAATGTGTTGTGTCAAAATGTTGTACTGTCATCACTTTTCAGTATTCTGTAAATAAGAAAATGTGTAAATAGTTATTTTTTAACAAAACAAATAAATTATGTATGGACAAAAAATATTAAATACCGTATTGTCAATGTTACTCAGCAAATATGATCCTGTGTTTTTGGTGTTGGATTCGTTACGAATACTTCGTTTTCTTTATTTTCGTGCTAAAAA
The DNA here is from genome assembly GCA_947363495.1 of Euzophera pinguis. Lineage (NCBI taxonomy): Eukaryota > Metazoa > Arthropoda > Insecta > Lepidoptera > Pyralidae > Euzophera > Euzophera pinguis. The sequence goes on from OX376180.1 coordinate 4,191,080, forward strand.
ATAAATATTTATATTAACATTAAGTATTACATAATTTTGGGAAAAAAATCAATAATAACAAGAAATCGTACTCAAAGTTCTATAAATATTAATATAAGTACTATACTTACATCATTTCTTTCGGCTGTAACCATTTTCATAATTAAATCAGCTCTACGTTTCATTTTTTTCTTGTAGGAAAATGCCCTAAATGAAAACATACACTTAGATTAAATGCAGAAAAGTGACTTAACACTTACTAAGACTTTAAGTTGTATCGACGAAAAAATTATAAAATGACCCAAACACAATTAGTACAGATAAGTATTTAAAACGTTTAATAGAAAACAGACATAAATCAAAGTGTGTCATGTCATTTATTTTAGGTATATTTATATATTTCATATAAAAATGACTAAATTAGATTTAAGCCACCTCAAATAGCCCAATTCAAAGGCCAAAAATGACCTAATACAAACATCGGTCACTTTACGATTAAAACTTTCTCGAAATGTATACTCACTATTTAGCAAAGAAGCGGCAAATTAAGGATTAGGTCACTTTATTTCGGACAAAATAACGCCCAACCAAAACCTCTGTCAACGCAACACTGAATCGGTCACTATTGTTGCGGGGGAAGGGTCAAAACGCGGTGGAATGAAAGAGACGCAACATGTACGTTTTTCCTGTTCTAACGCGAATTGGTCAGTTTTTGTTTAACCAGACGATAGATCTTGATGTGCTGAGTCTTTTTATGTATTTAACTCAATTCACCAAAATTTCGAATTCGGTCACTTTCGTTCTCAGGGTGCGATATGACAATGGTTAGCATTGGTTAGTATCCAACTGACCACCTGTTACTTTTAAAAATGGAAACAAAATCATCCTTGACTTTTTTTTTCCTCAAACTGGTTCGGATTTTGTTCCATGGGAATAAGTTACAGGGCCGACCGGCAGGTGGACCGCTACCGATTCTTTTTTTTTGTTGTTGCCCGATTTTATTTACGGCCAGGATTTAAATAATATCTTTTGATAAGGTAGATACTAGACCTAGTTCTTTTAAATGACACTTGCTTTTGCAGATAGGATCAAAGATAAGATAAACGAAAAATAAATCTTTAGAACCGTATTTGGTTCTATAGAATACTTTTTTGAAACTCTACATTTTGCAAATTGGAGTAGGTATATGCTTTTGAAGATGTGACTTCAAAGATATCTGGTAATCTTTTTAAATGTACATAATTCTTAATTCAAATAAAAAATGATAGGGGACCATAACTTACGCGTGACTAATGCGTAACGTTGTTCGTTTTTTACCAATTTTCTACTACCTAAGCTTGGTGTGACGAAGTTTCGTCACAACAAATTTTTGTTTGATCACGTTTGTTTTACACGGTACTCTTTGCTTATTTTTTTATGTTGAAATTATTTATTTATTTAAAAAAACTCATTTGTTTTGGGTCAGCAACGTGCTTGTTATATTCCTGATATTGCAAAGCCCACCAGGTTTTTTAATTGTACTCAGAATGTAGTAAAAACAGAATCATTTTACAAATACCTTAACATCACACAAATGCAATTTTTTGAAAAAAAAAAAATTCGCCTTAAAACTGCGATGAATCAATTTCTTAATGAAATATGTTCGAGCACAAGTTCAATCAAGTATTACCATAAATATTTTTAATCACATTTATTTGCTTTTAATTATTTAAGGTACTACTCGGTGGCCGCTATAAAATGTCTATATTTTAGTGTGACCACGCCCCAAAACAATAAATTTTTAGTTGAAAATAAAGCTATTACGTTATTTAAAATCTATTTTTATTCTACTAAAATGTAAAGGTTTTTGTCCTAATTCGAGTGGTCTAATAAGTTTAGCTACTAACGCACCTGGGTTATGTTCTTTTTTATATAATTAAAATGATAAAGTACATAGATTGAACATCAGGAATGCTCAGTCTCTGGCACAATTTAAGCGTCTTCTGAAGTCTCATTTTCTCTCCTCTCTTTCTTAATCTGTTGTATACTTGTAAATTACTTACTTAATATATTTTGTTATATTTGATTGTATGTGGTATTTACGTAGATTTGCATACACGTGATATATGTTTGTGGTATATATATTTATACTGCGCCATCGCCTTGTTCATCGTTTTTTTCCATCTCATCAGGTTTGACTGGAAGAGATCGCTCTAGCGTACCTCAATATTTATGTACAAAAAATTGTTTTTTTTTTAGAGTTTGTATTTTGTTGCAATAAAGAGTATTTGTATTGTATTATATAGATTGTCATTGATCAATGACTTCTTTGTTTTTGACATTGTTTCATTCGAATTACATGGTTTTCATTCTAACGTTTTACCAGTTAATCAATTCAAACTCTGAAGAGTCTTTTTTTTTTAATTTGAAGAGTTTGCATAATTAATTATCCCGATTAATTATTTATGTCTCTGAGTACGGCTTTAAGAGAAAAGACGGATCTATTCAACTGTTCTCTTCTATTATCTTACGAAGTAATAGGTTAGGTACTTACATACAATTTTAAATGTATAGAGGAAGCAACACTTTTAAAATTTACATATAAGTAAATAGACTACTTTCAATAAAAAATATGTGATAATCTAGACAAAATCTCAGCGGACTGAACATATAGGAGGTGAATTTATTTTTCCTAAATATTTCTATTCAAAATCGATAACTTGGAAAAGGAATGCTAAAAATAAAAATGATGCTCCCGAACTTGAATACTTAGAGAGGAGACGAGAATAGAAGACAGACAGGCGACGATCGCTGACATCGGCACAAATGAGGGTTCTAAATAAAACTGGATAAATTTATCCTTTTTGTTTTCCTATTTTTAGTATATTGTGTTTTATTGAATTGATGTAACTATATAGGAATTCAGTGCGCAGTGAAGTTAGTATGAATGCTCTCTTAGTTTTTTTTTTTTTTACACCTGACACCAGGGTGTATATGTTCGATAAACAATGTAACCTACACGAAATGATGATGATTAAACTCTTTTTTCCTTCCATCCTCACTATCTTTAATATCAAACATACCTTAGTAACTATATTAAGCAAATAATGACTGTCCATTGGATTCTTAGAAAACTCGATGGGTTGACGGCCTAATAGCTATCGTGATAGAAAAATAACCGCAGGCATGGACGTAGAAAAATAGGCGGATACAGGCCACGGGCTCCCATTGTCAATGAAAAAGAATTAGTTCTCCTTAATAGATTATAGATGGCGCTATATGTGTCAAATATTTTAGCTATAAGATTTAATCGACGCGGACGATAGCGATCGATAGTTATCTTACTAATCGTCAGGGTTACTGTATAGATATGACATACAAAATTGTTAACGCGTATGTGTCGAAATTAAATCTCATGAATGAAAATATTTTAACTTTTACCTTTATCCTACCACGAGTTGCTTGAATTTTTTCTTTAATTAATTCAAATAGACAATGTCCAATTTTGTATTTTTTTTTAAGTTGCAATTAACATTAAATAATAAAATGTCTCATATGTTTAGAAGATTGATTTTGTATAGCAGTGCTCGATGAGGTTGGCGCATTTATAAACATGAGACATCTGTAAATTTTAGTCTATGATAGTATGTCAACTCCGACCCTCTGCCGCGCTACCTGCCTACGAGTCGCCGCGGGGCGCGACCTTTAAATCAGTTTGTTGCTTAGTAGCTGCTAGTAGTGCGCCATCCGTTTTTTCCTACATCCATGTGCGCAGGTAATAGTGTTGATTCTCGGGTCGGGTATTTTTTGTAAGAGATTCCGACTACTGTTTTTAGGTAATGATTTGATACGGATCAGTCACTGTGAGAAAGTAGATGACTCCGTAAAAATGTTATCTATTAAAAGCGCATGAGATTGTTTGTTTGTACGTGTTTTTCTCCAGAATTATACTGTGCCTCTACCATGAGATTTTGCAAACGCTAGCTAACAATTGTCTATGACAAGATGGTAACGTAACTTTTTGCGCCAGAGAATCCAGACCCAAGCTAATTAAGGCATCTGAGATAGTTTACCTTTCTCTATATCCTCATAGTGCTTACGCGGTTGTACTTCAACTGCTAGCCTGGGGTCCTTTTTCCTCTTGTAAAGAACAGTACAGGATCAGTAGGTAAACGTGCCCTTCAAAGCTCATAGAAGTTTCATTACTCTAATTGTTCAAAAGCAAAGCCTACGGCCGAGGTTCATCCCAACTGAAAGCCCCTAAATGAAATATACCCCTAGTAGCGACTCATCCAATTGGATAACTCAGTCAAAAAGACCCCAAAACACTACCAATCTATACGGCAATAATTCACAGTACTTTCGCGAAAGTACACAAAGGTTTGGCAAACTTTGCAAAAAGTTTGACAAAGTTTTGCGTAGACCCGAACACATTATTGTCACCTCCATACAAAGTTGGAAGTTTCGTCGTAAATTAGCTTCAACATATTTGTATGTCTTTATTTGGCACGAATATTGGATAAAGTGATATATTTAAGTATTTATTTGCAGGTACTTATTGTTAATAGCAAGAAAGGCTGACGTCAGACGGCATGTCTCAAAAATAATACCAAAACACACCAACCCCCCCTTCATAAAATTTAGGTCTAAAAGTAAAATGTGCCAGCTAGAAAAGTGGGTTCTTTTCTTTTTACTTTTTTAGTCTGTCTTACCATTTCTTATTATGACACCAAAGCCGTAGGTATCAGTTTATAAATATTAATAATTCGTATATGTATGAAAACTGATACAGCTTTGGTGCAGACAAGAAATGATTAGGCAGGACAACAAATCACTTTTTGGACCAAAATGGAGAATTTATTTTAAATTACTTAAGTTCTTGCCTCTAATTAGTATAAGCTTAATTAGAACATGATATCGCTAGAATGATGTCTATGTAAATAATGTAGTGACAAATTCACATTGAAATAGCTGTAAAGTAAATGTAATTTCTTTGACTGTGTGTGTTGTATGAAGTGACTTTCCACCCCACTTAACTATGACATTAGTCTAATAAAAGATACTTGTTATTTTGTAACAGTACGGTAGACATACTAACCTGTAATTATTGCGTATTAACAACACTATTTGATACCGACTTACATTTCTTGTAATCAATACGCTAATCTGAAATTTGATATCGTACGCAGGTGTCTCGTGTGCATTGAGTATACATCGTTTGCTATGCAATTTTGAGGCCACACACCATGACGAGGTACTTGCTTACTGATGTGATTACAACTTTTTTGAAAAAAATTACTAATGAATAAATTATTAAAAAAATAGGACGCTTCAAATGATTTTAAGTGCGGATCCCTGAATTGTTGTTTTTGGAAAGATCACGATTTTAGCAGATAGAATGGATATCGTAACAAATTACCAATAGTAATCTGAAACAAAGTTCATTCTACGGCCAGTGGCTACAGCTAGATTGAATATCCTTCAACACAACTTCATTACTTGCTAATTTCTTCACTGCTGGTCAAAAGCCTCCATTATTTCCATTCAGCTCAGTCTTTACTTGCCTCTCAGTTTACCTCAAAATCGTTCAGAATATCTGTTCATCTTTTTTATAGTCTGTCTCTTTCTCTTCGCCAGTCTGGACTGCAGTTTGTAGGACGATCTACCTACCCTATCTCTACTACGAGATATTTTAACGCAGACGCTAGCGACCGCGTTTTTCTCAGCTACTAATTAACCGCCAGGGACGCTGTACAGATTTGCCATACTAAATTGTTAACGCAGTCGATATCGTCTTCGTCAATAATCTCATAGTTGACGTACCCATTACAGGATTGATACAATAGCAATATATACATGTTTTAAAACGAGCCAAACGACCACTAAAGCTAAAAGCTAAGCGACAAGTCTAACCAGTATAGGCGATAGTTTTTTGTATCGGGGAATGCCGATAGGGAGTCATGCTAGATATGCTGTGCTCGTCCGTTCATATAGGGTTGGGATTGAGATGCAATTAAAAAATCACTTAGGGATAGATGTAGTAGCCCTAAGTGTCTCACTGCCAGGCAAAGGCCTCCCCTTTACCCTTCCACACATCTCGGCGGTTTGCCGTTTGGTGCCATCCACTGATGAATCAAAAATGCACTTATTTGACGCAATTAAAAATGCACTATTTTGGTCTCAACTTAGCACTTAAATGGCCGTGGCCTTTGGGGTCTAGTGGTAAAGGAGTTTACCTGAAGATCCAGAGACGATAGAAGCATATTGTTGTTTCAAACTTGACGGCTATCTGGAGATCGATAAAAAACTCTATCCTATTCGTCTGGTTTCCAGAAAAAGCTTTACAAAGGTGAGGTCATTCGCTCCATTGTAATAACCGATTAAGCCATACCCTGGATTGAAGTGCAAGCTGAAGATGCAACTGGGACGAAAAATAATTTTGTTTTCATCCTCATCCTTTCGGACCAACAAGTTGATTTCACGTAAACTTTGAAGCCCCGGATTTCTAAAAATGTATTACTAACTATACTTACCTAACTTTTACTTTAAAATAAACTTATTCACACTACCCTAACTTAAATGGACTTAGTTGCAAAACCATATTCCACCAGTAAAATACCAATGAAAATAGAAAACTAAAACGTAGATAGCAGCCCTATAAAGTCCAGTAAACCCTAGCTTTATCCTAATGGATACGTATTGCCTGAGAACCTTAACGTTTAACAGACGGATATTTTTAAATACTTACGCAATTTACTTCGCAGTTAGACATAATGGTCAGTTCATTCGATTTTTCTTGCTTTTTACCAGACTACGCGAAAGCCGAAAGGAAGGGTTATTTAGCAGTCAATTCATATATGTATATTCTACTCTAGGTCTATATTTACTAAGCCGATTTCATAAATACAACTTACTTACAAACCTAACTTTTTTTTAAAAATAGAAGCGCCAATTTTTGTACGCTTTCGTATAAAGTGTGGTGTCTAATGAAAGTGGTCAAAATTGTGATATGTAAATATACTTGATTTGAACATAATTTGATCATGTAATCAATAAAATCTAAAATTTAATGCAAAGATCCCTTTTATTTTAATATATTAGAATGTAAGAAATCGTAAAAGAATTAATTTATAAATAGTTTAATTTATCGATATCATCATTTTGGACTTTTTGGTTTAGACCAAGACAATTCGGACACGATGCATCGACAGCGAAGAGAGGAACTAAGCAAATAATTATTGTATGAAATCTCTTTTGTTTTCTATGTAACTTCATATTGTCTATATAACAAAAAACTTATGAATTGCTTTCATGTGGAAACTTTACTGATTTATGCAACATTTAAATTGTATCTAAATGTAGTTTTTTTTTTAATTATGTTTTTTTCTTTTCAGGTTCTTTAAATGTATCTAAGTGTTATCAAAATTGTTTGTTTATCGAATAAATAAATAAATAAATAAATATTTGATTATTAAGTAATTAAATTCAAGATTTATCAATATTTTCACTTCGGCTCACTCACTCACTACTAACGCCACCTGTCGTTATTGTAAGAGAAATTCAAAAAAATTTTTTCCTATTATTAATCATTCATAGTTATAATTTTTTAATAAACTAATTTTTGATTACGACTTTTCTTGCCTTACCTTACTAGCATCTGACTAAGACCTTAGTTAGGTATTTAAGACTTAAATATATTAAAAGAAGCTTATTAAGCTACAGCCATATGCCATTCAGCTTTAAATTCAACCGCCAAGAGCTAGGTAGGTGGTCTTAATCGATTATCAAATCAAAATATTTTTCTTTCTACTGCCAACCCCTAAAATAACAAGATAAATACATTTACTTTACCAATTCCTCATCGATAATAAAATTCTCTGAAAATTCTTTACACAATCTTCGTCATACAATTTTTATATGTCAGCTTTTATTCATTATAGTCATAGTAAACTGCACTCAACCACTTTATCATAAAGATCCTTTTTGAATCACAATTTCAGTCATCCAATATTCTAACCACGATTTTCCTGGAACATATACAAGCGAGTAACTCGCATAGAGACAATGCGGTTTTAAATAACTGTGGTTTAGCCAAGGAATGCTTCTACGATTGCAAAATTTACTCTTCACTTGATAGTATGATTATTCTCAACTTACTTAGATTAAGTTTGGTTTAAGTGATTAAATTTAATTTTGAATTTGAAATTTCTAAGAAAATTTCTAATAATAATAGCTATTTGAAAACAAAACGTAAATAATGATATAGTTTTGACAATTCAAAGGTGTTGAAGTTTGATATATTTGAATACAAAATTTATTGTGAATTTAGCACAATAAATTTTGTATTCAAATATATCAAACTTCAACACCTTTGAATTGTCAAAACTATATCATTATTTACGTTTTGTTTTCAAATAGCTATTGTATAAGCTTTCCAAATTACTTTAATTACAAAGATAATTTATGAAAATACCTAATTCAGTATCATCTTTAGCTCCTTCGTGCTTCGAAAGGTACGTGGAGCCGTTGGTCCCGGTTGTTATCGATAGATAGCAGTCGTAAGGTTGTGTCAGATGTCTTAGGGCAGTCTGAAAAATTCTGACAGTTTTGGCCACTAACACAGCTCAGGTCATGTTCCTGCTTGTCTGGTTTCCCTGTATAAAGGGTTACGGAGGTCAGACGGCAGTCGCTCCATTGTAATTACCAGTTCCGCCAAATCTAGGACCATGACTTACAGCGTTCCCTAGGCTCCGAAGCGTAAACTGACGGACGACGCAACTAGGAATACACGCTAGATGATGATGATTCATCACAGCGTGTTTCCCAGTCACATCTTTAGCTTACATTATCTCTGATTGGTCCTAAAATAGGTCAAAATACGACAGATCGTGTGAAAGACATAACCCTGCTTATTTAAGTGAATGTTGTTTAAAAGGTCTCAAGTTTTGACCTTTTTAGTATTTAGAGTGGGCGTGGGAAGGGAGTGTCTTTGATACCCTGGATAGGTCAAATTTGCACCATATGCAACAAAGCTTATAGGCTATCAAGTAATTTATAATATCAACTTAGACAATTAAACTGAATTCAACTAATTAAGAACTTATTTAAAAACTATTTTTCACAAGTTATGTAGTCCCAAATCGTTACTTAGACAAAATATTAGATACTAGCTTTTTCCCGCAGCTCCGTCTGCGTCAAAAAGTAGCCTTTGTTAGACCCCGGGTCTTCAACTATATTCATACCAAATTTCATCAAAATCCGTTCAGTGGTTTGGCTGTGTAACAGACAGACAGACAGACTTTCGCAGTTATAATATTAGTATGGATGTTATAGATACACCACTCCGAAAGGCACCCGGATCTATGGTGCCCATGACACTGGCAGCATTCTGTGTCTGATTCGCAATGAAACTTTGACAGATTTATCGCTCCGGACTTTAATGTCGATCATCATCATTTCGCGTAGGTTACATTGTCAATCGAATAAACCCTGGTGCCAGAGTTGTTCGGAACCGCCTCTCGGCCTCGGCCGTGATAAAAAAGAACAAGAAGACTGATTTACCTGTTTGTGTTAACGTTACCAAGGCTACTACATAGTATACTATATTTAGATAATACTAGTTTGGGTGGTGCATTGAATGCTACAACTACATTGTCTTACAGATAATGAAAAGAGTAAATTGGTTCGGAAGGCACGTTGTTATCTACTACCATGTGATGGGCCCTAAAGAAATTACACGAGAAACGAGTAATATTGTCTTCTCTAAACCTTTTACAAACCAAACCAGAATAGATGAGCCTAGACGAAGCTGGTTGCCAAATTTGATTCTGGTGGTCACGACCCTGAGCAATGAGGAAAACGGCTTCAAAAAAATTTTTGGTCCTTCTGGCTTTTCGTAAATTTCCGTCTATATTGTTTATGCAGTCTATCTTAATAGGTTATCTATAAATACCTTCGCAAAACATGTGAAAGGAAGGATCAAGGTTTGTTATGAATATCAATGTTCTAGTTTCTAGTTTAAATTTTATCGTTTGTCTACATTGTGCTTTAAGTGTATTTTAACCAAAATAAGAAATAACTGAATTACTGAACTGGTACAGAGAGAAATTTGTAGAAAGAAAACTTAGGAACCAGATATTTGAAAAGTTACAGAAGGTATATTATTTTAAATGTAAGTATATAAGGTAGGTATAGTAGTATGCGGGTGAAGCACCTGACAATAGCTAGTAATATTTTTCACTTAAAAATTAATACATAATACCTACTTAGTGATGTAGAGCGCAGATTTGGAGATACATAAATTATCATGTCCTTATAAGGAGATAATTGTACCAGTTCTCTGCACCTACTTGAAGACCCTGAAGACATAACTTGCGTGCGAATTTGATTGACAGATCTGACAGCTGCAGCAAAATCGATACTAATTACAAAATAAAATTAAAAATTAACAATATTTTACACCACAAACTTGTTCCGCAAAGTCCCGATACAAAGACATTATTGAGAAAACAATTTAAAATTAAATTGGTCAAGTATAATTCGAATTCGCGAATGGACCCGAGGGTTCCGTCTTTTTATTACTTGAAAAACTCGAACAGAAGTTTTTCAGATCAATTTTTGCATGGGTGTTTTTTTAACTATAAAGTGGTTTATGTAGCCAGCAACACTAAAAGAGCTTTTGAGTAAATACAAGATTTTTAAAATACTTTCGATCGCATTCATTTTGAAATTTACAAGAGTTTATCAAATTTAACGTTTTCTTATTTTCTCAAGGTCAATAATAGAGGGGAAATGAAACAGAAATAGGCTTTTACGATTTAGATTAGGTTTTGCTCAAGGGCTTTAGGAATCAAGTTTTAAATATTTTTTGTGACATTGATCGATTCCGATTATACACACATGTAAATGAACAAACGAAAAGTAACTTAAAGACTGTTAAAATATCCCGTTTTCCCTCTTTGAATACAGAACCCAAGTCAAATAATGAAACAAAAATTCTTGCAATTTCGAAGTGAATATTTTCTGTCAATAATTCCATATAATCACTTGTAAGTAAGTAGCTGTCATTAGTGGACTTTTGTTTTACCTTTACACGTATGATTGTAGCAATATTAATAACTATGATTGCAACTATATAGCTCACATTTGCTACGTGTCCTGCCAGTTCCAGTAAGTACATCATTATAAGTATGACAATGACACCAAAAGTTTCGCTTTTAGTAAAGGATGAATTTAATTCATTAGAAATATTTATGTAAACTATGCAATTTTAAACTATCTATGATTATCTAAGCGATATACCCGGTTCTATTACTTCCTGTATGAACCAGGAGCAATAATGTCTTACCCCACAGAGAATAAAAAAATGTATGCTTATTCTTAATTCCTTTGCTAACACTAACGTCTTTGGATAAAGATAAAAATCAAATTTTTTTGTCAGCAAAAGACAAAACAAATATTATGTTCATAAAAGGATTTCGTATCATTATCTATAAAAGCCGTCCTTTTTTAGTATCTGTTTAAATTAAATATTCATCTTATTCTATTTTTTAGTATTTGTTGTTAAAGCGGCAACATAAATATATCATCTGTGAACATTTCAACTATCTCTCGCAGTTCATGAGATGCATGGTGGCATACGGACAGACGGAGAGAGCGAAGTTTTAGCAATATGGTCCCGTTTTACCCTTTGGGTACAGAACCCTAAAAAGATGGTGGTCTATTCAAATTCAGCGACAAAATCAAGCCATAGAACAAAATTTAATAAGAAAAAGAAAAAAATGATAGTATCATTAATAGAGTCATGGCTGGTCACGGCCTTTACAATTTTCTCAAAACGCAAATTAAATACAAAACCTGCTGTTACAAAAGTGATCAATTTCAAACTTAACTTGAAAATAATTGGCGTTGAAACGATCAAATAACATTAATGTTTCGACACGGGTTAATTTTTTGAAAATATTTAGCATTTATTGGTAAAAGTATTACAAACAAATTATACAATGATTGATGAGGTAAAAATAGGTTTTACCCACGGTTTTGCTTGTGCATTTTGCTTGGAAACTATTCCGATTCACGCAGTACTTACCGGCTTATTTAAGGGTCTTGTAGTCTTCTGCTGAGTTTTAGATTTCATTAAATTGGTAACTGTATCCCATGCAGGTGGGAACTGCCAACAAATTATTATATATTAATTTCAAAAGTTTCACGTGCTTCTTTCCGCCACAACCCAAAACAGACAATCCTGGCGCCGAGTTACGAGGAGGCCCGACCCCAGATAAACTGGAAAGGTGGCAGGAGAAATAAGAAGAAGAAAGAAGAATTTCAAAAGTTTCACGTAACATCGTTGAAATTAATCTGTTTTCTTTTGTAAGGACTTGAGGATTATCAAAATGCATTATAGTGATTGAGTTTGTCCAGATAGTGGTCATAGACATTTATATCCATACTAATATATAGTGCGAAAGCCTGTCTGTTACGCTTTCTAGGCCGAACAGCTGAACGGATTTTGATGAACTTTGGTATGAATATAGTTGAAGGTCCGGGGCCAAACATAGGCTAATTTTTGACGCAGGCGAAGCTGCGGGAAATAGCTAGTATAACAGATATCGCCTAATTCTTAAATTATATAATTAAAATAAAATAAATATGGGGATGGAAGACAGACAGAGCGGAAAGGAAAGAACGGGATGAGTGGAAGAGAATGGGAGAGACTTTTGCCCAGCAGTGGGACAGTATAGGTTTAGGAAAAAAATACGATTAAGATTTAGTAAGTAGCAAGAACAATTCGGTACCTGATTCTAGTGAAAGAACAGGTATTACTCTCATAGATTTAGATGAAATAAATTTAACTACGCATAGAGAGCAAACATATAAAATAAATAGCTGGTCGCTATTGGTAGTCGCAAGCAGGTGCACGGATATGGACCGTAATGTCTACAGGGTGATGTTTTTTGTTCGAGAGATTTATTCTCATAAATGTTAAACATTAACATGTGATACATTTGTTTACTTTACATTTAATAGCATTAATATACCATGTTTACAACAATAAAACTTCATTTATTCATTGAAAAGTTATTTAGCTGTCATTGCGTTTTAATCCATATTTATACATTTAAATTTTAATCCATATTTCCATACTATCCATACTAATCCATACTAATATTATAAATGCGAAAGTCTATCTGTCTGTCTGTTACGCTTTCACGGCCAAACCGCTGAACGGATTTTGATGTTACGTCCAATTTTAGGCTTGAATCACCTTGTTGTCCGAAAATAAAGATCTTTATAATCCTAGCGTTTTCTCGGTTGCATCCTCAGCTGTTTGCCTGCGAGTCCAGGGTCCGCTTTCTTGCTTAGGTCCCAAAAGAAACATAATTATGTTTCCTTTTTCCTTTGCATATTTATGTGTGCATGAATAAAGTAAAATAAATAAATAAATGATTCCATACAATAGAACGCACGCTCATTGGTTTCATCTGACATTTGGTGGTCAGAGAAAGGCAAGAGGCAGTTTGAAAATTCTTATACCTTACTCATCCATACTAATATTATAAATGCGAAAGTCTGTTTGTCTGTCTGTCTGTCTGTTACGCTTTCACGGCCAAACCGCTGAACGGATTTTGATGAAATTAGGTATGAATGTAGTTGAAGACCCGGGGTCAAACATAGGTTACTTTTTGACGCAGGCGAAGCTGCGTGAAAAAGCTAGTATCTTATAATTAATATTCCATAAATATACCGTAACATTAATGAATGAATAAATATTGGTATCAAATGCTTTCTCAGTAATTAATAAACACCCTATACCGCGACCTAGCGCCGCCTATAGATAATTGATAAGGTCGTCTCGCTCGCACTCTAGTTTATTGACCCCGACAAAAAATCCTCACATGACACGACCGATTTATCTAGACCTCTTTTCACTTTACTTAAGTTCCTGACATTGGTTCTTGATTAACTAGTTTTAATATAACCAGCCCAATAACGATAGACCCCCGACAGTATAGAGTCTATATAGAGTAATGGGTCCATCTTTTTACTCCGGACGGATAAGCCGCTTCTCAAACTAATTGCTGTTAGATGTACCTGTGTGGTTTGTGTAATATTAATTATATAAATAAAGATTCATTAACCCTTTCTCCGCTGCACATTTCAATTAATTCATTGTTGTGGATTATATGGCCAATCAACCATGCACATCCAGGCGTCAGACCTGAGACCATGGGTAAAGTATTTGAATTGAATCATTAGGTGTAAATAAATTAGTAAATAAACGCGATTCATGAATTCATTCGACCGTACTAAAATAGTTTGGTTTAGTTGGATATAAGATTATACAGCTCGATTTGTCGTAGAGAACAATTCTAGTAACGAATACACATGCTGAGCTAGGCTTCAGAAATCCTTGTAATCAGTGCCACTTTCACCAATCATTATCATTTTATGTAGGATACATTGTCTATCGACCATGTACACCCTCGTGTCAGAGTTGTTCGGAATCGCCTCTCGGCCTCTGACGTGGTTCCTTTAACGACTACCGAATGGCAGCCGGGACCAACGGCTTAACGTGCCTTCCGAAGCACGGAATCATCTATAATAACAGACAATCAGGTGATTCAAGCCCGCAATGTACTAACCAAACTGGAAACAACTAAACAAAGTATGCTTCTCGTGGTGCTCGAACCCACCACCCCCGGGACGAAGGCGAACGCCTTAACCACTCGACCACGGAGGCAGTTTTCACCAATATAACGAATGTTAAAACTCATTGATTACCATCGCTCATGACTGAAATCTTTTTTTTTTCTTTTAAACGTAATATTTGTATTTTCAAAATCCAAAATCAAAGCTAGCCAAACAAAAGGAGAAGTGAGTGGGTCCAGATTGGTGATATGATATCGTTAACCCTATGTGAAGAGCTCTTTAACACCTGCTATTGTGGAATGCGACCTCGGGTGGTATTTGACCCAAGTTATAGGAGATTAATTTTAATTTTATTTAATTTCTTTATTTTTTTTTATTTTTTTTGGGGTTTCAACGCTGGGGTTGAACTGAAGGATTTTCAAAGTCGGTGGTTGGAGTTGGCTTTGGATAGAGACACTTGGAGAGAGATGGGAGAGAGATTCGCCCAGCAGTGGGACGTTAATAGTTAAAAAAAAGTTTTAAATTACGTAGGTATGTATGTAATTCTTTATTGTACCGAAAGAACATTTAAACAACAAAATAGAACACAACAGGCGGACTTATCCCTAATAGGGATCTCTTCCAGTAAATCCGTAGATCAAAGGAAAAAAGTACATGAAAATAAATTTATCCCAACTTTTCCTTCTCATAGCACTGCCTC
This sequence comes from Euzophera pinguis, assembly GCA_947363495.1. Classification (NCBI taxonomy): domain Eukaryota; kingdom Metazoa; phylum Arthropoda; class Insecta; order Lepidoptera; family Pyralidae; genus Euzophera; species Euzophera pinguis. Next base: position 4,206,387 of record OX376180.1, read on the forward strand.
ATTCAGGTTTAGGTTGAGAATATTATTTTTGATTTTTTTTTTCTTGTACGCCACTTTACCTCTTTCTTTCGTAGTCCCTGTCGCGGGTCTGCTGGAAGAAATTTCTTTAAAAATAATAGCTACACAACTCCTCACAGAAATAAGATTAGGTACAAGTGCTATGTGTGAGCCAGTTAAGCCTCTCGAGTCTTAACCTTATATAGCAAGGCTTAACTATGATACTTATGATACGAACTTACAGCGCAAGTGTATGTAGCGTACGCTCATTATGAACGGATTATAGAGAAAACTTCACTTTAATGAAAGAAAAATCCTTTTCAATCAGCAATAAATGTTTCGTACCCATCGGGATAACAAAAGGAAACAAAAATAAACAATACAAAACTCTTTTTTGCAGAACAAAGAAACATTGTTAAAAACAAGCAATCATAAGAATAAAACCTTGTGGAAAAGGCGGCTTTATCGCAATAGCAATTTTTTCCGGGCAACCTTCAGGTAAAAATTTATTAATTTAATTGGAATTGTATGATTTAAAATTTAAAACTTTATTCGATTACATGGGCAGATCGTATACAATACAATACAATATAACTTTATTGCGCACATCTGGGAAATCACAAAACTGAAATTATAACATTGTTAACAATATGGAGCAAAGGCGGATTTATTGCTAAGCAATCTCTTCCAGCCAACCTTTGTACAGTAAGAGAACATCGTATTTGTTTTTAATTCTAAGAAGAAAACGTGGGAAGGCGTCTATTCTTTTATTAATTATTTAAAACATTACTTTATTTTTCCGCTCCTCTGTTACAAATTAAGTCACGTTAGTAAACTAACCAATTGTAGCTGTACATTCACCGTACTCGACTTGCTACTTACCGGTTATGTCAAGCAGTTATTTTTACTAAGTTCTCCACGTAGACTGGTTAGGATCATTTCTAAGATCTCTGTAATTATAATATAACGATTTCGCATAAGAAAATGCTACAGAAATTGTTACCATTTCTGTAATTATAGACAGCGCGCATCCAATTTTCATTACCTTTTTCTTCGTATATATAAAGAACAAGCTGTTTCCAGCAGCTCCGCCTACGTCAAAAGTAGCCTAGGTTTGACTCCAGATCTTCAACTATATTCGTACCAAATTTCATTAAAATTCGTCCGGCGGTTTGGCCGTGAAAGCGTAACAGACAGACAGACTTTCGCATTTATTATATTATTAAGTATATTTAGTAGTAGCTATTTCCCGCAGCTACGCCTGCGTCAAAAAGTAGCCTATGTTTGAAGATGCTAAGGAGTGCATTTTAGATATTTTTAAGTAAAAAATGTTGACATTTTGACGTTTTATTCTTATTTATTAAAACTTTATTGTAGCCAAAGTACACATATACTTATAACAACTGGCGGACTAAATTCTAAGAGCATTCTCTACCAGTCAACCATTGGGAGAAACAGAAAGAAAGTTTGGCGCAAAAAAGTTAAGGGGGGAAAAATGTAGTACATAGAGCAAATTTTATCAAAAGCTTAAGTTCGTACACTACGTAAACATGCATAAAACATACACAAATACTGTTTCATTTTAAATATATACAAGTAAATAATACGAAGTCAAGTCACATTGAGAAGAATTTATTCTTATTTGTGTTAATCTTTTAATATTGACGATGCTGTGATTTATGTTTAAAAAGGTGGATTTAAATTAAATGCAAATACTTAAAAAAATATATACATTTCTTTTCTAATTACAAAATGGAGTAGAAAATCTGTCAAAAATTACGAAATTATTACACAAATTTTCATTATCTCATTTCGACACACGTTATTAAAGTCTCGAAGAGTCTTGGCGTGTTCCTCCTTAAACACAATTTCAAATATTAAATAATCTCAGAGATAAGATGAAATTCCATTTAAAGCTTGTGAATTAAAGAAGTAATTTTTATTACCAGATTCTAATTATAAGTTATTACTACTTGTGTAAAAAGTGATTTTGAAAATCATTAGGAAAGGCCTAAGTCCGGCAATGGACTGACTACGACTGAAATGATGAGATTCTCTCAACACCATCTGTTAGTTGACTTTTTAAGTCCGCTTTGTAATAAAGTTTAAATAAATAATACTAAATGGTTTTATTTTTTATCATGTTCATATTAGCTTACTATCTATTTTTAAAAGTAGGTGAAAATAATTATTTTACAATTCTATCACTAATCAGATATTCAATCAAAACATCCTTGTTAATTCAAAATGGCTGAATAAAAGGAAAACCTACACTCTACACTCGGAAGAAAAAAAAAAAAAACTTTTTTAATTAAATTTATTTTAGCAGTCATCCAACTGGGAACGGGCAAAAACTGGAGGTTTTATTAATTAAAATGTGCTAAGTGGGGCCTGACTGGACTTTAGATATGTAAAATGAAGATTGGAGAAAAATTAAAATACAATAAGTACCTATCAATTGTGTATGTGTATAATATAAAATATAAGTTTACATGTGATCATTTTGGGAAATGGAATTTCAATCTCAACCTGCTCAATGGACGTTGTGTGTCATAGGTCATTTTGATACCTCCTAGCGGTGCGCCCTGGTCAACTTATTTGAACAACTTAATAGTTTTAATAGTTACATTACATTCATATTTATTTATTCATGTAGGTCAAAATGTTGTTAAGTAATACAAACAAATTGTAATTAACTCGTAGGACGTCTAGTGAGTTAGGTAACTGTTTCTGCCTGGCCATGGCGAATTTCGCCGCAATGCCACCGGCGACATAAAGAAATACATACAAATGCATTTGTTTCAGTGCATTAATCGTTACTATTCTTCATTTCGCCTCGCCAGTCACCAGTTTCAGTGGCTTTTTAGTGCATTTGTTATGTATTTCTTTTAGTCGCCGGTGGCATCACAGCGAAATTCACCGTGGCTAATTTCCCCGTGGGCTGTAAGTGTAGTGAGTATCTGTAAATAAATGTATTTAAGTACAGTTTTAAAAAACTGTCTAGATACAAGCTCTCTGTTTGACCCAAAGATTGACTGTTAGATATTGCTTTCAGCATTAAGTCCACTTATTGTGATCCACAATTATATTTGTACAATAAAGTTTAAATAAATAAAATGCGTAAAAGATTATAACATATTTATATAACGTCAAAAGATTTTTTTTATATGAATTTTACTTTCGTATAGTAATAAGTACAAATTATACAAGAAAGTCGTTTAGTCAAGAAAGTTTAAAGTCAAGTCAGTAGTTAAGTCAAATCAAGTCGAGTCAGAAGTATTTTGCTAAGTGGAATGGTAGAAAAACTGCACTTTGTGATTTCCAGGAGATTTGGGCCACAAGCAAGAAAATCACATAAATCGAACATTGTATCACTTCCCACCACGCTTATTCTTGAACACTTTGCGAATAATAACCCACCATTATTATGCACAAATACTAAAAAAATAAAACACAAATTGAGGAAAATAAATTCAGCGCAGATACTGCTCTTCACAACTTCCCGCCAAAAGTCAACGTCAAAAGATATTAGTCACTATTAAGAACACACAAATTCCACACACGCTTTATTGAAATAACTCAACATTTGCAAAGCCTTTATAGATGATATATTCGCATGCTCAAAACGCCGTGTAAATCGAGCACCAAAAATAATTTAAAAAAGATAATCTCTAATTCAGCTCTTGATAGAATTATTGCATGCGAATGAAAAGCTTGGACCGTATCCAAAGGCTGAACACGAATACGATGAGAGTCAAACGAAATAAGATTGTATTTTGTTAATAAATACAGACAAATTTCCTTTGAACATTGAATGAATGAATCAACATTAAGATTTATTGTAGTTTGAACTTAATGTGTAGAGTATTTTTTAAAACAATAAGCTACTGGACTGTTTTTAAATTTGGACGATGTTTTTATACTAAACATCTAAAAAAAAATAAAACAAAATTGGTCATAAACAAAGCAGTTTACAATTTTCTTTTAAAGAAAAATGGGTGCTTGGACCTGTGAGTTTAATACATTGAGTACTCAAAATGACAAATGGGATTATTTATTTTTACCTTTTTTTGTGAAAACTTTGGAGATGCACAAAGGATTAATAATTTTATTACAAGATATTTATTATACAACGAGAACAACTGGCCGTCTCAATTTAAAACCTATTTATATATTGATTCTATATTTTTTTGCTGACTTTTCAATTAATAACAGTAGACTTCAATTTTCTAAAACCTCTACTTCCAATTTAAAAACATTTTAAAATATATAATTTCTAATGACACAAAAGCTTGTCGAATTCGATTAGAGAGATTCAATACAAAACGGAGAACCATATCCAACCTATATCCAACCTAATTGTAACAAATAAAAAGGAACTAAACATAGAATTACAAATAAAAGTGATCGGTTTAAACATTTATTAGTCAGTAAATTATACAACCAAATTAGAACTCTAATATCTGAGGATTAAGAACGAAAGCTGCAAAAGCTTAGTAAAAGGATTGCACTAACAGATGTGCACTTGCATCACAGAATAGAAATATAAGAAGGTTAACTTTACGCTTTGAAATAACATGAAAAGAGAGAAAGTCTCGTGTCAGAAGTTTTCGTACTCTTTAGTTAAATACTTAATTGATAAACGCTATTTGATTCGCATATAACTACTTTTTATTTATTTAAACTTTATTGTACAAAATACAATTGTACAAGCACAATTGGCGAACTTGATGCTAAAAGCATTATCTAACAGTCAACCTTTGGGTTAATCAGAGACCGTCAAGTGGGTATTAACAATATATAAATACAAACAATGTTAGGATGCTATACACTTACTTAACGTACTTACATAATAAACTTACATACATTGGTAATAATATATTACATATTAGCAGACCGTTCCGACTTCGCTGTTATATTACTATAGGCCTTTCTCGATCCAGCACAGAAAGAATTTTTCAAATCGAACCAGTAGTTCCCGAGATTAGCGCGATAAGACTTTCTATTGTAGACTTCTTTTATACATACATATTTCAAGTTTATATCAAAACGTGACTGTTCTACATATTTTTATCACCTACACTTATGTTTTCGTATTAACACAGTAAAATAAATAGAACAACTAATATAAAATTAAACATTATTCTAAAAACCTAAGTTTATTTACTGTTATTTTTTGTTGTGGCAAAGTTGACCTATTTATAGAGTTGGTTGGTCTGTTGTCGAATGCAATTGCTGGATGTTAGGTCCATTAAATAGCATTTGGACGATTAAAAGTAAAAAATCTATCTTTTGTTCATTATTTTAAGCTTTTAGAAGAAAAAAACAAAAATTTGGAATACTGAGAATATTGCTAGGAAAGAAAGAACTTGTAATAGTCCAATAGTAAATGAATTCAATAAAATTTTAATCAAGTCATCATCCTAGCGTGTATTCCTAGTTGCATCGTCAGCTTACGCTTCGAAGCCTAGGGTACGCTGTAAGCCATGGTCCTAGATTTGGCGAAACTGGTTATTACAATGGAGCGACTGCCGCCTAAAACTGGATTTAGCTGAATGCTCCTCTCGGTACTACGCTAACTCTTTTGCAATACTTGCTGCACGTTGCAGAACAAGCTTTCTCTGGAGATCATCAAACAGTCGTCCTCTCTTCATAACTTCAAATTCCGGGTTAGGGAATACTTTGAGCATTCGGACTTGAGTTGATTTAGGTAATGGTTAAGTTAGTTTGTTTTACATTTATATTTATCGTATCTATTGTACTGTTTACTCTTTGATGCCCATGTACTCTATTTTTTCCTTTGGTTTTCGGGTTGACTGGAAGAGACTATCAGGGATAAGTCCGCTTCTTGTTGTGTTCTATTATATTATTGTTGTAACAATGTTCTTTCTGTACAATAAAGTTTTTACATACAAACATGCATACAAATCAAATAATTTATAATAATATTTATTTAATACTAGCTGTTTCCCGCAGCTCCGCTTGCGTCAAAAAGTTGCCTATGTTTGACCCCGGGTCTTCAACTATATTCATACCAAATTTCATTAAAATCCGTTCATCGGTTTGCCTTGAAAGCGTAACAGACAGACAGGCAGACAGACAGAAAGACAGACAGACAGACAGACAGACTTTCGCATTTATAATATTAGTATGGAAGTATGGATTTAAATGACTATATTGCAAATTGCAGCCGATAGTGAAGTCTATTTAAAATAACATCATCTCACTTCCTTTGCGTACACTTATCAAGAAAAGATAATCTTGATTCTTATTTCAAAGCAATAAGATTTAAATTGATTCAGTTTTATTGCCATCATACTTTTTAAATGCTGTTACTTTAGCTATCAAATATGATGAACGTTTTCCTTACAGCGGTGACTGTAGAACTGTAGTACTCCTGTCCACTATTAAGATACGCTATGCATAATATATTGTGTGAATATCTTATTTATTTGTGCACGAATGAAATGTATGAACATAGCATCTTTATATTATTTTTGACCAATATAATCCTAGGAGACGTAATTTTGTTGATTTTTATGATAAACTTTTACTTAATGTATGTATTTTTTTACTTTAAATAATTATTTTACAGCAAGAATACGCTTAAGAGACTTCACCAATATCGACGCAGCTCTTACACTTAAAAAAGGATGGTACCTAAATAAAAGTAGCGAATCTAAATAAATCATTCGACGTTATTGATAGCAAATGTTGCACAAATGTACCTACAGTACATTTTGCTATCAATCTTTTTCTGCCTATTTGTCATACTACTACCTATTCACCAAGTCGAAATGTTAGTTTGTGATGTTTATTAGCTAAACTGGATTTACCTACTTTCCTACATTGTAGTAGTAGAGTAATCAATTAATGTCTTTTTTTCTTTTCAAATTACTTGGCAAACAATTTTATTAAGAAAAGTTTCGACCCCAGATGACATAGAAAAAAGTGAACATTTTTTTTTTTTATATTTTAGCGATGTAGTGGATAACAAGCTTTACACTTACTACATAGTTCGCAGGGTGCGGCGTAGTCATTAAGCTTAGAACGGGTCCATCTAGTCTCCTAGGAAATTAATAGATAAACTAAACTACCTAGGAAAGTAGATTCGGCCCACAGACATATAAGACGTAAACAGACGGAAGGTATGCTATTACTTAGCGTAGCACAAACACACACATGCAAAACTATGCAGCCTGGGCTGTATCTAGTCTAGGGTAAGTTGTTTACGATAATGCTTCCCATGATTTCAAAGAATGTATGAATGTTGTGTGGAGTGCATGATCTGAGATCATTTACCGGTATTCTACTCTATTATTTTTAGTGTTCACCGATCCAACAACGCAGATTACAAAATGGCGTCACGGCCAAAAATTGCCACGCGTAGCTTAATATCTATGTGTGAGTGAATGTTGCTACAGGTGTAAAAAAGAGATATCGCCATATAGATCCGAATACGTGAGAAAAGGATAACAACAATTACTTGCTACATAAGTATAACTATTAACTTATGTTCCGTCTGTGTACGTCTTATATGTCTGTGATTCGGCCCAATTTTCCACAAGGAAAACGAGTCGACCATTGACATTATGTTACTAGCTAGTGCTCGCTTCGTTTGGCTGGTACGGAGTTTTGCAAGGTATATTTATGGTATTAGATTGTTATATAATTCACATACGCTTCGGAAGTGCTTTTTTTGAAATGTATGAGTAAATGTCGAATGAAAATCGTTCAACTTACCGATTTTTGAGTGTCATAATACTCATAATATATAGATGATTCCGCTTCGGAAGGCACGTTAAGCCGTTGGTCCCGGCTGCCATTACGTATTCGTTAAAGGAACCACGTCAGAGGCCGAGAGGCGATTCCGAACAGCTCTGACACCAGGGTGTACATGGTCTATAGACAAAGTATCCTACACGAAATGATGATGATAATACTCATAATTAGGAAATAGGGTTAAAGTTACACTTTTAGATTTAGCGATTATTAAAATGGAGTGACAGTCATCAGCTTTTCCTGAATCATAGATATCATCATTCTAGTGAGTTATTCACCAGCATTGTCAAATTATGGCTAAAACACTTGACACAATTCTAATGACTGCCATCTGGCGAATGCGAACCAGGGGCTCAGAATGCCTTGCGAAGCACGAAATACTGAAGATATAAGTAAAAGTGATTATTAGATACCGAGGGATACATTAGACAGACTTAAAATCACATTAAAAAACCTGGTTAATTAGAGAACATGAAAATGAAAATGATTTTAATAAAGTCCGAAAAAGAAACTCAACAAAAATAAATTTATAAAGAATCAAGAAAAAATATTAGAACAATTCCACAAAAGTGCACGGGGAAATGAAAATAGTATATTAAATGAACATAAAAACGTAGCAAGTGTAAAATTACATTAACATATACATGTAAATTGCAACTCTCGTGTATTTTAATTGTGCTTCCTGTACGGACAATGAAATTAACTAAAACTATTTTAAGAATGTGCAGACGCCCGTAGGATTATACGGATGAAGTCAGAAATAAGCGGGGACACACTGTTATAAAGTAAAACAACATTATATTTTATTTATACAATTATCCATACTAATATTATAAATGTGAAAGTGTGTTTGTTTGTCCTTCTTTCACGTTAAAACGGAGCAACGGATTGATGTAATTTTTTGTGTGGAGATAGTTGTAATTTTTTGTGTGGAGACCTGGAGAGTGACATAGGCTACTATTATTTTGGAATGCGAAAGTGAGTTTTTTGTTTTTTGTTCGTTTGATTGTTTGCTAGCTTTCACGCTTATATAAATATAAATAAATATATATAATAGCTATATATAAATAAAAAAAAATATCATCACCAGTCCTAGCCTTTTCCCATTTTAATCATCATCATTTCGTGTAGGTTTCATTGTCAATCGACCATGTACACTCTGGTGTAAGAGTTGTGCGGAACCACCTGTCGGCCTCTGACTTGTTTCCTTTAACGACCACCTAATCTCCTTATCTTCCATACCTCCTCTCCGTATCTTCTTACGCCAATCTACTTTTATCTCAAGGGTTATTCTCATCCTCTTCTTATTCCTTCTAATGGTGTTTGCATAAAATAATGACAATTAGGTACTAAAAATAAATTGACACGTTTTTGATTTTATTTAAATTTAAATGTCCGCTCCACATTCACGTGAGTTAACGCGAGACTCTTACTAGAATTGCACGGCACGAGAACGAGAACCGTAAATATGACACCTGTTCTCGTACTCTTCCTCGCGTTCTCGTGCTTTTTTCACCGTGTTCTCCGATTGCTGTCGGTTTTTACCTGAGTTAAAGAAGCAGAGAATAAATGGATAGGCGAGAACGAGAGATCATCAGGCGAGAACACTCTATCATCATCATTGATTGATTGAAACTGTTTTTTGAATGGGATAAATTCATATTTCTATGTTTTACACTCTCGCGTTTTTCGGCAAGATGCTCTTCAAATTTGGAGCGAGCAAATTTTTTCCCTCATGTTGTCCTATTTTTAAGCCCGTATGTCTCGCATACTTAGCAAGACCTAGTCTTATATTGTGCATTATCTTTTTGAGACCCACTTTGAGTAGTTTCACTCTGGGAGCCACTTCCATCTAAGCCTTTGAATTTCTTATCTGTGAAGAGGCTGCTGCGAGTATCTTAGACGAAGTTTATTGCAAAACCTCTTTTCAAAGTTGGATTACTAGATGGGAAGTCTAAAAAGTTTTGAGAAGAGAAGCAACGAATTTAGTCTATGGATTAACATCCTATGCTAAGTTGTAAAGTATCAAGAGCGGGTATCAGAAATCTGGTTCAAATAAGTTAGTCAGTTAATTAACGAATTCAATTCTCTGTCCATACATTTTTACGGTTCTGCTCATTCGGTATTAATACAAAAATAGTGTTAACTAGTACAGTTACCTACTACTACTATCTACAAGTTAGGAAATACATTTCAGTCCTCTAAAATCTAGCTCTATCTATGTTACATTTACCAGGGTAAATACTATTATTTTTGCATTAAAACCGAAAAAATTACCGGGTTCAGGAGCTGTCACGCACGACTCCAATCCAGAAATACTACAAGTACTAAATTCTGTGATCACATATAGATTTCCTAACCAGCTTGAGCGGTAGGTATGAGTTTAACTCTGTGGCGATTTACCAAAATCCAAACAAGACTAATTTGCCTCTCCGGAGCCTTAAGTCATTTCGTTTAAAAGACCGAAGTCTTGAGAATAAGCTAGTTAATAAACAACTGCCACCAACATCGATAAGCTAATCTAAGCTCCTAACATTAAAATTTCCTTTGAAGCAAATCTAGGACTAAGCCGATGTTTAAAAGTGTTTCACAATAAAATAAATTTAAAGTTCCTTTGAGAGTTGTATGCGGGTTGGATTGGATTCGCGACACTATTCGGTCTCTTTCTCACGCGTACTTAAAGCATGTGTACGATAGAGATGATAAAACGTCTGCTTTGTAAATCCCCTACCATTTGATTCATAATCATATTATATAGCTTTCACTCAAAAGTAATAAATTTAAAATTACATTATTTTCATTTCCATGAAAATCACTTTCACATTATTTTATTAAGTACGTAGGTGTAAGTCTAATTTTGATGTATTTACCGACTAAGCTTATTCATTTGACATTTCACCGAAATATCAACTCCTTAGGTAGGGAGGAAGGTTAGGGATTTTAATGATGATTGAAGTTTGATAAATGATGATTAACGCCACACAGAGACTATTCGGTGGGTTTTGCAATGTATTTTTTCAGCAAATCAATGAAGCAACAATATTTTGTAGAGATTGGAGAGTCGTTTTGCAAAAGTAAACAATATTTAACTCATATGATGAATGAATGAATTAAACTTCATTGCACTATTTAAATTGATTAAATAGGTATTTTAATAGGTAATGTGATTGATTACATGGCATAAAAGTAACGAATCTTTGCCATTAACTAGGTATACCAGTCCAGCGTGCGCGATACCAACAGTTCGCGCACACAATCCTTGCAAATCGAGTTACAATAGTAACGTCCAGCTATACATACGGCTTCCTTCCGAGTACCGTTGCACGAGTTCCCGTCTTTTGCAATACTCTGTGATTTATTTATACGTCTATAATAATACGTTCCGGTACTTTAGGAGTTCTAATGGTTTCAATGCTTGTACAAATACTGCACTGGAGTCGTTTGAAATATTTGCGGATTTAGACTTGGGCTTTAGTCTGACAAAATGTCTAAATGTCTCCCTTTAATTTCGAATTACGGGTAAGTTTAGATTTTTCTTTTTTTGCGATGATTATTTTAATTTCGAGTTAGGGTACATTAGAAATTTAGTCACTTTTTTAACCATTGAAAGTCGTCGAAGTTACTCGTAATACTTTATTGTATGAAAGATAAAGAAAATTAATTAGAAAAGGAAACTGAATACGTTTACAACATTAAAATTGTTATTATTTGTAGAGTAAATTAATATTGTATATTAAATACACTCAAAAGTTGAGTGAATTGCCACAGGGGGCCAGTTGTTAAAGTGTTTGTATGAAGACCGAGAGTTCGTTGGTTCGATTCCCACGGACACACATTTATTTTGTTTCCGGTTTAGTTGGGACATTGTAGGCATGAATGATTGTCTGATAACAAAGCTGATTTCATGTTTCGAAAGGCACGTTAAGCTATATGTCCCGACTGTTATCAGGTCGCAAAAGAATATTAAGATCTATTAATTGGTGTGTGGAGAGGCGGATCGGACGGCAGTCGCTCTATTGTAATACTGTACCTACTGTAAAATCTAGGACTACGATTTAAGCGTAAAATAAAACCACAGAATAAAACAAAGATAAATTATTTATAATGTGTTGATGAATTGTATAATAAGTATATTCTTTGAGATATTAAATTACCATGTTTTTACTTACAATACAAACATTGAAATAACAATTGATAAGCTTGTTAAAAGGTCAAATTTCGAAGATGAAACTTGAAACATGCGAGAAAATACAGAAACTGACGTCGTCATTTCTCTAAGAACTGCTTGTACATTTTTATTTAATAAGAAATAAGTAATTTTTAAACTTGACATCGCTTCTATTGTTACAGATTCAAGGAAGACTGACGACTGAAAATGTCAAATGCTCGCAAATGAAAACATATGGATTCTGCGAAAGAATATATTAAAACAAAATGGCTGAAAAATGTGACATTGAATTGGAAGAATGCAAAAGTAAAACTGGAGATTTATCACATACGAGTCATATAAGTTATGACCAACTTTTTGGAGAAGAAATTACAGATTTCGTAGATAATAGAATAAAGAAAAAAGTAGAAAAGATTATGCATAGAGCAAGAATAACGAGTAGAAATGCAAATACATTGTTTTTACTGTTGAGGACTGTAAAACTTTGTGTTTTGAGGAAATTTGTGGTGTTATTGTATGTACTTAGTTGTGTTTGTGCGCTGAAGGAACAAAAGTTTGCCATAGAACCACAGGATCAGGTAAGTCAATTACTATTTTATAAGTACTCCCACGTACGCTGAGACTGTGGAATGAACTCCCCAACATGGTTTTCCCAAGAGATTACACAACATGGGGTCTTTCAAAAAGGGCGTTAAAGGATTTCTCAAGGGTCGGCAATACGCACGTGATGCCCCTGGTGTTGCGGGCGTTCATGGGCTACGGTGACCACTTACCATCAGATGGGCCGTATGCCATTTTGCCTACTTAATTGTATAAAAAAAAAGTACTTACTTTAATATAAAGTAGTGCAGTCAATAGCCTTTTTGATTGGCGGAAAAGAACTACTTATTTATTAACTAGCTGTTTCCCGCAGCTCCGTCTGCGTCCAAAAGTAGCCTATGTTTTACCACTAGTCTTCAACTATATTCACATTAAATTTTATCAAAATCCGTTCAGCGGTTTGGCCGTGAAAGCGTAACAGACAGGAAGACGGACAGACAGATAGACTTTCCCATTTATAATATACTAGCTGATTCCCGCAGCTCCGCCTGCGTCAAAAAGTAGGCTATGTTTGACCCCAGGTCTTCAACTATATTTATACCAAATTTCATCAAAACCCGTTTAGCGGTTTGGCCGTGAAAGCGTAACAGACAGACAGGCTTTTGCATTTATAATATTAGTATGGACTAGGTGATTCTCGCAGCTCCGCCTGCGTCCAAAAGTAGCGTTTTACCACTAGTCTTCAACTATATTCACATTAAATTTTATCAAAATCCGTTCAGCGGTTTGGCCGTGAAAGCGTAACAGACAGGAAGACGGACAGACAGATAGACTTTCCCATTTATAATATACTAGCTGATTCCCGCAGCTCCGCCTGCGTCAAAAAGTAGGCTATGTTTGACCCCGGGTCTTCAACTATATTTATACCAAATTTCATCAAAACCCGTTTAGCGGTTTGGCCGTGAAAGCGTAACAGACAGACAGGCTTTTGCATTTATAATATTAGTATGGACTAGGTGATTCTCGCAGCTCCGCCTGCGTCAGTAAAGTAGCCTATGTTTGACCCCGGGTCTTTAACTATATTCATATCAAATTTAATCAAAATCCGTTTAGCGGTTTGGCCGTGAAAGCGTAACAGACAAACAGACAGACAGACTTTCGTATTTATAATATTAGTATGGATAATATTAAGTATGAAGTACAGATGGATTATTATGGAAGTATGGATTACATTGGCTCAGGGACCCGAAACGGAACTTGGCCTCCGACACAAGACTTCTCCACTCCTCCCTCTTTTGCGCAGTTGTTTGCCAGTCAGTCTTACCAAGGTTTTCCATGTCTTCCCACAATTTATCCCTCTAGCGGTACTTGAGGCGACCTACTGGTCGTTTTCCACACATTTTAAAAGCATTGTTAATAATTTTGCTACCTCAGAAATGATTAAGCCTAAATTCTGAACGAGATGTTACAAGAATGACGTAATTCATTTAAATTTCTATGTCCTATTCTCTACATGGTTAGAATTTGTCGCATTATGAAAATAAAGAGAAACAGAAAAAAAAAGTTGCTTTTGGATAACTAGCTGTTTCCCGCAGCTCCGCCTGCGTTAAAAAGTAGCATATGTTTGACCCCGGGTCTTCAACTATATTCATACCTTTCATCAACATTCATTCAGCGGTTTGAAAGCGTAACTGATAGACAGACGGATAGACAGACGGACTGACAGACGGACAGACAGACGGACAGACAGACGGACAAACAGATGGACAGACGGACAGATAGACTTTCGCATTTGTAATATTAACATGGATAGTATGGAAGTATGGATTATGGATTAATGAAAATTTTTGCTTGAGAATTTTAGCTTCTCCCTGAATAAAAAAATTCCTTCAGGGTTGGCAACGCGCTCGTGACATCTCCGGTGTTGCAGGCGTTCATAGGCTACGATAACCACTTACCATCAGGTGGGCCGTACACCTGCTTGCCTACTTAGTTGTATAAAAACAAAAACAACCGAAATCCAGATTTATGAAATGTTTATCTCAATCACCCGAATATGCATAGTCTTATGAACATCTTTAATAACGCATCAATAATTCATACAAGTCACAGTTACATAAAGCAAACAAAAGAGAAAGTAAACGTCGAGTCGTATCAAAAAATTAAAGAACTGGCAAGGGATAAAAAAACTCCACCTACAAGAGCCCAGCTCTTAAATTTATACATACATACATATCCTACATAAATATCTATTGATGTTATAAATATTTAAAAATATAATTAATAAAATAATTAATAGAATAATCCTCTCTTATATTGTGATAATATATCGGCTGTCACTAACTTCTTACACTTATTGACAGTATTTATTTAAGTATGTTATTTGTAAGTTTATTTTTATTATTTATTTATGTAAGTATATTATAAGCGTCTTAATGTAGGCATGTACATTTAAGCTTTCTGCACCGCTCACGCAAGTGTTTTTACCGCAGCTCATTTCTACCCTAAGGTTGGCTGGAAAAATTTACATTAGCGATAAGTCCGTCTTTGTACCCATTTAGTTGTATTGGATTTAACTATGTGTTTCTTTTGTTTGTAAATGGTGCAATAAAGTATTCATTCATTCATTCATAATTATTTATACTAATAATGCAGATGATAAGTACCTTATCGATAGAATAATAGAAGATAATTTTTAGTAAAATACTTGATATTAACTATTTTCTTCGTCGGAAATATTAGTATTTTCGTACAAGTAAAGCGGAGGCTGAAAAAGGCTTGTATCGAGAATCTGGTGATATTAAAAATTCCTCGCCTGTGGCTATAAAATATCGAAAGTATGTAGGTAAATCTCGGTACAACATTTATCCTTGTACAATTTATATCAGTTAATAGGAAAGGGTAAGTAATTTTATTCACTAGATTTACAGTATTAAAATATACAATAATATACTAACTAAAAGAAGAAAAAAAAAAAAAAACAACGGGAAAGGGAAGAGTTTTTAACTATAAGTTTTGACAATTAAATTTCACAAATTTTGTTTCAAAAATTATAATACTTGATCTATACTTTTGACTTAACACAATTTTGATTAAAATACATCATTTGATTCAGCTGAGATTTCTAAAAAGTATACTTATTAAAAGATGATAGGTGTGGGTGGTAGAAAATACCTATACCAACCGTACCTAATCATAATATTTTTTGTACATTTTCTGATTGGGTCACATTGTGAAAAGTGATCTAATATATTTAAAAAAAAATAGTTTGTCTGCACTTTCATTGTTTTATGTTTGAGGCTGCAAAGGATAAGGCTAGCGAAAATCGTTGTCTCATATTACCGTGAGCTTTCCAAACGTTTTTTTAGGATTTGTATTTTACTTATATATATTTTAGTCTTTTCAAGAGTAAGTTCACTGTATTTATAAAGTAACCACGTATATTTTTTTTAATTCGGATTCTTTATTTCCAAAAAAGGTATGTTCCTATAATCCTTAAATGTTTATAAATTTTGCACGTCTGCTAGCAGAGACTGCTACACTGGACGTCCAGTTTTGTAACAACTTTTACTACATTTAATCACAATTAATTTTACACAATTAATCATTCATCACCACCTTGTTAATAACCGGGGCCGATTATAGCGCCCTTAGAGATAAATCAAATTAGAGATATCTCGAAAAACTATGGCGAAAATAATCGATTAAATCTGTAAAGGAATAGGCCTCCTGGGACATATTAATCTATTGAGATATCTGTCACATATTTTTTAGTATTGCTTATTTATTTAAACTTTATTATACATAATACAATTGTATAGCAAAATAGGCGAACTTAATGCTAAAAGCATTATCTAACAGTCAACCTTTGGATTAAACAAATATCGTCATGTGGGTATTAAAATTGCTGTACTTATACAATTGTTTTCTGTGTGATAACTCAAACGAAATATTCTATTCATGACCTAATTCCTACAGTGAATATTATTATTTTTGTATAGAGTGCCGTAGTTGGATCAAGAGTGACGTTACCTTGTCGAGTCATCAGTAAAGCTGGTCAGCTTCAATGGACGAAAGATGACTTTGGACTGGGCACACATCGACATCTCGCCGGCTATGAGAGGTACAAGATGATCGGCAGTGATGACGAAGGTATGCTATCACTTTCCTTTTAAAAATACATTTATTTCATATATTATTCTTACATAAAGTTGACGATTCGTTGTCAATGTTGCAGAAACCAATTTGTATTTACCGTACACTGGGACCGAAATCAATAGTAATAGTATTAAAACCCATTCCAACCAACAATCCAACCAACCCATTCATTTTGGTAAGTGCAGCGTTGGGCTCTCACCGACCAGATGGTCAGATGACCTAAAGAAAGTCTCAGGGATGCGCTGCTTTCTAGAAATCATTAGCTGAGGTCCCTGTCCAGCAAACTAACTGCGGCTGAAATGATGATGTTGATTAATTCGTATCACATAGCTAAAAATTTTGAAAGGACATCACTGACAAAAGAGTTAAGTTCCTTAAGATGTTTGTTTTTAGGTGACTACTCATTGGACATCAGGGATGTCACTTTGGACGATGATGCCTTGTACCAGTGCCAAGTCAGCTCAGGACCTAGAGGTTAGTTGATTCTCCTTTTTAGAATGTATTTCAATACAATTATTACTTTACTACTCTTGAAAAACTCTAACCTACAACTTCTTCATCAGAGCTCTCCTAGTTGAATCCTCAGCTTACGCTTCAGAGCCTAGGGTACGTTGTATGTCATGATCTTAGATTTAGCGGCACTGGTTATTACAATGGAACGACTGTCGTCCGTCCTGTCTGTCCTCCATAATCCTTTTTACACGGAAAACAGACTAACAGGAACATGATACAAGGTGTGGTATTTTTTGTCAGATCTGAACTCTATCTAATCTACAGTTGTAGATATGATTTTTGATTAAATAGTTATTCAGTCCGTAAATGAACAAATTTTCTGAGAAGCATTAGTCTGCTATTATTATGATTTCCCTGTAAAGAGGTTTAGGGAGCTCAGACGATAGTAACTCCATTCAATGTAACAAAGCCACCAATACTTGGAACATGATTAAAGCGTATCCTGGGCTCTGAAGGGCAACTGGGAAACAGAATTATGGGAAAAGTCGGATTGGGACAACAAGTCATGGGTTGATCCCACAGAAATAAAAAACAAATGGTAGAAGTAAATGTGGGCTAATACTAATTAAGCCTATCGAGTCCTAGTTTAATGTGGCGAGGCTTAACTGTTACTGTGGCACGCAGGTAATCTCACCTTAAATATCTTAGGTTGAGCTTTTTTTTTTATTTACTAAATCAACAGCGCTTGTTTTTGACTGTGCCTGTTGCAGTCATCTTTGTCAAGTTCAAAGTGCTAAATAAGTCTAATTTATTTCCTTCGCATAGCATAGACCATTCGTTCTGGCACAAGTTCTGGGTTCTGAAACGAAGGCGATCTTATATCGAGTCCTATTTTTGGAATAGTTAAATTACATGTCGAATGAAAATTATTCGACTCCACGATTGTGAAAAATGAAAATCATTTTCTATCATCAAACTTAAAGATTTAGGATGAGTCATACTTTAAAAAAAATAGCAATTCAGGGTTATAATGCCTATCAAAGCTACGCAGCAAATTTTGCTACTAACTTAACTTTCTATCCATTGTATATGTAAGGATAGTCGAATAAAACTGCTAATAATCTCTTGAAAACTTGTATTTCTGTTTACTCATCTTTTTCTCATAACTTATTCACTTTTCAACTTTTATTATTTTTCTTTTCGAATTTTCTGAATCTCTCCAACCGGCTCATCACTGACATCTGTCAACTGTCAAGTTCTAATTTCACTGATAGGTATAGATAACTCGTGAATATTTGAAGTCAAAATATAGAATATCAAGCATTACTGCATAAACTGATTATTTGTTATCCTAGTATATATGCATAAACTACAAATCTTGCCAAAATTAACAAAACTAAACAAGATATAAAATAGCGATACGTACGTGTTCTTACCACTTCCGACTTGTAAGGATAGTCGATTAAAACTGCTAATAATCTCTTGAAAACTTGTATTCCTGTTTACTCATCTTTTTCTCATAACTTTTCAACTTTTATTATTTTTCTTTTCGCATTTTCTGAATCAATCCAACCGGCTCATCACTGACATTTGTCAACTGTCAAGTTTTACTTTTTTAATTTATTAGTGTTGCCCCAAAAAATGACACAATCATCGTTAATGTTATTTACAGATTCTTCTAAAAATGTTAATAAAATCTATCAGATCTTACATATACTTATTTGCTTTCGTTTGTGATATTTTCTATACAAATGTTTCGCATAAATGCTCCTCTTTTTCCATTTGAGACAGGTCAAAACAATGTAGAATTGGCAGGGAAACTGAATTTATACCGACAGAAATTGAATTACAAAGGTAACTGTTTTGACAGCGGAACCAGGAACAAAATACCCATAACGTTATTCCGAGAAACGAAGGAAAAAAAGTTCAGACGCGTTCGAAGAATTCTCTCAATTTTTGTAATGTGATATTGTGACTGAGAATGTTTTTTTTTTACAAGAACTGAATTTATTGAAATAAAACAGGGGAAAAAATAAAAAGTTTTATGAAATACATTTTTCATCTTGTAAAAAATAGCACAGCACACAATATATTACAGCTAGAGATGAGCGGCTTCCCAGAAAATTTCCAATTTACTCCCGAATTTCAAAAAAAATCCCATTAAGGGGAATTCATTATTTTCCCTTTTCTTCTCCTTGCATTTCATCTTATCCCTCTTGAATTTCTTCCCGCTGATCATCTCTAATTACAGCAGTCTATACCAAACTGGCTATCTAGGCTCATGTCTTATGAATGCATTTTATAGCCTTATATTGATTAAAATTTCTGAGTTTGGCTTCCAAGTTGATAAATATATATCTTTTCAGGTTAGAATTAAGATTGTTACTCGTAGGATACCACTTCAATCATCATTTCGTGTAGGCTACATTGTCAATCGACCATATCCCCTGGTGTCAAAGTTGTTCGGAACCGCCTCTCGGCCTCTGACGTAGTTTCTTTAACGACCACCAGATGGCAGCCGTGATCAACGGCTTAACGTGTCTTCCGAAGCACGGAATCATCTTTATTATCAGACAATCAGGTGATTTAAGCCGTATCCAGAGCAAAGTGGAAACAACTAAACAAAGTATGCTTCCCGTGGGAATCGAACCCACGACCCCAGGTCGAAGGCGAACGCCTTAACCACTGGACCACTTCAATGATGATCGATGATCGCAATAGATTCTTTGTTTTTTTTCGTCAGCATGATAGTACAATGGACGTCCAGTGTGAATATCACGGAACATTACGCGCGAAACCAATTTGAACAATTAATACCTAAAAACATTATAAAAAAAAATGATTATGGATAAAAGCAATTTGTATATTCGTAAAACATCGCATCTATTTCAATTAGATATTGTTCTATTCCCACACATTTTAATCCTCGTATTTTACCTGTTGGCTATATTTGGACGACGTGTATTATTGAATGTCGGCTAGTCCTTTGTTAGAATTCGTGATGGATTTTCACAGGGACAATAGATTTGGAAACAGACTACAGGTCCCAAATTTTTTATTTTTGGTTAGATTTTTGGGTGCGGAAATTTTTATTCGTTTATTGAAATTTGGTTATGTACTTCATCAGAGCGTTTTTCTCAGTTTATGATAAGCTTACGTTTCATAATCTTACGAACTACTTACTTACTATATTAGTCTTACGGTATGAGATCGAGTAGCTGTGAATAAATAAATAAATAGTCCAAAGTATGGTACGCAGGTTGACTTTTTAACACTAGCCAAATTTTGAAAGTGTGTTAAGTACGAGAACCTAAATTGCTTATAATAAATATATACCCGAGATTAAATTTACAACCTCAATTACAAGATTCTGTCAGTTGTTCGAAAACTAAAACAATTTAAAATAACAATATTTATACAGCAATAAAGAATAGAATTCATTCATCGATAGATTCAGTCATTCATTGCCTGTTACTTTGACGTGATGTTACTTATCCATTCATACTAATATTATAAATGCCAAAGGCTGTCTGTCTGTCTGTTACGCTTTCACGGCCGCACCGCTGAACGGATTTTCATGAAATTTGGTATGAATATAGTTGAAGACCCGGGGTCAAACATAGGCTACTTTTCGACGCAGGCGGAGGTGCGGGAAACAGCTAGTCACAAATAAATATAATAAAACTAGCGGCCCGGTACGTGCTTCGCTACGTATAAAGTGATAAATAAAGAACCGCTCGACCGATTTTGTGCAAACTTCACATAAACCATCTACTAAATAGTCCGAACAAAGCCTAAACATTTGGTTTGATAAGTGAGCCCGTTCTTGAGTTATAAAATTACAACGAAAAGTGGCATTGATTTTTATATATATAGATTAAAGCATTTCACTAACTTAGACAGGAGCGAACGATAAAGTTAGTTCACTAGGTAATAAAATATTAAACCCAAAGTCCATACTAACATTATAAATTCGAAGTCTGTCTCTCTTTATCGCTTTCACGGCCAAACCGCTGAACGGATTTTTGATGAAATTTGGTATGAATATAGTTGAAGACCCGGGGTCAAACAGTACTTTTGGACGCAGGAAAGCTGCGGGAAATAGCTAGTTATCAATATTTCTTTTCTATTAATAAAATAGCTGCTCACGTCACGATAGAATAAAAAAATACCCTTTTAACCTTAGGGATCAGAAAAATAGATGTTTCAAAGCCTTTGAAAAATCAATACTTGAAGTAATAGGGTTGCACCCTTCATAAAATATTCTGAAAAGCGAAATAAAAGCACCGGATCACTTGAGAGATACCCTCGACTATGATTCACCATTAGGGTTGGGAAGCCATGGGAATATTGGTGTGTTCTTATTGGGCCAGTGAGATTTGAACTGTTTTTTTTTTTTTTTTTTTTATTAAGTTGCTATTCATGGAAATATATTATTCAATTCAAATTCAAAGTAACTACAATACTAGCTGTTTCCCGCAGCTCTGCCTGCGTCAAAAAGTAGCCTATGTTTGACCCCGGATCTTCAACTATATCCATACCAAATTTCATAAAAATCTGTTCAGCGGTTTGGCCGTGAAAGCGTAACAGACAAACAGACAGACTTTCGCATTTATAATATTAGTATGGATTTTACATGAACTGAATAAAAAAATGTTACTATCGATTAATTATCACCCCATTTCAGATTTTCTTAATACTTTGAGTGTATTGAAGCTGTAGGAATGCTTAAAAAATGTACAACCATGTACATGATAAATTCGTTATCACACAAAATATACTTCAATAACATGATATTCTACTGTTGAGACTATTTTGAGTTGAGGGTAAAATATTAGAGTACCAACGGGAATCCAGCAGAATATTGGAGTAATATTCTGTCGAAACCTTAGTGCTGTTACCGAAATAGCTAGACTGAGACGTATTGGGCTGACGCTTGATATATAGCGGGGAAGCCACTACAGGTAGAGAGAATAGATAAAGTAATTTAGGAAGAAAAAATATTTTGCCAAACAGATAGACTAATAACGAGTTATAATCAGAAAAAAAAAACGCTTTTTATAATAGAAAGCCTACGTGGTCCAGCGGTTAAGGCGTTTGCCTTAGACCTGGAGGTCGTAGGTTCGATTTCCATTCCTACGAGAGGCTACTTTGTGTAGTTGTTTACAATTTTGTTTGGACCTTGCAAAAATTTTGATTCCGTGCTTCGGAAGGTGCGTTAAGCCTTTGCTCCCAGCTCCAGAGGCCGAAAGGCAGTTCCAAAAACTTTGACACCAGGGTAAATCACTCGATATGAATAAAATAAAATATTGAACTAAAATCTACCCTCCTCCCTTTTTGTATTATGTACCTGTCGTAAAGCCCAGGGTTTTGAGGCTTCGACTGTACCACGCAAATATTAAGTAATATATTATGTACGCTTGCGCTTTCTCCATGAATGCAGCCTAAATAGGGACAGTCATATTATTTCAGATAGCACCAAGGCAGTCGTTATCATTTTGAATTATTCAGAAGTCAATTGAAGGGATATTCCTCTGGAAGTGTTAACTAGTACGTGCCGTGAATAAATGAACGGTTTAATGATGTTACAGTGGGTCCTTGAGATACCTGGAGTGATATTTTTGAAATGTTTGAGTCACTGAAAACTGGCGAGTCGAATATTTTCTTTCGTTTTTGAACGATTTCCTCCGCCATAATCGGCGAGCCCAATCATAATCAGAAATATTTCTTTTGCAAGAAAACAAAATAAAATTTTTTTTTCGACATGTCGATTTTGTGGGATTCATACTTTTCACACACACACCTTTTATGTATTATTTTATTCGTGATCAAATTTAACGATTTTATCCTAAACGTAATAAAGATGATAGATAATTGAAGAATATAACATGACCTCCCAACTACTTCTTAAATAGGATTATAAGGAGTACATAAAATTGGCGAGCGTGTATGATATTATGAATCCTAATTAGCAAGCAACTCGTGAAAAATAGTCGTATTAATGAACCCACAAGGACTGGTAGAAAAGGCTTTCGGTTTAAAGATCTCCCATTAAATTATTTTCAGATTTCTGGTCCAAAGTCTCCGTCTTACTTATTACAAAAAAGTTAGACACCTGCTAAGAATGTGTATGAAAAAATGCTACCAGATAATTACGTTTACCAATAGTCTAAAGTTAAACAGGTTTTGATGTGGGTTGAAGCCATGGAGCAATTATAAAGAGGAGATGCCGTAATGAGAGTTTTGTAAGAAAGTATTTGTGAGGCTACACGGGGCGGAAGGCAGACGTGCGGGGTGCTTGGTTTCGGCCGTGGCTCCAACCATGGAGCACGAGCAATGACAAGCTCCGCCCACTTTTGTGTAGGCGAGGCGCCAATGATCACATCACTGCGCCATTTCAAATTTCTTTGTAATTGCTCCATGGTTTAAGCTTTGTTGAATAGTAGTATAGTCTTATGAGTTTAAACTGTGTTTGTATACAGTTAAACACGTGTTCAAGTAATGTCTTGTAGTAAGACGGTATGTTGTAAACCCCTTTGCAATAGACATTGACGATGATGAATAAGAGTATTCTGATGAAGTTAAATAAATAAATAGAAGACTAGTTTACCCCCCAAGCTTGGTTTAATTTTTAATATCGACAAAATTACAAAACGCTTAGTACACTAATTACTTATAACTTTAAAATAGATATCCCTTTAAACAGAACTGGTACAAAAATACTTTGTTCTATATTTAGTTATAAGGTCATGACATTTTGTCATTGCTTAATCCTAGACTGATAGTAATAACTTAGGTTGAAAATACACTACCTTAATTTAATCATACATTTTACAGAAATAGAGAAGTCATTCCATCTAAAATGTGTGACATAGCTTTTCGACGCAATTGTTTGAGACGTGGTCAGGTCAAGCTAGAATAGAATGCGCCAAAATGCTAACCCGCGGAAGCCCAGAAGGCAGGCAACATCCTACTTTGTTATTCGTATCTTAGTAAATATGAAGCTTTAAATATTATGTGTAATGATTGAGGATTATCATCATCCTAGCGTGTTTTCCTAGTTGCGTCGTCAGCTTACGCTTCGGAGTCTAGGGTACGCTGTAAGTCATGATCCTAGGTTTGGCGGCACTGGTTATTACAATGGAGCGACTGCCGTCTGGCCTCCGTAACCCCTTTTACAGGGAAACCACACCAACAGAAACATGACTCGAGGTGTGTTAGTGGCCAACACTGTCAGAATTTTTCAGGCTGCCCCAAGGCATCTGACACAGCCTAACGACTGTTATCCATCGATAACAACCGGGACCAACGGCTTAACGTGCCTTCCAAAGCACGGAGGAGCTCGAGATAGAAAATGCCACTAAATGGCGACCAATCCAATAATAGCCGCGTCTCGTCGTTGTTTGACACGCGCATATATCCTTAAGGATACGCGGGCCACGCTTGACTATCAAGTAATATCTGCAGACGACCTTTGTATTGTCATCTATCTATTAAAAGAGAACTTTACATATTATTTTAAAGTTTTCATTTTATGGCGCGAAAGAAAACATCTTTTCAAAGCAAAGTCAGACGCGGCTGCAAATTGTGTAGCCACAACAGCCTTGTTGGTCATGGCGTAGGGTCCAAGTGATACGTTATGGCGGTTTTCAGTTTTTTTCACAAGATCTTTTGGGCAAAAATTTACCCTACCTTAGTTCGGTTTTAACTTTGGGGTTTAAAAAACTCTTTAGATTAGAATTTGGCCACGTGAAGATGGTGATAATACGATTGCCACTTTAATTTGACTAATATTGATGTATGCAAATAACATGCGCGCAAAACGATAACTGTATCGAAATGACCGAATTTCAGAATGTCCACTTAATTTAGTCCTATTGTCAAAATGACCACTGCAACAAATTGTTCATTTGATCTAATGTCAAAGAACTACATGAAAACATCCACTTCAGCAATTTTAGCATTACTAAAAATGTAGCACTATAGTGCCTCTATCATGATTAATTTATCTTTACTTAGCGTTGGCAATCTTGTAGGTATGTAAAGTCTGTTAGTCCCTGAAATTTCGGTTCATTCTAATTCCTATAGAATAAGTTCCGTGGATCTATTTGCTCATTAAAATAGTGATAATGTGCCTAAATTATATGGTACAAGCAGAATAGCAAGAGTTTTGAAAATCAACTCGATTAGAGTCGAAGTCAGGGAAGATTCTAATTCTCTCTTACTAAGTACTCCTCTTTTTCGCACCAGTTTTATGGCTAATTCCTTCACTTTACAATCTACTCGACTTTGGAATGCTTTGCCTGCTGATATTAAGGAAAGTCCTAACAAATTTTTATTAAAAAAGCGGGCACGTGTGCACATTTTGGACTCGCTCAGTTAATGAAAACTTCTCAATGTGACTTGACTTCATCATTGATATTTGTGTAGGTATATGTATATATATATAGGTATATATTTAAAATGAAATAGTATTTGTGTATGTTTTATGTATGTTTACGTAGTGTATAAACTTAAGCTTTTGATAAAATTTGCTCTATAAGTAATACATTTTTCCCCCTTAACTTTTTTGCGCCAAACTATCTTTCCGTTTCTCCCAATGGTTGACTGGTAGAGAATGCTCTTAGCATTAAGTCCGCCAATTGTTATAAGTATATGTGTACTTTGTGGAACAATAAAGTTTTAATAAATAAATAAGATGTAAATTTATTTGAAATGAATGTTTATTTCCTCTATTCCCGATACACAACCCGGTTAAAAGCCTGCGACAGGTCAAGGAAACACCCATATACGGGCCGATACCAATAAGAGCCGTGTAATATCTGACGGTATGCTTCAAACACAGTATTGCACTCTCAGTAGACAATTTGGGCCTAAACCCAAACTGAATATTTCTATAGTCGCAAATACCTAAACCTTTGGCAGAGCAGTAAATTCGAACACCGACGTTGTTCACAAAAGTTGTATCATGGAACGGGCCATGAAATGTTTAGACAATTTCGAATGACATAATTAGTTTGGTTGGAAACGTTGGGCTGTAAAGCGTTAGTAGTTTTTTTTTTTTTTAAATCTGCATTTCTTTGTTTTTTTTTTGGCATGAAGTTGGGGAGGGGGAGGAGTTAGGGGGGGGGGGGGGGGGGGGGTTGAAAAAAAGGAGAAGTCGCTGTACTAACAGCAAATGAGACAAAAAGCTACTTTAATCTACCGAAGAGCTACGCCGGGCATGCGATTTGTAGGCGCGGCTGGCGGAAGGGCCCCCGGTCCCCTCCGTTTACAGCAGTTGGGTCCACTCCGGTCTCCTTCTCCGGCGCGACTGCTGTAGCATGCACTTTGCACAGACTGGCAGTTCAGCCTCCCGGGGCGGAGATTACGTGATCCCCGGGTTCGGTAACCAGTTCAGCCTGCGGGCACCTCGACGGGTCTATCCGCTGTCAGCACAGCGACCCCTTTGGAGCCTGGCGACCTTACTCACCAGCAGGAACACAACACTGCATCACAGTGTAATTTGGCTGCGGTCTTCTGTAGGGTGGAGGTACTTCCCCAGACGGCCTACTTCTTACAAATTGTCCTACCTCTCTTTTTTTGTGATATATTTCAAGCAATTTTATATGTAAATTAAAGTGTTCATTTTCTCTGAAGAGCTAGTAACAGGTTCGGATAAAGAAGAATTGATTTATATCTGCAAAGTGATAAACAAGTTGAGAATAAATAAGGGTTTTTTGGAGATTCAAATAAAATGTTGTTGGTGAGATTTTTCAAGAGTATCGTAAACGTATAGACCCTCAGAGAAAAAGTACATGAATTAATATAAAGTGAATGTACCTATGTTTGCTCTGTTGTAATATAATCGCAAACACCTAAACCTTGTGCCACACAGAGCAGTAAATTCGAACACCGACGTTGCTCACAAAAGTTGTATCATTTGCAACAACTATCCCTCCGTTTGTCCTCCCTATCGCTAAGAGGTACTTTTACTGTTTGTTGTGTGCACTGAACATGGAACGGTCATGAAATGGACTCGTTTGGACTTGTATTGTTATGTTTGTTTTAAATATGTTTAGACAATTTCGAATGACTTAATTAATTTGGTTGGAAACGTTCGGCTGTGAAGCGTTGGCTGTTTTTGTGATATTTCAGGCAATTTTGAATAAACAACAGATGCACTCAGTAATTTTAAATGTTACTTTTAAGCAACGTTCTGTTTTCAACCTTAAAAAAAACTTTAGAGAATATTTTAATACCATGGCTAAGTAATATTTATTATTCTGTGGCCATGGCTATGCCCATTTTAAAAACTATTTCTGTTGATAAAGCCTGACTATCAACGTCACACAGTCGCTCTGACAAAATAAACTATTATGATTCACAATCACGACAAAATCTATGAAATCCTATTTGATAAGTTTGTCTATCCACTTAAGATACAGTGATAGAAATTAGAAAGAAATAAAACACACGCTCAAAAACAAAACACTCCTTTGTTAAACGTTTCAAAAAATATTAATGAACATAACTCTTTGTCAGCACGCCAAATGAACAGTGGCATCTCATCATTAAAAAGGATTAACATGTATTCTTCGTCTACATTTCGCATCCCCCGACAATTACTCAAATAAATCATATGAAATGTGAGTGACAAGACAAAACACCTACCTCCGTACGTCTCAGCAAATTGGATACAGGCATAATCATTCTGACAATTCCCATAAGATGTAGCCGGGAATGTACAGTGAGCGACATATTTAGGTTGGGTATGTATGAACTTGTAATAAAATCTCTTTGGCTATACTATTTGTATCTGGCTGGTTTGGGTATCATTAAAAGTTTAAATTTTAAAAAAGATAATTCCAAATTCAAATTAGGAAAATGTGTGATTTTTATTTGTTTTTCTAACTGTCAAGATGAGTGAATCTAATGAAGAAATTCGATACATTTTAAAATTTTACTAAGTACTTACATAAAAGGTAAAAATGCAGCGCAAGCCGCGAAAAAAGTTTCGGTCTCTTCAGAATTCTTTAAGCAGTGTCAGGTTAACATCACGAGAGGACTGCCAAAACCAGTTGTCGCTGTATTTTGATCGGAAGCCTCAAAATTTCTATAGCAATGTGATCATGTCCCTACCTACAAGATAGCAAAAAGTAATCGAACAAAATGGCACCTACTTTAGTTAAATGTAAATAAAAAATATTAAAAAATGTTTTGAATTTTCTTAAAACATGCGAAGATACTTTTTCCCAAACTATTATGGTAGTATTCCACTACAGGTGTAAGTGGAAGTGTAAAGTGGTATGTTTTTGTGTGGTCTAATGTATATGTTGAATCTGTTTCTACTGAGATTAGGTTTTCGTTGACGTTTTAGCATTAGAAGGCTTTACAGAATCCGAGTGGTTAGATTAGTTTGTATTTTATAGCATGGTTACCCCCTGGTAGAGTTTGGCTAACATTTATTCTTTGATCGTTTAGTTATGTTTCAACGGCTATACCTAGTAAACGCACCAACAACGTCATGACGGCAGACCGACTTGATCCAACGCAGTTAAGTGATCATTGCACGTGTTGATACTATAGTCGGCCTAACGATAGTTTAGTCAAAACTTTGAGACCTCATAATATTTGAGTGCTAGATATTGTAATGCCATTTTTGCTATGCCATATATATTAAGTCGATTAACTGCCTAATTGCTCGATTGTTGAGTAGGGGATCGATTCCGCTAATGAACTTTTAAAGGCCACGCAACTGATATTCAATCGCGACTTAATTGTGTTACATTTTTTTAGATACACTCAATAGTGGTATTCTGCTTAAACAGTTTTGAATCTCTATTCATTTGCGACTGGAGCGTATTTCAATGATATTAGTAGGGAAATGTAAATAAAATGAGTAACGGAATATCAGAAGCGTCAAAGTCAAGTCATTACCTACGATCCAATTGCGATTCAATTGTGCACTAGGTAGGTACCTATTTAAAATAAGAGAATTGACTCCTCCGTGAGATGTATCGATTGCGATCGTGGAAGCAACATTCTGTATTTTTGAAATGTACGCGGGTGGTAATTTTTGATTTCGACGAATCATTCCTTACTTGTTCCGGATTTATTCAATCACTCATTGAATCCGTGCGTGTTGGTTTAATTGTCGAATGATTCGCCGGTGGATCTCAAAAATCGATACTAAATGCCTGTTGTTTTCACACGGTTCGGCACGAAGTCGATAGATAGTTCATCGAGTCGATTCGAGCAAATGTCGACTCCCGATGTCCCCATCACTACGACTGAACTGACAGCTAGACACTTGCCGACACCGGCAGACGAAATCAGATGATTTTCGGAGCGGGTCGATAGTTGCTCGCTATTTTTTATAATTTAAAGGTTTAAATAGCCATTTGATACGATTATTTTGGAGTTTAATAGTGCAACCGTCGTAACAAATATTTTCGCCGACGTGGTTGTCGTACGGCGTTATAAGACAAAAGTGTTTTGTTGGATATACATAAAGAACCCTGAAAAGGTAATTTATTTTATTTTAATTATTGTCCTATTGAGCTAAATAACCGATTAATTCTTCCATTTGGTCTAATAACTTTCTGGTTAAATTGGGGGTTTTGTGAGAAATTTATAATTTACAAAAGTGGGTAGAATGTGTATTTTATTCACATGTGCATTTTATTAAAATTTTATCTAATTTCGGTCTTAAAATGATTTCTCACCATTGGTACACATAAATAAGCGTAGAATATATAAATTCAAATTGAAATATTTCATACAAAATCGTTTTTTTTACAAAATTAAGTAGATTTTTCATTGTCGGGTAACCTACCATTTGGAATTATGACTTTCTTTTTATAATTACAACCAAATAAGATTCAGCTCTAAATTTAGGAATAAACATACTCCATTAAAACAAAATTATACATATATTGAAAAGGATTTTGAACAGGAATAAAACCTAGAAATTTCCAGAGCCCCGCCCTATAGTAAACCATTGTTTCATAAGCAGTCTTTTGAAAGTTATTTTGTTATTCCTACTTCAGGGTTAAAAAGAACACCTCAAGTTTCCCTCAGCACTCCCTCCGCTGAACACTGGGAGTTCTACCAGCTTCCCGAGGTGTCAGGAGTGCATACCACATTTCTTTTATTGAAACAAGAGGACACTGCTTATACTACCGTTTTAATCTGCGATAGACATTTTTGCTTAAACTGAGGTAACCACACAGCCGAAGCCAGCATTATCGGTCAGCCAGTGCCTGCGCTTTCTACATTTTTTATTTTATTAACCTTTTATTTTTTTTAATTTAAAACTTTAAAGGGATCTAAATATTGGCCATTCGATCTCCTGCGCCCCTAATTTTCTTTTCTCGTTTTAATCGCAATTACTTCTTTACTCAACATTAAATAGGTAACTTCCAATATAAATTCATTTTTTTTTAATTCGAGTTTTTAACTTTGTGTAACTTTCAGCTTCTTCTTCTTCAAATAAATATTGTAAAAGTTTTTTTTTTGTTATTTTATTTTAATTTTGCTTATTTTCCTTCAAATTTCATAGAGGACAGGA
Organism: Euzophera pinguis; assembly: GCA_947363495.1. Lineage (NCBI taxonomy): Eukaryota > Metazoa > Arthropoda > Insecta > Lepidoptera > Pyralidae > Euzophera > Euzophera pinguis. Next base: position 4,237,037 of record OX376180.1, read on the forward strand.
ATTAGATAGCAAACCCAGGTAATAAACATTTCAATATAAGATAGGATGTTGCTTTTTTTTATACAATTAAATAGGCAAACAGGCGTACGGCCCACTTGATGGTAATTGGTCACCGTAGCCTATGAACGCCTGCAACACAGGAGATGTTACGAGCGCGTTGCCGACCCTGATTCGTTGTTGCGTTGCTTACTAAATTAATAAAATAGTTTTTACTTTCTGATCAAAATTAACCAATCCGACTGAAATAAACGTAGAGAACATTAGAATATGTATTTTTTTATTTTTTATTTTAGGCTTTAAAGTTAAATATTTTGATAAGTGGCTACTATAATAAATACTGTTTATGAGATTTAGACCATTGACAGATAGATTAGACAGCCGTTCTCAATATGTTAAAGAACCTTTAAAAATAAACTAAACGGGATACATTTGTCCCTTTAAAATGAGAGATAATGAGAATATGAGAGATAAAAAGAACTTTCTCCTATAAATTTAATCAGGAGTAGGTGTGAATGTGAATTATGAACAAACTCCAACAATCGGCAAACTTTCACGCGAACGCTGAAAAACCCTAAAACCATTTAACTCGAAAACTATTAGGATAAATCAGGACCTCGTACATAACATTAAAAGTTGAACTGTAAAAGCCTACGTTACATTGGGCTAGTATAATAGTAAGTGTTTTAGGTAGTAGTGATGGCAGATTTTCGACCGCAAGCTATTCAGGCTCCTAAGTCTAATAAACAACAATTATTTAGGTACCTATTGTCTTTTACACATTATAAGCATTTCAGACACCTACTATGACTAAAATCTATTTTTGGATAGAATAGGTTGCAGCGTTTAATTTGAATTTTACTCTTCTCGGCGTCTTTGTCATTTTTGCTCGTTAACTTTTCGGATTACCAAGCAGATATTTGTCTTTGAATGGTATTTATAATTGTTTCCTAACAATTTCACTACCTCTGACCTGTTTTTTACGATCGTCAAAATTACAAAACGTTATCAAATGCTTCCAAGATACAATTGTTTTCCTTGGAATTTTTTTCCATTGAGTTGAATGAATTAATCGATCGATGAGTTTATATGGTAATGATTTTAGCATTAAGTTCGCCTGTTGTGCTGTACAATTGTATTTATTTACATAAAGTTTTAATAAAAAAATATAATATAAGTATTGTCACTACTGCATTTAATTATCATTGAGTAATATGAATAGGTGGTAATAGCTAGTTGAATATTGCTTTTATTTATTGTTTTTTGTGCATGTAAGTTAGATCCGATAATCTCCTACTACAGTCACAGACTTTCCTCTATTATAGTGGTTGACTGGAAGAGATCCCTCATAGGGATAAGTCCGCCATTGTACCTTAATATTTAAGATTTTTTTTCTGTTGATGTTGTTATCTTATATGCACAATAAATAATTTTACATACATACATACATACGTCCTGCAATGATACTTGGGATAATTACTAGGCTTATTAACTGGCAGATCCACTCGCCAACTAGCTCAATGTGAATTTTAAAGTCAAACTATAAAGTTTGGGCCGTGGTTACCAACTTTTAAATATGACCGAGAGCAGAGTTCTACTTCGACACAGCTTTTAAATTGAGTTATTTTATAATTCCAAATTTGGGTGTTTAGTTGTGGTTAGCGGACTAACGACTTTCTGAAATTCCCTGGAACATATGTGGTAGATTTAGTTATTTAAATTTTATTGAATTTTAATATAAACTGTGAACTGTGTCTTCAGGCATTCTCTACCAGTAGGACCTTGGCACCAAACAGAAAAAAAAGAAAGGGCAATATATTTTCTGCTTCAAAGAAGGAGATAGAGAGTTCAGTTCAGTTCTGTGCCCTCCCAGCCAGTGTTTTAAGCTGTAAAGTACAGAGCTGAGCTTCAATTCGGGGAGGTGTAGCTACCCTATCATTGAGTTAGAGTCTGTACGGGGATGCACTGGCTCTTTCTCGTCATGTGTAGTTACGTCGCTCCGCCCTGAAGCACTAGCTAAGACTCGAGAAACCAGTTGGGCACGTAGATAGGGTCGGAAATGTAGGAAGTTGCAGTGGAGGATTTTTGAAGAGATGGAAGTGTAGAACCAGCCTAATACTAGCTTCAAACCAGTGTGGGGAAATAGATATGATACTTGGTGGGTAATATATACTTGGGAGAGGATATTACTGCACAAAAACACACAAAAAAAGTTGTTCTTGGTGTTTCTCTGCATTGCGTTGGTGTAGTCCCTTCTCTTTGGTTTTTCATTATGTTTCTCGTATCTGCTTCCTGATGTGGATAGTCCCTGTTAGATTTTGACTGTTTTTCTTATATCCTCACAACACGTACAATTACACCAGTACTGACTTCCGTTTGGTTTCTCATTATGTTTCTCGTATCTGCTTGGTGATATGAAGGCTTCCGGTTAGTTTGTGACTATTTATCATATCCTTCTACTGGTGAAGTGACTTCCGTTTTTTCGTTATGTTTCTCACGTCTGTTTGTTGATGTGGAGTCTTCTAGTTAACTTTTTTCTGTGTTTCTCATATCCTCACAAAAGAGTAGCGACTGCCATTTGGTTTCTCATGTTGTTCTCGTATCTGATTGATAATGATGTGGATGCTTTCTGTTAGATCCTTCAAAGAAGGAGATAGAGAGTTGATCTTTATTAAAAATTATAGTTTTAAAAGTATATTATAATTTAAAATAATGGCGGAATTAATGCTAAGAACATTCTTCCAGTCAACTACTTCTTACTCCTATTAGGAGAGAAAACAAAGAGAGTACTATAGCTTAACCACAACCGCTGTAACGCTCCTGAGATATGCGAGCGGCGAGAGGGGGGGGGGGAAGTGTCAGACGCACATAAGATACAGGTACTGATAGATAGTAATAATACCTGATTTACGAAAATTTACCCAACGTCATCAGTAAGAGAAGTGGCTGTAGTAGTGTATTAGGTTTTTAAGGATATCAATCGAGTTTAAGGATTTATTCAAGATATTGAATGCGATCTTGAAACGCGTTTGCGGATGAGGGGATTACACATATTTTTGATACAGTACACGGTAAATTTATATATTCCATACCATTTACTTAAAAAAAATGTAAATTACACCTACCGGTGTACCACCTAATAGTGGTAGTTTTAGAGATATTTTACACCATTTGAATAAACTTAGAGAGATCAATGCTCAAATAGAGCTGAATAATGATGTTGATATGTTCAAACGCAATAATTAAAATGGACACTAACTATCAACACAAAGTGCAAAAGCGTTAACCATTGAATGCGGTTGAAATACTAAAATTATTTGCACAAAATGTGCCAGACCACAAATACAAGTGATGTTTATGCTTTTATTAAATTTTAACTAAAAGCTTTTTATTTAGCGAGAATTTAGCTAAACTGGCCTTTACGATCAGAACGATTCATATTTGTAGGTGGATTGTGGTGATTTATGGTCACAATTAAAAAAAAGTTTTTTTTCAAACTTAAATCAAAATGCGTTTTAGAATTAATAAACTCAATAGGGTTTTATGTGTTACAATCGCGAAATCATAGGACATCAATAAGAGTTAATTTGGTACATGAAAATTCACAAAAAGTTACAAGAACGATTTAATTTTTGTTTATTTTGAGGATATGTAGATATTTAGATTTTTAAAAATAAACTCCTAAGGTGGAAAAATTCAATTTGTACCCTTGACAGAACCAGCTTGCTTTACTGAGACAAGGAAAGAGGTACATATACCCAATTATGTTTATGTGGATGATTTATTTTTTCAGTTCAATTTTATTTGAGAACCAAAGTAAAAAAAAAAGAACTAAGTTAATCGAAAACACACATTTCTACTTACCTTATTTAAGTCTCAGTAGAAACAAAGAAAATCAAATGTGATAAGACAGACTGTTAGCAGTCAATGCAATTATACGAGAAAGTTAGGAACATGTGAAATTAAATCATATTCAATTGCGACGCACACAGCAATTAGAATTCAACGGAGTTTAGCAGTTACCAAAGCTATTTGGAACTAACACGTTGAAGATGTTTACCATTTCTAGTCAGGATGCGTTTGGAAATCAACAGGCCAGAGGTAAACCTTTGTATAAAGTTTGTTATTGTACTGTCGTCGTAGGAAGTTCGTCTGAATTTCTGCCAAACAGATTGTTTGTATTCTAGTTGTAAGGGAAATGCAGTGAAATTATTGAGAAATGTGACGCAAGTTGCTAAAGTCAAAGGTTGACAGCGTGTACTGGAAGTAAACAATTATGCCAGCCGAAAGTTTAAAGTAAAATTCTTACCGACCGTTAATGAAATATATGATCTGATTTAACATCGCCTTCTGTCTTGCCTTGTCGTGGTAGCTTTTTGGAAAAGGGCCATTTCAGGAAGGGATATATTGGGAAAGGAGCCTTTTCGAACTTGGGTATATTTAAGGAAATAATTAAGGGGCATAAACGCTCGATCGTTTTCGTTTGACGAAATATATGCCGTGCCTTTTAAACTCTTAAACTGACGTGAAGTTTACTGTTGCGTTTCTAGCTGTGAGTGGAAATTAATTTTCTACTACCCATGACAACCTTGGACTAACGAACAAGGAAAGCTTCCAATTATCATCATCAAAGATTCTTCTTTATTCCCAGTTATATCCTCAGCTGCATCTGAACTTAGAGGCGCTCGTCTTTGGTCATGTCATGAAAAAAACTAATTCAATTATTTTTCCAACAGGCGAACTGGCGATCCGCTCAAGGTACGCTCGACTGAACGTGTTGATGCCACCAGAACCACCCAAAATACTCCAAGGCTCTATCCTGAATACAGTGGAAGATATGGAAGCTGATATCGAGTGTGTCTCCATTGGCGGAAAGCCTGCAGCTGAGGTGAGCATCGTGATTTCAAAAGGAATTAATGAAATTTATCATCATTCATTCATATCGACTGGGTCACACAGCCAATTGTGTTGTACACCCTGGTGTCTTTAAGTTAGTTTTGGTAAGATTTTAGGTGATTTGGTGACGCAGCTACTCAAAGTGGATTTTGGTCTCCGATGAGAAGATGACGTCATTACTTGCAATTTTTCATTATCGTCTTTCGCCAGCTACGAGCTTCCACATCTGTATTTGCAGTATCTACCTAAAAATAAAGTGTTGATAGGCATGGACCTTTCAGCACATTATTTTTAGGCAGATACCTACTAGTATAGCAGAATGTTAATAGGCTAGTTTCCTAAAAAAAATATAATTAGCCCGTCAGTTAGACAATCAAAAAATATTGGAGACGTATTTTTACTTTTGAAAATTAAACAAAGAATGGTAAAGATATGGCTCGTTATAGTTCCGTGTGACGTCACAGTGTGCTACCCTTTTAGGCAATATGTGACGTCAGGAGCCCGCACTCCTAAACTTTGATGCGTTATATATATATACAATTTATTCCTCAATTGACAAAAGAAAAAATACGTCACTAATATATTTTGATTCCCTAAATTACGGACTAATTTTAATGATAGACTTTTGACCCTGGAAACTAGTCTATTGTTTCTCTTTTATTCAATTGAGAAATCATTTGCAGATAACCTGGGTTGATCACGACGGCGGTGTCATCACTCAAGGAGTCACGTACACTGTCGTACCAATGTCAGACGGAAAGAGATATACTGCCAGGTGTGTATAACATTGTTTGGTTTATTAATGTACTATTCATACCGTGGAGTAAAGCAATAGTACATTATTGCAAAGGCAGCGAAATAGGCAATTGCCATTTCGGCCGAGGCATATATAGTGCTTTTCTTTAAAAAATGCAAGGAAATAAAAAAGGGCCTTTTACATAATAAATTTTATTTTATTTTACAGTTTGTGCCGAAAGGTAAACGCATCTGTGGCTATACAGTCACGAGAACGCAATGTGTTCGATAGATAAAAGAGTTCTAAATTCAAACAGCACACCGTTTCATACAACATTGCTGGCGCGCTCATCGTTCTAAATTCAAAGAACGCGCCGGGAAGTGATTTTGGTTTTTCAGATACAGCCATAAGAACGCAATGTGTACGATAGATGAAAAAGTTCTAAATTCAAACAGCACACCGTTTCATACAACATTGCCGGCGCGCTCTTCGTTCCAAATTCAAAGAACGCGCCGGGATGTGAATTTGATTTTCAGTCTACGTAAATATGTTACTTCGCGTGTTCTTTATTCAAAAGTAATGACAATATTTCCGCGCATGTTTAAGAAAAGTAAATTACGCGGAAAACAATGTATCTATGGCCACCCAAAAAGTTCTGACTCGACGTCACAATAGTGAATATACGTGCTCACGGCAAAGAATTAATAATAGTACTAACGTAACGTTGCTTTGCTCTCACAACACAACCAAGTCTGTTAAAGATCGGGCAAAGTTGAATCGGAAAAAGAGTAGAAATATTACCAGCTGAGGACGCAACCGGGAAGGCTATAAGACGATAGAGAGGATAAATCTAAACCGCCCTCAGTTGTTTCTCTGCAGTTACCTGTACTTTGTTAATCGAAAAACAAAAAATGTTCTAGACTACAAAAAAATCTGTGTCTGCCCCTTTGGTCCAGCGATGACGGCGTCTACCTATACTTGAAGATCTTAGGTTTCCAGTTTTATTGCTATTAATTAGAGGTACAACTTACCCTTAATTTATTTGTGAGATCCGCTACGGTCAGGAAGAAATGAAGTCGATTGAAACTTCTGTTATTTACGACTCCACAAGAAGAGACAGAGTGGTCTATTCTTAAACCGGAGTCCATGCGATTATAGCTAAGTTGGAAAAGAGGGAATATTTAATAACAATTAAGCAAATAGAACAAAACTGAGCATGGCACTGGAGCCACCTTAATTGAAATTTAAATGCACCCTTAGTGCTCAACTATTAATATTTATGAAGTTTGACAATTTGCGATACCTCTCCTATTATTTATTACACTCGATAGTTTGCAGGAATTTCTTGGAATACTTTAAGAGTTTATGCTAAGTTATTTTTTTTGAGTGAGTTGTTGGTTACTTATCATCATCAACTAGCAATTGTTCTATTACCTAGTTAGAACTGGATTCTCACGGGGAGCATACTTTGTTTAGTTGTTTCCGGATTGATTAGGATATTGCAGGGTTAAAACGACTGATTTGTCTGATATGATGATTGCGTGCTTCGGAAGTTTCGTTAAGCCATTGGTCCCTGCTGCCATTTAGTAATCGTAGGAGCCACGTCAAACGATGACAGTTGGTTGGTTTCCCTGTTAAAAAGGTTACGAAAATCAGACGGGAATCACTTCATAGGCTAGTTTCCTAAAATAAAATTTAATTAGTCCGTCAGTTAGATAATCAAAGAAAAATATTGGAGACGTATTTTTTCTTTTGATAATAAAACAAAGAATGGTAAAGATATGGCGCGTTAAAGTTCCATGTGACGTCACAGTGTGCTACACTTTTTCGCAATACGTGACGGCACGAGTCCCACTCATAAACTTTGATGCGCAATATCTTTATAATTTATCACTCAATTGACAAAAGAAAAAATACGTCACTATATTAGTCCGTAAATTAACTAATTAAATAATTACTAATTTTAATGTTAGTCTTTTGACCCTGAAAACTAGCCTATTGTAATAACCGGTGCCACCCTTTGCTGAGTATAAGGCTGCGACCCATCGGTTGCTTAACGTGCGTTATCTTGTTCCAGATCAGTCCTCCACTTGCGTTTCCAAAGACAGCACCACAACCAAACCTTGACGTGCCAGGCTCAGAATACTGCGGATAGAGCATACAGATCTGCTACTATTAAAATTGAGGTAAGTACATAATAGATATAAAATTAAATTTTCTTGATTTTTTCTCCATTTTGAACTAGGTTTTTGACTTCTTTGTTTTTATTAGTGAGCTACTAGTGCTACTAGCCCATGAAAGAATTTGTTCCCTTTTGTACTATATATACCTAGATGGCACATCAATTTAGTTATGATCTCGCATTAAGAGGACGGTAAAAGTCAGAATTATCAAGTGATTTATCATTAAATTAAACTATTTTAATACGGTTTTATCACGTTTATTACTTATTTATTTACACCTGACGTTTCAAATACTTTACAGCGTTCATGGTCGCAGGTAGACTAAGTTAACATTTATCTTTGATGTCATAAGATTACAAACTACCGCCTGAAATTCAATAATTGTAAACGAAACGACGAAAAACGAAAAAAACGCGATAAAACCGTATTAAAATAGTTTAATGAATAACAATCGCGAAAACATAAGAAATCATTATGATTTATCATTTTCATTTAATTTTATAAACCTATCGAATTTGAATAAATTTTGCCTCCGGAGATCGATAAATGGTGTTGATATGACTTTATTTAAAAAGTGTATTTCCTTATAGAAATCCGTAGTCTCTGCTTACCCCTACGGGAAAAAGGCGTGATGATATGTATGTATGTATTTTGCTTTGTATGCGATTGAACATCTGTACATCCCATACATTAGTAATAAGTATGGTCCTATCTGGATTGTTTACCTCAATCGTTAGCTGCTCTTCAAAATTGAAGAGAGAAATCCGTTGCTAAATCGTTGCTAAAACCTATTTTAAAGTCCACCTTTGTTTACAAATACTTTGAAATTTCCTATCAACGCGAATCGAACTTAAATCTTAGCCGGTTTAAATCAATAAATTCTTCTAATCCAATTTACCGTTCCATTAACTCAAATGGGTATGTTTCCCTTGTTACTCACGATTTAGTTCCATTTTACTTCTAGTCCAGTCGAAATGGCTCTTCAGATTTTTCTAGACCAATAAGTGGCCACGGTGACCGCTCTATCCTTGGCCGCTAACAAACCCTCATACGAGCAAGAGTTTAGGCATTTGGGACACACCAACAGATGCGCCATGGACTGAACATCCCTGCAACAACAGTTTCATTGCTTTGGTGCACTAAAATATGCATTAAATTATTACTCAAATATGTACCAAAATATCAATAAATCGGGGTAGCCATGTATTTTAGAATGGAATCTGATTTCGATGAGGTAAAAATTATGACACATAAATTTTTTCGCGTCATTCATTCGTTTCTATCGAGTGGGTAACGTGGACAATCAACCCTGTGCACCCTGGTGTCTGAGTTTTTCGGAACCCCTTTCGGTTTCTGACATGGTTCCTTTAACAACCACCTAATGACAACCGTTACCAACGATTATTCTTTATGTTGTCTAAGAATACAATACAATACAATACAAAACCCTTTATTGCATCAGAAAAAATAACAAGGTAAATTACATACAATCTTTTTTTAGTTATATTAGCATAGCGTATTTTTCTGACATTCAATTTTTCTACTAAATTAAAAAGTAAAAATCTTCTGTCTCAATGAGATTCCTAACGGGTTTTACAAGCACGAATGTAGCAGTACAAAGATGAATATAGCATAATTTCTAATCGTTCGGCATCTATTTTCAAAGGTTCATACTAACTGCCACTTTATTTCCATAACCGAAATTCCTGCCATCCCAAAAATGAGATAATTTGATACGACGATTAAGCTACAGTTTGTTAGATTTTATAGCTAAAGTTCTCCATTTTGCATATTTTTGTTTTAAAAGTCTGAAAAACTCGTGGTTCCCAGATGGGCCCTGACAAGAATTGACATTTATGTTTATTTTTGAGAGAAATCTTGTTCTTTCGTCGTACGGTATCTGGAGTGCGAGTGCTTAGTTATTTAGTCATTAACGTCTTTGAGTGTGGGGGTTAGTCTATTACTGAAACACTAATGTAAAACTAACGTTTGATCTTCTAAAAAAATTTTACATGGAAATCAAACTAATAATAGCCACTAAAGGAGTCTTGAAGGTGGCATGCAAAGGAGAGGACGAGCGAGGATGCGCTGGAGCGCTTACGAAAGGTATTTACAAATCAAAGGTGACAGGAAAAGTCGGTAAGGACCGGCCTCGGAGAACATACTGCGACCAAATCGCAGACATATTAAAAAAGGGAGATGTCAGGAGTACCCGTAATCGACGAGCGTGTATGACGAAAGTGATGAGCGTAGGAGAAGCTAGGGAAGTCTGTAAGGATCGTAGCAAATGGAAATCCGTAGTCTCTGCCTACCCCTACGGGAAAAGGGCGTGATGTATGATACTACAACGAAGTTTCTCGAAGCATACAAAAGGTGATATATTTAATGCTGTGACATTTAATAATTTTTTTAATACTTATCATTGAAAATGAGTATTTCTATTTTACCATTGTCACAACAAATATGATAAAGAGGGCATTACTCTTTATTACTTGAAGATTTTTCTAAGAAAGCTCAGGGGAAGCCGGTCGCGAGAGTTTCTTTTTATGACGGGGATATTATTTGTCGACGGGGGTGGAATACTAATAGCCTATTTTAAGGCTCTTCGGTCATTGGGATACTCACAGAGCTAATGTTGGATTGTTTATCTTCTTCATCTTCAGCTTTTTCTCCTATTCCTAATTAGTTAGACACGGGACACGCATTTTGAGTAAACATTTATGAAGGTCTAATAAGTCTAAAATTTCCCTAAGTCGTCTTAATTTAACACTTTCGCTGGCAGTAACAGGCGTTACTGCCAGCTACTACGTTACTACGTGGAGAGGCCTCCACGTAGATAACAATTGAGTGCCATTGTTATTTCCTTCACAGTCTGCGAAAGTGTTAAGACACCTCCTACACATTCCATACATACCATTGGCGAGATATTTAAAAAATATATTAAGTAGCTTAGTACGCGTTCTTAAATCACAAGGAAGCAGTACTTTTCCTAGGATGAAATGTGCCCTATGTCCTTCTCAGTACTTCTGATTACATGAGTGAAAATTTTCAGGAAGTTTGGTTCAGTAGATAAAGCGGTTTGAAGTAAAACAAAAAGGCACCTATAAAAACTTATTTTCGCGTTTAGTATATTAGTTAGACTTTCGTAGCAAATGCCAAAGACAAATGGGGTAATGGGGGAAGGCCATAGCAACATATTATTCGTTTTTGGAGGTAGTCTACTATTCACAGAACTACTATATTGTAATAAAGTTAAAATGTATTGTTCTATGGGTATTGTATAAAATGTGTGATTGTCTAAAGGCTTACACATGATCTAGCGAGGTGATCCAGTGCTTTCACGGACACACACATACAAACAATTATTTTAATGTGTGAGTAAATTGTTTGCGTGTGTGGGGTTGATTTCGTGTCCGTGAATGTACTGGATCGCCGCTTCTGCTGAATCGCGTGGCTCTTATTTTATTTGATTCTCGAAACAAATTAGAAAGATCACTATTTATGCCATTCCGAAACGCGTGTTAACCGTACATAAATTACTATAAGCCTAACCAATATGAGAAATAAAGAAACAGATGGTTCAGGGAAAAAATCGCACCGCAATTTCGGAACGAGTCGGAAAATCGCCAATTCGACTCACGGAACCACCAGCGTAGTGTGAGCTCTCGGTTTTAACCATTACAATTGAAGGACGCTTTATATGCTTCCGTGCGTAGTCAGTCATATTTTAATTTAGTGAAAATATGACCATATCCTAATCCTGGCTAATGTCTTAAAAGGGAATGTGAGTTTGTTTATCGGTTTGTTACCTCTTTGACCTTCATTTACTGTATCAATATTTCTTAAATTACACATACACAATTCATAAATCCCGGAATAAATATTGAGATATATGCGTGCGAAGCGGTAAGCAAATTGTAGTACTTATAAAATTCTTACTTTTAAATACACATCTAATGATAACGATTGTTCGACAATTCCAATTTTACAAAAGATATACTATATGTTACAAAAAAAATAATACTTAAAACAAATGTTTGATTTTGGAGGAGTTGTTCTCATAAAATTACCAAAATTGGTAGGTAGCTCATGGTATGTTCAAAGCCTAATGAAGACAGCTAAAAATTGGTGGATATTGCTTTATCAGTTCAGTCTATATTTTTTTATATATATCTGTTCAACGGGGAAAAGGGGTAACAATTTATTTATGGAAAATTTAAAACAAATAACCTAAACATCGAAATTTTAAGATAACCTTAAACTCGAAACAGTGTAAACGACGTTTATCTCCAATCCCGGGTTGTGGAGGATCACGGAAGGTCAAGATAGCTTGGCCGTGCTTTACCGGGAAAGTGAAAATAAGAGGCCCTAATTTTGTGACGATTCGACGTTAGTCAGCAGAAGCGGTGTTAGGAATGTTTGGAATGACGTCACTGTTTTTGGAATATCTATTTGGCATGGGTAGCTAACAGACGCAATAGCTAAAATTAATTTAGTAATTTTCACTTTTGGACGTCGCGCTCGTGGTAAATTTAAAAATGTTGGATACCTTACTAGTAAACTATTTTAATTAATGATATATCGCGTTTATTACTAAAATTATTATTACGAAAATATTAGGAATCGTTCTCTTTTTCGTATTTAGTTAAATATATTTACATACATTACATGATTAAGCTTTTGTTATTGTACAATTATTTGTGTCTGTAAATGGGCAATAAAGATATATTGTATTGTATATTTTATTGTTTTGCATTTGCATGGTGAAATGTTTGAGCACCTTTTGGACATTTATATGTGTACCACATTTTTTAAAAGTATTTGTCAGCGGGTCTAAAATCGCCACTTTGCGCGAATCACAATATGAATGACATTGCAAAACCTAAAATGGTCATAATTTGGCAGTTCATAAAATGAATCACTAACAATTCATTTTATGCAATTCTGCTGTTTGACAGTTTTCTATGGAATTTCGTAAAATGGGTCACTTTTACAGAATTGCGTTACTGTCAAATAGCAGAATCATAAAAAGTTACTCTTCAGCAACATCTACAGTTCATTTATCCAAATTTCACAATTATTTCGTGTAAAGAAATAGATTTGTCCGAAATTTTTTTTTGGACATGCTATTAAATGAGGTATGAACATGGATTAAAGGTAGGAAAGACGCGTCTAGCTAGACGTCACCGTCGTCGCAGTGCGAATGTAACGAGCAAATCGATACTTATATAGGGGGATTACCATGATATATAAAATTCGTCTAAATGCGGCGTGGGCGTGATAGCGCTTTATGGAATGTAATGTATGGCACACATCCCGCTTACTCACTCGCATTTGTTGGATAGAATTAAGAGATCATGGCAGCCCTTTTCTTGATGTGTGCTTAATTTTCTTCATAAAAACTTGAGAGGTTTAACTGGCCGACACATGGCATTTCTTTTAACTAATCTTATTTCTGTGATCAAACAAAAACAAAGCAACCGACTGGCCTTTAAGAATTAACATCATATCACCATGAAATCATTACTAGTACTAACCATATCACAGAAATAAGATATCATGTTTGTGTGCCAGTTAAGCCTTTTGAATCTTAACTTAATATGGCGACGCTAAACGTGGGCTTCACGTGCCTATAGTCTTAACTTTATTGCCACTAATAAAAATAATTATTCAAGTAGTCTCTATTTTCTTTATTGCGTACGTAAATCCCAATGTACGCACGTAAAATAAACAATAATCATAATTTCCTGTTTGACATTACGTCTAATATCAAAAATAACAAAGAATTATATAAAAAATAATGAATCGGTTTTGTTTTTGAAGAACCGGTTTTCATTTTATTGCTATGGCAATAATAACACGACAAATGATTCACGAAATGAACTGAATTGTTGATGAATTGCGAATGATGCGTGTCCATTTTACAAAAAAAAAAAGAAGAATTGCAGAGGAATTGCTAGGAATTCGCGAAATGAATTCGTTTTGATGAATTGCTCAAAGTGGCGATTTTAGACCTACAGTTAACTCTACTAATCCTCAATTCATATAACATCGGCAAGGGTTGTGGTCAATAGCTGGATAAAAAATATATTTAACTATTTATCTCTACCTTCTTCTTTATCCTAGAGTGTATTATTAGTTGCGTCGTCAGCTTACGTTTTAAAGCCTAGGCTACGCTGTAAGTCATGCTCCTAGATTTGGCGGCACTGGTTATTACAATGGAGCGACTGCCGTCTGCCTCCGTAACCCCTTTTTAGAGGGAAACCAGACCAACAGGAACATGACCCGAGGTGTGTTAGTAGCCAACACTGACAGAATTTTTCAGTCTGCCTTAAGGCATCTGACATAGCCTCACGACTGCTATCTATCTATAACAACCGGGACCAACGACTTAACGTGCCTTACAAAGTACGGAGGAGCTCGAGATAGAAAATGACACTAAATGGCGACCAATCCAATAGTCGTCGCGTTTTGTCGTCGCTTACCATGCACATTCGCTACGATTACGCAGGTCGCGTTTGAACATCGAGCTCCTCACCATTCATCCTTACCAATAGAGCAGAAAGGTTTTGGAATGGCGACTAAGCACCGGCTAGCCCAGCGTTGGTCACTCACTGAGTAGATGGTCAGATGACCTGAAGAAGGGCAGGCATGGCTGGATGCAGGCTGCTTCCGAGGTCATTCTGGAAATCCTAGGGAGGCCTATGTCCAGCAGTGGACTGACTGTGGCTGGAAAGATGCTTCCATATATCAATTTTACTTGCTGTTTAGACCGACTAATGAACAGTCGACTTTTTAACCTTGTATTGTGGTTTTAATCTCACATTTTAAAGAGTTCAGCGTTTATCTTTTTCAAACAAATTTAAATTCCCCTACACAATAAAGGGTGTTTGAAAGAGGTTTATCAAATATGTTCCTCTTTGCCTCGCGTCATTAGCTCCTGTGTTGCAAAATACTTATAAAGAAAAAAGAAATGCCTTTATCGTGTCTTAGCACCGACTTTAATTCAATATGGGTGAAGGCAAGATAAAAAGTTATATTATATCTAAAAAAAAAATACCTATAGCAACTAATCCGTAAAATAAAGAAACTGTTATTAAAACAATAAGTTAAGGTAGAACATCGAAATATTACCAAAGTTTGTATTTTATTTAATAAGTATTAACTATTGTGTAAAGCTATGAAGCAATTGTTGATGTGAATTTCTCTAAAATGTGTGTTATACGCTAACTTCTTATAATCTAATCTAATATTTATTTATAGACTTTTTTACAAGCATCTAAACAATGATAAGTTTCTAATTAATACTTTATCAGAGGCAGAGAGCATCCACAGTGACTCTCCATGTGGATCTGTCTTGGGTTTCAGGCCTAATTTCGTTTCAGGTCTCCTTCATTTTATAAGTTTCTAATTAAGTACCTACTTAGTATTAAGCAAAAGGAAAATTATTTTTTTATTTTTCTTAACAGTAATGGTTTTTATGATCTACCTGTTATTAATTTATCTTTTTCGATAAATTGCAGTTTATCTAGACCCAAAAGGAGTAAAACTGTTTATCGCTTTGTTACTAAATACGGTTTAATTCCAACCTTGTATGGTTTCGTCTAGACTTCAGTAAGACGAGGCAATCAAATAGCAATAGTATACATATTTATTTTATTTTTATATGTCGTAAAATATTTACTTTATCCATATCCATGCATAAGGGGGTCCTATACCAAGGAATCACATCGAACCTCTGGGTTCCTTTGTACTTAAAATCCATATCCATACTTCCATATTATCCATACTTAATATTGTCTGTTACGCTTTCACGGCTAAACCGCTGAACGGATTTCGATAAAATTTGATATGAATATCATAGGCTATTTTTTGACGCAGGCGGCAGACAGCTGCGGGAACCGGCTAGTATTAAATAAATGGCGATTCTACGTGATAACAAATTATTATGTAGTTTTCTGTTTTATTTTTTAAATGCATTACATAAACAAATCCCTAAGTGGGATAAGTCAGCCATCAAGTTATAAAAAAGCGTAAACCTTAAAAAAAATTGAGATACTGAATCCTGTCAGCTGATTTCTACATAATTTCGACATGTTTTTTTTTCCAGGTTTTTCATGTAGGTAATGTTTGGCCATATGTTTACACCCTGTAAACATTTGGCCAAACATTAAAAAACCTGTTATGAACAAAAACAGCTTCGATCTCGCACATAGTTGATAAATCTGTGTCTATGTCTCTCTTCTATCTACTCGTATCTATCTTCATCTTCTATACTATAATAAAAGAGTAGAATCAACGTGTCTGTTTTATTATTTTGGGTAGAAAATGAGAGGGAACGACTAACGATGAATAATAGATTACAAAAAATATTTTATATCAATCTTGTATGCCTGTCTGTCTGTCCGTCTGTCTGTCTGTCTGAACCGTGGAGTAATTACAAAGAGGATTGTAATTACTCCATGGTCTGAACACGCTAATCTCAGGAACTACTAGACAGACTTGAATTTAGTTTTGACGAAATGATTGACCTTAGCTCGGGGCAACATCTAATTTTTGATCACGAAAGAAAGTTATCGTGAAATTTTTATATAATATATATAAAAATTTCATAGCCATGTAATAAGCGGAGTAGGTAGTTAAGTCGTCAAAGTCACATAATTTCAGCATTTTTCTCCGAGTTGTGTGCTATATCATGAAGAAGTTGTCTCGGTTAATCGACCCTGTATGCCTTGGTATCACTGTTTCAGCATTGCCTCACTGTTAATATTCCAAATCTACATCTACATATAATAAAATTGTACTGTAAGGTTATTTCTGCACATCTATCTATCTTTACGTGTAATAAAACTGTAAGAAAGGTTAATTCTGTACATTTAATATAAAATGAAAAAAAATATTACTAGGGCTCTTTCACCACTGCGCCATTTGAAATGCCATCTCCTCTTTGTAATAGCTCAATGGGATCTTTGTATCAACACGGGCCGATTAAATATTTGCAAACAAATAAACGTTTATTTAAAAAAAAGGGAATCATTATAGCACGTTTTGCAGAATTTGGCCATAAATACTGGAGTGCAATCGCGCTAAATGGAAATACATTAACGTAACCAAAACCTCGCCTCTGATGTGGGCTCTATATTAATGACTTTTCAGCAATTCTTATAGAGTAGGGTTACGTATGGTCAATCGACCCTGCACTCCCTGGTATCAGATTTTTTTCAGGAACGCGTTTCGGCCTCTGGCGTTGGTTCTTTATAATGGCTGACATGGTCAATAAACCCTGCACACCCTGCTGTCAGAGTCTTTTCGGAAACGCCTTGAAATATACCTATTTTTGAGAAGTATGACTCACCATATATGGAAGTCGAAGGCCAGTGGGTAAATCAAATAAATACTTCTCAAAAATAGGTACATTTCAAGATCAGCATTCCTGCTTGCTACCAACTGGTGGTTGTCAATGAAACTTTCACACCTGAATCATTTAGGTCTGGAAAGAGTTTATGGGTAGATAATGTTCATATACAAATCACGGTTATTTGGCCTTTTCTTTAATGCCAAATAGTATGGCGTCGCATTATTTAACATAGCTACCTCCTGAACATTTTAAATATAATCTTTGATGTTATTCAAAGATTTTGTGTAAAACTCTGCAATGACGGTTAATAAGTAAGGAAAGTAGGTATGTAATTGGCAGCGACGCTTATTTATTTTAATGTTTTATGACTAAAATAATAGATGTTACCGGCCGGTAAAGTGGCAGAACAGGTATATCACCACTACCCCTTCCTATTTGATGGGTATATATTAATATTAATGTTTTTGAGAATTAGCAAGCCGTAATTACGAAAGAATACCAACATAAGATTGAGGTATTGTGAAGTGCGTGGGGTGGGCGCTTGACCTTGCTAAACTCCTAAAATGTGTATAAACATGTACGTTAAAGTTCACCATATTGTGATACTTCTCACATAATCGAATGTTACACGGACGAAGTCGCGGAATAGCTAGTTAATATATAATTCGCCATGATTCCTTAAAAACTACAACAACACTAACGAGAGATTAACTGCAACGAGCGGTATTTTCATCGAGAAATTTTCAAATATTTCTTTTATATTTTCCATCAGAATCACAAAGATAGGGGAAGACAGAGCAGCCATTATTTTCCTTGGGTTTTGGTCGTCTTTTGTTCGGAAGGCGGCGCTAATATGCCGCTGATTGTTTCGATATCAAAGTTGCATTTTAGTCACACCTGCGCTCTTGCAGATGAATTGAAAGCATGGAGTAATTATATAGGGGAGATGCCGTTTGAAATGGCGCAGTGACGTACTCATTGGCGCCTCGCCGACACTGCAGTGGGCGGAGCTTGTCGTTGCTCGTGCTCTATGATTGGAGCCACGGCCGAAACCAAGCACCCCGCACGTCTGCCTTCCGCCCCGTGTAGCCTCACAAACGCTTTCTTACAAAACGCTTATTAAGGCATCTCCTCTTTATAATTACTCCATGATTGAAAGTATTGTGTTTTTTCTGCTTCTTGGAAATATATTATCAAAAGAGAGTCGTTTTCTAAGGTCAATTGACACTATCCTGAAGTCAGTGATAGATATGGTTAGTACGATAGTTTTTCAACCGAAAATCCAATAAGAGGAGGTTTCTCAATGGTTTTTTTTGTTATAACTCTGTCATTTCTAAATCCATTTCAAATTAGGTTGCATAAAAATTTTATTTAAATCAGTACAGTAGTTTAATTAATTGTAAAAACAAAATGATTTTATTTCTTTTTTTGCTTAAAAAGATTGCAGGGTCTATTGTCATAGGGATTAAATATGTCGAATAGAATAGACCTTGTTTGGTCAATTGATCGTTTCGACCCTGCATTAGAGGTATAGGTAATTTCTGTTTGTTCTGGTCTCATTGTTTTAATCTCTAGTCTGTTAGACTACAAGGTCAATTGACCCCGCCGCCCTAGTGTATGAATGTTTCTAGCTCAGAATATCTTCAAGTAAGCCCCGAATGGTAGTCACATTTTGTAAATTTTTTTTTATTATTGTTGCTCATTTCGTATTCATTGATTTTAATAAAAATACCTGTAAAATTTTACTAATTAAAATATTACCTCAAATATTTTCCTAAAACGTCGATCAAACCTTAATTGTGCTGTAATAGGATTACGGGGTTTCTCCCTTCGGGAAAAAAATGTTATGAATATTAAGAAGCTATTACACTGTACCTTTTCTGGGTTTAATTTATTCTTGTTCTTGAAAATACTTAGACCTTTACCTTCAGGCGTTTCGTTTAACTTTGAACATTTTTGCATGCATTTTTTTTTAAATCTTAAGGTTATTTTGTTTACGTGTTTGTTTATGTAAACAAGCATGTTTATTTGTTTTTTGTATAACACATAATAACAAGCTTTGTACAACGTCCATTGACTTTGTTATCCTATCGATATGAATGAATGAACAAGCTAGTAATAAAATTAGTACAACCAAGTCAGAGGATACACTCAAAACCAGCGGATAAAATGATTTTGGTTCGATTTCGAATGATTTCCATTAGTTTGGCACTTAGTGTTAATTTAGTAACGTAAAAAACCAAAAGCAAAATTAAAATAATAATATTGGATTTTCTTGAAAAGCGATAATTGTATACTTCTGATACCCATGTTTATGGTATTGCAGGCGTCCATAGGCTGCGGTAACAGCTTTCCATCAGTGGCCGCATGCTTGTTTATTCATCATCATAAATTTAACACCTAGGCTCTTGTTCGTGTTTGCCTAATAAATTATTAAAAAATTTGCAATTTTCCAAAGCAAAACTCGTTTAACCAATTGATTAGTAATTCATTTATTTTAATTACCTACCTATATTTCAAAAATTTGAAGTTTTTACGGAAAATATATCTTAAACTTAAAGAATAAAAATCATTTTTAAGCATATTTCAATTGCTAAACGTACACTTTTCGATTTTTTTTTTCGTTTTTAATATGCGAATCGGACGCATTCCGAAAGGTGCCCCTGTTGCCATATAATATTATATTCTGTCGTTAATAAATGTATATACGATACAGCCACTTTTCGATTTGTGGTCCTTTAGAACTAAAGGCTAAACTAAAGGCTCCTAATTTTGTGCCACAACTAGAAATGTAGCCGT
Source organism: Euzophera pinguis (assembly GCA_947363495.1). Taxonomy (NCBI): domain Eukaryota; kingdom Metazoa; phylum Arthropoda; class Insecta; order Lepidoptera; family Pyralidae; genus Euzophera; species Euzophera pinguis. Next base: position 4,257,006 of record OX376180.1, read on the forward strand.
TTTGATCTAAAATTACCTGCAAAAGTGTCAATATGCTAAAGGGGCGTATGTGTTATCAACTAATTTAAAAGCCGAATCCAACAGGTGTTTTTTGTGAAATATGAAAATATGAATGATTTTGGGCGCATTTCTCAAATAAAAGCAATTTTGGAAAATTTTGGTTTGTAGCCCTTTTGTTCTAAAGTAGCGATATGTTAACAAATTACTTTGTTTCAGGTAAAATACGCGCCAAAAGTTCGAGTCTTCATCAAGTCTGGAATAAGCAAGCGAATGATACAAGAAGGAGAGACTGTGGTATTGGGTATGTTAGCCAATATAATAGGTATACGTAGTTTTTAGTCCTAGCTAGCTAACAAACATACAAACAAACATGGAAACGCACTTAAGATTTTATAAAATTAATTGAGGAAGAAAAAACTCTTTATTGCACCAAAGATAATACTCGAATATTGTAAAGTTTGATGCTAATGAGATTATTTTGAGGAGCTCAATAGTCGAGCCAATTCAATACCCCTCCCACGCTTGCAGTCTCTTGCAAAATCGTTACAAAAAAATATTTTTATACTGCTGAATAGACATATGTACAGATGGTAAGTTGTTATCGTAGCCTATCAAATCAACGCCTGCAAAACTAATGATGTTAGGAGTGCGTTGCCTTATGACTAATTTATTTATATTTTCCTAGCTTTAGAGGTGTCCTACTTCTGGACAAAGGCCTCCCCTTTATTTATATTTGTCTCTTATTAGAGCTTTCTGCACCCCACCAAGGAGAAGATGCCGTGACGATTAGGATAGTTTCCAGCCAGATGGGATGAAAAAAAATTAAGATTTTTTTTTTTTTTTCATAGGTTGTCAAGCCAATGCTAACCCAAGCAATATCACGTTTAATTGGTTCGTCAATAATGAAAGGATGAATGGAGAAAACAAAAATGAATTGGTAAGGAATTTTCTAATATTATTTTGTTATTATTAATATTAGCGAAAACTTAAAGTAAACAGACTTATTTTTTCATATGTATACCGATTATGATGACTAAAAATCATTTGATATCAAACAAACATCATTCGACTCATCAATATTACGTGAATAACACTTTTAAAAATAGTGTTAGGAATAAAGATTAAATATTATCAAGATTAAAAAAAAATCTAAATTTACAAAAACGCCGAATAAAATGCTACTTCATAAAGGTTTACTCGTTTTATCTGCTGTAAACTACAATTACTTAGTTACGGCTGATATTATACAATACAATATATCTTTATTGTAAATATTACAATAAATACAATAAACATTATATTAATGGTACTTAAAAACTTTGGAGCAAAGACGGACTCATTGCTAAGCAATTTCTTCCAGCCACTATATTATGTACAATAACATATTACAATAAGGTATTTTAATTAGTATTTCGTCTACAAAGAAATGGAAATTCACATTCATTATACGCCCGAAAACTTAACTTCCCTTAAGTCGGGTAAAAAAGGACACCATTTTTCTTAGCAACTACTACATTTTCAAATACTGTGGCAACACTATTCGAATCACAGCTCCAAGATAATTGAAAAGAAAAGTCCAAGAGTTTAAATTACACTCTGAAACGAAAGGTACAGTGAAAGTCGTAAAATAGTAGCGTTTACAGAAATATAGAACTGAGCACAGACGGAATACTTTGTTGAATTTCAAGTGCATTCAGTTTATGACGCTAGACTAATGAAAAATGCATATTGTTTGTACTGTTTGTGTGCCAAGAAATTTGAGCTCTTCCTCGCTGCGAAATATTTTCGTGAACTGACAATGCAAATTTTAAGTTTTAGTTTTGAAATTATCTGGGGTAAATGTATTTCATTAAATGTTTTTTGGTTCTCACCTATTTAAGACGTAACTGGCTTATGCGGTTACCACAATTACACTCATGATACCTTCATTTATATCGAGTGGGCTACATGGAAAATCGACTCTGTATTCCGTGATGTTGGAGATTTTCGGAATCGTCTTGAGTTCCTGGTTCTCATAACATTGTTGTCACAATATGTCCCAGATATAAGACTTTCCGCCGTATGACAGTTAGAGGTTGATGAATTCGTTCCAGAACTTTGACATAGTCACCTTCTCTATCCAGAAAATAGAAAGCATTCATCTTTATTTTAAGCCTACGTATACTAAAATCCCATTATACATCTTCTAACCTCTTCAAGTTCAAGCTCCATATCTATAGAGAACAAAGGCCAAATATATAATAGTGTTGCAAAATTTCCAGCCTAGCAAAAGTTAAGATCTACCTACTTCCGGTGAATAAATCAGATAATACCCCTTTAAAAATATACGACGTTTTCCCAGAATACATTTTTAACACTTAAATTGAGTTTTGTTAAAAAAAATATCCTGTTTGTTACAGAATTACTCAGAAACTTCTCGAAACTATTATCCTTTTCCGATAGAGGTCGCATTTTCCATTGATATTTGTTTATACGATTTTTATCATAAAATATAAGTATATTTTTATGCAACGCCCAGTTTTAGTTATCCGAGAATTCGAAAATAAATTATAATATATTAATTTTTAGTACTTGAAAAGTGTTTGAGAAAGAAAGACATACAAACGTTTGTTATGACGTTATTCAAACTCTTTCTTATTGATTTATATTATATTTATATTATAAATCTTATGAGAGCCTGGGTTTTTTATAAGCTCAAACATGTTACATCTGTACCTTTGGTAATTTTTGTAGTTAACATCTACGCAAAGATTTTTTATTCATTGACCCTTTATACCCTGGTGTCAGATTTTAACAGATACGCCTTTTAGCCTCTGACGTGGTTTCTTTAACGACCACCAAACTAAACAAAATATGCCTCCAGTGGGAATCAAACCAAAGACCTCCGGCAAAACTGCAAGACCTATTTATACCAAGAAGAAGTATTTTTAATCCAATCCAAGGGAACATTCATGCTTTCATATCCATACTAATATTATAAATGCGAAAGTCTGCCTATCTGTCTGTTATGCTTTCACGGGCTAACATCTGAACGGATTTTGATGGAAATTAGTATGAATATAGTTAGTAGACCCGGGGACAAACATAGGCTACTTTTTGACGCAGGCAGAACTGCGGGCAACGGCTTTAAATAAATAAAGCAATCTTTAAATATAATTAAAACCTAGAAAAACTAGAACCAATAACGTTCATTTCCAATAATAAACGATATTTGATTTGATTTGTTACAGATAATCACAAATGTGTCTCGCAAGCACAGTGAAGCGACTGTGAAATGCGAAGTGCACAATATCGTTGGAAGCAGCTCTAATACTAAAACCTTGGAGATTGCATGTGAGTTACAAACATTACAATGTTTTTTTCATTTCTATTTCGTCCGACTGCTGGGCAGAGATGTTTGAAGAGAGATCTCCCCCATCTCTCTTCAAACATCTCTGTCCAAAGCTAACTCTAACCACCGCAGATGGACATAAAGCTGCTAAGTTAAAGTGGGATTGGGCGGATCATGTTTTATGCACCTTGAAAGCCTAGCGTTGTTCTGTTCTTTATGCACCATATCCGTATCTCTCCTTTCATTTATATTTCAAACTACCCTAAGGTTGCCTGGAAGAGATTGCTTGAGCGATAAGGCCGCCTTTTGTATACATACAGTGTTCACATTTTATGTAACATATTTAATTTTTATTTAACTGAGTGCAAAGAAGCGTTAAGTATTTACTTATTTGAATAAAGATGGGAAGTTGCTGCAACCGCTCAGACGCCAGTAGATGGTCGCAAAAAATGAGGCCACGTAGGCGTTGGAGCGACGACCTAAAGGATTTTCAGCGGTGGTTAGGGTTGGCTTTGAATAGAGATTTCTATTATTTATAACATAAAAAACTATTAGTGATGCTGGAAGTAACAGGTGTATGCGCACGCAAAGTATGATTCACGAAGATTCGTTAAGTCGAGTGATTTTCGTTCGATATAGAATGATCTTCATTCGAAATAATCGGTTTTCATTCACGAATTTTGCGTGAGTCGTACTTTTTAAAAACACCAGAAGATGTAATAAGGTTCTTTGTTATTTAAGCATATTTCGTATTCATACAACTTTACTAATCCAAATGAATCTATGGAATAAACTCCCATCTGAAGTAAAGATGTCGCCATCGCTCAAGTCATTCAAGGAGAAGATTAAAGAAGTCTATATATTGTCCGTAGAGTGATTTGTTAGATTTTTTTTTTTGCACTGCATTTAATTATCAATAAGAATTATGAATAGGTAGTAATAGGTAGTTGAATATTGCTTTTATTTATTGTTTTTTGTACATATATTAATCTGTACTCCTACTACAGCCACAGACTTTCCTCTGTTATAGTGGTTGACTGGAAAAGATCCCTCATAGGGATAAGTCCGCCATTGTACATTAATATTTAAGATTTTTTTTTCTGTTGATGTTGTTTCTGTTTTCTTTTAAGTACAGTAAATAATTTTACATACATACATGAATACTACCACATCCTAAAACTCGTAAGAAACTAATAATACTCTATTTACGTCCGGGGTTAAAAAGCACTTGGACCACGAAATGAGGAATCGGAATGGAGCCTCTTTATAGGTTATCTTAGTCGTAAAAGCGAACCGGTTTTATTTGGCACATTACACTTATTTTTATTAATCTACTACGTCAAATTTATATCTTCTTGATTCCCTAATGTATTAAAAATAGTAACTGGATTTTCATTGTCTTGCGGTCTTCGTAGCTATCCGTATCTGTAGCGTAGTATTTCATATTGTCGACTAGCTTTTGTCCGTTACTCCGCCATAATAATATACTTATTACGCGCTCATTCATTTTCTTCTTCTAATCGTGTTTTCCTTGTTGCGCATGTCATGGTTTTGGATTTGGCGGCACTGGTTATTACAATGGAGCGACTGCCACAGGGAATCCAGACCAACAGAAATATGACCCGAGGTGTGTTAGTGGCTAATACTGTCAGATTTTTTGGGGCTGCCTAAAGGCATCTGACACAGCTTCTATTACGATCTATCGATAGCAACCGGGTCCCGGCTACAATATACTAGTATAGAATATTTGCTTTTTATATTTCGTATTCATTCAACTTTAACAGTCCAAATGAAGACATACTTCCTGAGACGTACGAAACTAATAACACTAAATTTACGTCAGGAGTTAAAAAGCACTGGGACCACGAAATGAGGAATCGGAATGAAGCCTCTATAGAGGTTATTTTAATTGTAAAAGCGAGTCTCGAGAACCGGAAGAAGTGCCGTAACGTTGCCAAAGTTAACTGGCCTGCTAATGGCACATCTATATACCTATTCTTATTTTTGTGGACGTCCCGCAAGTCGCGCGGCATTCGCGTCAGTTTAAATGTAGCTTTATAGGTTATCTTAATCGTTAAAGCGAGTCGGTTTTATTTGGCACATTACTACACTAACTTTTATTAATCTTCTACGTCAAATTTATATCTTCTTGATTCCCTACTGTATTAAAATAGTACTTGGTTTTTCAATGCCTTGCGGTTTTCGAAGCTATGTTATTGTTGAATAGCTTTTACTCGCGACTCCGCTTTAATGATAAACTTATTGCGCGCTTCATTTGTACTTCCCTCTCTTCGTCTAAGCGTGTTTTCCTAGTTGCGTCCTCAGCTTACGCTTCAGAGCCTAAGCAACGCTGTAAGTCATAGTCCTAGATTTGGCGGCACTGGTTATTACAATGGAGCGATTGTCGTCTGACTCCCGTTACCCTTTTCATAGGGAAATCAGATTAACAGGAACAAAACATACTTCCTCAGACTCGTACGAAAGTAATAACACTTTTTTTATGTCCGGGGTTAAAAAGCACTTGGACCACGAAATGAGGAATCGAATAGAGCCTTTTAAAGGTCCATTCAAACCCACAAAAATAAGAATCGGTACAAGTGTCGTAGCGTATACCAAAGTTAACTGGCTTGCTAACGGCACATCTATATACCTATTCTTATTTCTGTGGACGTCCAGCAAGTCGCGCGGCATTCGCGTCAGTTTAAATGTAGCTTTATAGGTTATCTTAATCGTAAAAGCGAGTCGGTTTTATTTGGCACATTACAATTACTTTTATTAATCTCCTACGTCAAATTAATATCTTTTTGATTCCCTACTGTGTTAAAATACTAATTGTTTTTTCATTATCTTGCGGTTTTCTGTGGTAAGATTATTATTGACTAACTTTCGCCCGTGATTCTGCCTTAGTGATCACATATCGCTCTTAATAAGTAACTTAAATATGGCGAATCACCGAGGAATAATAGTGGCAAAGTATTGGGCAAATTTAATATAGTGCACTTACCAATTTGTGTAGAGAACTTTTATTTTTAATAGCCATTTTGACTCGACATGGAGATGAAGAAGAATTAGCAATTCGTTAATGTTGAGTGATTGAATGACTACTAATCAACAATTTATTATGAAAAGTCAATCTTGAAAAAAAATTACAAAAACTGTGAAAGTATTTTATTAGCAAACGGTGTTACAGGATAAATTCTGTGTCCTTCTATGCCGCACCTTAAATTATATTATACTAGCTTTTTCCCGCAGCTCCGCCTGCGTCAAAAAGTAGCCTATGTTTGACCCCGGGTCTTAAACTATATTCATAGTAAATTTCATCAAAATCCGTCCAGCGGTTTGGCCGTGAAAGCGCAACAGACAGACAGACAGAAAGACAGACAGACTTTATACATTATATTAGGATCAAACGATTGTTTGTTCTACCGGTATATAAAATGTAATTATATCAGAAAATATTATAAAAGTTTTGTAGAAAAAGGTTCTCTTTGTTAATACTGGATTTATTACAACCATTTTTCGATAGCCTTCTACAAATTAAGCTTTGTAGAATAATAACCGACCAATTAGACGAACGAAAGATTTAGGCGGGGTTCACATGAAGTATAAATTATTATTTACAAGAGTTTGTTCGCGTTTCGGCTTCGCCCGCGTACTTAACTCTCACGGCAACAGTACTTTTTTTCGACATGAAATGTCATTATGTCCTTTTTGGTAAGTACTCCTAACTATGCTTTAGCGAAATAATTATCAAAACGATTGATTTTGCAGATACAACGTAAAGAGGAAATACACAAACAAATATACAAACTCACTTTCGCTTTTTGTAATATGTGTTTATGTAATAGGATAAGGATAGAATTTACAAACTTTTTGCAGTATGAGAGTAATATATTAATATTACAGAACAGGCAGGTAATTAAAAAATTAGGCGTTTTTCGTAATAGAAAGTGAAGAGGCTGTACGTAGATAGATAGACTTCAACGTAAAGAGAGCGGCTCTCGAATAAAAAAATAAATGATCTATTGATAAGTTTTCATCTATTTACATACATACATACCATCAATCCTTTTCCCCGTAGGGGTAGGCAAAGACTACGGATTTCTATATGCTACGATTTTTCATTTTCTTTATAAAATTATATATTATGACGTCTGTGTTAAAAATAAAAGAGTATATTTAATATTTACATGTGAACCAACGCTACGAGAAAACATTGAGGATTATAATTTCACTATTGTCCCTTCTTTAAGGGTCATTTTGCGTTTTTGGTCTTTTCATTCGCAAAACGAACAATTTATAAAAGGGCTTTAGAAATACTACGAAACCAGGTCGCAATTAATTTGAAATTAATTCAGAATATTATTATTGTTTTAACAAAGATTTATTTCGAAGTGGTAGGATTGAACCTCACAAATTTTACAATTGTATAAATACCCATATTTTATCAAACCAGGTAAAGTACCTTTTCGTTCAAGTAATTGTATATTTTAAGGGTTAAGCATCTAAGGGTTTAAACAATATGTCTGTCTCACCTTTTTTACGATTTGGCTACTGAACTGAAAAATGATGGTACACCAACAAACTGCTGGTCGGTAAAGGAACCACGTCAGAGGCCGAAAAGCGGTTCCAAAAAAACTCAGTTATCAGCTTCCGATTATGATGATGATTATTTATTTACCTCGCGCTTTTTTCTTCTTCATTCTTTATTTTCCTTATTTTTCAAATAGTGTTTTTCTCTTTCACACTGTACTGAGTGTGGTCAAAACAGGAAATGGACCTAGTAGGCAGTAGTCTTTTTAGGAACTGGGCAAAACAGGCAATGGTCTTAACAAACAGTGGTCAAACAAAACTATGGTCCCTAACTTCAAAAAGGTCTTTTTCAGCCATTCTCTACTAAAGAGTTGGTGTAGGCCTCTTCAGACTCTTCCATCTCTCTATAATGGGCAGTGAGAATCCAGTTGCTGCCCGTCCGCTATCTTTTTGATGTCGTCTTTCCATCTCTTTTGCGGTCTTCCTCTGGGACGTGTCTGATCGTAAGGTCTCCAATAGCCGTCTGCACCAAGAGCCAGTCTGTTTGGCGATGTGGCCAGCCCATTTTCACTTAACCTCGCGTAATCGTTTGTTATTTTCAAGATTTCGATCAATTAAAATTATTAACACGTACGAGTTTGTTTAAAGATAAGTATTATAACATCCTAGTACCTCATCCTTTCAGAAACTGCGCTCCCCCCCTCTATTTAAGGGAGGCCTATATATAGTAGTGGACTGACTGAGGCTAGAATGGTGGTGAGTATCATATAACAAGAGATATATTTTCAGATGGACCTGTTTTCAAGAGCAAACCCCAGGATGTAGAAGGAGAAGCAGGCTCGTCAGCAACATTGACGTGTATTGTAGACGGTCACCCTATTCCGAAAGTGCTCTGGCTTCGATACGAAAATGAACGAGTTATAGTAAGTAATATTAGCATCTTTGTTTTTTGATCCTATCTTATGTTGAGGCGGTACATAATGTATTTTCAATTGTTGTGTTTCTTGACATTCTTCTGTTTAAGCATAACATCGTATTTACTCTTTTATATTTATTTACACTTTTTGCACTGCACAATACATAACAGGAAAACGCATAATCATTTTCCGGACATTAAAACACCATTGCTTATTTTAAATTATCCTATCTTAAGTTATTATCTCCTCTACTTATGTCATCTTCCATATTATTCCTTCATTTCTATGTTTTTTTCTCTTATTTCTCGTTTTTTTTTGATTTCGTGATATTATAGTAAATATTTCCACAACCTTGCTATCTTCTCACAATCATGTCATCATCTTACTTGCATTCGTGTCCATAGTCGAACCTATCGATTGTAATATCATTTTCTTCAATCTTTTAAGTTTCGTTATTTTATCATTACCAACTATACAGTATAATTTATTATGTTGTTACTCGACAGAGAGTGGGCAAATCTTCAAACCTCACAGTGACGATCTCAGACAAAACCGCAGGACAGTACTGGTGCAGAGCTAGCATTGACAATTACCAAGACATAGAAGCCGCTGCTATGATTTACATGAGAGGTAAGTACTGGCCCCCGTGTGCCCTAATACCTGGGCCCATAGGCAAAGTCACGATATAAAAGCTACAATGAGAGTATAAAAAATAAAAAAAATATGTAAAGGATTGACAAAAGCTGCGCTAAAGCACGTAGTCGATGTTCATACTAATCGCATTCGATCTTTTTGACACGAGAGTAACTGAAATCGACATGAGATATTTTATATGAAAATGATAATTTTTAACAAATAATAAAACATAATTATTTTGTAGGTGTACCAAAAATTATATCGAACGGAACACAATATGGCGTAGAAGGAGATAGTGTAAGAGTTGAATGTATTTCCTTCTCTATTCCCAAACCAGACTACATTATTTGGACATTTGCTGGAGGAGAAATCAACACATTCCATAACCAAGTAAGTATAACTTTGACTAGCGTGTATACTCGAAACTCATTATTGCACTTATTTCTGGGATGAAAGTTGTTCTCCTGAATATGTGTATTCAAACTTTCAGAAAGATTGAAAGTATGTCTCAATGGAAAAAGACAATAATGTAAACAAATATGGCCGTCTGACATTGAGACGGGTTTGTCGAAGGAAATGATTTGGGGCTTCATAGAGATGTGTGTGAGATTTATGAGTAATTTTAATAAATTGCCATTATTTACCTAATTGTCTCTTTCCATTGAGACAAACTTTAGTAAGGAATAGGATAACGGCTAACCATTGTCTTATACCTAACTAATTATAATAGATATCCCTGTGTCTAACATGTCAACAATCATCATCTATATTTTCTTAACATTTTAGGATTATGCGTTTTTAGAAGAGACCTTATCAGATAGACTAACAAAATCAACATTGATCATAAGAAAGAGTGAAGCAAGACATTTTGGAAAATACAATTGTACAATCGCCAACACTTATGGAATGGACAGCATTGAAATTAGCTTAGTGGCTGATAGTAAGTATAATTTGTTCCAATATCAACTAACGTAATAACATTCAGACAAAACAATATGACTCAAGATAGCCCCAACATGTTAGAGAAAAACAAATACGATTAGAAAATCCTACAAAATGTATCACAAATTTAATAATGCTCATTTGATTTGATAAGAAAACATCAGTAATGTCATGAACCATCTATACCACTATTTTGTTCTAATTCAAATCTAGATGACCCATGATTAAAATGCCATCTAAATATAGTATTGTATCAAAACTAATAACTAATATTTAATCTGTCGTTCTTTTTTCAGAATCTTTACCACTGGTCCTTATAATATCAGCCAGTGCATCTTTATTAACATTAGTACTGGTGATCATGTTAATCATAATGCTCTGTCATCGAAAGTCCGCCAAAGATGAAGTGAAGAAGCCTGACATAACTGACTTTGGGAAGACCTGTGTGGATCCATTCAAGGATAGTGATAGGAGTTCAAATATCAGTGACTTGAAGCTAGAATTGAGGCAGGTTGAAGGTAGCTGTGATATGGTGAGTCTTATGTTGTTTATAATTTTTGCGCTGAACATGGAATAGTGGAGATGTCAACTTCTCCAGTGTCGTAAATTCCTTTTTGGGTCGCTGAGCCATCGTAGTGGACAGAGAACTAAGAACATTAGACAGTAAGTAATGAACAAAATATATCTTGTCTCTATTCGTGTTTCATTTTATACTTATTTAATGATTGAGACAATATCTATTAAGATTTCACAAGGTATAATGTCTATGTATTTGCAGCATATGAGAAAAAGTCTTGTCAGGCCACCCACTACCGATATTCAAATATGACAACAGTACCAATTGAAATATTTTCATTCTTGACTACACAATTAGATCCATGGATATTTTCATTAAATTTGAATCGATTTTTTTTAAATCTTCGCCTATCTTTTCAAATTACCTCAAACCCTGATCTGTCACTGTCTACTATCAGAATAACCATCACAATTCATCTCAATTTTTGCTTCTTCCAAACCAGGACAATCAAAATGGAGATTCAGAAACAGATCTTCATCCAACACTCCACCTGACTTCTAACCTTGGCCTACCTCTAGCTGGACCTGTGCCACTTCCAGAGTCAGGGTACGACAATGAGCTGATGAAGCAGTACCAGAGATATAGTGGAGATTTCAATCAGCCTATTAATAATTTACACTTTAAGGTAAGGAAAGTTAGTTTAGAAAATTATGCTGTGCTTAAAGAGTCTTTGGAACGTTAGACATAAAAAGGAAAAAACTAATTCATTTTGTCAATTAATCCTTATAGTGAGTAGTCTTTAAATATTAAATGAGTTACAATATTTCGTATCGACTAAAAACCAAAGTTTAGAAGGCGACTCATATCTAGGAAATTTCGAAAATTCCACGAGTAATGACGTGCTGCCTCGAATGGCCGCTAGTAATAATCAAAAATAGATAAGTAGGTATAATATAGAATAAAATGGTCTATATTACACACATTCATGTAGAAAGTTTTTACAACACGTTTTTTTCATAAACATGTAAAGCAAAGGCTTTACAATCTCTTCCATCCACACGTACTATCTTAGATTCAACATAAATTTTAAACAACACACACGCACCGTCCAGGAAATAAGCAATATTTAGACAGAACTTAACTACGGAACGAGAATAAATAGCGGAACGTAGCTCAAGAACTAACATTAACCCCCAAGTAATATCATGCATATTGCAGTTCACCCCAGGGATCTCAATGAGATTGTGAGGAAGGCATTCTCATAGAGTATAAGAATTTGGTACAGAATGGACATCCCATACAAGTAGATAGGCGCAAAATTTTGTTTACTGTGTTTCATGAAAGTTTATTCATCCAATTTAGACACTTAGAAAGTATAAGTCGATTACCATAGCCTCTTGATTTTATCCAAATGCTAGTAAGTTAGCGAGATGTCGCCTAACATACCATCTCGCTACTTACACGTACTTGGATAGAATTAACAAAGTATAAAGTAGATGTAGAACAACTTAATTTTACTAACCCAAGTCTGTAAAATCGTGTAAATTTCATACTCTACACTTAGACTCTATAAATAGAGTAACAAGCTAATTATTAAAAATAAAAATCCGTCCGTCTTTTATTGCTTATATAGTCCGCCATTTTGTTTTTATGATGACGTCACATATCTTATGACACTCGGAAGTAAGCAAAGAATCTAGAGACACCTCATACGCCTGTATCCGTTAAGCAGTTCTTGACTTATGGTGGAATAAAGAATCACACATACATACAAACATACATAAACGCTAAAAACATAACACTCTTTGGTCAGTCGTGTAAGCACTTTCCTAATGTGGAATTTGCATCTAGAGCCTAGGCAGAATCAATGAACACGGCCTTCTGTACTTCGTTATCTCAGTGTAAAAGAACAGAAGAAAAATGGGTGTTGTATTGTCTGAGTAGTTTTTAAAAATTTCTTACCATGTAGGTACTTGGGTTTGTGCAAGTGGAGATTATATACGTATGTAGAGAGTTGTGTATAGTATGCTATAGATTAAAAATACATCTTTGCCTTATAAAGTAAATGCTAAGATGCAACCAGCCCTAACCATATTTAATCAATCATGGAAAAACGCGTTCTAATAAATTACAAATAATTAAGTAATTGGTTTGAAAAGTTACAGTTGTATTTTTTAATATAGTATATTCTTATTCTATATTTAAAGGAAATTATGAAGAGCAAGGAAACATACTTAGGATTTATTTTACTGTGTGCAAAGAAGTGTTAAATAAATAAATAATTAAAAATTAAGAAGACTTTTGATACCAGCATTCTTCCCTGCATGACATAAGGTTGCGTAACCTTGGCCTTCACTAAAAGCCACAGGGACAAGTTATCAAAATGCCAAAAAGCCATGGACAGAAGTATGACAGGTGTAAGACTAAAGGATAACGTCAGATGTGATTACATATGAAAGAAAACAAAAGTGGCTGATATCTACGAGAGGGTAGACAGTCTCAAGTGGAGATGGACCTGACACATGCTCAGATGTAAGCTGGAAAAATGGAGCAAACGAGTAACTGTCTGGTACCCGAGAGATGGCAGCAGGAGTCGTGAATGAAAAGCACTGAGATGGGAGGATGACCTAAAAATGACCTAGGGCCCTGCTGGCATAGAGTGGCAGCGGACAGGGAACAATGAAGGAGGTTGGAGGAGACCTATCCCGAATGGCAAACCGTGCTTAGGGACTTTTTATAAATAAAACAGCATGTTGTAAATTGTTAAAAGCTCGGAAATAAAAAGCTTTATTATTATTTTATTACATTCTTATTCCATAAAGATGAAATTATTACTCGCAAAGCACAAATGGAGAAGAAGCGGCGGTAAATTATCTTATTTTTCATTATTTTAACTAAATATCTATATATGATAATTTTGTTCTCTGTGTACAATAAAGATTTTTATATACATACATCTATTTATGAAAAAAATGTTGACATAACTTTACACTCGTCATCATTATTTCGAGTAGGTTACACTGTAAATCGACAATGTACACCCTGGTATCAGAATTGTGCGGCACCGCCTCTCGGCCTCTGACGTGGTTCATTTAACGACCACTAGATGGCAGCCGGGACTAACGGCTTAACGTGCCTTCCGAAGGACGGAATAATCTTTATTTTCAGATAATCAGGTGATTCAAGCCTGCAATGTCCTAACCAAACTAGAAACAACTAAATAAAGTGAAACTACAACATAAAAATCACATCACATTTTCTACTTATGAAAATTGATTTACTATGAAAGGTATCGCAAAATAATAACTTTATACCAGACAATATGATTAGAATTTTGCTTTTAGTATTATAACAAAAATATTTTTGTATACTTTTTTCGCTATTTTAGCTCAAGTTTTCTTATATTCTCTTGAGATTCCTTTCAAGTGTAAACTTTTTGAAAATATTAAAATGTATTCTTCAATTTTTTATATTTTTTTGTTTTTGTTTTAAGGGTGACGTCACCAATAACTCTTTGAATAAAAGTATAACAATATAGTTTTAATAGCAATCATATTTATTTTACATTTTACACGTATGTTTCACATACATCTTCTTCATCCTAGCGCTTTCCCGGTTGCATCCTCGGCTATTTGCCTTGCTCCGCATTTTCTTGCAATGGGACTTAAAACCGAAATGGTTAAATAGTGTCTTAGGATTTACTAAAAACAAGTGTAAATTAAATAAAACACGCATAAAAAGTAGTGTTAGTTAGTCGGATCGTAATAAGCAATTATTCTTTGGAAATTATGCAAGATTTATTAAAATCAGTTCAGTGAATGTATTTTCAATAACTTATTTATTTAACTTCATCACAAAACATGTAAATGGCATAAAATAGGCTTTTTCTGCCAGTCAACCAACAGGTGATGTTGAGAAATTCCCTTTATGTCAGTTGTACTATAGCCTAGTACCATCGATGGTACAAGTAATACAACATTGTATCCTTAGTACCATTAAAGAAATGTAAAGATGTTCCCCGTAAACGATGATGGTACTAGTGTTACAACTTTGTATCCTTAGTACCATTAAAGAAAATCAAGGATGGCCCCAGTAATTATTATAAATAATGATAAAACGAAAAGTTATGGCATAACTTTTTTTATTATCTCATATTTAAAACATTAAAAATGATAACGAAACTTCTGCACGTAAATAAATACGCTTTCTGACTCGTGGTTCACCATACCAGTTGCGTAGTTCCACGGTTAACTTTTTGTACTTCACCTAGGTCTTACTATTTTTAATGTGTTCTGCATGTATAGAAAAAAATGAATGTCGAAATAACAAGTGAATGCCGGATAAACAAGTGAAATCCGGGCAAACAAAAGAAAGTCGAAAAAGCTTGTTTGACGATCGCGTTTTGAGAACACAAGTTCTCAAAATAATTTATAATAGACATTTTAAATTCTGTTGTAAAAAGTATAAAATTAAGCTCACCCAACGATGTCATTAAGGCCGATAATCGCTTGGACCTGTTTTTCAGCAGATAATCGCTAAATAAACTTATTTCGTCTTTCTTTTGTTTTCCTGACTCTCGTTTCCTTGATATTTACTTGTTTTTCTGTCAATTGTTTTATTTTTCATTAGTTAGTCGCCACTGCCATCGTAACCTGGTAACCTATTTATTTTATCTTTTGGTATCTTTGAAAAACCGAAACTTCGTCTATCAGTGGGTTCAATAAAAGGTTTCCTTGTTCTATACTTCGATTGGTACCATAGATTCACTAGTTGGTACTAGTAGTACTTGTTGGAACTAGTAATACAATATTTATGTAGTAAATTGCCTGATGGTACTACTGATCCTAAATAAGTGTCACTAGTACCATTCATGGTACTAAGGATACAATGTTGTATCATTTGTGCTATCAATGATACTAGTCAATGGTACAACTGACATAAAGCGGTAGAAGAAATTAGTTCATGTAACTATGTTGTTAAAATGTACATTTTCTTTTTAATTCCGATTTTTTGTCCCCAGCCTCATTCACAAAGCAACGGCTATGTCCCATATGTGGACTACTCCAGAGACTACACCCCTCCAATGCCCTCAGACTCCCTTACCGGTTCGCTGTCGAGGAGTACTGATGGTTCCGCATTCAATTCTGGATGCTTGAGCCGGCAGACCAGCTGTGGACGGCTTGCAGGCGTAATTGGGCCAGATGGTAAGAAATCATTTCAGTTATAAGTCAAAGCTGTACAGGTTTTTTCTAGGCTGATGTATATAATACCATCGACACGCAAAGAATAAGAAGAGTCACAAGAAGTCTGATCAGATCTTTCAGATCCGCTGGGAATTATAGTAGTTTTATGTTTTCAATGTCCTTGCAGCCTGGCCACGGCGAATTTCGCCGCGATGCCACTGGCGAATAAAAGAAATACATATAAATGCATTTGTTGCAGTGCAGTAATCGTTACTACTACTCATTTTGCCTCGCCAGTCACAAGTTCCCGTGCCTTTTTAGTGCATTTGTTATGTATTTCTTTCATTTTTATTTTTAATTAATTAAAACAAAATATATTTGATACAATCATTATTTGCTTAGTTCCTCTCTTTGCTGTCGATGCATCGTGTCCGAATTGTCTCGGTCTAAACCAAAAAGTCCAAAAAGATGATATCCATAAATTAAACTATTTATAAATTAATTATTTTAGGTTTTTCTTACATTCTTATATATTGAAGTAAAAGGGACCTATTTCATTAAATTTAAGATTATATTCATTACATGTTCTTTACAAAAAAAGGTATTTAACATAATTAGTTCTGACAAACGGCAACGCGAAAACCGAGGATTACTTACACGGGGACATTTTAAACTAACTACTAACATTTTAATTAGAAACGGGCAAAAATTTCTGAAAGAATTTTTTTATTTCTGTAAGATCTTTATTAGGTGATATCGGTGTGTCACGGATTTAATAATTTACCAGTAAATGAGGCCAATAAACGATCTTTTG